>OX387641.1:3545968-4777468 GCA_947568825.1 Sphinx pinastri | reverse complement strand
AATTGATAAACAATACACACGTAACTTCGAAAAGTCAGAGGTGTGAGTATAAATATTGAGTTATCGTCATAAAATTACTTAAAACGAAAGGAGATGTCCGCTTTTTGTATGGATGCTGGGCCTCAAAATCTAACCAGGCTCAAACTTTAGGGATATTAAAAGGGCAAAATATGGAACTTACATCCATTGAAAAAATATTTTTAGACCCCTCCATTCATAACCAACTTTTTTAAAAACGCTCATACTAAGTGTAATTTTCAAGCCAAACAAAATTACATAAATCTCAAAATCGGAGGTCTTTAAAATTAAACGATTTATTGCAAAAGGTTAGTTTTCAGGTGTTCTATCCAAATATATATAAATTGTCTTGTTTAGAATTTCAGGCCCGTTTTTGGACATGCCCTTTCAATACAACAATAGTTCAAACACAGCTATGTTCAAGCGGGAAAAGGACTAAACTGTTATATTGGGCCTTTTTATAATATTTTTATAAAAATAGACAAGTTTTAAGTCATTTTATAACGCGAACTCAATTTTCGATTTTTTTGCATTGTGTCGTTTTCATTCTAAAGGTGCGATATATATACGTCGTATTAGTCAAACTTTACAAGAATTAACAAAATTATAAACGTCATTTTTTAAATTTATTTATAATTAAAAAAAAATACTGCCTCGGTGGCGTTGTTGTATTACGATACGACTATAATGCTGAGGTCTCGAGTTCGATCCCCGGGTCGGGCAAAGTGATATTGGGTTTTTCTAATCAGTATCAGCCCGGAGTCTGGAATTTGTGCCCGGTAGGCGATAGGCTCGCCCCCTATCACATCATGGGATGGAATACGCACGGCGAAAAGTGAGTGCACTAGTTGCGCCCCTGCCTACCCCTTTTGGGGACAAAAGGCTTAAGTCTGTGTTAAAAAAATGTTAGTCTGCACTCCACAGTCCAGATCAATGATATCTGGAGTGCAGTTTTCAATATCTTAATATATATAAATCTCGTGTCACAATGTTTGTCCTCAATGGACTCCTAAACCACTTAACCGATTATAATAAAATTCGCACACCATGTGCAGTTCGATCCAACTTGAGAGATAGGATAGTTTAAATCTCAAATTATAGTCGCAATTTTAATTTATTGCTAATTATTTGTCTGTTATTATTTGACAGTCACAATTATCTTAACTCCAAATGATTCTAACAGATGTCGATACCTTTCGACTGGGTTGAGTAAGTAATCAATAGATGGCGCTGCTATGAATGATTCTAACAGATGTCGATGCCTTTCGACTGGGTTGAGTAAGTAATCAATAGATGGCGCTGCTATGGTAAATCTACGAACGTGTCATATAAGCTACATTTTAAGCGGGACTTTTATACCGGGAAAACTCATTCACGCGGGCGGAGCCGCGGGCAAAAGCTAGTAATCCTATAAAAAAATCGATTGGTTTTATATTTCACTAACTTTTGCCCGCGGCTCCGCTCACGTTGAAAAGTTTTTCCGCGATAAAAGTACCGCTTTATATTTTCCCGGGATAAAAAGTAGCCTATGTGTTAATCCAGGACATAATCTACCCGTGTGCCAAATTTCATCGAAATCCGTTCAGTAGTTTTTGCGTGAAAGAGTAACAAACATACATACATTCATTCTTACAAACTTTCGCGTTCATAATATTGGTAGGACGTAACTCCAGTTAGCGGACGATAGCCTTGTTGGGAATTGAACGGTCTGCCGAGACAATGTCCGGAGGTTCCAAACCCAAGGCACCCACCTCTAACTTTTCGAAGATACGTGTGTATTGTTTATCAATTATCGTTTGCTTTAACGGTGAAGGAAAACATCGTGAGGAAACCTGCATACCTGAGAAGTTCTATATAAGAATTTCGAGGGTATGTGAAGTCTGCCAACCCGCACTAGGCCAGCGTGGTGGACTAAGGCCTAACCCCTCTCAGTAGTAGAGGAGGCCCGTGCTCAGCAGTGGGCAATATATAATACAGGACTGGTTGCAGTAACTCCAGTTCACCCAAATCATTGTTGCGTTTTCTCTTCCAGCCGCGTCGATAATCCACAACCAGCTGTGCCGCTTGGCGCTAGAGGGCGACATCACCGAGCAGATCGTCACCAAGATATGTCTGTGCAGGCAGTACGACAAACCTATGGAGATGCAGTGAGTACATTCATTTAAACAGGGTACGCATACTCACGCCTTTTATCCCCGGAGGGGTAGGCAGAGGTGCAACTAGTGCACCCACTTTTCGCCGTGCGTATTCCGTCCCATAGTGTGATAGGGGGTGAGCCTATCGCCATATCGGGCACAAATTCCAGACTCCGAGCTGATAATTATTAAAAAAACTCAATATCACTTTGCCCGATCCGGGGATCGAACCCGAGACCTCAGCATTGCAGTCGTACCGTAATACAACTACGCCACCGATGCAGTATAACATGGTATTTGACCCACTTTGGTAAATGGCAATAGGCCCGCCCTTTATTGCATGGGATCTAACATAGCTAGCGAAATGTGGATTTGATACAACTCTGCCTACCTGTGAAAAGGAAAAAAGGCGTGATGTTATGTATTTTTTTTTTATTTAGGGTTTTTGTCCACAAGAACATATCAACCCTATTGTAACTTATAATAGTATAAACACACAGATAAAAAAAGTCTAAAAAATTGTTACTTTGGACACAACTAAATTTACAACAAAATGTTGGGATGTTATGTATGTATGTATGTATAATGCATTTCTTAATTTTTCCAGGTACGCAGTAGAGAGGTTTTGTAAGATCTTGGAAAATTTCAAAGCTGCGTCGACGATCACCTTCAAGGTATGCATTATGCAATATTATTATGTAAAAAAATACACCTCCTTTTTTAGAAGTCGGTTAAAAAACATATTTACATAATAATGACGTGTCAACTTTATTACGATGTGACTCGTAAAGCGTTGCCCCATACGCGAAAGTGAAACTGCAGTGCAATATGTATGTAAGTTACGCGTATGCTATATTTACTGGTGGTAGGTCTCTCATTATGTAAGAGGCCGTTTGGGTGGGTACCACCGCAGTGTCTGTTTCTGCCGCCAAGCAGCATTGTGCATGCACTGTTGTGTTTCGGTTTGAGGGACATTGTAGCCAGTGTAACTACTGGACATAATGAGACTTAACATCTTATGTCTCAGGATGACGAGCGCAGTGGAATGCCACACAGTACTTTGTAACTCAAGGTGCTGGATGGTGTTGCTACTGTTTATGGGTGGTCGTATCGCTTACCATCAGGCGAACGGCATGCTCGTCTCGTCATTCTATGCCATAAAAAAAAAAAAAAATTACACGGGTTATAACGATGAAGGGACGAAGGCGCGGCGCAGGCATCTTGCCGCTTCAAAACTTTTCAATACAAAATGTAGGTAGGCGACACTTTGTGAATTATATTCAAGCGTCGTGGCGCAGGCAGGTCGTTTCGTCAGTTGTTCCGTCGTTCGTCGCGTGCTCTGCGCCTGCGCCTGCGCCGCGCCGTGTCCGCCGTGTGTCCGTGTCCTCTGCACCTATCAGCCCGTGCTGGTTGTTCATTATTTAATGTAGGTACTTTAAATTATTTAAGTGGTATATGTACCTTTGTTATTGTCTCTACCTTGTCATGACTTGTCATAAGTGCTTTTTTATACGCCTACTTGATCAATAAATGATTTTATTTTATAACTAGCTGTTGCCCGCGGCTCCGCCCGCGTGAATGAGTTTTCCCGGGATAAAAGTCCCGCTTTATATTTTCCCGGGATAAAAAGTAGCCTAAGTTACTCCTTATTACATCAGCTACCTGCCAAGAAAAGTCCCGTCAAAATCGGTCCAGCCATTTCAGAGATTAGCCGGAACAAACAGACAAACAGACAAAAATTGAAAAAAATGTTATTTTGGTGTATGCACCGTATATATATTCATATACATGTAGTAAAAAACGTTTATTTCAATATTACAAACAGACACTCCAATTTTATTTATATGTATAGATTTATTCACCGTACGCCGTTTCTGTATATTTCGCGCATTGCTGAGCCCCAACACGTGTGTATGTGCAGGTGGACATGCTGCCGGCGGGTGGGGTCGCGGAGCCGGCGCGCTGGGGCTGGGTGCCGGCGGCGCGCGCGCGGCTGCAGCGGTACCTCGCGCCGCACCAGCGCGCTCACACCGCGCAGCGACTGCGGGACATGGCGCAGCGCACCACGCCGCACGACCGTACGCACTACGCTCTCACATTCTACCAAACTACTATTCTACTAATCTACCATTCTACCAAACTACTATTCTACTAAACTACTATTCTACCAAACTACCATACTACTTTAATATTCGTGATCCTACCAAGTTACATACATACATACATAGTATCACGCCTCTATCCCATAAGGGTAGGCAGAGACCATGGATTGCCACTTTGCTCGATTCTGGCACACCACTTTCGCTTCCTCTACCTTCATCAATCTTTTCATGCATTCCCGCCGGTTCAGGGTACTTTTGACCTGGCCCTTACTTAGAATGTCAGATATCTGACATTCGAAAGTTCGGTGCGGTCGACCCCTGCCGGCCCTTCCATCGACACTCGCCTACCAAGTTGATCTTTGATATATTGCTTATGCATTATCGATCATCATGAAATCTAAATCATACAGCCCCTTATTCTCAATGATAGTGTTAACTCGTAACGCAACTGCGTTACGTTAACTTCGTGTAATAAGGGTTAAATAATATTCTGTTTGCCAATTTCCATAGTGATAAAACACGATGAGTTACGTTACGCGCTTGTTACGAGCAGTGAAAATAACGTGTGTCATAGAGGATAAGGGGGCTAATTCGAAACGTACGTATTAGCTTGGAATTTAGGCCTACAATAAATCGTAAAAATATTAGAATCAAATGAATTGATGTGGTACTGAGTCTTTCGTGGTTTTGAAGAACCGCGACAGACTTTCGGAACCACAATATACGAAACAAAAGTTGTATGGTTTAGACTGCATGTGACTATCATTATTTATGGCCTGTAAATGACTTCTGAGTAAATGGTATTCATCACATAAATCTATAAGCCGACCAAATACATAACTCCACACTCTTATCTATGCTCCCAAATAAAATGAGTACTATCTATTTTAACTATTTAATACGATAACTGCTAAATAAAATTTACTTGGGTATTGTGAAACTGGCCCTTATTATCCAAACCATACAAATGGTCCTCCGAGCCAGACAATTGGTCCTTCAAGCCGGATAATGTTTTTCCAGTGAGTGCGTGGTCTGGCTACAAGCACCGCTGCGACTGCCTCACACCGCGCACGCTCTGCGCGCAGCAACGGAAACAACTGCTCAGGTGAACAACATTATAGCAGCTTATGATTAATGTAGCTTTTGATTGCGGATCTGGTTGCTTGGAAGCTTTGATTGATTATATACCTAGATAGACACTGAACGTTTCAAACGCGTCAAAAAAAAAATAGAGGCGAACTGTTGTCCACTAAATGAGTTCGAGTGAATTATTTTTTGTTGTTTTTCATGGATATAATTATCTCCCCGTTTTAATAGAAACCATATAATAACTGGTATTATTATGCGCGCACACAAGGATACGCAGAATGATGCAGCGATAGCGTATGACACAGCTGTCACGCATACTAGCTTAAGAAAAATTGACCTGTTTGTTTTAGTTTCATTTCAGCGCGTCACTCTATGTAGGTATATAATTAATCAAAGCTTGGAAGATCTTCTGACAAAATAAGACAGTTTTCAGTTTTTTTTATATGCAGGCACGGCAGTGACCCCACTGCACCTGATGGTATAACTCGTAATGAGCAGTTTATCTGGATTCCACTTAACTTACCATCAGATGCAGAGGGGTCACTTGCCGAGCCCAACAAAAAAGTAGCCTGTATGTTAATCTAAGACAAGTCCTATCCGTGGGGCAAACATCGAAATCAGTTTAGTAGTTCCAGCATTTTAGCAAATATCGAAACATTTTTACACATTTCACATTAATGTCGGATGAGTTGAATCTTTACTTTCTTCAACTTAATCCTACTAATATTATAAACGCGAAAGTTTGTAAGTATGGATGTATGGATGTTTGTTACTCGTTCACGCAAAAACTACTGAACGGATATCGGTGAAATTTGGCACACGGGTAGATTATGTCCTGGATTAACACATAGGCTACTTTTTATCCCGGGAAAATATAAAGCGGGAATTTATTCCCGGAAAACTCATTCAAGCGGGTGGAGCCGCGGGCAAAAGCTCGTTTACAATATGCGCGTACGCCGGCGCGTACAGCGTGCCCTGTAGCCGCCATAGCTATTCAGAGCGAGAGATAAAGCTATCTTGTGTCTCGCTTGCACTCCGATCCGATACGCGTACAAAAACACTTTATTGAAGGTTCTTTAATACGACCGGATATTATTTCCCACATTAATAACTTGTTAATAGACACACACACACTCACGCCTTTTATCCCTGAAGGGGTAGGCAGAGGCGCAACTAGTGCACCCATTTTTCGCCGCGCGTATTCCCTCCCATGATGTGATAGGGGGCGAGCCTATCGCCATATCGGGCTCAAATGCCAGACTCCGGGCGGATACTGAAATTAAAATCCAATATTACTTTACCCGACCTGTGGATCGAACCCGAGACCTCAGCATTGCAGTCATACCGTAATACAACTACGCCACCGAGGCAATATGTAAATAGACATAACATGAAATTAACCTCACCACTTGTTCCAGTTTGGCGAACAGGATCTCGTTTTTCGGCATGATGCAGGCGGTGAACGAGTTCAACGTGAACGGGCCGACAGACGACGCGTTGATAGACGGCGAAAAGGCATGTATACCAGCCCTGGATTATATACCGTCCCGCTGCGCACGCGCATCTACAAATTTTTTTTTTTTAATAAAATAATATTTATTAGACACAAGGTAAAAAACAAATGTTAGTAGCCTTAATGTCTGTGATTTTGAAAGACTGGTCATAAGTTAGCATTAGTTATAGATTATCTAGTAGCAACTCGGGGAATCTATAACCCAAACCAAAATTTAAATGCGTAATGATTTTCTAGAGATAAGATTAACCGCTCAACAATGGGCATCAGGCTGCTTTATCCAAATCATGGAGTATTTTATATTACATTATAGACTTGAGCTGTTGTCCTAGCGTGACGTTCAGAGTCTGATACATCAGAGTGCCATGCAGTTTGTGATCGAAAGTTGTTTTTTTTTTACAGCCATCTATCGACGTGGAGCCGCAAACTGCAGACGGAGAGTTACAACAAGGGAACGGCACGGGCGCAAAGTAAAACCATAAACCTTTTTCATTCACACATTCACTCGTTCATCTTACATTTTTGTATTCATTCATTCGCTCGTATTATACCATTCTGTCAATTCAGTAACTTACCAATATCTGTATTGATATTTGAGACACAATTTTGTTTATACATTCATTTGTGTATATTTCTAGCACTCGACTACGATTCGATTACGGTACGACTGCAATGCTGAAGTCTCGGGTTCGATCCCCGGGTCGGGCAAAGTGATATTGGATTTTTCTATTCGGTATCAGCTCGGAGTATGGAATTTGTGCCCGATGTGGCGATAGGCTCGCCCCCTATCACATCTTGGGACGGAATACGCACGGCGAAAATTGGGTGCATTAGTTTCGCCTCTGCCTACGCCTTCTGGGATAAAAGGCGTGAGTGTATGTATGTGTATGTATTCTATCACTCATTTATTAATTCAGAAATGTACTATGTATTAGGAACTCACTTGAATTTCATTGGAACCAATGACATTCAAAAACTATAGATTGGCCATTACCAAATCGCACCTTTAGAACGTAAACGACACAATTAAAAAAATCTAATATAGAGTTATCTTTTTAAAATGACTCAAAACTGATCCTTTTTTTATAAAAATATAATAAAAAGGGACTGATATAATAGTTTTGTTCTGCTCCTGCTTGAATATGGCTGTGTTTGAACTATAGTTGTATTGAGAACTTCGTTTTAAGTCATTTTATGACTATAACTCAATTTTCGAATTTTTGAATTGTGTCGTTTTCGTTTTAAAGGTGCGGCATAATATGCAGACCCGAAACTATCAAATGGAACTGCCTACACTACGCATATTTAGTCAAAAACTAGCTATCTTTGGTGGTCGAACTGCTCGTCATCTCTTTCACACGACACGTCAATGTAAAATGTAACGGAATGCTTGTATGACTTTATGAATATCATTCATTGAAATAAAAAAAAAAAAAACTTCTGGACCAATAGGTTTTATAAGGTGGCGTTCACTCTAACGCAAAACATCTCTGAAGAGATGGACCTGTCTACAATGGCCCTTATTACCACCAGCCCCGGAGGCAACTTTTTATACTAAAGGTGGTTGTATTAGAAGTGTAGGTCAAGTCAGAATATTTGCCAATTTAATAAAAATAAAAAAACGTAGTTGATGATATCTTATATGACTATGTTATTTCAGGCCACCGGATAGCGTCGAAGGTCAGCCAGCGAACGACAAAGACTCGAACCACGAGAACAGCGACTCGAACCCCACCAACGATCTCGATGACAGTGAGTAAAATCGATATTAATCATTTCTGACGCATATCGATACGGGGATTAATCGATACTGTAATAAGGGAACGTAGGCTTGTCTTAAATAATTCATATCGCCTATAGATCTGATTAATCGACACGTAATAGGTATCAAATATCTTTGTTTATTTTAATTTTTAGAAAAGTGATTCGATTATGCCAATGATCTCGATAACAGTGAATATCGATATGAAACACCGTCTACCTTCGAGTATTAATCGATTTTATTTATATCGATGTTTGTTATAACTTCAAGATTACTAATTTGCATCAGACCATCCTTATGGGTGCCCAACTAGATTTTATGTACGAATCACCTCTGGAAGGTACGTTTCGTTTTTAGTTTATAGGTAAAAATGTTACAGCAATATTATTAAAATCCACCCATTTTTTTTTTTTTTTTTCAATTTTACCAATTAAACTTTGTCATACACCATTTTAACTTTAACTTTTGCTTGTATTCTGTATTCCACTTCACAAACTTATTTAAAACATAACTTCCTAATTTAAATCATGGTATAAGCCATTGAAGCTAGCATTATCAGTTAAATTTAGTTAATTTAATTTTTTTTATCTCATTAACACTTAATATTAATTCTGAACACAAGCTTTTGGGTAATTATTTAGTTAAAAGAAGTGTGTGTGTACTTATGTACACGCGTTAGAAGTTAAACTTCTATGGCGTAACAAGATAACAATCTTTTTAAAAAAAATATCTTTCGCCTTATTCTACGTTCAAAATTCAAAACTAAAATGTTGACTATAGCTAATTTCAGGGTGTCGGTTTTTCGTGACGTTGTGCGCGCGCATCGTAAAAATTTACTCTCATCATTTTTCCATAACGCGCCAAAAGAAGTATAACTTCAAAAACTTCAAATATCTATACTATTATATAAAGCTGAAGAGTTTGTTTGTTTGTTTGTTTGAACGCGCTAATCTCAGGAACTACTGGACCGATTTTGAAAATTCTACTACTAATAGGAAGCTACATTACTCCTGAGTGCTATAGGCTACTTTTTATCCTGGAAAAACTTTTCCACGCGGGCGGAGCCGCGCGCAATGTTAGTTTCTATATATCATGTGTGCCCGATTATAACCTGTTTTGTGTGTAATAAAAATAAAAAAAAATCCAATTCCAGGCTCATTCCTCACCGTGACGGACTCGGACGCGAACTCGGGCACAGCGTCCCTCGGGCTGTCCACGTCGTCGTCCCTGGACTCCGCGTCGGAGCTGCTCCTGGCCGCGGCGGCCGCGGTGGAGTCCGGCGGCTCCGAGGGCGAGGCGGCGCCCGGCGAGCTGTGCCGGACGGTGCGCCATCTCATGCGCTCCATAGCTTCCATAGAGAGGCTCATGGACAGGGTGCTGAAGCACTGTGACGAGTGGCCCGCGCCGCCGAGCCGGAACGATCATGAGGCGAGGTGAGCGGGGGGGGGGGGGGGGGCGGGGGAGGGGGGGGGGGGGCAGTGGCCTAGTTGTATTACGGTACGACTGTGGTGACATAGCTGGCGATATTTGGGTATGGTACACCTCTGCCTACCCCTTGAACGGTAAAAGGCGAGATGCATGTATGTATGTATGTGAAAAGTAGGAATAACTCATATTAATTATATTAATATTCACAAAACTTCATTTCTCAATTCAAATCACCGAGTAACTACACCATGCAAAATTTCATCACAATCATGACACATTTTTTTCATTATAGGAAACGTGTTGACATGGGCCTCTCCGAGGTGGACAGGAAACTGATGGCGATGTATCGAAGGTTACCGGAAGTGCATCGGAGGCAGCTACAGGTATACAGGAAACAGAAGAAACTGTCCACGGTGAGGATTTATTCCGTTATATAGATGACTAGCATTGCGCGCGGCTCCGCCCGCGTAGAAAAGTTTTTCCGGGATAAAAAGTAGCCTATAGCACTCAGGAGTAATGTAGCTTCCTATTAGTGAAAGAATTTTCAAAATCGGTTCAGTAGTTCCTGAGATTAGCGCGTTCAAACAAATAAACTCTTCAGCTTTATGATATTAGTATAGATTGTTAATTTGTTTGATTTATATTTCGTTTTATCAACTTGCACTTACTTCAGTCGAATGTGGGGTCGATGCAACATATTTATAATGCATATTCTCGAAAGGATTTGGCTGGCCGTTTGAGTCACGTTCTTTTGTTACAATAGTCCACTCGGTTAATGTATTTATTATTAATATTTTTATGGCATTTTATGACGAGACGAGCATGCCGTTCGTCTGATGGTAAGCCATACGACCACACATAAACAGTAGCAACACCATCCAGCACCTTGAGTTACAAAGTACTGTGTGGCATTCCACTGCGCTCGTCATCCTGAGACATAAGACGTTAAGTCTCATTATGTCCAATAGTTACACTGGCTACAATGTCCTTCAAACCGAAACACAACAGTGCATGCACACTGCTGCTTGGCGGTAGAAATAGACATTGCGGTGGTACCCACCCAGACGGCCTCTTACATATGAGAGACCTACCGCCAGTCAACAAAGCTTATAAACAAACATCACGCCGTTATGAGAAGAAACAACTTGTTAACACTTGTGTGGTGTGCAGGTGTGCATGCAGCTGGTGGGGGGCCGCGCGCCCGCCCCCCCGCCGCCCGGCTCGCCGCCCCCCGCGCCGCAGCACCAGCCCTGTCGCGCGCTCTGTCCAGAGTACCATCTGCAGAGGTTCAAGGAGGTATGCACCAACACACACTACTATATCGTCTCCGAAGGTATATGAGCTAATGAACCATCTGATGGTAACTGGTCTCCGTCGCCCATGAACGACAATCAGTGTGACTAGATTTAAATGTATGATTGTGCTAAATGCTCGGCAAAATTCTGCTAAATCTGCTAAATAAATTTTTTTGTTACAATTGCCAAAATTCTGCAAATAAATTAACCCAAACGTGATACAGTCAGCAGCATGAGTAGATGAACAAATTCAAAATTTCAAATTGCCTACATACTTTTGTGTTCTTACTAATCTTATTTTTCTCTTCACAAAAATAAAATAAAAGGTATTTACTTTACTTCAAACGAAGAAAAAAATATTTCAGTTTAACCTAATGCGTATATAGGCGATTTAAAATTTTTATTTTGTACAGATATTTATGCTGCTGACTGTACTTTCGCGGCCCATTTTTCCGGCGACCATTTTTTTTTCTATGTCACAAGTGTATGTGTATAGCATATTTTAAAGGTTATAGATTGCCGTACAAAAATTCCGCCTGACCCATAAAACTCTGTTAATTTGTAAATGTCTAATGCTGCTAATTTTCTGCTAGGGTTTCATAAGATTCTGCCAAAAACTGCCAGCTTTTTAAATCTGCGACACAATCTGCTAAGCCCAAAATGGGGGACCTAATTCTGCTAAATCTGGTCACACTGACGACAATGCAAGGGGCACAGCTAAGCTGTTGAAGTTGTTATAAGTTGTCCGAACTGTTGGGAAACTCAAAATTGACTGAATCTAAGTAATGTGTAAAATTTTATGGATTCGAATCAATGATTTCATTTAATTTCATATAAAGATACAGAGATCGATACTTCGATCAGCCTATTGCCGGAACGTGGCCTACGTTCCCAAGTGAGCGCCACTCATCGCGATCTTGAGCAGGACACATCTATCCTCTACTCTAAATCATCGTGCTTCAGGATGTCCTATACTATGTCTTCTAAATACGTTGACTGCAGCTCACGTAACCGTTGTGTTTGTGGGCTACTGGACTGGAATGAACTATGGCCGTCTCACTCGCTCGCACCGCGCTGCCATACGTCAGTGCGGGACAACACACTCCTATCGTCGTGGCCTTAGTTACATAGTCCATTGTTTGAGCGCCCATACCATACCAGCCCTGTATTATATACTGCCCACTGCTGAGCACGGGCCTCCTCTACTACTGAGAGGGGTTAGGCCTTAGTCCACCACGCTGGCCTAGTGCGGGTTGGCAGACTTCACATACTTTCGAAATTCTTATAGAGAACTTCTCAGGTATGCAGGTTTCCTCACGATGTTTTCCTTCACCGTTAAAGCGAGCGATAATTCACAAAGAATACATACATATCTTTTTTTTTAAAAGTCAGAGGTGCCCTTGGGTTTTGAATCTGCGGACATTCATCTCGGCAGTCCGTTCCATTCCCAACTAGGCTATCGTCACTTGGCGTCGCATTCATATTAATCAAAGTCTCCACCCCAGCACCTGTCTGCTACATCGACCGTTCGCCTGTCAGCAGATATGGCCGAACGACGAAAAATGATCATTATGCCGGTGTGTTTGATCGTTGTGTTTGTTGGCAGGTACGTCGCAAGGTGATGCACATGCGCGATCAGCAGTTATACTACCATAGATTAAGGATGTGGCTCGAGGACCAACTGCGACAGGAGAGAGAGAGGTATGAGTTCATCTATTCTTTCTATAATATTATGAAGAGGAAAGATTTGTATGTATGTAACGAATAAACTCAAAAACTACTGAACTGATTTCGATGAAATTTGCCACACGGGTAGATCATGTCCTGGATTAACACATGGGCTACTTTTTATTCCGGAAAAACTTTTTCACGCAGGCGAAGCCGCGAGCAGATGTCTAGTCTTTTATACGAACATGGCGGAGTGACTCCACTGCGCCTGATGATGCATGGCGTCTCGAAGTGCTCGTCAGATATGAGTATTGATTGAGAGATGATGTGACTCGCTAGTAGACACTATGCCAGTCTTTTACTGCCATTTTCCAAGGGGATATTGGGATAAATTCCATTTTATTGCTAGGTCGGTCTTAACTTTTTCAAGCATTTTGCATAGATTTAGGCAATTTTTGACGACAGTGGCTTTTCAACCAGGTTCAAAATGTAAATGAGTTCTGAAAAATCATAATATACCAAACTTAAATGCTACAGACGGAATTAAATTAATTTTCCTTGTTTCCAGTTTGCCAGAAAGCAATGTAACGTTAATAGAAGACTTGCCACGGCGCAAACGGCGTACTGCCAGCCCAAAGGTCCCAAGACTAGCCACCGCGCCCAAACGGAAACTGAAACCAGCGTCGCCATCTATAAGCAAACCTCACAAAATACTACAGATGCTCAAACACAAGGCGCCTGCGCAGACCACCGAGTTACTCACAGAGGATATCAAGAATGATGATGATAGACTTAAAGAAGCAGATCCGCCAGAAGCGTTCCCGTTGGAAAGAGAAGATAATGTGAGTGAGACGGAGACTATAGTGGGGGAAAAGGATGGAGATCTATGTAAAGAGATGAAAGAGTGTTTAGCCAAGTTTGCCAACTTTGCCCTGAACAGCCCAGATGGACAGGAGTTTCCGGAAAAATACCCGGAGTCTGTCAGTCCGCCGTTGCAAGAGATGTCTCCTACCACTTCCGAGCCAATGCCAGTTTATACCACAAAACCGAGTCAAAGGTTACTAGCTGTTAACAAGTTTCTAAAAAGGAATGATAAAGAAGAGAATGCATTAGAGTTTCAACAGGTTGTGCCGGAGTTAAATGTCCCTCTCAACGCGAGAAGAACTCCTCTTTTAGTCAAAGAAGAGAGTGAGAAAGATCTAGAAAATGAAGAAGCAAAAGATCCCAATATTTACAAGTATGTAACGTTTGGTCTAGAAATCAAAAAGGCAATGGAAGAGTGTCAGAATATAATCAATTCCTACAACAGTATTAAAGATAAAGAAGGGAAGGAGAAAGAGAGTGATTCCCAAGATGGTCCTCTATCTCTAGAACAGATCTGCGAAGTTATGATGAGTCTAGATAAAAACTCAGCTGAGTTCTTAGACAAAATTGACGATGACTCAGATATAACAGCAGCAAATACGAAGCTAGCTGAATTGGTTGAAAATATGCCGCAAATTCTGGCTAACATGCCCGAAATAGCCTCGAAGTTGTCCGAATTCGCGAACGCGTCTTTCGAACTTCCAGAATTTGCGTCGATAATGAGCAGTCTGCCTGATGTAAACAACGAAGCACAACTGACGCCTGAAACCTTGAAACAGATTAGGGAATTGAAACTGAATAAAACTAGGGACAATATAAAAGTGACTAAGAACACTGCTAAGCGCAAAACTATCCGTAAAATTAAGAATAACGATGATCTAAGCATGACCTTAGAATTTGACGGTAAAGATCTTAACGATCTACTTAAAGAGGACAACATTCAAGCTCTGATGAAAGGCAAGACTAACAATAGGGACGATTTTAAAGATCTTCTGTTTTCGATATCAGCGCAGGTTGTGATAAATAAAGTGTTCGAATACGTTAAACAGAATAAGAGTCCGGAGTTGGCGAAGTGCTTGGAGGAAGGGAGAGATCTCTTCTCGTTACCGAAGAAGTATATCAACTCTGAGATGTATTCCGAAGCGTCTACGCTATTCGACAATTCGGTGAAAGATGCATTCAGTATGGAGGAATTGAGAGATTTAGTCAAATCGAGGTTTAACGCTTGGAAACAATACGTCGCTACTAAATTCAAAAGCATACCAATTGAATTGCTAGAGAATGAGATAGAGACTATGCTGGACAAGTTCTATAGTTATATACAAGATTTAGCAGCGAAACAGTATATCAACGACAGTGATGTGATTATAGAAAAGATAGACGAAATGAGGAAGAATACTGACCTAAGCAAAGATTCTGATAGTGACTGCCCAGCGTCCAAGGAGTCGTTAAAACAAATAACTAAACTACTCAGCACTTCAGCCGGAAATACCTTCGATTTGCTAATAATGAAATTGTCTAAAATGTCTCAAGATAAAAAAACTGCCGTCAAAAGTCTCAAATTTAAATACATGGATGTAATAAAACGATGTTCGGAGTCGCAACAGTTGGCCGCTTGGATACTAATAGACCCTGATATAGCGTCAAAAGTTATACAGGAGTTAACGGGATTACCGATAAAAAAGACGGATAACGTGCCCGACTTCACATCCCTACCAAACGATAAGAAAAAGGATTACTTCATAGATAGATTGAGAGAGATGAACCGATCTTACATGGAGACTTTACCGAAGAAAGCTCTGACGGGCGACGAATGGTTGGTGATGCTTTACAAACAGGAACAGCTTGAGGTGAAGCTCAAAGAAGCTTTCGCGAAGATATCGGCTCCGGCAAAAAGCACTCAGACTAACGCAAGCGAAGCGGAAATTCTAGCAGCTAAAGGCCTAAGCAAGATCATAGGGAAAGCCAACGTCCGACCCGTAAAAAAAGTGGAACCGGCCAAACCGGTGAAAAAGGAGGACAAAAAGGAAAAACCCAAAGACGAAGACGATAAGAAATGCAAAAACGACGCTCTACTCGCGAAATGTGAAGCGATTTTGACATCGAAAGGCGAGAAATCGTTACTCGATAGTTTCTACACGATAAAATCTTACATCACTCAAGGCTTGCCCGTTCCGGAATCGTACAAAAAGCATGTAATATCGATATGTTCCAGTATCGATGCTAAATTACTTGACGAGGATATAGAAGAGTCTCTGAAAGGTGAAGAAGAAGATAATAAAACTCCAATGTCCGTCATAGGCTCCCAAAACCCCGAGGAATTGGCGAAATATTCCGCTCAAGCACTGCGCAACGCAAAACAGACCCTAAACGCAGTGGCGTTTAAGAACATGATGCGGCAGACGAAGTCGGAGAGCGAGGCTTGCGACACGCCGAACACCGACTGCAAATGGACTAGCGACTGTATTTGTAATAGCTGTAAGGATGATTCTTCAGTGTGCCTCGGTGATATTGTGAAGCAGTATGAGGATGGGAAGAAATGCTTGGAGAAGAAGGAGGTGAAGGCTAAAACGCCGGCTAAAGTTGCCAAGCCTCCGCCTAAGGCTTGTGAAAATGCGTCTCATCAGCAACACGTTTGTAAAGGTAATTTGTTTGTTTCGCTTTATACAATTACTGGTGTTGCTCGAAGATCAGTTCGCGTGAAAGCTTTTCCTGGATGAAAATATTTTCCCGGGATAAAAAGTAGCCTATAGCACTCAGGAGATATGTTCTGCACCGATTTTGAAAATTCTTTCATTAATAGGAAGCTCCATTACTCCTGAGTGCTATAGGCTACTTTTTATCCCGGAAAAACTTTTTCACGCGGACGGATCCGCGAGCAGAAGTCGTATTATGCTGTAATGATTTTATCGACAATATGAATGTATCCTGGAACATGAGTTGAAACTGATTTCTCCCGCAGTGGGTCACACGGGCGGCACGGGTGGCGGCGCGGGCGCGGGCGCGTGCGCAGGCGAGGGCGGCGCCGACCAGCCCTGCAGCTGCTGCTACTGCACTGTCTTCGGACACGCCGTGAGTACATACTCCCACAAACACACACACACACACTAACACACACACACACACACACTAACTCACACACACACACACACGCACACACGCACGCACGCACGCCCACACTCAACGCACGCGCTCGTGCATTTTAAGCCCAAACGGGCAACTAGTTAATTCACTTTACACTGTGTTCTCTATTCCATGTGATAGGTAGTGGATCTATCGCTGTATCAGGATACATAGTATCACGCCTTATTCTCCTATCAGGGGCAGACAGAGGTGTATCACCCTCACATTTCGCCGCTATGTTAGATTCCATATGATAAAGAGCGAATCTATTGCCAATTACCAGCCAGAATCCTGAGCAGAAAACCGAATATCACTTTACCCGACCGGATATCGAATTCGAGACTTCAGCGCATTAACTATGTAACCGAGGCAGTCTGCTTTTTTAATATTTTTTTTTATTGCTTTGAATGACGAGACGAGCATGCCATTCGCCCGATGATAAACGATACGACCACCCATAAACAGTAGCAACACCATCCAGCACCTTGAGTTACAAAGTACTGTGTGGCATTCCACTGCGCTCGTCATCCTAAGACACATAAGCTATTAAGTATCATTATGTCCAGTAGTTACACTGGCTGCAATGTCCTTCAAACCGAAACACAACAGTGCATGCACACTGCTGCTTGGCGGTAGAAATAGACGTTGCGTTGATACCCACCCAGACGGACTCTTACATATGAGACACCTACCTCTAAAAGAAAATTGTAATATATGATGATTACAGCCGCCTCTTACGACGCCAGTACCGCGGAATTTCAATGAGACAAGAGAGCGACTCCGTTCTATACTGAACAAGAAGAAGATGCAGTGCAAATCATCGAATGTAAGTTTATAACTATGTACCTTATTATGAGCGGTGACGGATAGTAAAACTCCTTTATCGAAAATAGACAGACTTCACAAATCTTCGACATCTTTATGTAGTACTAGTTTTTGCCCGCGGCTCCGCTCGCGTGGAAAAGTTTTTCCGGGATAAAAGTAGCCTATAGCACTCAGGAGTAATGTAGCTTCCTATTAGTGAAAGAATTTTCAAAATCGGTCCAGTAGTACCTGAGATTAGCGCGTTCAAACAAACAAAGTCTTCAGCTTTATATAATAGTATAGATAAGATTTCTTATGTTTACGCGAATGTTAGGCATTTAAATAAAACCATTTTCCGGATTTTATCGCGCTTTTTTAATTTATATTTTCTACCGACGTTTCGAAGGCCTTGCAGCCTTCATGGTCACAATCATTATGTAGAACTAGTTTTTGCCCGCGGCGCCGCCCGCGTAATAGAGTTTTCCCGGGATAAAAGCCCCGCTTTATATTTTACCGGGATAAAAAGTAAAGTATGAGTTAATCCAGGACATAATCTACCCCTGTGCCAAATTTAATCGAAATCCGTTCAGTAGTTTTTGTGTGAAAGAATAACAAACATCCATACATTCATACTTACAAACTTTCGCATTCATAATATTAGTAGGTTTCTTAGATATATTTGTTCCTTTATGATGTTTTTCTTCACTGTTAATGTCTATCACCCCACTCGTGGCTAAGTTCAGACCAATAAGAAATTACATATGTCGTCAAACAACTTGGCCCAGTAGGCGGGGCCTGAGCGGGGTGCGGGAGGCAAAAGTTGCCTGGTCTACCAATCGTTCGGTCGATACGCTGTGACGTCACACCCCCTTCCCAAGGACATCTACAAACGCTGGGTCAACTTGTTTGGCGACAGCTACATCTACCGTAATTACATTTGTGAGACGAGCTTACAGTAAAAACCAGTGATAACGACCAAATGTCAAGATCCTGACAAACACACGTCTAGGAAAAAGTATCGTTTATAACTGCTATCGCATTTAGCGTCCAGATAGGTTATACTATTCAATGTCGTTAAATCCGGTATTAACTGTAATTTCAAAGTTTTAATCCTTACTAATATTATAAATGCGAAAGTAGCTCTGTCCGTCGCGCTTTCACGCCGCAACTACTGAACCGATTTAAATGAAATTTCGTACACAGATAGTCTAGAGCCTGAGAAAGGACATTTTATCCCTACTTCTACTCCCTGCTACTATTTACCCCAGGAAAATATAAAGTGGGACTTTTATCCTAGAAATATAATCACGCTGGCGGAACCGCGAGCGAAAGCTACTCGACCATAATTTTAGACTTATAAAAATGAACTATGGTGATTAGAATTCAAGGCGTAATTTCATCATGGTTTACACCAGGACGATAGCCTTGTTGGGAATGGAACGGTCTGCCGAAACAATGTCCGCAGGTTCAAAACCCAAATACACCTCTGACTTTTCGAAGTTACGTGTGTATTGTTTATCAATTATCGTTCGCTATAACGGTGAAGGAAAACATCGTGAGGAAACCTGCATACCTGCAGGCCGTCTGGGTGGGTACCACCGCAATGTCTATTTCTACCGCCAAGCAACAGTGCATGCACTGTTGTGTTTCGGTTTGAAGGACATTGTAGCCAGTATAACTACTGGACATAATGAGACTTAACATGTTATGTCTCAGGATGACGAGCGCAGTGGAATGCCACACAGTACTTTGTAAGTCAAGGTGCTGGATGGTGTTGCTACTGTTTATGGGTGGTCGTATCGCTTACCATCAGGCGAACGGCATGCTCGTCTCGTCATTCTATGCTATTAAAAAAAAAAAAAAACGAGAATTCTCCATAAGAATTTCGAAGGTATGTGAAGTCTGCCAACCCGCACTAGGCCAGCGTGGTGGACTTGAGGCCTACTAACCCCCTCAGTAGTAGAGGCCCGTGCTCAGCAGTGGGCAGTATATGATACAGGGCTCATTGCATTGCATTACACCAGGGTGAAGCGGAGTGCCCCGAGAAGAAGCAGGTGAGCGTGCAGACGCAGGTGACGGAGACGCCGCCGCAGCACCCGAAGGTCGCCAAACCGACGCAGGCCGCGCCCAAGCCGCCGGTCAGTGCCTGACATTATTGTATTTAATGTGCCCAATATTGGACCGTGTTCGAAGTGTGCTCAAAATTGTAGTATCGATTCCAAATTATCGGCACTAACTTGTTTAATATACGGTTCTAATAACATTATACGATAAAAAAACTTTTTTCCAAAGAACACATAATTTCTGAGTGTCTGAGATAAGAAACAAACAAGAAACTAACATTTATTTGCATAACAAAAGTAAAAAGCATATAATTACAAATAATAACTTCCGCTACTGCCAAATTTCCCATTACTAATGTACAATTCACAGGCCCTGCCGAAAACCCTCCCACCGAACCTGACCTCTGCGCAAGCGCAACAGAAACGCGCGCAACAGAACATGGACGCGCAACAGCGCGCGCTCGCCGACAAAATGTCCAAGATGGCGGTCACCGACAAGCAGGCCGACATTAAGCCTAAGGTATGTCTGATGCCGTCATAGCGTGCCGGTACTATAAGGATAAATCCTCTCAGTATTAGAGGCTCGTGCCCAGCAGTGGGCCAGTATATACAAGGATTGGTATGTTTGCAGGTTTTGCAACGCACGGTCCCCGTTCAAGTGAACGTGGCGCCGGCGCTCAAGGCTGAGGGCAAGGTGAACCCGAACGCGATGGAGCAGATTCGATTACAGGTGATTAGTATTTTTAATAATGGCAGCGTATAATGGGGAGTTTGGTCGAGGAAAACTAGTGTAGGCTAACACTATTTGCCCTGGATTGGATCACCCCAGGGGTTTGGAAGTAAAAACTAAGCCAAGTTGTCCGTGCAGAATGCGTGGTGTGTTGTTTTGACCCTAAATTCATACTGCCTCGGTGGCGTAGTTGTATTACGGTACGACTGCAAGGCTGAGGTCTCGGGTTCGATCCCCAGGTCGGGCAAAGTGATATTGGATTTTTCTATTCAGTATCAGCCCGGAGTCTGGAATTTGTGCCCGGTATGGCGATAGGCTCGCCCCCTATCACATCATGGGACGGAATACGCTTGGCGAAAAGTGGGTGCACTAGTTGCGCCTCTGCCTACCCCTTCGGGGATAAAAGGCGTGAGCATGCGTTAAATTCAAGTGGGGATAATCTTGCAGATGGAGCAGGGAATAACACCTAGTTAATTAATAAAGCAAATTAAGATCTTACACATGATAGGGATTCCGGGATAAAAAGTAGCCTATAGCACTCACAACTATAATAGTAATGTAGCTTCCTATTGTAGTGTAGTGTGCGTCTAGTATATGAGTAGATGTAAGATGTATTGTAATATAGTTGTAAGTTGAGTATAATAAAAGAAGTAAAACTAATAACATGTCTACAATCAATTTAGTGAAACAATTTTTAAAATCGGTCCACTAGTTTTTGAGTTTAGAAATTCATTATTAATAAATAATTATAAAGCAATGATAATCTAATTTTGAACGTTGGTTAAAAATAAATATATTCACAGCAAATGAAGCAACAGCAACAAGCGCAATACCAACAGCAGCTGCAACAGCAAATGCAGCACGCGGCGCAACAGCAAAAGAAGCCCGAACCGATATACGACCTTCCTATACACAACAAGCCGACGCTCACGCCGCAGCAACAGCAGCAGATACGGCAGCAACAGCAACAGGTGAGTTTGGGCGTAGATGGTGATTTATTCGCGCGAACTGAGCGAAAGCGGAATAATTACAAAAAAGTAAACGTAAAACCATTTGAACCATTTCTTTTTCTACGCACACATAAAAACAACAAAATATAATTAAAAATAAACACAATTAACAATACAGCAATGTCTGCAGACAAGTTTTAACTTGCAACGCAAGTAAATTATGTTTTTTTTTTATTTATTCCATACGAAAATGGCTCAAGTCTAAATCCATGCCGCCAAAATATAAGTTGGCAGCACAGATTACTTGGAGAAGCTACGTTTGTTGGCAATATTACCGACTAGCTTTTGCCTTCGGCTCCGCCCGCGTGAGTAAGTTTTCCCGGGACAAAAGTCCCGCTTTATATTTTCCCGGGATAAAAAGTAGCCTACGTGTTAATCCAGAACATGATCTACCCGTGTGCCAAATTTCATCGAAATCCGTTCAGTAGTTTTTGCGTGAAACAGTAACATACATACATATATTCTTACAAACTATCGCGTTTATAATATTAGTAGGATACAATGGATTTGTTGCAATATGTGTGGTAGAAAGGTTACCAGCTCAGTACGCGCTGTCAACAGCGCTGATTTTCAGCTGTACCCTACTGTTGCCAAGTAAATATATTATATTGGCGCTCTATTTTTCCTTCTTAACTAAGTCCATCCAAAGGTTGTCTGGAAGAAATCGCCAATTGCGATAAGACCGCCACTTGTACTTCTTGTTGTTTAGCCTAGTTTATATTGTATATTTGTTTTTTCCACTTTGCTTTAGATGTACAATAAAGAGTTTATAAATAAATAAATAAAATAAATGGTTAAAGACTACTTTCTTTCTTGCTGAATTTGTCTTTAATTTATTCCTTATATTCACGTTATTTACCTTCTTTTTTTTTTTTCTTTTGACATTGGTCTTTATATATATATATATGTGTTGTAAAAAGTATATGTATGTGTGTGTATTTGTTATCAATTTGTAATTATATGTATGTATTTGTCACAATATATTCTGTCTTGTACAGTGTACACCTCAACTGCCCTTTCTTTTCCTTTCCCTGTCTTCATGCTACGGTTGTCTGTAAGAAATTGCCTTGAGTGATGAGACCGCCAATTGTACTTTATTTCTAGTGAATATACTGTATTTTTTCTAATGTACATGTACAATAAAGTATAAATAAATAAATTAATATAATACAAGGGTGTGAAGAGTGAAATCTTAATTATTGCCGTGCAAAATCGGCACAATCTCGTAAAAGACATGGACGTTCGTGATGTGTTTCTTATATCACATATAGGCACTGCCTTGTGGTCAATAATCTATACTAATATCATAAAGAGGAAAGATTTGTATGTAAGTATGTTTGTAACGAATAAACTCAAAAACTACTGAACGGATTTCGATGAAATTTGGCACACGGGTAGACCATGTCCTGGATTAACACATAGGCTACTTTTTATCCCGGAAAAACTTTTTCACGCGAGCGAAGCCGCGAGCAGGAGTCTAGTGTACCAATAATAATGTTTTTTGAACCAGAATATTTTTTACACAGGGCTTGGTGGCAGAAAGTGCCTATTATAAATTTAGTATTAAAAGTGGCGATAGTTCAACCGTCAAAGCTTATCTAAAAACTGATTCACATATTCCAGTTACAACAACAACAGCAGCAACAGCTTCAACAGCAACAACAGCAGCAACAGCAAGCGCAGCAGGCGGCACAACAACGGCAGAGCAGGTCGCAGCAGCAACGCAGCACCGTGTCGCTCTCCAGCCGAGATACTAGCGTGTTCTCCACTTCTTCAGGATGTTCTGGGTATGAACAATTATAAAGATAATATTGTATAGGAATGTGTAGCACACACCTCTGACTTTTCTAAAAAAATATGTGTGTATTATTTGTTAATTATCACTCGCTTTAACGGTGAAGGAAAACATCGTGAGGAAACCTGCATATCTGAGTTCTCTAAAAGAATTTGAAAGGTATGTGAAGTCTACTCGCAATAGGCCAGCGCGGTGGACTAAGGCCTAACCCCTCTCAGCAGTAGAGGAGGCCCGTGCTCAGCAGTGGGCAATATATACAGGGCTGATTGCATTGATTGCTGCCAACCCGCAATAGGCCAGCGCGGTGTCAAGAAAGGGTATTTTTTTATTGTTTCTGAATGACGAGACGAGCATGCCGCTCGCCTGATAGTAAGCAATACGTCCATAAACAGTAACACCATAGAGAAGTTTACATTACAAACTGCGTGCCACTACGTCACCCTGAGACATTTACGCATACTCACGCCTTTTATCCCCGAAGGGGTAGGCAGAGGCGCAACTAATGCACCCTCTTTTCGCCGTGCGTATTCCGTCACATGATGTGATAGGGGGCGAGCCTATCGCCATATTGGGCACAAATTCCAGACTCCGAGCTGATACTGAATAGAAAAATCCAATATCACTTTGCCCGTCCCGGGGATCGAACCCGAGACCTCAGCATTGCAGTCGTACCGAAATACAACTACGCCACCAAGGCAGGCACATTTGTTAAGTCTCATATAGCTCTAAATATTATTCGTACCCGTCATTAACGTATTATCTTCGATTTACAGTAGCGGCGGGTCGTGGTGGCGCGGCGGTTGCGCACGCGGCGAGGACCCGCGGGACCTCGACGCGCTGTTACAGTACATAGAGGGACCGGCGCGACACGTCGACAGGTCCAAGAAACGCGCCAAGAAACAACGGCAGAAGGCTAAGAGGGTGAGTAGGGTTGTATGCTATGTATTACTCAAGACCGCTGCACCGTCCTCGCCGTCGAGGACCTCGCCGCGTCCCCCGATGTCCCGACCCAGTTAGCAGTTCCGGCCCGCGTGCCGATGAAATCAATGGATAGATTGGTGTATTACACCGCTAAAATCCCCTAATCGCTGATGTCTCAATCATCTTCCAACGACTGCCCTGAGCCGAGGCTCGTACCCCACTTAGGGGGTGCCCTCAGCGTGGTCGTTTAAATGTAAAGGGTTGGAGCGCCTAAAGCGTTCGCCCGAAAGTCCGGTGTGGTCAGAAAAGCCGACTCGTGACCGTAATGTCCATAACAAAAAAAAAAATGTATGCTCGTAGTAGGTTATTGTGTCAGCCCGAATAGCGACCATAAGTGGGTGACACGTAAGGTGTAAACTGGCTTGTCTTACATGAGTCGCGTCCCGGGATCAGCCTGCGTATATGGCCGATATCATGTCGACTGACGACATTCATCTTTCATCTAGACGCCATCTTACTTATCGCTTGGTGTTGTGAGGTGACTTTGCAGTGCTAATAACTTGCTATAGTTGAGTCGTAGCCTTGGTGGCGTAGTTGTATTGCGTGCGCGGTACGACTACTACTCAGGTGTTAGGTTCGAGTCCCGGGTCGGACAGTCATATTGGGTATTTTTTTTATGGAAATATTCTCGTCCCCTATCGAATAACGTATGGCATATATAGGTGCTCTGGTTATATACAGGGTCATTTTGACATTGCGTTAATAAATGAAATCACATACTTATCTCGTCGAATATAACGCTTTCCATTAAGTTATTTGAACCATAGATGTAAAATAAAGAAGTGTAAGTTTCGAACACAATAAATATTAATAAAAAGTAACTTTAAGTTTACACGACCTTATGCCACTACTACTGCTCTAAGATAATTCGTCGCAGCGGCAACATTATACTTTCATTCAGAAATACACTTTCGCATACACCATAATCGCACTAAACTACGAAATGATCAAAAAATTTGAAAACTACTACCGGGATTTTTGGCAATAACATTAGTTATTCATGGATGATTTTTGGCACGATGTTAGAAGAGGTAAAGACGAATATGTGGTTTCATTTAGTGATGCAGTGTAAAAATGACCCTGTATATTTTTATTATTTTTTTTATAGCATAGAATGACTACACGAGCATGCCGTTCGCCTGATGGTAAGCGATACGACCACCCATAAATAGTACCAACACCATCCAGCACCTTGAGTTACAAAGTACTGTGTGGCATTCCACTGCGCTCGTCATCCTGAGACATAACATGTTAAGTCTCATTATGTCCAGTAGTTACACTGGCTACAATGTCCTTCAAATCGAAACACAACAGTGCATGCACTGTTGCTTGGCGGTAGAAATAGACATTGCGGTGGTACCCACCCAGACGGCCTCTTACATAATGAGAGACCTACCACCAGTCAGTATATGTGCCCATTCGACAATAAAGGTGTGACGTATATAACAATAAAAGACCTACGCTGAGTTTCTTGGTGCTTCTTCTCAGGTCAGTGGGCTTTTCCGAAGCACTGGTAGAATCTTTTAGACGATAAAAAACATTGTAAAAATGACGTGTAAAAGTGCCCTTAGGGGCCTAATTACTTAATAAATGATTTGATGGAGTTTTGGCGGGAACTTGGAAGTCTCATGAGGTGCTCTTGTTTTAATTCATTATTTTGGTGATATTTAGTGTTATATTGCATAATTATGGTGGTATATTATCCAATATAGTTCTATTAAAGAGCTCAAATGAAGTGAATTGAAATAATCGTGCTAATCAAGTGTTTTTTTTGTTGCCGCCAAAACTCCTCGACAAAGTCTTGGTAAGGTAGCCACTGCTTTACTTCGACATACTACAGATAATAAAAAAGACAAACCAAGCTTGACATTGGCAAAATGTGAATACAAATGCCATAAAAAAAAGATTTGATTTGACGTATTGCAGGCGGAGGCTCGCCTGGCGGAGGAGGCGTGCCGGCTGCGGGCTCACCTGGCGCGCGCGCGGCACCACGCCGACGCACTGCGCGCCGCTCACCACGCCGCCGCCGCGCGCCTGCGGGACGCGCGCGCCGCACGACCCGCCAGGAGGCACGCCGACCGGAGAGGCGAGTGTACCTGTACTCTATACCACTCAGGAGTAATGTAGCTTCCTATTAGTGAAACAATTTTTTAAATCGGTCCAGTAGATAGATAGATAGATAGATGAAAACGTTTATTTTGGCTACAAATAATACACTGTATATACATAGACAACAGACAAGTATACATCCATTTGTGAAATATTGTAGCCGCAATCAGGCCCCAGCTCAGCAATATGCAATGCACAAAGGAGCAAAGCGCTGGTAATTCTGCTGGTACCTGGTATACATTTCTTAACAAATATTAATCTACTCCAAGTGGCATTCTCACACATGGAAGAAAAAGAAAAACACAAATATATATAAGTTATACATTATACAATTGGCAACATCATATTGTTACAGAGCGCCAAGATTGTAGTTTTAAGTTTATTCATTACAAAAAAACAAACAATCAAATCTTACGCATGCTCACGCCTTTTATCCCCGAAGGGGTAGACAGAGGCGCAACTAGTGCACCAACTTTTCGCCAAGCGTATTCTGTCCCATGATGTGATAGGGGGCGAGCCTATCGCCATATCGGGCACAAATTCCAGACTCCGGGCTGATACTGAATAGAAAAATCCAATAAAATCAAATCATTCCTCTTTATAATATTGGTATAGATTAGATGTTGATCCCTAGTCCATTTCCGTGTAATTTCGAATTCTCGAGTTTCATCCCATGGTCTTTATCACTAAGGACAACGCAGTTTCTCATTACTCAAAGACTGCACATTGAATCGATTAATTGAAAAAATTGCGTTTTCAAATTATTAATATAGACATTTCAAATATTCTACAAGCGTTAATTTTTATAACTCTGTATAAATGTAATATTCTACAGGAAAGAAACAGAAGTTGAACCCAGCGCAGCAAGCGAAGGTGCAACTGGTCGCAGAACAGCTCGGCGAACTGACCACACTCATGAACACCACGGCGAAGGTAAGATCCGCTGACACTATCAAAGGGAATGAAACAATCCGAATAGCATATCGATGGAGAAAACAAAAAAAAATGATATTTGAAGCGGCGATAGCCTGGTTGAGAGTGGAACGGACTGCCGAGACGAATGTCTGCAGGTTCAAAATCCAAGGGCACGCACCTCTGACGTTTTCAAAATTATGTGTGTTATTAGTGAATTATCGCTCGCTTTAATGGTGAAGGAAAACATCGTGAGGAAACCTACATACTTGAGAAGTTCTCTAAAAGAATTTGAAAGTTGTGTGAAGTCTGCCTGCACTAGGCTAACGTGGTGGACTAAGGCCTTAACGTTCTCAGTAGTGGAGGAGGTCCGTGCTCAGCAGTGGGCAGTATATAATACAGGGCTGGTATGGTATGGTATATATTATTCCTAATGGATCGGCATAAAAGGGAAGCGACTCCGAGGTGGACGACAATGCGGTTAGTCGGTCTCCTGCACTCGTAGACGGCAAAGGCGTGCTTTAGAGTTCGGGGTCTTCTCAGCCCCCTCATTTAGAGAGGGGGACTGCCTCGGTGGCTTAGTTGTATTACAGTACGACTGCAATGCTGAGGTATCGGGTTCGAACCCCGGGTCGGGCAAAGTGATATTGGGTTTTTCTATTCAGTATCAGCCCGGAGTCTGGAATTTGTACCCGCTATGGCGATAGGCTCGCCCCCTATCACGTCATGGGACGGAATACGCACGGCGAACAGTGGGTGCACTAGTTACGCCTCTACTACTGAGAGCAATACGAGAGGAGACCCTTCCAGCAGTGGTATAGTATAATACAGGTCATACATGTCCTTTGCCGGCTCCACAGAGATAATAAATCCCATTATCATACAGTAAAAAATTGTATAGCAAACCATACTGTTACAGGAAATGCAAGCAGCCGAAAAGCAAGTGGAAGACTGTCTGAAAAGGCTGGAGGATTGCGAGCAGCAGCTGGCCGAAGCCAGGGCCGTGCAGGGGAAGACTGAGCGACAGCCTGCGCATTCACAAGTGAGTCGCACACGTGGAGGTTTTTTTTTATTGCGTGGAATGACGAGACGAGCATGCCGGTCGCCTGATGGTAAGCGATACGACCACCCATAAACAGTACCAACACCATCCAGCACCTTGAGTTACAAAGTACTGTGTGCCATTCCACTGCGCTCGTCATCCTGAGACATAAGATGTTAAGTCTCATTATGTCCAGTAGTTACACTGGCTACAATGTCCTTCAAACCGAAACACAACAGTGCATGCACACTGCTGCTTGGCGGTAGTAATAGACATTGGGGTGGTAACCACCCAGACGGTCTCTTACATATGTGAGACCTACCACCAGTAAAATAAGGTTATAGTTTGGACATCACTATCTTAAAAGAAGGAAACATTTATTCGCACAATATACTGGGACGCACACAAACAATATTATGGTAGGTGAATACTTTTTTAAATACAATTATGAAAAATGTATGCTATCCGAAATATAATGGAATAAGAATTTTTCGAAATTGGCGCAATAGTAAGTTATAAAGCTTTGAAATTTGGTGGAAGGGGTAGCTGTCAAATAACAGCAATACTAGGTCGTGACGTCACCAAGCGCCGTCGGCCATAACGCTGCCTGCGTGCGAAAGAGATAGCGCGATATCCCCGCCACGCCCCCACATTTGCTCCCAAGAATATTTCAAATAATAATATTATTTAAATTACAAATCTTAGTCGCCCTGTCTCCTAAACTAAGAATAACTTGTGTATTAGGAGAACAGTTCCTTCCCATACAATATGCATAATTATGTGCCTAGTGCTAAAAGGAACGATAAAAACATTTAAATATTACAAAAAGGAATAAAAAGACAAATAACATTAGAAGATTATACTATACACGTGTGTGTTTGTTTGTGTGTGTGTATGTGTGTGTGTGTGTGTGTGTGCGTGTGTTTGTGTGTGCGTGAGTGAGTATGTGGGTCATTGTGTTTATATTGAATAGCTGCTTTATTTTCCAATCGATTTTGATGCTGATTTCACAGGATAATTTATTTTTCGTATTATTTTCTGTTACATCTAAAATAATGTACAAAATCAAACACAGGAAACTATTAACAAAAATAAGTAATATTACATAAAGGATGGGTGCAACGTGCATCCCATGATACTGTCGAAATGGATCCAGTTCAGCATAAAATGCCAGGCAAGGTGTGCCTGGCGCTGGTTTTCAACTGGAATCCTCACTTGGTGGATAGTGACTGAAGGATTGATAGTAAAGAGAGAAATAAGTTTTTAATTCAATGTCACTGCGGGTACATGCGTAGCGTCGAGTCTTTTGTGATTGAAATAAAACTATTTTACGGATTTTGTCGCGGGTTTTAATTAATATTATCTCCCGACCTTTCGAGGGCTTTGCAGCACTTCGTGATCACGGGGCGGGTCTTTTGTGAACTCCATGATACGCAGACACGTATCTCAACCACATTCCAATAGGGTTAAACCGATTGCCATTTACAGGGTACAATGTCGGACTTCAGACTGGTACTGACAATTTCGTGGCAAAAAACCTTGTACCAGTTTACCCTACCCGGGAATTGCCATCTGTGCGGTATTAGTATGGCACCTGTAACGCATATGCTTTACGACTACGCCACCGAGGCACTTACACACACACACCACTAAATCACAGAAATAAATTTCAATATCGCTAAATATTTTCTATTATCCATTACAGCTGGAGCAAGCAGCACTCATGGCGAAGCAACAGCACTTTCAACAGCAACAGCTACAACAACGGCAACAGCTAAAACAACAGCAACAGCTACAACAACAGCAACAGCTACAACAACAGCAACAGCTACAACAACAGCAACAGCTACAACAACAGCAACAGCAGCTACAACAGCAACAGCTACAACAACAGCATCAGCAACAACAGCAACTACAACAGCAACAGCTACAGCAACAACAGATGCAAAGGCAACGACAGTTGCAAATGATCGAGATTGAAAAGCAAAAAATGGAAAAACAGAAAACAGAGGCGTTTATGAGTAAGTTGTTCTTTATGTTGCTGTTATGGCCTAGTGGTTGCGTATATGAACTTTGGATTGGGGATCTAGGGTTCGATTACGAGGTCCGGTAACGTCAGGTTGACGATCAGTGGGCTTAGAATGTGGTAAAAAACGCAACTCGTATGTTGATTTTTAATTTTGATGTTTGAGATTGATCGAGAGACCATACGTCAGTTACGTGTTAGTCTCTCAACCAATCCCAATAAAACGAAACGGAGTCGTGTCGAGGTTTTTTGCCACATTTTAAGCCCACAGATCATCATATGACGGATAACCTATAATGTCAGTCAAGTACAATGCAGTTACATATTAGTGAAAGAATTTTCAGAATTGCGGCAGCAGTTGCAAAGATTGCCGCTTTCCAGCAAACCGAAATATCTAGCTTTGTATTTTTGTATAGATAGTATTAAATTGTATGTATTTATACTATATTTGTATGTACCATACCATACCAGCCCTGTATTATATATTGCCCACTGCTGAGCACGGGCCTCCTCTACTACTGAGAGGGGTTAGACCTTAGTCCACCACGCTGGCCTAGTGCGGGTTGGCAGACTTCACATACCTTCGAAATTCAGAGAACTTCTCAGGTTTGCAGGTTTACTGCCTCGGTGGCGTAGTTGTATTACGGTATGACTTCAATGCTGAGGTCTTGGGTTCGATTCCCGGGTCGGGCAGTGATATTGGGTTTTTAAAAATTCAGTGTCAGCCCGGAGTCTGGAATTTGTGCCCGATATGGCGATAGGCTCGCCCCCTATCACATCATGGGACAGAATAACGGCGAAAAGTGGGTGCACTAGTTGCGCCTCTGCCTACCCCTTCGGGGATTAAAGGCGTGAGTGTATATATATAAAATAAAATAAATAAAATAATATAAAATAAAAAGTATACATAATCTACCCGTGTGCCAAATTTCATCGAAATCGAAAAGTTATTAAATTACTCAAATGGCTATTAAAATATAGGGGTTGATCGTAGAGGGTTGAAAATTTAGGGTTGTATGTATTTTTTAATGCTACATTATATAAAAATACAAACAAAAAATTTTGTCCAAAAATTTAAAAAAAAATGTTAAGGGTGAACAACCCTTATCACTTAGGGGTATGAAAAATAGATGTTGGCCGATTCTCAGACCTACTCAATATGCTCACAAAATTTCATGAGAATCGGTCAAGCCGTTTCGGAGGAGTACGGGAACGAACATTGTGACACGAGAATTTTATATATAAGATGTATTTATCAAATAATTAATCACGGGTATATTATACTTCGTGCACCTTATGCTGCCCCATATCATTATTTTTCCGTTTTCATGTCCACCCCATGGTTGTCTGTAAGAGATTGCCTTGTGCGATAAGACCGCCATTTGTACTTTTTTTTCTCGTCTTGTTTTATGATTTATGTCTCTGGTGTACAGTCAGCAGCATAAATATCTGTACAAAATCAAAATTTCAAATCGCCTATATACGCATTAATTTAAATTGAAACATTTTTTTTCTTCGTTTGAAGTAAAGTAAATCTCTTATATTTTATTCGGTGAAGAAAAAAAAAAGATTAGTAAGAACACAAAAGTGTGTAGGCAATTTGAAGTTTTGAATTTGTTCATCTACTTATGCTGCTGACTGTACAATAAAGTGTAAATGAAATAAATAAATAAATTTTATCTTGTGTTAGCATTTAAATATTTTGTGAGGGTATTTGTGATATCGAACTAGTAGTGGAAGTGACAGTTGGGTGTATAAAAAGGGTGCCGTATCTGCATTCACGTGCATTCGCGTCCAGTCGCGCCCACTCGCGCTCTTTCGGTCTCAGTCCTGACTCTGTTGTAGTCTTATATCTTTGTGAAAGTAATTGTGTTAAATATATTGCTGTAAAATCAGTGTTAGGTATTTTTATTTAAATTAAAATCGCTTCAGTTCCTAACACTTGACTATTCACACACACTATGAATGTCATCAACCTTTGTTACAAAATATATTGATATGTAATTTGTCTGTCTACCCCCCAGCGGGCGGTAACATGGTGATGGTGAGGCGGGTGGCGGGCGACGGCGCGGTCACAATTGCTATGCCTAGCATGCCCAACAACCAGCACAGCGTCAACGGTAATTATCGTAGTCTTAATACAACTGAACGACGAGACGAGAATACTCGTCTTATGGAAAGCGATGCACTGCTCATGAACCTGTCGGGCTGTGTGCATCCGGTTTTTTTTATGGCATTGAACTTGAACATTGAAATTTTTAATTGTGTTGTTTTCATTCTAAAGGTGCGATTTGTTCTTTTAATATATTGCACCTTTAGGACGAAAACGACACAATTCAAAAAAATTCAATATTGGGTCGTCGTCATAAAATTACTTAAAACGAAATTTTCAATACAACAATAGTTCAAACACCGCCATATTCAAGCGGGAAAAGGACAAAACTATTATATCGGTCCCTTTTTTATTATATTTTCATAAAAAGAGACCAGTTTTAAGTCATTTTATAACGATCAACCAATATTTTATTTTTTTGAATTGCGTCGTTTTCGTCCTAAAGGTGCGATATTCACACTCTTAATAAAACAATGACCTAATCAAAAATTTTGGCTAGATGAGTTTCAGCAAAATATGGACCCTACAGGGCAAGTTGCATCGACTAAGAAAAAAAAATGCGTCTTTTCAACATTGGGAATAGGGTCAAAAACGTTTGAATTTATGTCCGTTCCCCACCCAACTTAAAAAAAAATGTAGACAGTTAGTTTTTGTGACGATTCTCACAAGTTAACGATTTGGGATTAGGTCATTGTCATATGTTTTATTAATAATTATTAGTAAAATTGTATTCTGTTGTTTCACAAATAAAGTAGAATTAAATAAAAATGATTTGCAATTGCACACACATGGAAATGTATTGAAAATACAATCTCGATGACTTCTGGGAAAAGTAAACAACGCAATGGAGGATCTGGTATCTGCGTGTCATATTTAACCAAATCACAATTTTTAAAATCAACAAGCGAACGCAATCTGTCTTCGGATTGATCACGAAAGTGGACTAAACAGAAACGGATTAATTGTTTAGCTTGGTTCGTTATCGCCATTCGGAATTTGGCAGTTAGTGGATAACGCGCTAGTTAACCATCTAATAATCTTCCCATATAATGAATTATACAGCGTGTTCCTAAAACAATGTAAACCTAATTCACAGCAATGGCGTGTGAGCAACCCGCACCGGCCACTACTAAAGCGACCGAAAACCAACGCAAGCAGACCTGGGAGCAGGCGATAGCGCACATCAACCAACTGGCGAAGGGCGCCAACAAGGAAAAGGTATCGTATACAGGGTGTTCTATTGATAGGGATCAAAATTAAACCACGTGTTCGGGTGACTATTTTTACTACTACTACTACAGCCCTGTATTATATACTGCCCACTGCCGAGCACGGGCGTCCTCTACTAATGAGGGTTTAGGCCTTAGTCCACCACGCTGGCCTAGTGCGGGTTGGCAGACTATTTTTAATCGACTTTAAAAAAGGAGGTTCTGTATTCGATGTGTGTTCGCGATTTTCTCAAAAACTATTGATCCTATTTGAATGGGGTTTCCGTTACTGAATACTTTTCGGTGAAGTTTTTTTAGTTGTTGAGAAATGCATTTCAAGATTTTTCTCTCTTATAAATAGAAATAATTTCTTTTTTATCACATAGTTGGTATAGGTTAGTTTCGTTTGTGTGAAAAACTTTTTTCGGGATATGAGTCATCCAAATCCGTTCAGAGGATTCTACATTTACTTCTAAGAAACATACAAACTCCTTCACAAACATTTATAATTTTAGTAAGGTTTATTGATTTTTTATTTATGGTACAAGAACCGCAATATTTTGCCACTAAATCGAAAGCGATAGTAAAATCGATGTTTTATGGTTTCCAGAAGAAACCTAAAGAGCAACCAAAACAGGAACCGAAACCAAAGGAGCAGTCGAAGGCGACCGACGCGAGCGCCGAGTCACGCGCCGTGTCCAAGAAACAACGAAAACTACTCTTAAAAATACAGGTAATTATAATGGAAATGTATGTTTGCAATCAGTCCTGTATTATATACTGCTCACTGCTGAGCACGGGCCTCTTCTACTACTGAGAGGGGTTAGGCCTTAGTCCACCACGCTGGTCTAGTGCGGGTTGGCAGACTTCACATACCCTCGAGACTCTTATGGAGAATTCTCAGGTATGTAGGTTTCCTCACGATGTTTTCCTTCACCGTTAAAGCGAACGATAATTGATAAACAATACACACGTAACTTCGAAAAGTCAGAGGTGTGTGCTTTGGGTTTTGAACCTCCGGACATTGTCTCGGCAGACCGTTCCATTCCCAACTAGGCTATCGTCCACTCCCAATGTATGTTTACTAATATGTATTCAACTACAAATAACACACACGACTAATATCCCCGAAGAGGTAGGCAGAGACGCAACCAGTTCACCTGTCGTCGTATTCCGTCTTATAAAAATGGGGGCGAACCCATTGCCATATCAGACGAAAAGAACTATACAAATAACGAAAGTACAACATTCATTAATAATATACCACTGTATTTTACACAAATACAAACAAAAATGTATGAAAAGTCTTAAATACTCTATGGGGTCAAATTTATTGAACCAAACATAAAGAACACTAATAAGTCCAAGTATTCAAATAAGTTAAATATTTCATTGACGCCGCAAACTTCAAAACGACATACAAATGAGGTACAACTGATTATTAACATTACAGGCTGAAGAAGAAGAGAAAAAGAAACTTCAGCAACAAGAAGTAAAACTGAAAAAGGCGGAAGCGAAAAAGGCGGAACCACCGAAAGCGGATGTGACGAAGAAAATTGAAAAGAAACCGGAAACGGTCAAGAAAGCGGATGTGGTAAAGAAGAAGGAAGATAAAAAGGAGAAAAAGCAAGAGAAAGTTGTGGAAAAGAAGAAGGATAGTAAACAGGAGAAGAGTGGTGGGTGGATTATTTACTTTTGTAACTCGCGCGGGATCAGAATGGGATGCGATCTTTTGGAACTGACACCGCACGGATACTGGTGGTAGGTCTCTCATATGTAAGAGTCCGTCTGGGTGGGTACCACCGCAATGTCTATTTCAACCGCCAAGCAGCAGTGCGCATGCACTGTTGTGTTTCGGTATGAAGGACATTGTAGCCAGTGTAACTACTGGACACAATGAGACTTAACATCTTATGTCTCAGGATGACGAGCGCAGTGGAATGCCACACAGTACTTTGTAACTCAAGGTGCTAGATGGTGGTGCTACTGTTTATGGGTGGTCGTATCGCTTACCATCAGGCAAACGGCATGCTCGTCTTGTCATTCAATGCAAAAAAGAATACTCATGAATTTATGATTTATCTCATCAAGGTTTTATCCCATTCTGATATAATGATATGATTAAGGGCCTGACGATGTCTGAGTAAACGCTAATAGTCGTAATAATTTCGTCTAACTAACAAAAATATCGTCTTTTTCAGCACCAACGCCCACCGCCAAGCCCGCCAAACAGCCGCAAACGCAACAAAACAACAAAAAAGACAACAAGAGGAAGGAACAGCAGCAGCAACAACAGAAGCCTCAAGTGATCAACATAACGCCCGACACGACGATAGAGATCGTTAGTAAGAAGGTACGTACAGTATGCATAAAAATAATTACTATTCGTAGTAAAAAACATAAATTTCCCTTTTATGACGTTAATTTTTTTTTATTATATAAAATTATCACGACTGCTTCGTTACAAAGCCAGTTTTTGTTTTATTTTATAAAAAAGAACGTTATTTTTCTAAAGAAAATCTTTTTTGCAACGCGTATTTTTTCAAAAAAGAAAATGTCGCATTTTTTTTTCATATTTTTGGCATTTTCTAACAGAACCAGTGCGCCTCGGAACCTGATAAGCCTGCGTCCTGCAGCATCATGGAACAGCTTAGCTGCGGGGTACAGGTAACCATGATATACTAAGCGTAAGTGGTGGTGGTAGTGGGACCGGTGGGGGGTAGCGTGGGCTTAAGCCGTGTGAGTCACGGTGACTCACGACTGTAAAAGCTTTACTTTGCGCATGACTGGAGGGTTAAAAGTGAGTTTAGGAAGTGGTGTTGCACGTGTGACTCACGACTTTGGAAGATGTGACTCACGCAACAAATAATTGGCGCCCACGTACCCTTAGGAATGTATGTGATCACCGACACCCTTGTATAGATATTTTCAATCGATTTCGTATATCTTCGGAATAGTTCCATTTTAATTACATTGGTATACGACTTTGGACTACGAAGATGCGGAGAGGAACTCCTCAAAATCAAATAGGATTTTGATGATTCCCTTTGTGTTGGGTTCAATTAGACTTGTTTAATAAGTTATAACTAACAATAAAAAATAAAGCGAAACAATTAAACTTTACGAAAAATACCGACACCAAAAACCACTACAAGCCAAAAAATATTGAATTTTACAGTTTAATAAGAAATTGTGATTAGTTTATTCTCGCGTATCGTTTATTATTTCAGGCTGTTATTTTCACGCATGTTTGTTTGTCGACAGGTCGCCGATCTGAAACTGCCACCCGGCATCACACTGACTCGAGTCCAGCCCACCGAAAAGAAGGAACCACCGTCTATCAAGTCTGTGGTGAGTGTATTCTGTCTCAAGAAGAAGATAGAGACCGTTCACGGTGGCCATCCCACTTGGCGGGCGCGACATCAGTGTCAGGTGGACGCTAAATCAGAGATTAGTGAACCTTCCCACCTGGTAGACGCTAAATCAGAGATTGGTGAACCTTCCCACCTGGTGGACGCTAAATCATTGTCAGGTGGACTTTATCACCTGGCGGGCGCTATATCAGTATCAGGTGGACCCTTCCACCTGGCGTAGGTGCACTAGTTGTGCTTCTGCCTACCTCTTCGGGGATAAAAGGCGTAAGTGTGTGTATATACATAAATACTGTAATTAAACTTTTTTTTTCGTTCACAGCCGTTATGGAAGTGCAACCAGCTACCGGCGACGCCGACGCCGGTGGCGCGGCCGCCGCCCGTCATCAACGCTGATCCCTCCATGATGATGTTCAGCACCGCGCAACCAGGTGGGAAATTTATTTATTTACGAGCAATTTTATTTAACATAGATTTCTGCTTGCGGCCTCCGCCCGCGTGAATGATATTTTCCGGGATAAAGTACCCCATGTTATGGGGTATATGTCGCTGATGATGTAGCTTTAAATTGGTAAAAGAATTTTTCAAATCGGTCCAGTAGTTTCGGAGCTTATTTAATGCAAACAAACAATGAAATCTTTCCTCTTTATAATATAAGTATAAACTATGCTACAGCAACAGCATATATATATAAATAAAATAAAAAAAAAACTACTCAATCTATCACAGGCCGATATATATGCCCATTACAGGTATAAGCAGCTGTTGTATAAAAATTATATGTTATGGTGCTCCCACACAGGAGTTCTAAAACTTTGTCCAGTTATTTTATAGAAAGACTGAGGTGTCCAGACAAAGCATGAAATAACCATTATGCACTTTGTCTAGTCATTGTATTGAATGACGCCTAGTCATTTTTTAGTAGGACTGAGGTGTCCAAGCAAATCATGAAATTACCATTTTACACTTTCTCCAGGCATTGTGTAGAATGAATGGGGTGTCCAGACAATGCATGAAATAACCATTATTTACTTTGTATAGTTATTGTATAGAATGCAAACCTCCGCCCCGCGCCCTTCCGCTCACCTCCCTGTGTCGATCGGATGATGTTATACAACAAAAGTTATAACGTGTTATATCGTGTAGTAATTAGTTGCATAACATCACTAACAATTTATAAAATTTGTTAAAAAAATATATATTTAAGAAAAACAAAAAACCCGACTGCGTCAATATCTGCCATCTTTATTAAATTCATTGATGAACTGAAAAGATAGAAACAAGATTTTAATTTGAATATTTTGTTTTGGTTTTGAATAATCTTAGTTGACAGTGTTCACAAACGCAGTCGGAGGCATCTGCTCACTCCGAGATTTTGTTGTTCTACCTATATCACCAACAAAATTATGAGAAGTGAGCGTGTTATGCCTCTGTTTGTGAACACTGTCAACTAAGATTATTCAAAACCAAAACAAAATATTCAAATTAAAATCTTGAATCTATCTTTTCAGTTCTTCAATGAATTTAATAAAGATGGCAGATGGTAGACGCAGTCGGGTTTTTTGTTTTTCTCAAATATTTTTTTCAGGACATTGTCAATTTGTTTGCCAAATTTAATCTTAATCAGTTCAGTAGTTCTGCCTATACTTGTAACAAACACGAGATCACTTTCGTATTTATAACATTAATATTTACTTTGTCAGCAGAACAACCGAAAACTATAATAATCCCAGACCCTCCGCCGCAGCCGGCTAAATCAAAGAAGTCCAAAAAGAAATCCAAAAAGGCGGCCAGCGAACCACCGGTAGAGACAAAACCGGACGGAACCAAGATGGTCACTTTACGGAACCCGATGTTCCATCCGAACTTGCCACCGGTCCAGATTAGCAACAACCCAGCGCCGAAAAAGGAGCAGATTCGACTCCCCGACCCGATACCGATGCCGCCGAACGCTTGCCAAGCGACTATAACCCCTACGTCAAACGGAATGTATACTATACGCAATCCTTTAATGTCGATAATGCATCAGCAAAGCTTGATGGGCATGAGGAATCCGACGCCACACACAGTGAATCCATTCAACCAGCAATATAATTATGTAAATCCGAATAACTACCAACCGAATAATTACGTGGTTGAACAACGGTCTTCTCCCAAACACGACGATTACCAAAGCCGGATTTTGAACCTCGCCTCGTTTACTCAGAAGAATGACGAAGGATATTCCTTATTTAAGACGCCTGAGGACACTCAGCAGAGGTCTTTTTTGACTCCGGAGTATTATGTGGATAACAGTAGCCCAAAGCCCGTGGTGTCGCCAAATCCGATTGGAACCCGACCGACTGAGTCGAGGAGTTTTGAGTCTAACGATTCGTCGTTGTTCGCGAATCCGATACAGCGTCCCGAGCCTATCGGAACGCCTTTGAAGAGGGAAGAGAATGAGTTCAGTGGGGGGCTGTATACGCCGTTTGGTTTACAGGTCAGTTCGTTTTTATACAAATTTTTTTATGGCATTGAATGACGAGACGAGCATGCCGTTCGCCTGATCGTAAGCGATACGACCACCCATAAACAGTAGCAACACCATCCAGCACCTTGAGTTACAAAGTACTGTGTGGCATTCCACTGCGCTCGTCATCCTGAGACATAAGATGTTAAGTCTCATTATGTCCAGTAGTTACACTTGCTACAATGTCCTTCAAACCGAAACACAACAGTGCATGCACACTACTACTTGGCGGTAGATATAGACATTGCGGTAGTACCCACCCAGACGGACTCTTACATATTAGAGACCTACAACCAGTAAATAATTAATAATTATAATTTGCATATAGACACGACATACCCTAACCCATCAAAGGAGCCCCTTGAGGAAATTCTTGTGCGCTGGGTCTTCACACCCAATGCACGCCCATGCGCGGGGGGACATTGGTCGCGGGCCGAGGCACACAGTTCAGTGTGTATACCTCTTGGTTGGATAACACATCGAGGCCTAAAAGGGCCCGCGAACATTTCCTGGCACCCTCTCTTTCCGCCCATCCTGGGAACCTTCCTCCCTTCCCCCACCTTCCCTTCCATATTCCTCCTCCACTCCCCTCCCAGGCCCCTGCAGTCGTCAAGCCGGGGGACTCCAGTATCCCATTCGCAGGTTTCCCCCGGCGTTGACTGCAGGATCGCCTACCTAAAAAAAAAAAAACAAAACCCAACAAAGGAGGACGCGTAGTGGGGTTATCTATTCATCTCTTTCTTTCGCACGCGTGCATATTCCCATGACGTCACTTGCGCATATTGCGTCTCTTTTCTGTTTCTTGACACATACCCTTCTACCTAATTTCAAAGTGTTTATAACTTGTCGAGTTTTTACCGGCTTTTGATCGTTCTTTATATGCTAGAATTTATATGAGGTAACAGCGAAGAACAAAAATGAGTCCTATACGCTATTTTGAGTCTCCAGATTGTGTTTGCTAATTTATAATTTTTGACTATCATGGATTAAAGTTAACAAATAAATTACAATTCCGCCCACAGGACAGAAACGTCTTCAGAAATGCGTTATTCAGCGATAAAACCGACATTGGCCCCAACGTTGGCAAGGTCGACGACGTTGGACCCAACCACATGGCCAACGGGGACCAACTGCCATACTTTCAGAGGTTGCGCGCAGGTTCCAAGTTGAACAACGAAGTGACAATACACCATGTGTCCGAGTCGAAATTCTACAAGGGGCAGGTAGGATGTTTCTGATTAGCGTTTTATTTATTTATATCTCTACTATCGCCTCAGTGGTGTTGTGTAGCGGCACGATTGCCGAGGTCTCTGGTTCGATACCCGGGCCGGATGTGGTGATATTGAGTTTTTCCGCTCAGTATCAGCTCGGTGTTTGAAATCACATCATGGGACGGACTCATGGCGAAGAGTGTGTGCTTGGTTGCACCTCTGCCTACCCCTTCAGACGGTCTATTTGTGTGTGTGTGTGTGTACGTATTATTGCCCTATTAAACCTATATTTTTTTCATTATCCAGGAGCCATCCCACCCAGACTGCTTGCAGACAGACGAGTCGATGTACAGCCGACACCCGTGGCCGGACACGCTGCACCCGCAGACAACGCAGAACACGGGTGAGTCACCGCATCTAACTCGTGACTCATGAGGTAAAAGGCGCTCAATTAGATAGATATAAGGTAATTTAAATAATGTGCAAATATGTTGTCTTAAAGTGAGAAATACGTAAGAGTCACTGCATTTGACTCGTGAGTCACTGCATCTGACTCGTGAGTCACTTTATATCACGTAGCCTACGTAAATATTTTGGTTTTAAAATAATATATGAATACATTGTATGATCACGCGTAGCATGAGTCACCTCAGGCTACTCGTGAGTCACCGTTAAATTCACTTTGTTGTTTGGATAAGAGCCAGTTACGCAGGTTTCAAGTAAATTTCACTTGATAGTTATTGTATTAAACAGCTAATGTAGATTGTAGATACTGCTCATTTTATTTGGAAGCATAGATTAGAGTGACTTTTGTATTTAATTGGTTTATACATTTATGTGACGAGTAGCAATTAACATCAAACGGTGAAAATCAGCCCTAAATACCTTATCTTGTCCAATATTTTTCAACCAAGTCTATGTCGCGTAATTCAGTTTTAATTCGTTGTTGGCTCGTGAGTCACTGCCATAAACCAGCCGTTAATTTAATAAAATAGGTGATTCACACCATACCCTTGCCGCCTAAAATATTTATGAGTCACCTTCGTGGAAGTGTGAGTCTCTCTTAATGTCACTTAATGTTACTTTTCAGTTAGGTGTTACTATTTTAAATAGTAAATAATTGCACGGTTCATATCGGGAACACCATCTGTGAGTCAACATGCGTTGCTTGTATGGGGATACCCATCATTTTTTATATTTTATAATGTAAATGTCAATGTATCCGACTGTGTATGCACTAATTACTATCGTAATGTTTATTTCTACTATGAAATTTTGTGTCGACTCCCATTGTGTTTACGGCCTTAGGCCACCCCCCACTAGTATAAGCTCGTGGTGTGACGGGCGGGTGGTCCACAGGCGTGGTGTCGGCGCGCAGCTCGCCGACGGGCTCGTCGCTCTCACCCGCTCCCGGCGGGGGCTCGCCGCCCGCCAGGCACGGGCCCGTCGGCGCCAGGAGCCACCGCCACGGTGAGCATACACACACAGCACACGCGGCGACACTAACACACTGACACTACACCGCGCCAGGCACGGGCCCGTCGGCGCCAGGAGCCACCGCCACGGTGAGCATACACACACAGCACACGCGGCGACACTAACACACTGACACTACACCGCGCCAGGCACGGGCCCGTCGGCGCCAGGAGCCACCGCCACGGTGAGCATACACACACAGCACACGCGGCGACACTAACACACTGACACTACACCGCGCCAGGCACGGGCCCGTCGGCGCCAGGAGCCACCGCCACGGTGAGCATACACACACAGCACACGCGGCGACACTAACACACTGACACTACACCGCGCCAGGCACGGGCCCGTCGGCGCCAGGAGCCACCGCCACGGTGAGCATACACACACAGCACACGCGGCGACACTAACACACTGACACTACACCGCGCCAGGCACGGGCCCGTCGGCGCCAGGAGCCACCGCCACGGTGAGCATACACACACAGCACACGCGGCGACACTAACACACTGACACTACACCGCGCCAGGCACGGGCCCGTCGGCGCCAGGAGCCACCGCCACGGTGAGCATACACACACAGCACACGCGGCGACACTAACACACTGACACTACACCGCGCCAGGCACGGGCCCGTCGGCGCCAGGAGCCACCGCCACGGTGAGCATACACACACAGCACACGCGGCGACACTAACACACTGACACTACACCGCGCCAGGCACGGGCCCGTCGGCGCCAGGAGCCACCGCCACGGTGAGCATACACACACAGCACACGCGGCGACACTAACACACTGACACTACACCGCGCCAGGCACGGGCCCGTCGGCGCCAGGAGCCACCGCCACGGTGAGCATACACACACAGCACACGCGGCGACACTAACACACTGACACTACACCGCGCCAGGCACGGGCCCGTCGGCGCCAGGAGCCACCGCCACGGTGAGCATACACACACAGCACACGCGGCGACACTAACACACTGACACTACACCGCGCCAGGCACGGGCCCGTCGGCGCCAGGAGCCACCGCCACGGTGAGCATACACACACAGCACACGCGGCGACACTAACACACTGACACTACACCGCGCCAGGCACGGGCCCGTCGGCGCCAGGAGCCACCGCCACGGTGAGCATACACACACAGCACACGCGGCGACACTAACACACTGACACTACACCGCGCCAGGCACGGGCCCGTCGGCGCCAGGAGCCACCGCCACGGTGAGCATACACACACAGCACACGCGGCGACACTAACACACTGACACTACACCGCGCCAGGCACGGGCCCGTCGGCGCCAGGAGCCACCGCCACGGTGAGCATACACACACAGCACACGCGGCGACACTAACACACTGACACTACACCGCGCCAGGCACGGGCCCGTCGGCGCCAGGAGCCACCGCCACGGTGAGCATACACACACAGCACACGCGGCGACACTAACACACTGACACTACACCGCGCCAGGCACGGGCCCGTCGGCGCCAGGAGCCACCGCCACGGTGAGCATACACACACAGCACACGCGGCGACACTAACACACTGACACTACACCGCGCCAGGCACGGGCCCGTCGGCGCCAGGAGCCACCGCCACGGTGAGCATACACACACAGCACACGCGGCGACACTAACACACTGACACTACACCGCGCCAGGCACGGGCCCGTCGGCGCCAGGAGCCACCGCCACGGTGAGCATACACACACAGCACACGCGGCGACACTAACACACTGACACTACACCGCGCCAGGCACGGGCCCGTCGGCGCCAGGAGCCACCGCCACGGTGAGCATACACACACAGCACACGCGGCGACACTAACACACTGACACTACACCGCGCCAGGCACGGGCCCGTCGGCGCCAGGAGCCACCGCCACGGTGAGCATACACACACAGCACACGCGGCGACACTAACACACTGACACTACACCGCGCCAGGCACGGGCCCGTCGGTGCCAGGAGCCACCGCCACGGTGAGCATACACACACAGCACACGCGGCGACACTAACACATTGACACTACACCGCGCCAGGCACGGGCCCGTCGGCGCCAGGAGCCACCGCCACGGTGAGCATACACACACAGCACACGCGGCGACACTAACACACTGACACTACACCGCGCCAGGCACGGGCCCGTCGGTGCCAGGAGCCACCGCCACGGTGAGCATACACACACAGCACACGCGGCGACACTAACACACTGACACTACACCGCGCCAGGCACGGGCCCGTCGGTGCCAGGAGCCACCGCCACGGTGAGCATACACACACAGCACACGCGGCGACACTAACACATTGACACTACACCGCGCCAGGCACGGGCCCGTCGGTGCCAGGAGCCACCGCCACGGTGAGCATACACACACAGCACACGCGGCGACACTAACACATTGACACTACACCGCGCCAGGCACGGGCCCGTCGGTGCCAGGAGCCACCGCCACGGTGAGCATACACACACAGCACACGCGGCGACACTAACACACTGACACTACACCGCGCCAGGCACGGGCCCGTCGGTGCCAGGAGCCACCGCCACGGTGAGCATACACACACAGCACACGCGGCGACACTAACACATTGACACTACACCGCGCCAGGCACGGGCCCGTCGGCGCCAGGAGCCCCCGCCACGGTGAGCATACACACACAGCACACGCGGCGACACTAACACACTGACACTACACCGCGTAATCTATCATACACTGTTCAATTTAAAAGTCGCACCGTGCCTATTTCCGGGAAAAACCTATGTTAATCCAGGATATGATTTATGTGTACAAAATTTCGTCTAAATCTGTCCAGTGGTTTCTTCTTTACTTCTAACAAACATCAAAATATTTTCACAATCTTTCTAATTATATCTCTAATATTGAGGTTATCTTTACTGTCACATTACGACAATCATCCTGAACCTGTCACACCACTACGCCGTCACCCCGCCACATCGTCACCCCGCCACACCGTCACACTACGTACCATCACCCTATTATTATAAACAGATAAACTTTCTATCACCCTGATTAAACAATATACTGTATTCAGTTGAAAAAAGACCCTTGATGTTTTTACATTTGGTTTATTCATTCTTTAAATATGGTATGGTTTTCTTCTCTCTTTCGTTTTATGAATTCGACACGTCGCTCCTAGTAGAAGTTATAACAATTAATTATTACAGAATCAAGTAAAACCTGTATATCTCTTTCGCAGAATCGAGTGTGTTCCTCCCAGACCGGACAATAACAAACCTATCAACGCTGGAAGCTGGTGAGAGAGAGATTGAGTCGTTCAAACGGTTCGAGTTCTACTTTGAGCCTCCGCAGCATAAGCCCAAAGTGCAGCTCGACGTTCGGGACATTGCCGCCGCGTTGAGACAGAATCATAAGTAATATCTTGACATTTGTGAAGCTTTTTTGGCAATTACATTCTCAATACTAAAAAAATACACACACGAATTGACCACCTCCTCCTTTTTTGGTAATCGGTTAATAAATATAGTAAAGGATCTAATAATGTACATTATAGCCTGACCAACACAATGAAAAACCTCCAAAATATGGAACAAATTTTAGTGATAACGTTAACTTTAAAACGAAAAGCAAAGTGGCGCCCTCTAACGTTTTTTATTTTCTTGGGTAGGCTGTACATATACAGGGTTATTTGATATTGCGTTAATAAATGAAACCACATAGTTATCTTTGCCTCTGCTAACATTATGCCAAAAATCACCCATGAAAAACTAATATTTTCCCCAATAATCTCAATTTTAATTGGTAATAAATTTTGGATGAAAAATTTGGTCCTGATGTCCGGTCTTTAACTATAGTGTTTAATGTCTTTGATGTGAGCACTGCGGGCGTGGCAGCTTCAGTTAACTGACCTATACGTGGTTAGGTAGAAAGTAACTTTTCTAATAACTTTGAATCATTACTTGACAATTGATTGCCCAATCCCAAGAAAGTGCTTCTTTCACTGGGAGAAGCGCTTTATTTTACCAATTGTGACATCTCATCTGCTCATAGTCAACATGACTGATCGCATTATAAAATAAAAAAAATTACAATTGATAAAACCATTGATAGCGTGGAGCGATGGAAATCTAATAGAAAAACAATGTCGAGCAATGAGTACAAAGCACACTGAGAAAATCCCCTTCCCTGATCCTTTTTGCTTTCCTTTGATGCCTTCAATGTTGTGGCATGTGTTCTCTAACATCGGTTGATCAGTGAGCTTAGAAGGTGGCAAAAAGACGCAACTTGTAAGACGATGTCGTTTCATTTTGGTGCTTGTCATTGATTGAGAGAGACCAATACGTCAGTCACGTGTTAGTCTCTCAACCAATACCAATAAATTTGCTGCCGTCGTTTCTTGATTTCCTCGGGTCGAAAGTTATTCTAACAAGTTATGATATTTTAACATTATCCACTTGACATTGGCAAAATCACCGATGAAACGGTGGAGCCATTTTTAAAAGAAGAAGATGCCAATAAAACAAAACGGAGCGAGCGTTTTTTTGCCACATTCCAAGCTCACTGACTAGCTCATTTGTGCGATGAAAAAATGTTCAAAGTTAAAACCATGTTAAAATATATTTATCTTGAGATATATTTATGCATCTAAATAAAATAGCGACTCGCTAGTATTCCGTTTGAAATGCCAAAGAAGTTTCACTCCAAATTCTATATTGATTTTGAACCAGTTGTTTTATAACTATGTAAGGAAGATATATACTCATGTTGATTTTCACTGTATTATGTTTTATGCTGTATACTTTATGGGTTGATATTCTGTTTATAAAGTATGTATAAAAGTCGCTATCGATAATCGATTATGTGAAGGAATACTCATAATTTGACTCGATACATGATTGTATCGATATTTGTGATCGACTGCCCGATATCGATATTCGAGCAAATATTCAATGAGTTATATTTGTATATTTATTTCTTTAGCTTCTATAAAATTGGATAGATATCACTTTGGTAAACTTGCTATCTCTTTCAAACAATACTGATTCAAAAGTAAAAAAATCTATCCAATATTAATCTAAATTATATAAAATAATGCTGTCTCTTTCTATCCTGGAGATTTAGAAAGAGATCTAAAATTTATTTGTGAGCCTGTACTTGTATTTTATTAGTACTGATACACCTAAATATGTATGTGACAGGAAAACTATATTTTATAATACATAAAGTATATGCTGTCTCCTTCCTTTATTAAAAGTTGAAAAGAGATAAGCTCGTAACTAACAACTATGTGTGACGTAGATGAAAATTATCAACTATCTCTTTCACTCCTAGTGAGAACGAAAGAAATAGACTAACTAATTATGACAAACATGTAAAATATAGCATGAAAGGATGTTTCATAAATATGTTCAATCTATTTTATACCTTAAACAGGCTATGCACAATGGCTTTAAATGGGTTGTATGGTTTGTTTAAAGGCTTAGAAAGAGATAGAGCATAAAGAATTTGAAATAATGTAACGAAATTCGATTGGATATATATGACTGTCCCCTTTACTCCTCATGGGATAACAAGGATGAAAACTTGAATTTATGGCTATGACAATCATATCTTATACCAATATATCGACTCTATACCCTGTCCCTTTCACTCTAATGTAAATAAAAGGGATGGACATAAATTGTGACAAACTCTGAATAAGACAAGTAAAATTACATTGACTAAAGATCTTTTTCACTAAACAGTGAAAAAGATTCAATTTGACATACAAGGACGGTGATTTTAATCATTAACTGTCTCTTTCGCTCGCGACGAGCGGAAAAGAGACGGACATAAGCTCAAAGTGACACGGGGCGTAAAACCAAACGGACTGACATTAGCAAATTGTATTATTGAAATAAAAAAGAGTTCATAAAACTACTGTAAACATAAGCAAACTGCGTTTTTTGTCGGCGACGCTGGCGCCACCGCGACTGGCGGCGGGGTTCGGAACTAATCAGTGTATAGAAATCTGTGAAGTCGACTTTGTTGATTTGTATAATTTTTATGTGGTTGTCGAGTCGTGCGATTGTTTTGTCGATACTGTGTGATCAGGTAAAAGCATATAAGGAAGTGTAAGAGTTAATAAAATGTCTTATATTGCATTAACAACGACCTGTACCAGACCATCCGTCCTTATTCCGGTAGGTCGTATGTTTAGAAACATCTGTGAACTGCAGATTAAAATCGTCGATACGATTTAATCTAACGTTAAAATATTCGTGCGACAAAAAGTCGCGAGTGTGCGCCAGCGTCGTCGCGCGTTTATTCGTATAACTATAGTCGGCGGTCCTATGTTTGTCGCTGAAGGTTGTAATGTAAGTAAAGTGTATATTGTAATAGCCGACATTTGTGTTTTATTTATTCCAATCCTATAGAAAAAAAAACCGGACAAAAAGAGGGTTCCGTACAAACTTGTAGGTAAGGTATCTAAGTATATAAGTTCAATAGTTCGCCAAAATTTATTAATAAATCAAATTTAAGTTTGTAATAGTATATCCTAAAGGAACCCATATTGCATAAAAATATGCATAAAAAGATAGTTTATTAAAGGAAATAAACATGGCATATCCAAAATAAAATATTCCTATATTTTTTAACGAAAAAAAATTTTTACTCATTGACGAGGGTCGCCACGCCAAATGCCGTTCTGACGCGCCACGTTAGATGTTTCACAACAGAAATATAAAGCTACCTAATTATTGCCTCTGTGGCGTAGTTGTATTGCGGTATTGTCGTGCTGAGGTCTCGGGTTCGATCCCCGGGTTGGTAAGTGATATTGCGTTTTCTGTTCAGCATCAGAGTTGTTACGAAGCTAGACTTCTATTGGGACTAAACTACTGGCGAAATGAATGTGATACCTCTGCCTATTTTTGAAACTAGAAAAAGGCGTGAAATGTATTCCTATACCGTATCAGCCCTGTATTATATACTGCCCACTGCTGAGCAAAAGCCTCCTCTGCTACTGAGAGGGTTAAGGCCTTAGTCCACCACACTGGCATACTGCTGGTTGGCAGACTTCACATACCTTCGAAGTTCAGAGAACTTATCAGTCATGCAGGTTTCCTCACGATGTTTTCCTTCACCGTTAAAGCGAGCGATAATTCACAAAAAATACACACATAACTAATAGTTTATTCCTATAGAAAAACTAAATAGCCAGTGCACTTGTACCATAGACAGATCACTTTGTATTTTAACACCTGGAATGCTGGGCCTATTTTGCGTATTGACGCTTGCGTACTGCCAATTTGGAAAATTCGGATTTTGGGTGTGGTCAAATTTTTGCAACCATAAAATTATTTTAGTATGAATTTTGATATTATTTATTATGGATAACCAAAGCTATACCCATATATCGATTTAGAGGTCATTGGCCTTAAAACAAAGAAATTAAAAATGGCGGCTACTTTTCTAAATTCTAACGTTGGATCTGTCTTCTGTAACCAAAGGCTACTACTTCTCAATGCTAAAATTACCTACGTCAACACCTTGCTTTCAACGGCAAGCCAAGAATAGAGAAAGAAGAAACAACCGGTAGATGTTTAGTTTTCATACATTTTGCAGAAATCGGCCCGAGCGTACATGCACGCTCTCGGCAGAGTATGAAGACTTTTTTTTAACGTCCACACGGGCGTAGCTATAGCTTTCACATGTATGCTCGTTTGCACCGTATATCATAAAATAAAAAAAAACAGGGATACCAAAATGTCAGTGGCGCAGTGAGTTCTTGCCGCCACATGACAAACCCCATGAAAAAACCTACAATTAAGTTACGTATACCAATCCCCCCCCCCCCCTATTTTTTACGGGTCTATTTCATCTTATTATAAATGCGCAAGTTTGTGAAAATGTTTCTTACAAGTGCACATAGGCATTATGTGTGCATGTATTGTGGTTTTTTTTTGTAAGCTAAGGGGAGGTCCGGACCACCGACTCCCCCCCTATATACGCCCATGAACGTACATGTACGCTCACGCTCTCGGCACGCGAGGGCTTACAAGGAAAGTGTAATCGTGTAACAGACGAAGTCACAACGAAATACTAGTGTAAATAAAACAATAACTCAGTCTTATCTATTTATTTTCATAATAACTAACATTACAATACACTTTGACATTTCATATTTGTTTTGTGAAATAGTTACACATTTATTCTGGAAATCAAAAATATTTTTGAAGAAAATATACTCCGTTCGTAAACGATTTTCAATTAATTTAAATACTACAAAGGGGCAAATCCATACCGAGTAGGTAAAAGTAGGTACACTCAGCCACAAAAGTAGCCGAACAAATTAAAAGGAGATATCCGCTTTTTGTATGGGTCCTGGGCCTCAAAATCTAACCAGGCTCAAACTTTATGGATATTAACCAGTCAACGCCCGCTTATATATAGCTATAAGCTAATTTCCTTATATAAATGGACACACACGGTGTCCACCGCGGGCGTCCAAGGATTAAAGGGGAAAAAATATGAATCTTGGATCCATTAAAAATATTTTAATTTTAAGTTTAGTTTTGAAGCAAAATAAAATTAAATAAATCTCAAAATCGGAAGTCTAAAATTATACGATTTATTGCAAAGGCCTAGTTTTTGGGAGTACTATCCAAATATATATAAAGTATTTTGGTTAGAATTTGAAGGCCGTTTTTGGACATGTCCTTTCAAATGGTAGTATGTATGCTAGTGTTGTCGCTTGGTGTGTGCGTGTGCGTGTGCGTGGTGGGTGTCGTTGCGTCGGCGCTTGCGTCGGGCGGGGGGCGCGGCACAGAGCCCCGCGTGCGCCTGCGCCGCCAGCAGCATGCCCAGCTGGCACTGCGCCTGCAACACCACACCACATTACTATACACTCTAACAACTCAAATGATAGGGCCCTTTCCATTTTATCCGTGGTGCTTTACAATATGGTAGTTAACATTTTTTTTAATACATTTATCAAAAATGTATGCCATCTAAAATGTAACAAAAAAAATTATTCAAAATTAGGGCAATGGTTAGTAAGTTATAAAGCTTTGAAATTTGGTTGGTTGGTTAGTTGGAAGTTGAGAGGGAGATAGATTTAAGTTAGTGAATATAAAAAGAGAAAGAGTTACGAATGTATATATGTTGTACGAGAGTGTATATTATACATATATACCACCACCACTCTGTACCATCCTTAGGTTGACTGGGAGAGAAAGCCTTTGGCATTAAGTCCGCCTATATACTTTTGTATATAAAGTGCAAAATAAATAAATATATACATACATATATTTATTTATTTATTATTCAGCATATCAACATTGCAAACACAAACATGAATATCATTAGCATAATTAAGAATAAGAATCTAGCGTTTACAATAATTACAGACAATATAACATTAATTTTATATGTCAGACTACCTTAAGCTGTTACAATATCATTAATTAGAAATAAGATATACATACAGTGAAACAGACGCTACAATGCAATATTACACGAAAAATAATCTCAATAAGGTCATGCAAACACAACAGAAACAACCGTGACAATGATGAAAGAATTGCGGTATTTAAAAAAAAAATATAGATCGAGCTAAAGAAGTTTTACTTCAGTCGTATGGTCTAAAGCGCACTCGTTTTTTTATTATTAATAATTCATAAATTCAAAATTATTCGTATCCCTGTAATCTATGAATAATCTATACTAATATTATAAAGCTGAAGAGTTTGTTTGTTTGTTTGAACGCGCTAATCTCAGGAACTACTGGACCGATTTTAAAATTCTTTCACTAATAGGAAGCTACATTACTCCTGAGTGCTATAGGCTACTTTTTATCCCGGAAAAACTTTCTCACGCGGACGGAGCCGCGCGCAGAAGTCTAGGATAGTTTAAAACAGTGTAGACAAGTGGTCACCTCCTCGTGCATCTCCTTGGCCATGTTGTAGACGCTGTGCTCGCTGCTGTTGTACATCAGGGCGTTCGACAGCATCAGGAGGACGTCGCGTTGGAACTCCGCCGTCGTTCTGTCGACAACATGCTACTATACTAATAATAATAATGAGACTTAATATCTTATGTCTCAGGATGACGAGCGCAGTGGAATGCCACACAGTACTTTGTAACTCAAGGTGCTGGATGGTGTTGCTACTGTTTATGGGTGGCCGTATCGCTTACCATCGGGCGAACGGCATGCTCGTCTCGTCATTCAATGCTATAAAAAAAAAAACTATTAAAATATTTTTAATGGTAATACACACCCACACTCTCACAGAGGCGCAACTAGTGCACCCACTTTTCGCCGTGCGTATTCCGTCCCATGATGTGATAGGGGGCGAGCCTATCGCCATATCGGGCACAAATTCCAGACTCCGGGCTGATATTAATATAAAAACCCAATATCACTTTGCCCGACCCGGGGATCGAACCCGAGACCTCAGCATTGCAGTCGTACCGTAATACAACTACGCCACCGAGGCAGTTTAATGGTAATGCACAGTGTATTAGATTATGAATGGGTTTGCGAGACATTTGCATGGTTTTCGGATGTTAATTCGTAGTAAGCACAAAATCCGCTGAACGAGTTTAAATGTCAATACAGACAAGGATAAGACATGTCATATATATACAGGGTCATTTTGAAATTGCGTTAATAAATGAAATCACATACTTATCTCGTCGAAACTAACGCTTTCCATTAAGTTATTTTAACCATAGATGTAAAATAAAAAAGTGTAAGTTTCGAACAAAATAAATATTAATAAAATGTAACTTAAAGTTTACACGCCCTAATGCCACTACTACTGCTCTAAGATAATTCGTCGCAGCGGCAACATTATACTTTCATTCAGAAATACACTTTCGCAAACACCATATTCGCACTAAACTACGAAATGATCAAAAAATTTGAAAACTGCAACCGGGATTTTTGCCAATAATATTCGTTATTCATGGATGATTTTTGGCAAGATGTTAGAAGAACTAAAGACGAATATGTGGTTTCATTTAGTAATGCAATGTAAAAATGACTCTGTATATGCTATTTTTTACCCAGGTAATTTGCTCCCATGGCAAATAATAGATATTTTTAATCTGATTAAAATAAAATACTTTATTCATCACGTAGACGAACACAGTTGCACTTATAAGCCAAGATACATTAAATTAATAATAATTATTATTACAAAAGGTCACTTATATAACTACAGAAATTTTTATATAGAGTAAAATCAATGAAAAATAAATAAAGAAGCCAAGCTCGGGCTAGAAGGAAAGAAGAGAAAAATAAATATTACGATAATTTTTATTAAAAATAACGGCAGGAACGCGTCGCGATTCTTAGTAGATGTCGCTGGCGTCGTAGTGTGTTTTAGGTACTTTTGTAGCGGAAAAGGGTTTTCACGCGGGCGCAGCCGCGAACAACACCTAGTATATACATAATCTTAGTCGACAGTGTGTGTAAAAGTAAATAGCGGCGACAGACGATAGTTTTATGGACAGTTACTTTGACAAGACCGCAAAAAAAACCTATATTAAAAGCATTTTTAACACGCTTTTATTAGCTTCAGACGTATATATGTAACGGAAACTTTGAACATGATTTTGACCCCTTTCAAAACTTCGGATTAAATCGAAAGGACATGTCCAAAAACGGGCCTAAAATTCTAAACCAGATAATTTATATATATTTGGATAGAACACCTGAAAATCCAACAAAAAAATTGAAAATAAATTTTAATAAAGGAGAATGCCCAAAACCAGGCTATCTTTGCGTCAGTCATGCGTCTTAACCAATTATCCATAAAAAATCATTATTTCAATTATTATTTCCCTTGTATTTATTTCAGCCATAATCACAATGGGGTTTTAAAGATATAAAAAAAAAGTTGTTTTGTTGTTGCAAATTAAGCACACCGGCTCATTTACTGCCAATATGGCGAATTAATACCAACTTATAACAAATTCCCTTTTTAAATGGAATAAAAAAATAAATATGCACAATAAATGTGCTTGTACTTTAATCTATTATATATGGATTAAATATATTAATCATTAAACAAAAACATAGTTACAAAATAATATCTTTTATTCAATAATTATGACCGAACTCCTAGTAGCTGAAAAAAAATTGAAAATTATAAACCAAAAAAAAAAACGAGTGGCGACTTGTACTTGCATTAACAGAAATTAAAGTCAGCAAAACGTGTCGACTTTATTTTTTATTAAAATAAAAAAATCATGTTTAATTGCTTGCAGACTAAAAATATTTTATGGTGAATTAAGTCCTAATAGTCAATATGTTTAGAATTACTAGTTCGAATTTGAATAAACTTTGCCAACTGCCTACTAAAACCATCTTTTACAGTTGATACAGATTACCTATTTAATGTGGAAAATATCATAAAATCAGAGGTTATCAAGAAATTCATCACATATCATTATGGATAAAACGCAGAAATTCCTTGTTTTGGAGTAAGTAAAAAATAAAACCGGCTTCAAAACCCTACAAACCAAAAGAATATTTAACTTTATATACGTATATTTGGAGTCGGTGCCTAATTTAAATTGAACATTGTTTTCGTATATTTATTCTTGTATTTGCTTAGCTGGCAATTATAATAATAGACAGCGATATTATAAAAATGAGGGGAAATGATTAGCGCCGACGTTTAGAATTCCTTTCTGTATTGGTACGGTTTATTTTACAATATAATTAATAAATATATGGGTACAGATTTTTATTACACTGGCAACCGGAATTAATGACATTTTGACAGTTCACTTTCAGATTTGTTAGAATGTAAGTATTTTGTTATTTGCTCGATTTTTCAATTCCTACAAAGCAAGTTTGACTGGATGCTAAATCAACTTAAAAACCATTGTTGCAGATAATGTATGTCTTGAATGTTACACAAAGATTCAAGCTCATGAAACTTCTGAGGTCATACCTGCGCCGGAATTTAGACACAGACAAGTTTGCTTCGGTTTTGGGATTTGGGAAGTCTATATTAAGATCACGATCTTACAGAGTGTCTTTAGAATGTCCAAAAAGGAATGTCATTCTTAGAACAACTCCAGCACATCAGGTAATATTCCAAAAATCATATTTTCATATTATTACACACCTGGTCAATCTAAACAGAGGTGAACTTACTGTAATAACCAGTTTGTAAGTTATGAAGATTATTATTAACATACCCACAACGTGGGAAAAGTCTTACAAAAGCAAATTTTTCTAAAGAAAACAATTTAACTATATTAATAATCTGAACATGTTTACTCAACTTCTATATTATATTTTAGGTTTCAATGCTGGAATGAGTTTGAGCTGCCTGTTCGTGATCAACTAATAGAAAGGTTCTCAGGCAACAATAACATGACATGACCAGCGCTGCAAGAAGTCATTCAGTCTACAAGTGAAACTGGATTTGAAATCCCAGTGCCACCATTGTTGCCATCCCATCTGACTGCTCAATGCTTCAGTGCAGGTGCAGCAAAGATAACTTCAGCAGTATATAAGCGTGCTTCAGATCAGATGTTGCTACATCAAGTTCTTGTTTGTTTTGAGATGCCAAGAACCAGAATGTTTATTGGTGCCTAAATCAATCTGAGAATTGATTCTAATACACCATAAGTTCTATGTGCCAACAAGTGCTAGAATATGTCTTTTTCATTTAGATAATGGATCTTGGAGTGATCTAAGTTCAAATCTATGAGATTTAACTGGTGCACAATTTGATGCAATATTAGAAATCTTACGAAGAGCACACGGCTATTATTTTGAAAATGTAGCAAATATGTTACCCCATTTATGTCATTACTGGCTTGGCTTGAATGCAAAACAATTTGAAGAATTACTGGCATTACTACCAACAGTGCCGGATTAACTACGTAGCAAGAGTAGCAATTGCTACGGGCCCCGCGCGAAAGGGGGCCCCGCATTTTTAAAACCCACTCATCTCTGCCTGAGCGTAATTTTTTGAGTGAAACTTGTTAAGATGTGGTACGTTGAATTTTTTTGATGTCACAAAACAAGACACTCGGTACCCGATTATTTCCTTGGCGTAAATAATTTAAATAATATACAGTAAACGCACAAGTTCTACAAAAAGTTGCTTGTATAAACGTGAAGAATTTCAGTCGGCCTGATAATCAGCTCTACAAAAATTCTGCCGCATATGCAAGCACTCTTATCCGACACTTAGTGTGGATGTGTAGCAGAATTGAAATGGCTCGATTTAAATTGTTAAAATTATCTATTGATTTGTAAAGTTAACAGTCTACATTATTTTTAGTATAATTTAGTAACCATATACCAAAAATCTATTTTCTAGTTTTTTTTTTTCCTTCCTAGCCGATTTCGGCCACGGCGGCCAATCTCAACGGAGATCAGCCAGGTACGCAGGAGATATTATAGTGCACAAGTGTGTGCGCCATACACTGGTGCACTCGCTAAACCTTCACTCTCATAGTCTGGTGAGACGGCAATCCGACATGACCGGAGAGAGATCAGGCCGCAGGACCAACGGCTTTACGTGCTTTCCGAGGCACGGGGGTATCACACCGCTAACTTCCTGACTCCGAGCTGCGACTGAGTAATTTTGAAGATGGAAAAACCCAGTCACAATGTTTTTTTGGCCCGACCCAGGATTCGAACCCAGGACCTCAGCGCGCAAATCGTACTCGTAACGCGTACGCAATACAACTACGCCACCGAGGCAGTCAAATTCTGTTTCTAGAATATAAGTATATTGAGTTATAGAAGTTATGACTAAAAAAAAATTTATTACTTCAAGAGAGATTTCCTCCAATTTAATTTTTCATAAACATTTCGTAATCCTGATATAGTAGGATCATTACCAAATGCATAAAAAGCAATGCATTCAATAAACTATTTCCAGAACAAAAGAAGTTTAAATTCTAGACGCGAGAGTCTCACATCATCAGTTTTCAATTGTTAGTTTCCTATCGATTTTATTCTAAATTGCCAGGAAATCTCATCTCAGGCTTTTTGTAATTGTCCGAGCCTAACAGCGCCTATAGTAATTTACTACACTATTCATTACCCACAAAATTGTAACCTATAGATAGTAAATAAATGTATTGAGTATTGAATTGTATTTTTACCACTCTATACTTAAAAACCCATAGCAGATCAAGGGCTTTTTGAAAGAATTTGCTACGGGCCCCGCGCTTGCTTAATCCGGCACTGACTACCAAGCTTATCACAAGAAGTAAAAAATGTGTGCATTTATATTGTTAAATTAAGAACTGAAGAGAGCAATGAAAGTCTTTCTTCTCTTCTTAAAATGCGTCAGAGTACTCTATAAAGAAAAATGAATATTGCACGAAAATGTTTAGATAACAGCTTTTGTCTTTAGATATTTATGTTTTGGTCACTTAACTGTAGAGCAGGTAGCAATTAGGAATAAAACAGTACCAGAGAGATTGTTCGGTGACCCCATTTTACTAGATGATAATATTAAACCTGCAATTGTTATGTGTGATGCAACCTATATGTATATTTGTACAAAATAGCAGTAACTACCTATTACAAAAAGATACCTATAGCTTGCAAAAGTTAGATAATCTTGTAAAACCTTTTATGAGTGTTTGTTGTGATGGGTATATAATAGATTGTTGTTTGTGTGTGTGTACTGTATTTTCAGTCACAATATATCTAAAAATGTACATCTGATTTCGTAACTTTTGTTTTATTTTTCTTTCCCTACGATAATTAACTATTAGCCTAATCAGGCTGTAAACTGAGAGATCCTGGATTCGATTCCCAGGCTAGGCAACATTTTATCAGTGTTTTTAACATGAGTTGCCTGAGATCGGAATCCTCCAAAGAGGGTTGGCGTCAGGCAAGCGGCCGGTCATAAAAACTTAGCTGAATCTATTCTGCAATATGTGTTGCGCCGACGCCATGTTGGAGTGAGATAAAGGTAGGTGGAAATAAAGATGAAGTATTCTCACTAAAGGTCAGTTAGCATACGCTCAGAGAAAAAGCTGGTATTCCGACATACTATCTTATTAGAAGTTTTATTGGGGTTTCGTCTTATTAGATATGTTGGTAGCTATCAATTTCTTAAAAGGGCGATTAAAGCTAGGTGAAAAGGATGATCAATATTTTTTATAGCAATAACAAGTAGATACTGCAATACTGAACTTAATTAGGCACGTAGGTACTTTCTACAGTACGTTATTGCAGTACCTACATACTTAACCTCAAAATAACCGAGCAATAAAAATTCAGATTACTCCGAACTCCCATTGTATATCCTATTGTTTTCAATTTGTATAAGATTTAGGATATATTTCCTATACTTTAGTGAAGATTTTGTAAAGACGCAAGCGTAGCCCAACTTTCATACAAAAATGGGCATTCTCCTTTGAGTTAAGAATAGTGCAAATAAGAAAAAAAAAATTATTCCAAAAAAAAGCGTGGGGTTGCATGGTGTCAATAGTTTTTTTTTTTTTAATGGCACTTGTGTTTTCACATTTTGCCAATGTTAAGTTTGGGTTGTCTTTTTTTATTATCTGTAGTATGTCGTAGTAAAGCAGTGGCTACCTTACCAAGACTTTATCGAGGAGTTTTGGCGGCAATAAAAAAACACTTGATTAGCACGATTATTCCAGTTCACTTCATTTAAGCCCTTTAATAGAACTATATTGGATAATATACCACCATAATTATGCAATATAACACTAAATATCACCAAAATAATGAATTAAAACAAGAGCACCTCATGACACTTCCAAGTTCCCGCCAAAACTCCGTGTCAATAGTTATAAATATTTTATTGACAGATATGAGTTGAAAGGATATCGACATTTTGATAATATCTTAAAAAACACCCCACCACCAGCCCTGTCTTATATACTGCCCACTGCTGAGCACGGGCCTCCTCTACTACTGAGAGTGTTTTAGGCCTTAGTCCACCACGCTGGCCTAGTGCGGGCAGACTTCACATACCTTCGAAATTCAGAGAACTTCTCAGGTATGCAGGTTTCCTCACGATGTTTTCCTTCACTGTTAAAGCGAGCGATAATTCACAAAGAATACACACATAACTTTTTAGAAAAGTCAGAGGTGTGGGTGTGCCCTTGGGTTTTGAACCTGCGGACATTCGTCTCGGCAGTCCGTTCCAAAACACCCCACGCTTTTTATTATTTATAAAATACACTTTTTTCTTATTAACACTATTCTTAATTCAAAGGACATGCCCAAAAACGGGCCTGAAATTCTAAACAAGACAATTTATATATATTTGGATAGAACACCTGAAAACTAACCTTTTGCAATAAATCGTTTAATTTTAAAGACCTCCGATTTTGAGAATTATGTAATTTTGTTTGGCTTGAAAAATACACTTATATGAACGTTTTTAAAAAAGTTAGTTATGAATGGAGGGGTCTAAAAATATTTTTTTAATGGATCTAAGTTCCATATTTTGCCCTTTTAATATCCCTAAAGTGTGAGCTTTGTTAGATTTTGAGGCCCAGCACCCATACAAAAAGCGGACATCTCATTTATTAAAATTTATTTAATTTTTTTTTGTTGGATTTTCTATAAAGCGTGTTTTTTATTTTAACTCAGTTTGAGAGTGTTACAAAGCTGGTGTCTAACAGTACTGAACATCGATGCCATCACGACGGTGACCATCTTCATTACCTGATAACTCCGCTGTCGATGTTCCTCCTGATGGTGGACAGGTCCATGGGCCGCTTCACCACCATGCTGTACCCTGGCGCCTCCTCATCGCTGATGGGGCGAAGGAACAGGGACGCGTACTTGTGAGCGCAGAGGCTGAGGGGAAAATTGGCATTCATCGAATGAGCTGCGGTCCTGTATTACATACTGTCCAACTGCTGCATGAAACTACTACTGAGAAATTTAAAGCCAAAAGTTTATGTACTAGGTAGTTGACTACTTTTTTTTAAATACAATTATGAAAAATGTATGCTATCCAAAATCTAATGGAAAAAGAATTTTCATAATTGGCGCAATATTACGTAAGTTATAAAGCTTTGAAATTTGGTGGAAGGGGTAGCTGTCAAATAACAGCAATACTAGGCCGTGACGTCACCAAGCGCCGTCGGCCATAACGCTGCCTGCGTGCGAAAGAGATAGCGCGATATCCCCGCCACGCCCACACATTTGCTCACAAGTATATTTCAAAATTGAATAACTGCTTTATTTTCCAATCGATTTTGATGCTGATTTCACAGAAGAATTTATTTTTCGTATTATATTCTGTTACATCTAAAATAATTTACAAAATCAAATATAGGAAACTAACCTATTGCATAATTTATACTAATATAAAAAAGCTGAAGAGTTTGGTTGAACGCGCTAATCTCAGGAACTGCTGAACCAATTTTGAAAATTCTCTCACTAGTAGAAAGCTACATTACTCCTGAGTGCTATAGGCTTTTTCTATCCCGGAATGTCATTTATTTAATTATTTAATGACACACCAACAATTAATAGACTGAGCAAGCTTAATCAAAATTATATAGTTATGAACGAGTCTACTAACTACAGGTGAGACAATATTTACATAAAAATAATAAAATTAAAATAACTTATTGAAGCAGGCAGAGCCGCGAGCAGAAGCTAATGTAGTAATGAATAACGAAGTAATGAATATGAAGGTGCACCCTGACCGGCTGTAGACCAGCATGACGGACTTCTTCCAGAGTCGATGCTGTCGGTCGGCGTCGCTGGCGCTGGGGGACTCTGGGGCCGACGCCTCCGCCGCGCTCTCCGACCCAGAACATGCTGACACACACACACACACAACATTAGCGACAGTTTTAAACGATTCGTTAAACAACCTGAATCAAATAACCACTGAAAGCATGTACAGTCAGCAGCATAAGTAGCTGAACAAAATCAATATTTCAAATCTTCTGTATACGCGTTAAGTTAAACTAAAACATTATTTTTCTTCGTTTGAAGTAAAGTATATCTTTTATTTTATTTTTGTGAAGAGAAAAAAAAAGATTAGTCAGAAGACAAAAGTATGTCGCAGCTTTAGAACGAAAACGACACAACTCAAAAAAAACGAAAATTGAGTTAGCGTTATAAAATGACTTAAAACGAAGTTCTCAATACAAATGTAGCTCAAACACAGCTATATTCAAGCGGGAAAAGGACCAAACTGTTATATCGAGCATTTTTTATTATATTTTTATAAAAAATAGACAAGTTTTAAGTCATTTTATGCGATAACTCAATTTTAGATTTTTTTGAATTGTGTCGTTTTCGTTCTAAAGGTGCGATGTAGGCAATTTGAAATTTTGAATTTGTTCAGCTACTTATGCTGCTGACTGTATGTATGTATTTTTAAACACAAATAAAAATAAGTTACTTCTTGAGTCAGATTTCTTCTTTCTAGAGTAATCGCGCTTCTTCTTGCCGTCTTTTTCTTCTTCGCGGCTCAACTGTAAAAAAAATACATTCTCAATATTTTTATTACTGGTGGTAGGTCTGTCATATTTTTTTTTTTTTTTTTTTTTTTTTTTTTTTATTGCATTTAATGACGAGACGAGCATGCCGTTCGCCTGATGGTAAGCGATACGACCACCCATAAACAGTAGCAACACCATCCAGCACCTTGAGTTACAAAGTACTGTGTGGCATTCCACTGCGCTCGTCATCCTTAGACATAAGATGTTAAGTCTCATTATGTCCAGTAGTTATACTGGCTACAATGTCCTTCAAACCGAAACACAACAGTGCATGCACACTGTTGCTTGGCGGTAGAAATAGACATTGCGGTGGTACCCACCCAGACGGCCTCTTACATAATGAGAGACCTACCACCAGTATGTAAGAGTCTAGATTTTCATATAGAACTAGCTTTTGGCCGCGGCTCCACCCGCGTGAATGAGCTTATATTTTCCCGGGATAAAAAGTAGCCTATGTAGTAATCCAGGACATGATCTACCCGTGTGCCAAATTTCATCGAAATCCGTTCAGTAGTATTTGCGTGAAAGAGTAACAAACATCCATACTTACAAACTTTCGCGTTTATAATATTAGTAAGATATAAGTAGGATATTGTCAACAAGCCAAAGGACATGTCCAAAAACGGACCTGTGGGCTTAGAATGTGACAAAAAAAACACGTCACGTCTCCGTTTCGTCTTATTGGGATTGGTTGAGAGACTGACGTATTGGTCTCTCGATCAATCACAAACATCAAAATTAAACGACATCGTTTTACGAGTTGCGTCTTCGTGTCACATTCTAAGCCCACTGAAAATCTAAACAAGACAATTTATATATATTTGGATAGAACTCCTGAAAACTAACCTTTTGCAATAAATCGTTTAATTTTAAAGACCTCCGAGTTTGAGATTTATGTAATTTTGTTTGGCTTGAAAATTACACTTTATATGAATGTTTTTTAAAAAGTTAGTTATGAATGGATGGGTCTAAAAATATTCTTTTAATGAATCTAAGTTCCATATTTTGCCCCTTTAATATCCCTATAGTTTGAGCCTGGTTAGATTTTTAGGCCCAGCACCCACACAAAAAGCGGACGTGTCCTTTAGTTAACTGAACTATGTGTGTCCATTTTACACTACATAGTATAAAACAAGGTCGCTTCCCGTCTGTGTGTCCCTATGTATGCTTAGATCTTTAAAAGTACGCAACGGATTTAGATACGTTATTTTAAATAGATAGAGTGATTCAAGAGGAAGGTTTATATGTACAGTCAGCAGCATAAGTAGCTGAACAAATTCAAAATTTCAAATTGCCTACATACTTTTGTGTTCTTACTAATCTTTTTTTCTCTTCACAAAAATAAAATAAAGAGATTTACTTTACTTCAAACGAAGAAAAAAAATGTTACAGTTTAACTTAACGCGTATATAGGCGATTTGAAATTTTGATTTTGTACAGATACTTATGCTGCTGACTGTACTTTTATCCCGGAATAACTTGTTAACGCGGACGGAGCCCCGGGCAAATAAATGCTAGTATAATAATTACCTCCATAGGTGTGTCGTCATCTGTCTCAGTGTGCGCGTCCTCTAACGGCCGCTCCTCTTTGATGTGCAGCGCTATCTCATCCTTTATCATCTGCTTCAGGGGTATGGAGTCCTGAAAAAAATATTTAGATATTATATATTTTCTTTGGCACTGGTGTAGGTGTATAGGTTCCTACGTTTGATTTTGTACATTATTTTATATGTAAAAGAAAATAATACGAAAACTAAATTCTTCTGTGAAATCAGCATCAAAATTGGTTGACAACTGAAGCAGTTATTCATATTTGAAATATTGTTGTGAGCAAAAGTCGGGGCGTAGTGGGGATATCGCGTCATCTCTTTCGCACACACACAGCGTTATGGCTGGCGACCTCGGTGACGTCACATTATGCTGTTTCCGTTATCTGACAGATGCCCCTTCCACCAACTTTCAAAGCTTTAAAACTCATTTATTATTGCTTGTATTTTAAAAATTCTTTTTCTGATCTCTCTCCGGTCATGTCTGCCGTCTCACCGAACTATGAGAGTGAAGGAATAGCGAGTGCACCTGTGTATTGCGCACACACTTGTGCACTATAATATCTCCTGCGTATCTGGCTGATCTCTGTTGAGATTGGCCGCCGTGGCTTAAATCGACTAGGACATATAGGTGTATTGCGTTATTGCCGTGCTGAGGTTTCAGGTTCAAATCCCGGGTCGGGCAAAGTAATATTGGGTTTTGTACTCAGTGTCAGCCCTGAGTCTGTTTATGCTCGATATGGCGATAGGCTCATCGTCTATCACATCATGGGTCGAATTTCGTGGAAAAATTGGGTGCACTAGTTGCGCCTCTGCCTACACCTTCGGGGATAAAAGGCGTGAATGTATGTATGTTAGTGGGTGCACTAGTTGCGCCTCTGCTTACCCCTTTGGTGCTGAAATACAAAACTGTATAAAACACCGAACGATTAAGTGACTCACCTCAGCATCATCATCTTTCTTTAAATCTTCTTCCGTCTTCACTTCTACGTCTGCGTAGCTCTCCTTCTGTTCTACTTCCACTTTCTCTTCCTTCACTTCCGGCTGTGGCTCCAGCGGTTCCTCTTTGGGGATTCCCGGTTCCGGTTCGGGCGGTAGTGGTGGATCTGGCAAAGGATAATAAAGGAAATGTCCGCTTTTGGTATGAGTACTGGGCCTCAAAATCTAACCAGGCTCAAACTTTAGGGATATTAAAGGGGCAAAATATGGATCTTGGATCAATACAAAAAAAAAATTCGACCCCTCCATTTATAACTAACTTTTTTCAAGCAAAATAAAATTACATAAATCTCAAAATCGGAGGACTTTAAAATTAAAAGTTTTATTGTAAAAGGCTAGTTTTTAGAAGCTCTATGCAAATATATATTAACTGTCTTGGTTAGGATTTTAGACCAGTTAATGGACATGTCCTTTTTTTAAATTAAAAAGGAAAAAATTAGGGCGACATAAAATAAATTTCATATCATACAAAAGTCGGACCTTGCTGATTGTATCTTAAAAAAAAGTAATCTTGATTTTTATGGCATCAGATACCTTAAAAAATGCACATCCAATGAACAAAATAGCCAAACAGCTGTATATTTTTTAAAACATGTGAAAAATCTTTAAAAAGCACCCTATCTCAGATTTACGACATATCTCCAAGAGTGAAAAGAAAACTTCAATTTTCTCGAAACTAGCGTTCCTTGACATATATCAATATAAATCGACTCACTTCCTCTCTCATCTATGTCTTCAGGCTCTGGAGGGAGAGGGATGTCCTCTGGATGTGCTATCAACTCTTGCACCGGTTTGACGTCCTCTTCTACCGTCTCCTCTACTGGCGGCTCTGGTTCCGGTGGGAGTGGTATTTCCGGTTGTGACTCACTGCAAGAATCGGTACCTTTAGAATCGATTTATTAGGTGAAATCGATATTATAATATGTAATTATATTTTTATTTTTTATTGCATTGAATGACGAGACGAGCATGCCGTTCGCCTGATGGTAAGCGATACCACCACCCATAAACAGTAGCAACACCATCCAGCAACTTGTCTTACAAAGTACTGTGTGGCATTCCACTGCGCTCGTCATCCTGAGACATAAGATGTTAAGTCTCATTATGTCCAGTAGTTACACTGGCTACAATGTCTGACGGATCACTTCGTTCCGAATTTTGTCTTTCAGAGAGACTCCGAGCATAGCTCCTTCCATAGCACGTTGAGCGACTTTAAGCTTATGGATTAGCCACAGAGTCTATATTAGTAAGATTAAGAAAATTCACACACACACTCTCACGCCTATTATCCTCGAAGGGGTAGGCAGAGGCGCAACTAGTGCACCCACTTTTCGCCGTGCGTATTCCGTCCATGTAATAGGGAGCGAGCCTATCGCCATATTGGGCACAGATTCCAGACTCCGGGCTGATACTGAATAGAAAAACCCAATATCACTTTGCCCGAAAACGGGGATCGAACCCGACACCTCAGCTTTTCAGTCGTACCGTAATACAACTACGCCACCGAGGCAGTCGTAAGAATATTCGTTACAGTGTAAGGTGGTATTTGTCAAGTTATAACGTAGTGGTCAGGTTCTCCGTAAGAATTTCGAAGGTATGTGAAGTCTGCCTACTCGCACTAGGCCAGCGTGGTGGACTAAGGCCTAACCCCTCTCAGTAGTAGAGGAGGCCCGTGCTCAGCAGTGGGCAGTATATAATACAGGGCTGATTGCATTGCATTGCATTGCATGGTAGTGGGGTGTCCCCATTCCCCAACAATGGTGGTGTCAATGTTACCCACCTTTCTTCTTTAACCACAGGCGGTGTGATGTCCTCCACATTGACTTCCTCTTCCTGTACCTGTTCCGGCTCAACCGGAAACGGTTCCGGCTCTTTGACTTCTTCTTTTACCTGCTGTGATAACGAAAGAAATGTTTTTATAGCCGATTAACAGGTTATGGAAAATCGATTGTTCTTTGGAAATGTAATCGATTCATAAAAACACAAAGAATCGATACTAGATTTCCAATAAAATAGATTTCTATTAAATTAAACATATAATTGTGCAGAAAATTTAAAAATATAATTAACTATTTTTTGCCCGCGGCTCCGCCCGCGTGAATGTGTTTTCCCGGGATAAAAGTCCCGCTTTATATTTTCCCGGGATAAAAAGTAGCCTATGTGTTAATCCAGGACATAATCTACCCGTGTGCCAAATTTTATCGATATCCGTTCAGTAGTTTTTGCGTGAAAGAGTAACAAACATCCATACATCCATACTTATAAACTTTCGCGTTTATAATATTAGTACGATTTTCAATTTAACTACATTAACTGAAACATAACTTTCTAAATCAAAAAAATACACATTCTAAAGCATTATAAAATTAACCACCTATACGTCCGAAACTCTACATTAAAATTACCAAACCCACCTTCTGATCCTCCGGGTGTATGATCTTGATCTCGGTGGTCGGAAACTTGACTTCCGGGAACGCGATGCGCACTTCCGTCTCCTGCGTCAGCTCCGGGATGACCGGCGCTGGCTGCGGTTCAGCCGGCTCTACGGATCGGACGGTCTCGATCACCGGCTCTTCTGGCGTCTGCGAAGGATTTTTCAATACAGTAGAAACCGGTTATAGCGACCTCGGTTATAACGACGCACCGGTTATAACGATGAAATGGCAAGGTCCCAGCAAACACGTATACTTGATCATTTTGAAATTGCATTACTAAATGAAACCACATACTTCTTGAAAATTTAATTAAAAAGTGTAAGTTTCGAACGAAATAAATATCAATAAAAGGTAACTTTAATTTTACACGCCTGGTGACATTTCTACTATTTAAGAGGATTCGTTGCAGCGGGAATATCATACTTTCAGCAAAAATACACTCACGCACACGCCATATTCGCACTAAATAACAAAATTATCAAAAAATTATATTAATCTTATATGTTTAAACGAGCAATTCTTGTATATATATATATATAATCTAAATTTCGGAAACTGCTCCAACGAGTTTTATGAAATTTAGTGCGCAGGGGGTTTCGGGGGCGATAAATCGATCTAGCTAGGATTAATTTTTAGAAAATGTCGTTTAATCCGTGTTTTCAGTAATTCAACTTAAACATTAACTGAAAAATATGACTCTTCCTGACATCTATTTTTTTTTATTTTTTTTTTTATTTGTTTAGGACACAAACAGTCATATACAGACACTAATGAATATAAAAGTATACAAAAAGACCTATAGGTCCATTTATAGTTACAAAAAACTAGTTATGAGCTAACAACAAGAAAAACAGCCTGTATTAACTAGGTACAGTCAATAGGTATTACATTTTGTCTAACAAATTATATACTTGTGTCTTGTAAGTAGAAAGTCGAAAGGAGAATATGTCAGCATCATTCAGATATTTATTATAAAATTCACGACTATTGGCGAGTAATAATACATTTATTTTAATTGGGAACAACTAACTGCTTTAACGACACAACAACACTAAAACTACTCCAGTAGGTGGCGTTGTTAAGCAACACTAAGCCAATGAGTGTTTGGTTTGCGGATAGACCAAGAAAATCAATTGTTTACTTATAAAAATATTATTCATATTTCATCAGTATGTAATTCGTATTTAAATATAATTTCTAAGAAACACAATTTAACAAAAAAAAACCGGTCATCCAGGTATCTATTATAACACTAATTACTATATTTGACCACGGACTAAGTAATCACCAGTAAGACAAAAATGAATTTTACAAGTTACACTTACATTGTCAATTTCTTCCCTCAGAACGTCGTCTTCTACAATTTGTACAGGAACAGCTTGTTCCTATAAGTAAAAAAAATGTTGCCAGCATGAGAGACAAATGAACAGGGATAAGGGGGACAAATGAAGTTATTACGGATAAAATTATCATCTATATATATTAAACCGAAAGATCACTCACTCATCACGAAATCTCAGAAACTACAAGTACTAGGAGTCTCATATTTTCCATGGGGGTTCCTTTTAGGACGTAGGTGCTCACTAAGACGGGATTTTGCGAAATTCAACCCCTAAGGGGTAAAATAGAGGTGGCAAAGTTTGTACGCGATAAAGTCAAAAACTACCCAACAGATTTCGATGGAATTTCGTATGGAGATAGTTCGAGACCCTGGGAAGGTTTTAGGCTACTTTTGTCCCGGGAAAATGTATAGCAGGACTTTTATCCAGGAAAAACTCTATCGTGCGGGTGAAGCCGCGGGCAAGAACTAGTTGATTATCTATACTAATAATAAAGAGGAAAGATTTGATTGTTTGTTTGTTTGTAATGGATAAACTCAAAAACTACTGGACCTTCACTAATAGGAAGCTAAATGTAGCTTCCTATTAGTTATGTATGTATGTACTAGTGTAGGAGTAATGACTCCTGAGGGCTACTTTTTTTCCGGGAAAACAAATATCCCGGAAAAACTTTTTCACGCGGGCGGAGCCGCGAGCAGAAGTCTAGTAATTATTAAACAGGTGAAGACTTGTTCATAGACTCTAGCGACCCTATGGCATACATAAACGTTACATTGCTAAGTCCGAAAGATGCCGTGATAATAAGTCTTTTTCTAATTTAATTAAGATCCCTGACTAGGGATGTTACTATGTATGTATGTGTCTACGTACGTACGTATGTATGTATGTACGTATTATAAATAGTTTTTAACAACATACCACCGCCTGGGTGATCTCTTCCTGTATTTGTTCAGTCGCAGCCTCCAAGTGCCCGTCAGGTATAGCCGACATCTCCTGCTCATCTTTCTTTGAGAGGACTTTTTCTGACGTCCTACAAAAAATATCGTACACATTTTTTATTTCTGTATAAAACTACCAAAATAATGAAAAACGATGCACTGCTTGCGATTTTGTGGATCTCTTTAGGTATCAACGAAAACAAAACACATCACGCCCTTATCCTCGAAGGGTTAGGCAGAGGTGATTATACTCCATCGGTTTAGGTATTTAACTAACTGTAAACAAAAAATTACATAGGATTCCTGGGTAGTGAAACTACGGCGTACAACAAACACTTAAAATTCACTTTAGAAACAAAACAAATAACTAACAACAACTAATTATCAAAAACAAAGCGAAAACTATGATGAATAAATAAATTTCTTCAATTCGGAAATGTATAGATAATTGGTGTCTAATTAACCGATTATATTGAATGGCGGTCAGTTTTAATGGCGTGCTACGTGACAGTCGTACTCTTAAATTTTGTAAGGTTATCTATTACGATCCATTGGAAAATGTTTAGCGTGCCTGTCGTATTAGCTCTTTAACAGTTGACAGATCGAGATCCTTTATAAAAGCATTGTAATTTATGATAATTAATTGTGTTCGCGCCTATTCATGAATAACTAACTTTATAATAACCAAACAACTTTAATAAACGCTAATAACAGTGCTAAGTGTTGTGTAGGTTATGAAGAAGTTAATTTTGGAATGACATTTTGTAAAGAGAAATGGACAGGTAAAATACCTTATTTATGATTTGTTTACATTTAGTTAAATACCTAAGCTGATGGAGTATAGTGCGTTTTCCTCTTCATCCCACTATATATTAAACTAATCTACTAAAAAACCCACCAGCCACTAAAACCAACTTCTCTGCGCTAAAATGGGGTCTGAACCACCAGTTTTAGTGGTAAATCCACTAAGTTGGCAACACTGGTTGACGGTGTTATTGCACTGGACGGTTCGCCTCGCTGTGAATTCGCTATCTATTCGCCAGTGTGATGAGAGCTTTAAATGTACCGGACGGATAAATAAGCCTTTCCTTTTAGTAAGTTTGTTTTTATTTTTTATTTTTCTATTTGGACACGATTGTATATTCATATGGACTACATACTCGTAACTTGTGAATAGTACTACTGGACATAATGAGACTCAACATCTTATGTCTCAGGATGACGAGCGCAGTGGAATGCCACACAGTACTTTGTAACTCAAGGTGCTGGATGGTGTTGCTACTGTTTATGGGTGGTCGTATCGCTTACCATCAGGCGAACGGCATGCTCGTCTCGTCATTCAATTCCATAAAAAAAAATGTATTGTAAAGTCAGCAGCATAAGTAGCTGAACAAATTCAGAATCAAATTACCTACATACTTTTGTATTCGTACTAATCTTTTTTTTCTCATCACAAACATAGAATAAAAGAGATTTACTTTACTTTAAACGAAGAAAAATAATGCTTCAGTTTAACTTAACGCGTATATAGGTGATTTGAAATTTTGATTTTGTTCAGATACTTATGCTGCTGACTGTACGCGCCAGCTTTTTTTTTATTGCATTGAATGACGAGACGAGCATGCCGTTCGCCTGATGGTAAACGATACGAGCACCCATAAACAGTAACAACACCATCCAGCACCTTGAGTTACAAAGTACTGTGTGGCATTCCACTGCGCTCGTCATCCTGAGACGTAAGATGTTAAGTCTCATTATGTCCAGTAGTTACACTGGCTACAATGTCCTTCAAACCGAAACACAACAGTGCATATACACTGCTGCTAGGCGGTAGAAATAGACATTACGTTGGTACCCACCCAGACGGACTCTTACATATGAGAGTCCTACCAACAGTAAATTTTGTACAATACAAGAGAATCATGCATTTCTCTTCTGGAATGCAAAATACATGTAGGTATAGTCAAATCCCTTACCTATTGCTTCCTTTGTGCAGTGCCACGGGGGGTATGTGTATGTCTATATCCCTGAAAGCATAGACATCTTCCGCCTTGATCTCTATATCGTCTATGTCCACTGTTGGGATTGACGCTGGGACCAGCGGAGGGGGGGCGTTGGCTATAAAAAAGATATATTAAATTATATACTAATCTGTACATATAATAAAGCAGTAGAACCGGTGTGTCTGTACATTTAAAGAATTGTGAAAAAGAAAGGGGGTGACTAAAGAAGAGTAATGGAACACAAATCAGCGATTTTTGTAATTCTTTTCTACTATACCATACCATACCAGCCCTGTATTATATACTGCCCACTGCTGAGCACGGGCCTCCTCTACTACTGAGAAGGGTTAGACCTTAGTCCACCACGCTGGCCTAGTGCGGGTTGGCAGACTTCACATACCTTCGAAATTCCTTTAAAGAACTTCTCAGGTATGCAGGTTTCCTCACGATGTTTTCCTTCACCGTTAAAGCGAGCGATAATTCACAAAGAATACACACATTAGAAAAGTCAGAGGTGTGTGCCCTTGGGTTTTGAACCTGCGGACATTCGTCTCGGCAGTCCGTTCTACTCCCAATTAGGCTATCGCCGCTTTTTTGTCTTCTTTTTCTTTCTATTTCTGTCTGTTTTTCTGTTTGTTTGTTACTGCACATCTCCAAAATTACTGAACGGATTTCGATGAATTTTGGTACACGGGTAGATCATCTCCTGGATTAACACATAGGCTATCCCTTTTTATCCCGGGAAAAATAAGATCGGGACTTTTATCCTAGAAAAGCTATTTCACGTGGGCGGAGCCGCTAGCAAAAGCTAGTATTTCAATATGAAAAGTAATCTGTCGAAAAAATATTATTTTAATGAATAAAGAAGTCCAACAATTAGCCTACTTTATTCATACAATTGCAGTTTAAATTGTTTGTGTTATAATTTATGTATTACTTTATTTTTTTAATTTTATTTATTTTATTAAAATTAAAAAAACCGCCCTGAGTTATTTCGTAAAATATTTAACTACTGATTTTTTTACAAAAAAAATTGTCTACATGGATAACAGTCCTATAGAAATAATAATGATATTCGACCAGATATTCGACCTTGTGCCGCTCTAAAAGAAATCCGGTATACCGGAATTTCCGGTTTTAAAAACGGGGGGCTATTCTTACATTTGCTTGTAACATAAATGCAAAAGATTAAGAATAAATTGTGGATGTTTGGTATTAGTGAACGCAAACACTTCCGAAACAGATTTATATATATGAAAACTGGCTTTTGCTTGCGGCTTTGATTAATTATATACCTAGATAGACACTGAACGTTTCAAACGCGGCGAAAAAAATAGAGGCCAACAGTTGTCCACTAAATGAGTTCGAGTGAATTATTTTTTGTTGTTTTTCATGGATATAATTTTCTCCCCATTTTAATAGAAATAATAATAACTGGTATCATTATGCGCGCACACTAGCATACGCAGAATGATGCAGCGATAGCGTATGACAAAGCTCTCACGCATACTAGCTTAAGAAAAGTTGGCCTGGATGTTTTAGTTTCATTGCAGCGCGTCACTCTATCTAGGTTTATAATTTATCAAAGTCTTGCGGCACTACCCATGTGAATGAGTTTTTCCGGGATAAAAGTCCCTCAATATATTTTTCCGGGATAAAAAATATTTCATGTTACTTGCTGATAGCATTTTCATGGTGAAAGAATTTTTGAAATCAGTCCATGAGTTTTTGAATTTATTCATTACAAACATACATATATACATATACACTCACGCTTTTATCCCCGAAGGGGTAGGCAGAGGCGCAACTAGGGCACCCAATTTGCACCATGCATATTCCGTCCCACGATGTGATAGGGGGCGAGCCTAACGCCATATCGGGCGCAGATTCCAGACTCGGGGCTGATACTGAGTAGAAAAACACTATCACTTTGCCCGACTCGGGGATCGAACCCGAGACCTCAGCACTGCAGTCATACCGTAATACAACTATGGCATCGAGGCAGTAATTACCATACAAAAATACAAATCTATACTAATATACAAAGCTGAAGTTTGTTTGAACGCGCTAATCTCAGTAACTACTGAACCGATTTTGAAAATTCTTTCACTAATAGGAAGCTACATTACTCCTGAGTGCTATAGGCTACTTTTTATCCCGGAAAACTTTTCCACGCGGGCGGATCCGCGCGCAATGCTAATGTAATTATAATATTAGTGTAGATAAATGAACTCACCGTTCAACTGATGCTCAATCTGCTGCAGTTGACTCTTGATGTGCTCTATGGCGGCGTGTTTGCTCTCGTGTTGGGAGCAAGTCGTTACAGACTTCTCAAGCAGCATAGACAACGTAGGCGCTGTCACTGACGGCGACACCGTGTCTGTACAAGTTTGTTTATGGTTTTCTGCAATTTTAATAAGGCACCAACCCCAAAATTGGTAATAGTAGGTATACAGGGTGGATTTTTCAGATGGGCGTGGAGGGCGCCAAAATTATGGGGAATAGCGAAAAATGCTCAAAGAAGTCTCGGGGCCGATTTTGATGAAAACTAAAACTGCATCATTGGATTTTTGAAAATTCAATATTCCTAGCCAGACACCGAACCCGTTCATTTCGAGAAAAAAACACACTGTATCGTTACACCATTCGATAGTGTCGCTACTAAAGATCAAATTTTGGGAAGTAATGACTAATGACATACTTTTTTTTTTGTCGATGGATCGACAATGTGGCTTCACTGCACCTGATGGTAAATGAAGTGAAGCCCAAAATAATGTCGACCGGCAAGAGATTAACATCCCTGGTCGGTCGGCACAGTTATGCCGGCCTGCATAAGTCTTAAAGAAAAGAATTGCATAATTTACGTCAAACTAAAGAAAAGAGCTAATTTTTGCATTGGTATTGTTAAATGTTTTTGTTGAAAGCCTATTCTGTTTGGCACCAAAAATATTTAACAAAATACCAAATTCAATTAAATCGCTTAACGTAGTACAATTTAAAACAAAATTTTTCAATTTACTTAAAAATAAATGTTATTATTCCGTTATAGAGTATTTAAATGATAGTAGCCTATGAATGATCTCAATTTTGTTATTTATTATTAAGAAAAGAATTTAAGTTCGTTTTTATTCTCATTATTAAAAAAATTATGTAGTTTAGTTTAGCCAATTAACAAAAACAAATGACTTTATGGGGGTTTTTGGCGGGAACTTGGAAGTGTCATGAGGTGCTCTTGTTTTAATTCATTATTTTGGTGATATGTAGTGTTATATTGCATAATTATGGTGGTATATTATGCAATATAGTTCTATTAAAGAGCTCAAATGAAGTGAATTGAAATAATTGTGCTAATCAAGTGTTTTTTCTGTTGCCGCCAAAACTCCTCGATAAAGTCTTGGTAAGGTAGCCACTGCTTTACTTCGACATACTACAGATAATAAAATATACAAACCAAACTTGACATTGGCAAAATGTGAACACAAATGCCATAATAAAAAAAATAAAAAAATAATAATAATAAAAATGACTTTATGTGATGTAATAGTCAACATACAACTAATATATTTGTATGCTGACGCAACGGCAAAGCATAGTGAACAAAATATTATGTACTTATTCAATAACACCTGTAAACTACCTATGCTTACAAATAAAGAATTTGATTTGATTTAGTTTTTAATGGTTTTTGAAGGCGGTTTAATTAATCTAATCAAAAAGAGTATATTAAACAAGACATACAGTGTATTTCTACTCTGAAACGGTTAAATTCTTACACCCAAAAGTCCTCCCAAACTTTTGTCTCCCTATATTTCAACCTAAATGTCCCTAAATTTGGGGAGAAATCTCGCATCTGACAACTGTACGCGAATTGCCATTTTTTACACTTCATTCGTCAAATATCAGACAAATATAAAGGTAAGTAGCCGATTAACCATCAGGACTCGTATTCATGATGCTTTTGTACAAGCGTTAACGACAGTAGAAAAGAAACATTAGTTGCGAATGAACATATCATTAATAATATTATGAATGCGAAAGTATGTCTGTCTGTTTGTCGCGCTTTCAAGCCAAAACTGCTGAACCGATTTAAATAAAACTTGGTACACAAATAGTCTAGAGCCTGAGAAAGGACATAGGCTACTTTTAATGCGAAATAAGGGTTATAAGGGGTGAAACGAAAAGGGGTGGGAATGGAAGTATCGTCATTTTTAGAGCTAGAAGCTTGAAACTTATTTTTTAGGCTGTTGATTCGATATAAATAAATATGACATTCAAAGTTTGTAAAAGTTTTACCCTCAAGGGTGTAAAATAACACTAGAGAATAGGGGGTGAAAGTTTGTATGGAAATATATAAGGTTTATGTGAATGTTTTATAAGTATGCGACAAGAGACAAATTTGGCACACGGGTAGATCATGTCCTGGATCAACACATAGGCTACTTTTTATCCCGGCAAAATATAAAGCGGGACTTTTACCCCGGAAAAACTTTTTAACGCAGGCGGAGCCGCAAGCAAAAGCTACTCATATCTATAAGTTTATCACAAGGACATGTCATACCATACCAGTCCTGTATTATATACTGCCCACTGCAGAGCACGGGCCTCCTCTACTACTGTGAGGGTTCAGGCCTTAGTCCACCACGCTGGCCTAGTGCGGGTTGGCAGACTTCACATACCTTCGAAATTCAGAGAACTTCTCAGGTATGCAGGTTCCGTCACGATGTTTAGTTCACCGTTAAAGGATAATTAGTCATGCCCATACATTTTTTTTTATTAGCATTAACGCTTGCAGAAAAGCATCATGGCTACAGCCTCAGATGACCCACTTACTTGTCTACATTCTGTAAAAAATAATGCATTATTAGTACTGTTAAATGACGTCACCGGTACTTACCGACAACATTAGCTGGGTGCGATATGTGCTGTGGAGTGGTGACCACTGGCGAGGACTTGAGCAGCGACGTCAGCAGCGGAGACGACGGCGGCACCACCGGCGCAGCGGCCACTGGACAAATCGAAGAATGCGGAGACATTACTCAAAAGTCAAAGGATATTGATCAATGCGGAGAATTTTTTGGATATTGATTAATGCGGAGAAGTTTTTGCAGGGATGTTGAGCAATGCGAATAAATTTCTAGGTGGTACGGGATGAAACTTTAAGCTGTGCCAACATAGAAATCACAGGCGGAGATGTTGGTCAAAGCGGAGAAATTCTAGAAGGACGTCAATCAATTCATCAATTAAGGCATACATTAATAAATTTACAAGAGAAACTTGAAAGGATGTAGATAAATGCGGAGAAACTATGTGGACGTTGATCAATGGGGAAATATTTTTAGGTTTAGTTGAAGTGAAAACTTCTTTAGCGTCTTTGAACACTTTTCTTGGGATGGGTATAAATGTTAAACTCGCGTCAGGACACGTGACCTGATCGAAAATTCGTAAAACGGAGGTTGTCATTTTTGTGTACGATAGCGCAATAAATAAATATTGTATTTAACCACATAATTTCTAGTACTTTTATACTGATAAATAAAGCAATTCGTGCGAAATTATCCCCTAACCATTCCAAAATACGCAAAAATGCACAACGTTAATGTTCAAGTTTTCACTTCTGCCGGCACTCCCGGAGTGCAACCCGTTGTTTTTTTTTTATCAATGAGAACATTAATCCGTACTGAAGCCAGCACCACTCACCAGGTGAGGTGGGCGTGCTGGACTGCGAGGCGGGTCTCCAGGCGCGATCGGCCCGTGCCCTCCGCTCCTCGCGCTCCTTGAGCCAGGCGGCACGACGAGCGTTCTCGCGCTCTTTGGCACGTTTCGTCGCTTCGATGTTGTTAAATATCTCCCGTAGACGGTCCTCGGGTGTGTTCGGGTTACGCGCTTCGGATATTTCCGTCTGTAGAGGTTTTGATTGTCAATTCTATAAGAATATGTTGTTACAAACAAAGCATGTAACATACAAATAGGTTGCAATCGGAGACATTTTTATCGCTCCATCAAATTTTGTGCTGATTTAAGTAAAAATAACTTGTAATTAGTTTATTACATTAATTAATGTTGCATATTTTTATATTTTCATGGTTATTATAAGCATTACCGAAGCATATTTTGGGCTTTTTAAATTGCATATAATCCAGTCTCTAGTCAGAATTCTGGTTGGTCTGGAAATCTTTGCGGGAGGCCTATGTTCAGCAGTAGACTTCCAAAGGCTGAAGAAGTCAGCACTCTCTGAACTAATACCAATATCCTACCACTTAGATATTCACACATACCTTCAACAAGTCATACTGCTGATTCAGCTCAGCAATGGTCTTCTGTATCTCCACCACGCGCTCCTGCGTCAGTTTCTTCAGGATGCTCTCCTGCGGAGTCTCAACTGCACCTTCCGAGCTACGCTTCTTGCGTTTAGGTGTCTCGACATGTTCAAGTAATGCTCCGTATTGCGCTGCACAGCTGAAAAGAAGATGTCCACTTTTTGTATGGATGCTGGGCCTCAAAATTCAACCAGGGTCTAACTTCATGGATATTAAAGGGGCAAAAATATGAATTAAAAAGATATTTTTAGAACCATCTATTTATAACTAACTTTTTTAAAAACGTTCATATTAAGTGTGGTTTTAAGCAAAATAAAGTTACATAAATATCAACATTGGAGGACTTTAAAATTATAAAATTTTCTGCAAAGGTCTAGTTTATGGAATTACTATTCAAATATATATAAAGTACCTTGGTTAGAATTTTAGGCCCGTTTTTGGACATGCCCTTAATGACTGGATTATATGCATTTGAATATTTTAGCATTGTTGCCAGTTATAGTATACTAGGTGTTGCTGGCGGCTTCGCTGGCGTGAAAAGCCTTTCCCGCTACAAGTCCCTAAAACACTGTAGCGATGTATTGCGCCACCTGTACGTCGTCAGGGTCATCTATTTAAAAAAATCCCATTATTTTCCATGGGAGCAAATTCACTAAGGGTGAAATAGTTCACAAGGAAGTGAACTGATCACCCGTCTGTGCGACTGCATACGTCCCCATTAGACATACATGGGAGCAAATGACCGGGATAAAAAGAAGCCTATGTGTTAATCCAGAACATGGTCTATCTGTGTTAGGGCTGCCATCACCTAAATCTCCGAAGCCAGATAAACACGGCAAATATCCCAAACATTTGGGCGAAACATGGGTTTTTCCCCGGACACCTCTGAAAAAATATATTTTGCAACAAAAATAAAAACATCATTATTATTTTTTAATATTTCGCTTATCTATAAAAAAAATGGATTTCTCCTGACAACAAAAGTGTCCGGGTTACACCCGAACACTTTAAACACCCCTGCAGGATGGCCCCCGGACGCTCTTCAAACTAGGACAAATCCAGGGAATTCCGGACGGATAGCAGCCCTAATCTGAGTGCCAAACTTCATCCAAATCCGTTCAGCTGTTTCTGCGTTTATTTCTAAGAATCATCCAAACATCTCATCATCATCACAAACTTTCCTATTTATAATATTAGTAAAATTGTCCCTGAAGTACCTATTATTGATGCATATATTATGCAATATTATTTGTTTTGTTATGCTAACAGTAAGCAATATATTATGTTGCATTGCTGACTAAGCATATTGAGGTGGCTATGCTGAAAAATAACCCAGCATCAGCAATTATCATTATTTGTGAATTATCAACAATTAACAATACACACATAACTTCATACAAATTTTATGCTAATTATTAATAAAAAACGAACAACTTGTTTTATGGTATTAATTATAGTCCATCTAATCTAAGAAGTACCGTTTGGGAGTTTTGGCGGGAACTTGGAAGTGTCATGAGGTGCTCTTGTTTTAATTCATTATTTTGGTGATACTTAGTGTTATATTGCATAATTATGGTGGTATATTATCCAATATAGTTCTATTAAAGAGCTCAAATGAAGTGAATTGAAATAATTGTGCTAATCAAGTGTTTTTTCTGTTGCCGCCAAAACTCCTCGATAAAGTCTTGGTAAGGTAGCCACTGCTTTACTTCGACATACTACAGATAATAAAATATACAAACCAAACTTGACATTGGCAAAATGTGAACACAAATGCCATTATAAAAAAAATAAAAAAAAAATAAAAAAAAATAAAAAAAAAAGTACCGTTTGACAGTTTTGACATATTGAATAATAGGGATGTGTCAAATAAATCTGTTACTACAATATCCTATTATTAAGAGTTATCGATACCTTTTCTTTGTATTTCCTAATTGATTACAGTTTACGGATTTTTTTCACGAATATATTTATTCCAATGAGATACCCACTATTGCAAATGAAAACTTAGTATTAAAATTAATGCTAATTTAAAAAAATCTATTCATACCTATTTTCAAAGGAAATACAAGAGATTTTGCCTACAAAGGTTTATTTAAAATTACATTAACTTACATTATTTTTAATTTTAATGGTATTGTCTTTTCGTTGATACTACTATCAATATTATTAGCATATTATTAGCTGAAAGTTGAGTATTATTAAACGACAACTAGATTGAAAACGGCTCGATTATTACGCATTTTAACCGATTATTCGTATACAAGTGAGTTTGAATAGTCGCAACACTACGGTAAAGGGCCTAACTAGGTGACTTTGTAATGACGTCTAGAAAAAACTGTCTGTTGTATAATATAATGGTTATTTTGCTTCATTTAAAGGATTTGAATTTAAATTTAGTGATTAAGAATTGTACATCTTGTGATAAAATAAAAATAGCTTCATAATTCCATAGTTTTACGGAAAATGTTATTAAAATTGTGTGAGTTACGCCTATACAAAGTTGTTACGACTTGAAAAGTATGAAACGTCAAACGGTACCTCTTAGATTAGATTAGTTTTGCATATTTTGAGCACTTTTCATGCATATTTCAGGCTTGGTTGCATAAAATACGGTCTTTGCTTATTTTTCTCAATGCAAAATAGGAATAGTAGCTCAGTTTTTGTTCTGCATACAGTACAATTACTATGCCTACATCTGAAGTTCTATACTTGATAAAGTGTATTGTGAATATTTAATTCAGAACGAACAATGTCTGTTTCTTATATATATTATAAAATGGTTTAGAGAAATTATGTGCAATAGTCTTTCACAAGCAAATAAAACGACCAAAATATTATGAACTATTTCTTTAGCCTTTGTAAACTAACCTCTTTTGGGAGTACCAATCTGGCGGTCTATTTGGCTCCCCGACGGTTTTTAACGCTCGGGAGACCGACATCCAGTTCTGATCGCCGCTCCTGACCACCGCGGAGGCAAGACATAACTGTTCTTTGATATTCCAAGTGTCTAAAGGCACTCTTTTTAGTTGCAACCTCTCTTGTATGGAACTCATTTTAGTTTATATTTTAATGCTTTAAATTACAAAGTAAGTTATACGTTTGAGAATATTATTGTTCGTTTTAACATTTTATGTCCTTCTCACTTTGGGTCTAGTTTATTTGTCTCTGTTTATAAACAAATTGCAAAATAAAACACTTTGACTTTTTGACGTATCTATAATTTGCGTCATTGTCAGGGTTACCACCAAAGAGAATATCACAGAATAAATAAATTCATAGAAAGAGTGTAAATTACACTCATATACTGATCCTTTTTTTTTAAATAGGGCAAAAGCATGGAAGAGACAGAGACAAATATTATGCTGTTAACACAGAATAAATAAATTCATAGAAAGAGTGTAAATTACACTCATATACTGATCCTTTTTTTTTAAATAGGGCAAAAGCATGGAAGAGACAGAGACAAATATTATGCTGTTAAGGACGGTTTGCGTACACTATACAAACATCAAATTGGCTACCTTTGGCTACCTTTACGATGCCGAATTAAAAAGCGAATGAATGTCAAATGTTACAATTTGCCAACGCGCCCACACAATTAGTTTACATTATACTTCCTTGCGGGCTTGTCAAATTTGTTTGCCTATTTTGTAATTTCTTTGTGAATTAATTTAATAATTTCGAGTTGCTATTGTGAGTGAGTTAAAGCCCAGCAAACAAACTATGTCCTGCGCTATTGTAGGATGCAAATCCCATTCTTCCCGAAAAGAAAATCAAGATGAAACCATCAGCTTCCATCGGTGAGTAGACAACAAACCAATAATATTTGCTAAAAACCTATACAGAAGTGCAAAAAGCCTAAGTAATCATACTTATTATTATGCTGTAGTCATATTATAATCGGCTGTGGGCCATTCGATTCAGTAATTTTTCAGTATTTTTCATTATTACCAATTTTCATAGTAATTTTCAATGGTGTTGTGCTGCATATTTTATCGATAACATAAATGTTAGTATTATGTAGTATACTGTTTTGCATAAAATGGCTTGTACTTTCAAAATATGGTATTGTAGTGGTAAAAGGCACTCAGTTAACGTGCGCGAGGGCTTAAGTCGGGAATACTAGTATATATTTTTATAGTGTGTTTCATACAATATGTTATATTGCAGATTCCCCACAGATGATACCGTGAGGCAAAAATGGATCGGTGCTCTTGCTCGTACTAATTGGCAATGGAAAAAACAGCACCGTGTTTGCTCGAAACACTTAAATATTGAATGTTTTACTAACACGGAAAACTATAGAACCAGGAGATCGTTTTCCATTCACATCAACACTTTGTACCCTATTGCTTAAATATGATTTAAATAATTCAAGGGCTTTGCCATTAACCCCATAGTGGCTAAATGATCATACTTATATAACATGAATGATACCGCCGTGTTTTATTTTTAATGTCCCATTTTAAGTAGCTCTCTGTCAGACCCAGACCTCTTGGGTATCTACTTTAATGCTAAGGAAGTCAGAAAAGAACAGAGAATTACTGGCTTTCTCCGAAACGAAATTTCGGTCGATTTTCATTTGCTAATTACAGTGCTTTCCATTCGCTCCATAATTTCTAACAATTTTCTAAAAAATAATAATATTATAAATGCCAAACCATTTTAGTGTGAATGAAATTTAGAAAGGTATGAAAACCGCTGTAAATAGCAAGCGAAAATCGGACGTAATTTCATTTTGGAGAAATCCGGTATGCCCCAAGTTTCTTATAAAGTAACAGCCTCTTAACGAGAGCTTGTATGCACCCAGACCTCATTTGGTATTTTAATACCAAATTAAGGATTTCATATCTTTTATTTTTTTTATCCCTTTATATAAAATAGCAATTTGTATAGATAGGTAATTGCAGTTGATTAATCGAAAAGTGTTGATTTTAGCACGTCTGTAAATTTATCATAGCCCATAAACAAACAGTATCTATCGATATCGATAAACTGTCACAAGGGGTCACAGCACAACTAAATTTCTTGATGTCTATGAGAGTGTACGCTCAAATGTCATAGCATTACTTCTATGAAGTTATTTATTCTGTGGAGAATATAGAATAACCACTACGTTAAACCACCAAAGAGTATAATATACATTGGGAAGTTAGTGAACTGTGAAGTTACCACCAGAGTTTTGGCGGGAACTTGGAAGTGGCATGAGGTGCTCTTGTTTTAATTCATTATTTTGGTGATATTTAGTGTTATATTGCATAATTATGGTGGAATATTATCCAATGTAGTTCTATTAAAGAGCTCAAATGAAGTGAATTGAAATAATTGTGCTAATCAAGTGTTTTTTCTGTTGCCGCCAAAACTCCTCGATAAAGTCTTGGTAAGGCAGCTACTGCTTTACTTCGACATACTACAGGTAATCTATACATCTTCTATACATCTACATATAAATAAAACTGGAGTGTCTGTTTGTAATATTGAAATAACCTTTTTTACTACATGTATATGAATATATATACGGTACATACACCAAAATATTTTTTTTTACAATTTTTGTCTTTCTTTCTGTCTGTCTGTTTGTTCCGGCTAATCTCTGAAATGGCTGGACCGATTTTCACAGGACTTTTATTGGCAGGTAGCTGATGTAATAAGGAGTAACTTAGGCCACTTTTTATCCCGGGAAAATATAAAGCGGGACTTTTATCCCGGGAAAACTCATTCACGTGGGTGGAGCCGCGGGCAACAGCTAGTAAAATATACAAACCAAACTTGACATTGGCAAAATGTGAACACAAATGCCATTATAATAAAAAAAAAATAGTTACCACCAAAGGGTAATTAAACTCAACGAGATTGTCATTTACTTAAAAAGTAAATTGTTAAAACGGCAACAATGGCGACCGGCAGTGATTTGCTCCGCCGGCCCGTCCGGCCCCGCTGCGGCCCGCTGCGACACGTCTGTCTTCTTTTTTTTTTTTTTTTTTTTTTTGTTTTGGCCCTACCGGCCAGTAGCCTGACGCGAGTCGGCTTTTCTGGCCACACCGGACTTTCGGGTGAACGCTTTAGGCGCTCGAAACCCTTGATTTAAGTAACCATGCTGAGGGCAACCCACTAACGGGTTACGAACCTCGGCTCAGGACGGTCACTGGGAGAGGATGAGACATCAACGATTAGTGGGGAAGGTTGGTGTTTAACCTAATCCTATCCATTTATTTCGTCGGCACGCGGGCCAGAACTGTTAGGAGGGTCGGGAGGGCGACGGGGAACGCGGCGAGGTCCTCGGCGGCGAGGACGGAACTGTGGTCGTGTGGAGTGTAGGAGTTTTAGGAACTCGTTCTTACTGCGAATGGCCAGAGTGATATCGTCCTCTGGATCGGTTAGGACTGAACGCGGCCGTCTCCATTTGGCGCGGTCGAATGGAGTGTATATTGACGCTTTGCGGACTAACGTATTTGGGTGTTTAACCGCCCGGTCGAAGTAGCGTTTGCTGGTCATTTGCATGAAATGCCTGATGGTCGGCATGTTAGTATCCACGTGGAGGTTGCGATTGCGAACGTACCACGGGGCACCAAGAGCGTGTCGAAGAAAAATGTTTTGCAATACCTGCATACGCTTAAGACGAGCAGGCGGTATATGGGCGAACACGGGCGACGCGTATGTCATGATCGGTCTAATACACGTGGTAAAGATCCTAATCTTGTTGCGGATGGACATTTTGCTTTTCCTATTTATGAGCCAATGCAGTTGGCTCATCGCGAATGCGGCTCGCGCGCGTACCGCATTTACGTGTGGGATGAAGGTCAACTTCTGATCAAGGGTCACTCCTAAATATTTGGCTTTGTCCGTCCAGGGGATTACCTGGTTGGACATGCGGACTGAGTTGTGAGGCACATGGACTCTCCTTTTCAAAGTGAACAGGATAGCCTGGCTCTTTGTGGGATTGACGGTGATTCGCCATTTGCGGAACCACTCACTGAGCTTGTCGGCGGCGGCCTGCAAAGTGCGCACCACATTGTCGGGGTCTCTACGTGAGGCGTAGATTGCGGTGTCATCGGCAAAGAGCGCCAGATGGGCGTTTTTCGGTTTAGGGATATCGCTGGTGTACAGCGAGAAAAGAAAAGGTGAGAGGGCGGAGCCTTGCGGGACTCCAGCCGTGATGGCGTGACGGGAAGAGAGAGTACCCTCCACGCGATATTTGAAACCGCGATTCGACAAAAAATCTCGTATGATGTGCACGAGTTGAGTGGGCACGTTGAGAGTGTACAGCTTGTAAAGCAAGCCGTTGTGCCACACCCTGTCGAATGCTTTTTCAATATCGAAGAAGAGAGCACCGGTGGGCATGCCTATCTTGAATTTGTCGTAAACGTGCTCCGTGATGCGGAGCACCTGATTTACGCAACTGTGCCTAGCACGAAAACCAAACTGTTCGGGAGGGATCAGATTGTTGTTGTGAGCGACTATTTTGAGGCGGTCGAGGACGATCCGCTCGTAAATTTTGCCCAGAGTACTGAGCAGACTGATTGGCCTATAAGAGGACGGTTCGGATGCGGGTTTTCCCGGCTTATGTATACCTATCACAACTGCCTCTTTCCAGACCTTTGGGAAGAGGCAGTTTTGAAAAGCAGCATTGAATATCGCGGTGAGCGTTAGGACCAGATGCTCCGGAAGCATCTTAATCATACGGGTAGGGATCCTGTCGCCCCCGGGGGCTTTTCGTCTTTTGAGCGCCTTGATCAGAGCGATGACTTCTTCGATCGTCACCGGTGCAAGGGGATCGGGCGGCGGCGGGTCGACGTCCGGGTCGACGACGTTGGCGGTATCGGTATCGTTTATCGGTCGCGAAATCGAGTTCGGCGGTGGCCGGACCGCGTTCCTACTTTCGACGAGTGAATTAACCGCAACAAGATGGTCGTGGTCTATAGGTATTGTTGAGAGGGAACATTGAGACTCCAGACTGTCGGCCAACAGTTCCGCTTTCTCGTCGTCGTCAAACGCCGGGCGTTGATTCGGACGATTGAGCGGAGGCATAGAGGTCACATCGTTTTTCCTGAAGGAACGACACAGCTGCCAGAAGGCCTGGTGTGTCGGGTCGAGTTCGGCTAAGCGAGTTTCCCATCTCGAATCGACGACCTCTTTTATGCGACGTCTAACCTCACGTTGAAGGAAGCGCGCAAGACGTCGTCGTTCCGGGGTGGGGCTCGTCCCGCAAGCTCTGAGCGTAGCGTTACGCCTCCTCACCACCCACCGCACGTCGTCGGGAATTTGCCATTGACTGTGAACAGTCTCCGGCACCTTCTCGGAGCTTTCGCTCAAGACGTTTTGAAGATGGTTGGTGAAGGAGCGTATCGCGCCAGTCGTTTCTTCAGGAGTCACGATGTTGGTCGGAATCGTGGAAAGATCTGTAGATGAGGTGTCCGCGAGCTTGGTGCCTAGGAGGCGCCAATTCGTTTTCACCTTCATCGGAACGTTAGGACCTGTGCTTGATGGGCCGTTTTGGGGAACTAGATCTAGGATCACAGGTCTGTGGTCAGAGTCTAACTCTTGTAGCACCTGCAAGGAACGCACGCGAAGGCTTACGTTCCTTACTAGCGCTATGTCAAGTATGTCGGGTCGGTGGTCGACAGTAGAACTATAGTGAGTTGGTTCAGAAGGAACCAGGATACTCATATCTACTATGTCAAGACAACGCTCCAGAGCGGTACCTCTCCCGTTGGTCGAGTTGCAGCCCCAGAGAGTGTTCTTGGCATTGAGGTCGCCCGCCAGAATGACGGAATCCCCCATTTCAAATAATGTAGTTAGCTCATTGGAGTGAAGCTCCTTTGAGGGCGAGAGATATGCCGATATGATGGTGATCGGCGGGTGTCCTGCCATAGCTAGCCTGCAGACTGAAGCCTCAATGTTCCTCAAAGTAGCAGGTGGGTCTAAGGGTATGCAATGCAGGGACCTTTTGAAATATATGAGAGTGCCTCCTAAAGGGCCACTGGTGCGATCGTTACGTACCAGATTGAAGTTAGGGATGTTGGGATTGCGGTGAGCTGGTTTCAGAAACGTTTCCTGGATGAGGAAAACGTCTAATTTATTTTCGCGGACAAAATCAGAAAGCTCGGCTCGTTGGCCGCTAATGCCGTTAATGTTGAAAAACCCCACTCTGAGGGAGCGAGGTTTGGTCCGCTTAGAGGGATTTAATGGTGACGTCGCCATTTAAGATGACGGAAAAAGTGCACCTACGGTGATCTGGTACATCCTCGTCTGGATGTGGACAATTTCCGAGACGAGATTGCTATCGGGACGCCCTAGGGCGGAGATTTGGGCCACGCGGTCGGCCATTTGGGCTTGGAGATTCATTAACTCCGGCGAGTTCAGAAGGAACTCGACTTTTGCGCCTTGCGCAGAAGATGATGTAGGGTGCGAGGCCGCCGCCACCTGTGGAGAGGTTTTCGCCTTGGCTGCCTTGGAAGGAGCCATGGAAGCCGAAGGAATGGGCGCAGGAGTAGGTTGAGTGGTGTGTGAGACCGGGATGGCGGGAGTGACTCCGCCGCGGGCCTGGAGGCGTGGGTCGGCGCGTGCCGTAGTTGGGAACCACGGGTTACGCACTGGCCTGAGGGGCTGGTGCCTTTGGAGCTTTAGGAGCTCTGAAGGTCTTTTTGGGTGCTCTGGGGCATCCGCGGTAATTTGCGGGGTGACCCGATTGCCGGCAGTTGGTGCACGAAGGCGGCTCCGTGCACAGGGACCTATCCTTTGGGCGTGGGCACGCCGAAGTGCCGTGCTCGCCGAGGCACTTAACGCACCTGGCGGGGAGGCGGCAGCCACGAGAGCTGTGGCCGTATTTTTGGCAGTTATGACACTGCCCTATTTGGCCTTTCTTGTGTGGGGTTTCGACGGTGAAGCCGCCTAACCCGGAAATGTCGCGGATCTCGTAAAGATGTTTCACGTCCGCGGGGGTTTCGAGAATGGCTAGAACCATCTCGTACTCTAAGCCCGGTTGGGAAACACGGGACTGGCGGTGCATTCGGTGCACCTCAATGGCTGAAATGCCTTTGGCCTGGAGGCCTTCCTTTACCTCTTGGGCAGACATTTGGACGGGGATACCTCGGATGACGTAGCGGAAGCGACGCTCATCCGGGAGGGAGAAGGTATAGTAATAGTAGTTCCTTGAATCGAGGAACTTGGTTAGAGCCCTATGGTCGGAGATCGAGCCGGGCTGAAGTGATAGGAGCTGCTGGCTCCCGTTCCACGAGTTCGTGGGAATGGAAATATGCTGGTTTTCCAGCTCTTTAAATAGGACCTCTATGGTCTTGCCGGGGGGAAGCTGCATGTTAACCCGTGGCGGTTTTTTAGGCCCTTTGGGTTGCGGCTGGGATTGGGAGTCGGAAGGTGGCGACGAACCCGCGGGATTCGCGGGACCCGAACTAGTGTCGATGGGCGCAGAAGGCGCGGGGGCAGGGACGTGATCATCCGAAGGCTGGGATGCGGCCTTCTTCTTTTTCCTCCCACGCTTCACCGTCGTGAAGCCTTCGTCGTCGCGTTCCGACGACGAGGCTTCCGCCTGTGATTCGCAGGAGGAAGAAGAGACGGTGCGTTTGAGGGAGCCCGAGATGGTGGTCTCCATCTCATTGTCGGAATCGGACACGCCAGAACCGACAGCGGTCTCGGTCGCTTGGCTAGTGGCCGAGGCCCCTGCCGACTCCAGCGGGTTCCACGACTCGGAGAGTTGCTCCCGCACATTGTGGAGCAAACCGGACATGTAGTCTCTAAAGTCCTTGTCTAGGACTACAACGTCTGTCTTCAGACTTCTACGCATTTCTATACAAAATGTATGGGTGTCGGATTTTTGCAATGCAACCCGACCGCGACCCGACACACCCCGCCCCACCCCGGCTAGTGGACGCGAAGCTTATAATCATGTAGATAATACCAATCATCATCATCATGGATGGCCTTATAATTCGTCGGGACCTGTCGGATATGATTTTTTTATTTAAAATTGTTAGAAATTATATTGATTGTCCCGAACTTTTAAAACAAATAAACCTCTATGTTCCGCGGCGCGTTCCCAGACGCTATTCTGGGCTGCTACAACCACCGTATGCTAGGACTAATCTTAAACAATTCTCCGCTGTTTCTAGAATGTGCCGAAATTATAATTTGATTGGTGAGTCCGTGGACATTTTTAATGAACCATTTTTTAAATACAAAAGAAATGTTTTAAAGCAATTAAGGGATAAGTCACTTTCTACAAACTATAATATCGTATTAAGACATATTAGTGTAGTAGATTCAATTAAGGTTTAATATTGATACAAGTTTCATGTTTATGTTTAAATTTTAATTTATTATTCTTTCTTTTTTTTGTTTTTTATTTTCCAATTTTGTATTTCCAAATATTTGCATTGCCTATATAAACCAATGTTTAATAATTTAATTTCTTTTTAGTTGTGTTCTAGTTTGGTAAGCAGAGTTTTTTTGGTTTAGTTAGTTAATTAGTTTTTTTAGTTTTTTAGTACATACTTGTATCACGAATGGTGGATGTTGTGACTGCCTTAAACAAGTGATACATTTAAATATTTTGTAAAATGTATTTTAATCGTTAGTATAAGTTTTATTGTAACCACTACTGGCTGTCCTTAAAATAAATAAATAAATAAATCATCAGTCACATGCTTAGAGCATTTAACACTCTAAGGCCACATGACGTCCACTGCTGAACATAGGCCTCCCCCAAAGATTTCCAGTCGGACCTGTCAAAAGCGGCCCGCATCCAGCGTGCTCCTGCGACCTTTATCAAGTCGTCCGTCCACCTTGCAATACTAATACACTATGCATAACCAGTCTTGGACAGCACGTCTATGTTGTACCGCCACACATACAATAATTTTTGAGTACAAATAGATCAAAATAAAATTAAATGTGTACTGTGTCGTGTTCAAGAAATTTAGACCTTAGGTATACGATCCTTGGTCGCGTTTTAGAGTTTGGAACTATTACAAAAAAATAAGTAGATTTATAAGTAAGGTATCTAGTGTTGTACTTTTTTAATCTGTACCGCACGCCCCTTTGAAGACGTAAATTCAACCACGCAACAAGAACGCCACCTGCAATCACATTTCTTTAAACGTGACGCCATATTTTTGTAAAATTTCTTGTGGATCAAAGTTTCTCGTTCATGATATTATTTGACATTCATTTGAAATTTTCGAAACATGATTTGAAATAGTTGTAGGCGGTAAGTTATTATTATTTTTGGTTTTTATGAAATAAATAGCCGCTTATTAAATGAATGTTGTTTTGGTATAGCAGCAACCAAGTAACCCATTGCATAAATTCTTATAACTTGAGTGTTTAGAATTACTTTTACAACTTTATTATTTGAAACAGTTTAAATTAGAAATATTCTGTATCTAGGAAGCTGTAGCAACGTTTAAAAAGTCTTGCAACTCAAGACTTTTGGTAACGAATATTGACTGAAGACTCTAGCCTCCAAATTTTATTTTTTTATAAGAGAGCTTAGAATTTAAATCATATTATAAATAGAGATATCCTTCTTTTGATACAGTGGCTGTTTACATGTGATCTGAGAGACTTTAGGGTCGGTTCTGGGATCGGTGTACAGTCAGCAGCATAAATATCTGTACAAAATCAAAATTTCAAATCGCCTATATACGCGTTAAGTTAAACTGAAACATTTTTTTCTTCGTTTGAAGTAAAGTTAATCTCTTTTATTTTATTTTTGTGAAGAGAAAAAAAAGATTAGTAAGAACACAAACGTGTGTAGGCAATTTGAAGTTTTGAATTTGTGCATCTACTTATGCTGCTGACTGTACACTTTGTTTTTCTGCAACAATTTGATATTGGATCTTTTATTCCTGAGTCCTCAAATAGGATTGACAAGGTCTTCAATCATAAAAGTTAAGTCGTTTCTGAAATAGTGTCGCATAAATCCCCCGTCAGAGTGCTATAGGCATAGGATTAAATAAGGATATAAGACTTAATTAAGACTGCTGTTTATGGTAATGTACGATCACCTAATTTGGTGCTAGTACACTTTCTCAGTATAAGACGCCAATTTGTCATATTTGACCAAGTAGGTGCGATCGTTTAGGAGAGTTAGAAAGAGAAACAGCAGATAACTCGTTATTGTTTACTTTAGTTGTAAGTTGCATGTTGCTGACAGATGATGCACAAGCGACTTATTTAGAACCTTAAGGTGGTCGAGCATACACTTTCAAGTTTCTTTGAAAGTTTTATGATTTTGATGACAATGTAGGTATGTGTCACTAAATGGACCTCATACAAAGCATATTTATATAGAAAGAAAGAAAATATTGATTATTAGTACAATGGGTACAACATGTAACTTTCATGAAAAAAGTGAGAAAATACTAAATAAAAACAAATATAAAATAATTACATGCATTGTGCCAACAACGGGAACCCCCATTCAGCTTCTTGCTGCAGCATCAGCCTGACCGATACTGCAGCGCAGATTTTCAATGGGGGACCCAGGTGACGTACGGACATTAAGTCGGCGCGAACACAACTTTAACTAAACCTAAGTACAAATAAATACAAAACAAACAATATATATTTGTAATAGGTTTTGATTGCAGCTCTGCCGGAATGGAAAAGAATTGTTCCAGTAGTTTTTGAGTTTACTCATTACAACACACACACACACACGCACGCACGCACGCACACACACACACACACACACACACACACACACACACACACCCACACACACACACACACGCCTTTTATCCCAGAAGGGAAAGGCAGTGGCGCAGCTAGTGCACCCACTTTTCGCCGTGCGTATTCTATCCCATGATGTGATAGGGGCGAGCTTATCGCCTCATCGGGCACAAAATCCTGACTCCGGCTGATACTGAATTTAGAAAATATCCCAATATCACTTTCGCCGCCCCGGGAATCGAACCCAAGACCTCAGCATTGCAGTCATACCGTAATACAACTACGCCACCGAGGCAGTCAATATATGCAGACTCATACTAACAGATTACACTCAGTGCTAGGTTAGCCTATAAGCAAATTAATCACTTGCTTAGGGCCACCAGAAACACCACCAAAAAAAAATATTGCTAGCTAAGTAATTATTGTTCTTTTTCAAAGTTGAAAATATACTTAATAAAAAATGAAAAGAGAATGACGATACTGCAGGAAAGTCTCGAATATTGTATAGGACAGATACTTATGGATGGGGGGTCCTACAGGTGTGGATTGCTTAGGGCATCAAGTTGAATTAATACAGCACTGATTATCTATACATCTACACATCTACACACATATAAATAAAATTGGAGTGTCTGTTTGTAATATTGAAATAACCGTTTTTTACTACATGTATATGAATATATATACGGTACATACACCAAAATAACATTTTTTTTAATTTTTGGCTGTCTGTCTGTCTATCTGTCTGTCTGTTTGTTCTGGCTAATCTCTGAAATGGCTGGACCGATTTTGACGGGACTTTTATTGGCAGGTAGCTGATGTAATAAGGAGTAACTTAGGCTACTTTTTATCCCGGGAAAATATAAAGCGGGACTTTTATCCCGGGAAAACTCATTCACGCGGGCGGAGCCGCGCGCAACAGCTAGTACTGTATATAATCCACTAAGGTTTGATTTCTCCACATGCTGATAAATGCTACTCGTCACATAAATGTATAAGCCGACCAAATACAAAACACATTCTAATGTATGCTCCCAAGTAAATGGTAATAAAATGAGTACTATCTACATTACTGTTTAATGTAATAACTGTCAAATTTTACTTGATTACTGTGAAACTGGCTGTTAATATTCCCAGTACTCTAATTAGTTAATAGTCTTCTCAGGAGCCCAAGATATATCAAGTCGCACCTTTAGAACGGAAAGACACAATTAAAAAGAAACGAAAATTGAGTTATCTTCATAAAATGACTTAAAATGAAGTTCTCAATACAACAATAGTTCAAACGCAGCTATATTTAAGCGGGGAAAGAACCAAACTGTTATATCGGGCCTTTTTTAATATATTTTTATTAAAAAGGGACCAATTTTAAGGCATTTTATGGCGATAGCCGATAACTCAAATTTCGGTTGTTTTGATTGTGTCGTTTTCGTTCTAAAGGTGCGAAGTGTTGCTCTGCCATTCTCTATCATGTTTACGGGAAAAATAAGTATAACTACTGGACATAATGAGACTTAACATCTTATGTCTCAGGATGACGAGCGCATTGGAATGCCACACAGTACTTTGTAAGACAAGTTGCTGGATGGTGTTGCTACTGTTTATGGGTGGTCGTATCGCTTACCGTCAGGCGAACGGCATGCTCGTCTCGTCATTCTATGCTATAAAAAAAAATATCATCCCTCAGCTGAAAATACTGTATATAACTTGAATTTGAACCAAAGATAAAAGCTCGACCCAGTAACCAAATCTAGGACCTTTGATTAATTACATACCTAGATATACACTGAACGTTTCAAACGCGTCGAAAAAAATAGAGGCGAACTGTTGTCCACTAAATGAGTTTGAGTGAATATTTTTTTTTGTTTTTCATGGATATAATTATCTCCCCGTTATAATAGAAACCATGTAATAACTGGTATCATTATGCGCGCACACAAGGATACGCAGAATGATGCAGCGATAGCGTATGACACAGCTGTCACGCTTACTAGCTTAAGAAAAGTTGGCCTGTTTGTTTCAGTTTCATTGCAGAGCGTCATTATATCTTGGTATATAATTAATCAAAGTCTAGGACCTCAGAACAGTGTCGTACCGTACGCAAAATACTAGTTCGCCACCGAATCAGTTTAGTTGAATTGTATTAATAAATCTGTGTTATTTTATAGACTGGGCATTGAATTAATAACAATACATGAATGACTGAAACCTAGAAATGTATGATTTTAAAATGTTTTTATTTTTATTGTTAATGGGGGTGGCGTCGTCCTGGACGGTTACCGGCCTTACGGCCCTAAAACATCCAGGGGCCGCAAAGATGGGGCTCGCAGACCGCATGTGTTGCCGACCGCTGGACTAGATTGTAATTTATTGCTAAGCACCTAATTCTTTTAACAAAAGATATAAAAACTATTTACTAACGTTAACCCAATTTGAACAGTGGACAATTAGCCTAGTTGGGAACGGAACGGTCTACCGAGACAATGTCCGGAGGTTCAAAACTCAAGGCACACCTCTGACTTTTCAAAGTTACGTGTGTAAGTATTGTTTATCAATTATCGTTCGCTTTAACGGTGAAGGAAAATATCGTGAGGAAACCTACATACCTGAGAATTCCCCATAAGAATTTCGAAGGTATGTGAAGTCTGCCAACCCGCATTTGGCCAGCGTGGTGGACTAAGGCCTAACCCCTCTCAGTAGTAGAGGAGGCCCGTGCTAAGCAGTGGGCAGTATATAATACAGGGCTGATTGCATTGCATTGCAGCCCAATTTGGTATTGTTTTCCCAATATATTTTATTCTTTTTTTTTCAGAATAAACCACAATGTTTGACATTCGGGCTTGCAGAGCTTGCCTCTCCACCAAAGGCAAGATGGAGAAGATGACAGACTTAACCAAGAAGACCTTTAACTCTATCACCGGACTTGAGGTCAGTTCAGCTTTTGTTTCCGATGCTCGCGGCTCCGTCTGCGTGAAAGATTTCCGGGATAAAAGTCTCGCATTATATTTCCCCGGGATAAAAAGTAGCCTATGTTACTCGCTGATAATGTAGCTTTATATTGGTGAAAGAATTTTCAAAATCGGTCCAGTACTTTTTAAACAAAAAACAAATCTTTCCCCTTTATAATATTAAGTAAAGATTCCTATATAAACAATAGCCGGTACTAATCCTTGGCACAAATGGACCAACCAGCTTGTTAGATGTGCTTACAGATGAATTATTTTGATTGGTTTATTCCTACCATTAATGGGTGGTTAGCGGTTGAGATAATTACATGATAGCCTAGTTGGGATTGGAATGATCTGCCGAAATGAAGGTCCACAGGTTCATAACTTAAACACACCTCTGGCTTTACAGTTTTGTATTATCAATTATGGTATGCTTAAACGGTGAAAAAAAAAAACATAATGAGGAAACCTATACTCTATCGGTTTAGGTATTTAATTAAATGTAAACAAATCATAAAAAAGGTATTTTAAAATAAAAGTCTTCATAACCTCCACAACACTTAGCACTGTTATTCCCGTTTATTAAAGTTGTTTGGTTATTATAAAGTTATAGTTATTAATTAGTACGTGCGAACACAATTAATTATCATTAATTACAGTACATTTATAAAGGATCTCGATATGTCAATTGTAAAAGAGCTAATACGACAGACACGCTAAACATTTTTCCAATGCATCGTAATAGATAACCCTACAAAATATGAGAGTGCGACTGTCATGTAGCACGCCATTAAAACTGACCAATTATCGATACATTTCCGCATAGTAGAAATTTGTTTATTGGAACGAAGTTCCTTATTGCGCGTTGTGAAAGGGGGCTGGACGGAAAGTTGTCACGACACTTTTTGCTATTATCTTACTAATATGAACCTTAAATACAATGCGTAGAAGCTATAATTCTTGAAACGAGTATATTTGTATTTATTTTATTTATTAAAGTCATTAATACCATTTCTTACTAATCTAAAATGAACCTTAAATACATTGCGTAGAAGCTATTTCCCCAGCGTTGGCACGGCACGAGTACAAAAGAATCGAAAGTAACATTCTTTTTTCAAATTTTGTTGATTTATTCTACTTTGGTTACTGACATTTATCAATAACAAGACTAAACGTGCTTTGCTCGCGTTTAAAAATCTACTTTATGTGGTAAGCGTAAGATCGAATTTGTGTTTAGTCAATCAAAATTTGTGATAAAAATGCTATGCAATAGCTTTACCGCGGTAGTCTCCGAGTGCCACAGGTATTTATTTGTTTTTTTCTCTAGAAACTTATGTATTGGATCGGAAATAGGAAAATATTTATATATATACACACTCTGTTATATAAATAAAATTTTATTACTATTCCTTCACTAATTAATCGAAAGGAACCACAACAGTCTTCGTAAACACTTTCGTATGAAAATGTTGACTACCCGGGAATTATATGTCATTTATTGTTTACATTTAGTTAAATACCTAAACCGAAGGAGTATACATACCTGAGACTTCTCCATAACAATTTAGAAGGTACGTGAAATCTGCCAACCCGCACTAGGCCAGCGTGGCGGACTAAGCTAATCCTCAGTAGTAGAGGAGGCCTTTTTTTTACTACATAAATATAATTCTTGTACTGCTTCTGAATGAAAAAATATATTTTCAGATAACTTCAGTGGACGGGCTGCCAAATTATTTTTGTGCGGAATGCCATACGCATTTGAAGAAGCTTCTAGCGTTCAGAAGGCGCTGTAGGCGCGCTCATTTCGTGCTAAAAGAGATCCTGATAGTTGAGAAACATGTAAGTTTTTTAGTCCTATCATTCATTCATTCAATAAAATGCTAACTGCGTATGCGCTGCTCACCACACTCTAGGCTGGTAATGGATACCAAATACCGTACGCGAGGTAAAGCCCGCCATAGTGGCCCAAGTTTTTTTTTATGCTATAGGGGGCAAACGAGCATATGGTTCACCTGATGGTAAGTGATCACCGCCGCCCATGAACATCTGCAATACCAGGGGGCACAGAGATGCGTTGCCGGCCTTTTAGGTGGGAATACGCTCTTTTTTTGAAGGTCGCCAGGTCGTATCTATCCGGAAATGCTGCTGGCGGCAATTGGTTCCATAGTTTAACGTATATATAATGTATAGGCCTGTGTATATCTCGTTTAGAACAGGCCGGCATAGTCGTGTGACTAGCAAGGAATACTCGAACAATTTTGTCCGTATATAAAAATCGTGTTGAACACGAACACACACACACACAAACACTCACGCCCATTATCCCCGAAGGGGTAGGCAGAGGTGCAACTAGTGCACCCACTTTTCACGGTGCGTATTCCGACCCATGATGTGATAGGGGGCGAGCCTATCGCCATATCGGGCACAAATTCGAGACTCCGGGCTGATACTGAACAGAAAAATCCGATATCACTTTGCCCGACCCGGGGATCGAACCCGAGACCTCAGTATTGCAGTCGTGCCGTAATACAACTACGGCAACGAGGCTTCGAACACGAACGGGTGCACACTATATGGACAACACAACACGTGAAAGATTCGCGTTAGCTCCATAAAACACACAGTATGTGTTTTACACGACCGCTATAGGACTCGTATGAATGCGTTGAGCGCGGCGGCTAAACAATGAATTATCATCTGTGTGATTCACACGAGATTTTTTTTATGGCATTGAATGACAAGACGAGCTTGCCGTTCGCCTGATGTTAAGCGATACGACCACCCATAAACAGTAGCAACACCATCCAGCACCTTGAGTTACAAAGTACTGTGTGGCATTCCACTGCGCTCGTCATCCTGAGACATAAGATGTTAAATCTCACTATGTCCTGTAGTTACACTGGCTACAATTTCCTTCAAACCGAAATACAACAGTGCATGCACACTGCTGCTTGACGGTCGAAATAGAAATTGCGGTGGTACCCACCAAGACGGACTCTTACATATGAGAGACCTACCACCAGTAACAAGGTGTATTGTCCCGCACTCTCATAACGAATGCAACCGCCAGTGCGGCTCCACAAACCTAGCGTGTGAAAATGAGTGCTAAGTTGGTGCTGCTCATACGATTGTGTTTTTTTATGGCAAGTGAACTAACGAGATGAACATGCCGGTCGCTTGATGTTAAACAACCGCCCATAAACAGTAGCAACACCATCCAGCACTTTAAATTACAAAGTACTGCGTGGTACTGAGCTGCGCTGGTCAAATTACGGCAATATGTTAAGTCTCATAATGCCTAATAATTACGCTTGTGTCTATTTGTGTTGTACATTGTGTTCGCATCAGCTACACAAAATATAGCGTACGTGTTTTAGCGCACTTCTTTAACGCCCATAATGACACATCAGGTGTGCGAGCAGTAGTTAACTTATTGACGCGTGTGTTTTTTGGTGTCAAGCGTGGTTGACTAACCGCCGTTTAATATGCTATCCAAATTGCTTTTTCGATCGACTGGTAAAGTGGACCAATCAGAATATTTTTTTGACACGCTTACAAATTATTTATTTTGAATGTTTTTTTCTTGGGATCAAATCGAGGATTAATATTGGGATTGTTTATTGAAATCGGCAGTTAGGCTTACACCATCAGTAGAAGATATAATGTAGGACTGGTTGCATTGTTTTTTTTTTTTTTTTTTTTTTAAGGAAACATACAGTGATATAAGGAAAAGGTAAAATAAAAAAGAACAAACTATACACTGATTACATGTTTCCTCAGATAGAAGTTTTTATTACTACTTTCAGCGATTTCTTTTCAGGTGACACTAAATAATATAATGCAAGTGAATAGAAAAAGAACGAATTTGCAATCAGCATACACACGGAATAATAGTGAAAACATGGCGTATTACACAATCGATAAAATAACACCAGATATCAATACTCTGATCGCATCACTCGAAAAGGACGAGCCGGAAGAGGAAAATATAGTGTTGACCAAACAAAATATCGGTAATAAAACATCGATACTACACGTCGATATAGAACCAGAGCAGGATGCAAGGTAAAATAATTATTTTCCTATTCTTAGCACGGGGTCTGCGCAACTCCAAATAACGCACCTTTAGAACGAAAACGACGCAATTCAAAGAAATCGAAAATTGAGTTATCGTCATAAAATGACTTAAAACTGGTCCCTTTTTGTCAAATGTTAGTCAGTCTTGACAAATGTTAGAAAAACACGCATGGTAACGTCCAATCAGGAAATTCAAATACAAATTCAAGTTACTTTTACACGTCATTTTTTACAATGTTTTTTTTATCAATAAAAATATACTACCAGTGCTTCGGAAAAGCCCACTGACCTGAGAAGAAGCACCAAGAAACCGAATTCAAGATACCCGGTCACTTGACATCAAAGGCTACTATATAAAATACTCGTTTTTACTCGCGGCTTCGTCCGCGTGAATGACTTTTCTGGGATAAAAGTCCCGTTATATATTTTCCTGGGTTAAAAAGTATGTCCTATGCCTATATTTTTCTCAAGGTCTCAAACTCACTACTACTTTACTGGTGGTAGGTCTCTCATATGTAAGAGTCCGTCTGGGTGGGTACCACAGCAATGTCTTATTTCTATCGCCAAGCAGCAGTGTGCAAGCACTCTTGTGTTTCGGTTTGAAGGACATTGTAGCCAGTATAACTACAGGTCATAGTGAGACTTAACATCTTATGTCTCAGGATGACGAGCGCAGTGGAATGCCACACAGTACTTTGTAACTCAAGGTGCTGAATGGTGTTGCTACTGTTTATGGGTGGTCGTATCGCTTACCATCAGTCGTACAGCATGCTCGTAGCGTCATTCAATGCAATAAAAAAAATAAAAAAAATCATCGAAATCCGTTACGTAGTTTTCGAGTTTATCTCGTTCAGACAGATTGACGCGGCGGGGGACTTTGGTTTATACTTTGTTACGTTAGTATCAGTAATTTCACGAAGAATTAGCATTTGTCATAGTTTTCCGGAATGTTTCATTTATACCTCGTGTTACTAATGTTATAAATGCAAAAGTTTGTAAAGGTGTTTTGATTTTAGTTAGAAGTAAGCTCAGAAACTGCTGAACGGATTTGGATGAAATTTGGCAAATAGACCATAGCCCAGATTAACATTACTATTGTTGCCGAAAATACACAGTGTAACAAACACAACAAGCAGCGCCACCTTTATTGGTTTTATAGCCAAGTTTATCCCAAGCTACCAATAGATGGCGCCACAATAGAATTGCATCGCGCTATGGTTTACTCCACTGCGATAATATAAGAAGGCATCGATGTCATTTCATCAGTGAGAATTCAGCCATGAGACTTGAGACTCGGAGTAGTTCAGTTCACGGCTCTTCCACCTTAAAGCTTCAGCGTGCGCTTTCCTAACGGAGACACTCGCCGGACTTTACCTTGAAGTTGCCGTTTTTTGTTATAACCCAAAATATCGTGCTTCCGGATCAGCTTCCACTGCGTGGGACTGCTTTTGGGACGCGACTAATAACAAACTGTTCTTCTCATCAATAAAGTTGATTGTCGCTCACATCTGTGTTTTACCATCCCGTGACTTGACGTAACCTTCGGACTTCCGTTACAACAGTTTAAAATTCCGGAATAGGTCTTCGTGTAAAGCCGCAGGAAATACCTAACATCTGCTATTTTGTAGCATCCCAAATGAAGAAACAGAAATCCAAGATACAGAAATGGCCGAAATCGAAGTGCCAGAAGAATTCCCAGAAACCGTTGATGATACACCAATGGAATTCGAAGACATACCCTCCCCACCTTCCCCACCTTCTCCTCTATCCCCTCTTCCCCCTAAAGAACCAGAGAACGAGATAAAAGATAATAGGAAGCCATTATCAAAGAAGATTCTGGAAAGTTGCGCAATACTAGCCCAGACTAAGATAAGGATGTTGGATGATAACGAGCAAAAAGAGGCATTTAAGAGGAAAATGGAAGAGCCTCGGTTTAAAGACGCTAGGATTAAATGTGCACTCTGTCTTACCGTCTACGAAGATATAAATGTATTAATAAAGCATGTTGCTCTGCATAATCAAGATGTGAGTACATGTATACACTTTCTTATTCCTTCAGCGGGTCCAAAACATTAAATTAACGCAAGAGGGGCTCCATACACCTGGCGTGTGAAAATTTGCGCTACATGCGTTTGACACGATAGGTGTGCATCGGTTACAGAAAACGGCGTCGCAATGCTGTAACGTTAATTTTAATATGTTTTTTTTTATGATATAGGGGGCAAACGAGCATACGGTTCACCTAATGGTAAGTGATCACCGCCGCCCATGAACATCTGCAATACCAGGTGGCATAGAGATGCGTTGCCGGCCTTTTAGGTGGGAATATACTCTTTTTATGAAGGTCGCCAGGTCGTATCTGTCTGGAAATTTTAGGTTAAGTTTTAGGTTAGCCTATGCGGTTAAGCGGCAATAGCCTAGTTGGATGTGGAACGGGCAACCGAGACCAATGTCTGTAGGTTTAAAAAGGCAAGGGCACACACCTCTGATTTTTCTAAAATTATGTGTGTATGCTTTGTGAATCATCGTTTACTTTAACGGTGAAGGAAAACATCGTGAAGAAACTTTCATACCTGAGAAGTTCTCCATAAGAATTTCAACGGTATGTGAAGTCTGCCAACGCGCTCTAGGCCAGCGTGGTGGACTAAGGCCTGAACCCTCTCAGAAGTAGAGGAGGCCCGTGCCTCGCAGTGGGACAATATATAATACACAGCTAGTATTATTATGTTAGCTATATGCGTATGCCTTCTTATGCTTGTAGATTTACCGCCGCTTTTGCTCGCACAAAAACACGACACGTGTAGGCGTCGCAGTCAATGCATACATATTTTTTTTCAGATCAATTTGCCGTATATATGCAAAGTTTGCAAGATCAAGTTCCAGACCGAAAAGGAATTGTGCTCGCACATATCTTCGTCGCATTTGTATGAATATAAATGTAAGAAGTGTTCCGCAGATCCCGTGTACGATTTGTAAGTAATAAGCCAATATATTTCTTGGGCTCGATAAGAAAAGCATGCATATACATTGAAGTTAAATTGATCGAGACTGCCTTGGTGGCGTAGTTATATTACGGTACGACTGCAACGCTGAGGTCTCGGGTTCGATCCCCGGGTCGGGCAAAGTGATATTGAGTTTTCTATTCAGTATCAGCCCGAAGTCTGGAATTTGTGCCCGATATAGCGATGGGCTCGCCTCCTATCACATCATGGGACGGAATAACGGCGAAAAGTTGGTGCACTAGTTGGGCCTCTGCCTACCCCTTCGGGGATGGAAGGCGTGAGTGTGTAAGTGTTAAATTGATACGTATAATAAATAATGGGGTGTGGGGGGGGGGGGGTGTGTTGTAGTGAATATTGAATTAGAACCGATGAATGGAGTGCCACGAAGTACTTTGTAATTCAAAGTTCTGCATGGTGTTATTGTTTATGGGCGGTCCTTTATCATCAGGCGTTACAGACCGAAAAGTAACTTAAGTTAGATTAGCTTAGGAAGTTACACATAGTATAGCGTACGTACGGCGAGCGGCATGCTTGTCTCGTCATTCGATAGCAATGAAAAAAATTACAGTATGTATTTCTATGAAATTTGATATGGAGATAGTTTAAGAACCTGGGAAGTACCTAGGCCACTTTTTCCCGGGAAAATATATAACGGGGCTTTTATCCCGGAAAGACACTTTCACGCTTGCTTAGCCACGAGCATACGTTAATCTATACTAATATTATAAAGAGAAAAGATTTGATTGTTTGTTTGCATTGTATAGGCTCCGAAACTACTGGACCGATTTGATAAAAATCTTTCACCAATATAAAGCTACATTATCAGCGAGTAATATATGCTACTTTTTATCCCGGTGAAATATAAAGCGGGACCTTTATCCCGGAAAAACTCATTAACGCGGGCGGAGCCGCGAGCAGAAGTCTAGTATTATAAGATTGCGACAGTGTTATACAGGGCTAAAAACAGTCCCCAAGAACCGAAGAGGTACATAATAAAGGCTAGTATAACTTTCAGGAATTTAATAATCCAACACCACAAGTTAGAACACTCCCAACCGGATCCCAAACCCGAATCAAGATGGTCGCGTATAAGAAGATTTTTCAACCTAAAACCATGCACGGAGGAGGAAGCCAAGATGAGGCGGTTCTTGCCGGAAGCGACATACCGGTGCCTCGACTGCGATATGCAGTTCTTGCACGTAACTATGTTGCAGCAACATATTATGAAGCATGCGGTGCCGGTAAGTGTTTGGTATACTGTATGCAAGGTTAGTCGAGGGACCAGTACCCTTAGCACGAGTTGACGCACTATCGTACAGTCAATGTAATTGTTTCGACTACGCATATTTTTGTATGGAAATTTGAACAGCGCCCCGGTGAGCGTATTTGGAATTAAAATACGACAGCGACAGAATTGCGCGCGTGTAAACTTCGAATAGTTAATCGAGAAACCATAGACAAGCATGTGTTAAATGTATGGAAAATGTCAGCACGTGTCTCTTTTGACGTATGGTATCGTCTAATGCGTTAACTTACTTGATACGAATACGATACGATTACTATACCAAGCGCGTAAGTTCGTGCTTGGTAAACTGTTTAAGGAGGGCATTCATCGTTGTAAAACAATCTTGCTACAAAAAACACACCGTTTGTGTATTGCCCTCATTTTAACACGTCGCTTCAGACGCGTGCTCTGGCACCTTGCTATACACGGCAGATGCACTTATGTTGCTCGCTCAAAAACACAAAAGGCGTGTGCAGTCAATGTTTTAATATTTAGAACATTAGAATTTATACAAATGGTTATACTGGGGATCTAACTAGGCATTTGTCAGGGGAACCCGTAGCCGGTCCTTAAGGGCCCTATATACGGTACGATCCGTCGTTACGATGGATCTGAAGAAAATCGTAACGATCCATCGCATCGAATTGCCGCTCAACACACGAAACGATTGGTCGTTGCGATCGGCGATCATTCATATTGGAGCATGCGTTTTTTTTTTTTTGGTTAGGCGATCCTGCTGTCAACACCGGGGGAAACCTGCGAATGGGATACTGGAGTCCCCCGGCTTGACGACTTTAGGGGCCTGGGAAGGAAGCGGAAAAGGATGATGGAAGGAAAGGTGGGGAGTGGAGAAAGGTTCTCAGGATGGGCGGAAAGGAAAAGGGTGCCAGGAAATGTTCGCGGGCCCTTTTAGGCCTCAATGTGTTATGCAACCAAGAGGTATACACACTGAATGTGTGCCTCGGCCCGCGACTAATGTTCCCCCGCGCATGGGCGTGCATTGGGTGTGAAGACCCAAAGCACAAGAATTGCCTCGGGGGGGGGGGGGGGGGGGTTGGAGCATGCGTTAGGCAGACTGAGACTGAGGCAAAAATCGAATCCTCGATCACAGAGGTGAGGTGAGGGTTCCAGTTGAAAACCAGCGTCAGGCACACCTTGCCTGGCATTTTATCCTGAACTGGATTCTTTTCGACAGTATCATGGGATGCACGTTGCACGCATCCTTTTTGTAGTACTTTTTTATTATAAATGTTTGTGTGCGTCCCAGTATATTGTACGAATAAATGTTTCTTTATTAACACGCTTTTGTTAGCTTGAGACGTATGTATGTAACGGAAACTTTGAACATGATTTTGACCCCCTTCAAAACGTCGGATTAAATCGAAATTTGGCATACGTATGAAGGACCGATGACAATTCAATATTTTAAACTAAAAAACATGCTTTTATAGAAAATCCAACTAAAAAATGAATAAATAATATTTTGTTTATTTTAGTGACATCTGTTAGACTATAGTAGAACTGATAACTAAACTGGCTACTGTATGTAACGGAAACTTTGAACATGATTTTGACCCCCTTCAAAATGTCGGATTAAATCGAAATTTGGCATACTTATCAAGGACAGATGACAATTCAATATTTTAAACTAAAAATATTATTATTATTTATTTCTTTCAAAGAGCCCACACAACTTCGATCTATCGTTACGACATTCATGATTGTATTGATTTCTGTTGCGATCACGAAATCGTCTTCGTTCAAGTAAATCGTTTACGATTTGGACATACACCGTCGATTCGTCGTTGCGATCGGTCTGAAACGACGGATCGTACCGTATATGGGGCCATTGATACGCCCAAGATGACTGTCGTGGGGGTTTCGTTAGTACGCCGGTATAGGCTGGGGACAGCTGTCGGCTGACTGTCAACGATTCACTATTTTCTTACCTCAAATGAAGTACCAATTTAGTTATTTATACACGTAGTCTAATTCATTGTTTTCTCGAAACATACATCCTACTATAATATAATATTATAAACGCGAAAGTTTGTAAGTATGGATGTATGGATGTTTGTTACTCTTTCACGCAAAAACTACTGAACGGATTTCGATGAAATATGGCACACGGGTAGATCATATCCTGGATTAACACATAGGCTAATTTTTATCCCGGGAAAGTATAAAGCGGGACTTTTATCCCGGGAAAACTCATACATGCGGGCGGATTCGCGGGCAAAAGCAATTAGTTACTAAAAATGATACAGAAAAAATTGTAGCATTAAAAAAAGCAAAATAAAAATAAACAATTACAACAATTAGCGCAATCACTTTTGCCATGAAGGTAAATTTACTTCATGACGCCATTTTCTTTTTCGTATTTGTATTGTAGATATATTGTTCGTTATTGGCTGAGTACAGTCAGCCACATAAGTAGCTGTACAAATTCAAAGGATATGTCCAAAAATGGACTTAAAATTCTAACCAAGATACTTTATATATATTCGGATAGAACTCCCAAAAACCTATGCCTTTGCATGAATCGTATAAGTAAATCCTTTCGTGAAGAGAAAATGACATTTGGCAAGAACCCAAGAATGTTTTGTGAAGAGACAATGAAATTTGGTAAGAACCAAGGGCGTCGCCAAGGAGGCAAGGGTGGGGCAGCCCCCCCACTCTCCCCCACTAGAAATTCTAAAAAAGTTGCCAAACGCCAACTACTTATGAGTTTTATTTATTGTACAGTCAAGAACTCGTGAAGCTTTACACATTGGGCTCTGTATTATATATATAAATCGCTGTAGATTAAAGGCTCGTACTACAAATGAAAAGCTTCATGTGCATATGAATTTGCCCCCCCAGGCCACGCTCTTGGTAAGAACCCATAAGAATCTGTGTTTAGGCACTTTGAAGTTTTAAATTTGTTGAGCTACTATGTGGCTGACTGTACAGTCAGCAGCATAAGTATCTGTACAAAATCAAAATTTCATACGCGTTAAGTTAAACTGAAATATTTTTTTCTTCGTTTGAAGTAAAATAAATCTCTTTTATTTTATTTTTGTGAAGAGAAAAAAAAGATTAGTAAGAACACAAACGTATGAAGGCAATTTGAAATTTTTTATTTGTTCGTCTACTTATGCTGCTGACTGTACATGAAAATTCCACCCTGTATAGACAACGGGATGTTAACTATTTTTTAGGCATCAGAAAAGAGCTATCAGTGCGAAAACTGCCGTGTGCATTACTTGAGTCCGATGAAGTTGTCGTTCCACATCAAGTCCATGCACACGTACACCTACCACTGCAAGCTGTGCCCGCTGGTCGCTTACAATCTGTGAGTTTCATAAAATATGCATTATACTCGACACTAGTGGCGTGGCGTGGGTTTCTGCCGCCCGGTGCAGACCCAGTGTGGTCACCGCCCCCAGGAGCACCCGGGCGCCACGAACGAAAAAAGAATTCATGCGCCCCATTTTGCTACCGAGCTTTTCAGTTGCATGCACTGTTGTGTTTCGGTTTGAAGGACATTGTAGCCAGTATAACTACTGGACATAATGAGACTTAACATCTTATGTCTCAGGATGACGAGCGCAGTGGAATGCCACACAGTACTTTGTAAGTCAAGGTGCTGGATGGTGTTGCTACTGTTTATGGGTGGTCGTATCACTTACCATCAGGCGAACGGCATGCTCGTCTCGTCATTCAATGCAATAAAAAAAAAAAAAAAAGAAAGTCTTTGTTTTCAAGGTTTTGTTTTACCGGGGTGGACAGAACTGTATTATATACTGCCCACTGCTGAGCACGGGCCTCCTCTACAACTGTGAGGTTTAAGGCCCTAGTCCAACACGCTGGCCTAGTGCGGGTTGGCAGACTTCACATACCTTCGAAATTCTTATAGAGAACTTTTAGCTATGCCGGTCTCCTCGCTATGTTTTTCTTCACTGTTAAAACGAGCTATAATTCTCAAAGAATACACACATAACTTTTTTTTATAAAAGTCAGAGCGTGCCATTGGGCTTTGAACCTGCGGACATACGTCTTGGCAGTCCGTTCCACTCCCAACTAGGCTATCACCGCTTTTTACACACGACACCGCTTTTTACAGAATGCGACAGTGCATTCAAACTGCTGCTTGGCGGTAGAAAAAGACATTGCGGTGGTACCCAGACGGTCCCACACGAGAGACCAACCACCAGTAGTTTTTTGACCATCGGTTGACCCACGTCTATTTCTTTTTCAGTTTAGAAGCGGAGAATCATACGGACGTCCATGGTTCCCAATATTTGTGTGAATTTTGCGATAAAGGATTCAGGTAAGTGGATGTATTCGATTGGCTCGGTGGCGTAGTACGGTACTGGTGATGAGGTCTTCGATTCCCGGGTCGGGGGAAGTGATAATGGATTTTTTAATGTCGGAATTTAGAATTTCTGCTAGATATGGCGGTAGGCTCGCCCCTTATGGCATAATGGGACGGAATATACATGGTAAAGAGTGGGTGCACTTGTTGCGCCTCTGCCTACCCCTTCGGGGATAAAAGGCGTGATTTATCCCGTGAAACTATTTTTATCCCGGAAAAAAATATTCACGCAGACGGAGCCGCGAGCAGAAGTCTAGTAACAAATAAACTAAAAAACTACAGGATCAACTTTTATTATTTAGCGAGTAACATCTAAGGCTGCTTTTTATCCCGGGAAAATATAAAACGTCACTTTTATCCCGGGAAAATATAAAGCTTGACTTTTATCCCGGGAAAATATAAAGCTGGACTTTTATCCCGGGAAAATATAAAGCTTGACTTTTATCCCGGGAAAATATAAAGCTTGACTTTTATCCCGGGAAAATATAAAGCTGGACTTTTATCCCGGGAAAATATAAAGCTTGACTTTTATCCCGGGAAAATATAAAGCTTGACTTTTATCCCGGGAAAATATAAAGCTGGACTTTTATCCCGGGAAAATATAAAGCTTGACTTTTATCCCGGGAAAATATAAAGCTGGACTTTTATCCCGGGAAAATATAAAGCTTGACTTTTATCCCGGGAAAATATAAAGCTTGACTTTTATCCCGGGAAAATATAAAGCTGGACTTTTAACCCGGGAAAATATAAAGCTTGACTTTTATCCCGGGAAAATATAAAGCTTGACTTTTATCCCGGGAAAATATAAAGCTGGACTTTTATCCCGAGAAAATATAAAGCGGGACTCTCATCCCGGAGAAACTCATTCACGCGGGCGGAGTCCCGAGCAAAAGTCTGAAATGAAATGAAATGAAATAATTTATTCGAACGCATAAAATGTTATACATTATTTAGATTCCGTCAATATTAACTCTACCACCAGTTCGGAAAGCAGTTCTCACTAGAGAAGAACGGGCAAGAAACTCTAGTGTTGCTCTTTTCAAAATCAGTTCAAGGTATAAAATACAATGCATTATGTAGCGAAAACAAATATACAATTCAGTATTTGTTTACTTATGTTTAGAGCAGTTCATTTATATACTCGCAAAATAGGTAATAAAAATTTAAATTCCAATACGAGTGCATAACTATCTCAGGAATCATGTAATAATTTGATCTGAAATCTTCAGTCTTTCGTCTAGTGTTTGATATAACCCTTATCGTCGACAGAGGGGAAATGTTGTTGAAAAGACACAGGTACTCCGCGCACTACACCCAGACACACCACTGCCACTGCAATCTATGCGGAGAATCATTCCCCGAGGAGGAGCTGCTGTACCAGCACCAGCTGTTCACGCACGAGACGATCGTGAGTGCCGTGGGTCCAAGTTTGAATCCTAGGCTGGACAAATTTCTGCTTTATCAGCCCACGGTCGCGCTTGGCCTCGCCCCTTAGTACATCATAGGACGGTACACACTACGAAAAGAAGGTGTCCTGGTTGCACCGCTGCTTACACTTTCGGGGTGTTTTTATTTTATTTTTTTATATTAATAGATGGAGTGATTCAAGAGGAAGGTTTATATGTATGATACATGCATAATATAGTAGAGAAACACTGATAATTTTAGAAGTTTCTAATGAGACTTAACACCTGATGTCTCAGGATGACGAGCGCAGTGGAATGCCACACAGTACTTTGCAACTCAAGGTACTGGATGGTGTTGCTACTGTTTATGGGTGGTCGTATCGCTTACCATCAGGCAAACGGCATGCTCGTCTCGTCACTCAATGCAATAAAAAAATGTGATGTCGTAAATAAACACTTTTTGCGCTTACATTGCAAACGCTGGCTAAACCCTACGAGATAGATCAATTAAAGCGGGACTTTTATCCCGGAAATACTTTTAACGTGGGCGGAGCCACGGGCAAAAGCTAGTTAACTCTAAATTAGAACTCGGCCTCTAGTCGTTCGTCTCTTTTTAAAATCGACTGTTCCAAACCCTCTCAGTAGAGATGCCCAGCAGTGGGACCAGTACAGTCAGCAGCATGATTATCTGTACAAAATCAAAATTTCAAATCGCCTATACACGCGTTAAGTTAAACTGAAATATTTATTTCTTCGTTTTAAGTAAAGTAAATACCTTTTATTTTATTTTTATGAAGAGAAAAACAAGATTAGTAAGAACACAAAAGTATGTAGGCAATTTGAAATTTTGAATTTGTTCATCTACTTATGCTGCTGACTGTACAACACGGTGGGTATTGTTGCAGAGCATAGACAATCCGTTTGAAGGCGACAAGGAGCACTACTGTTACATATGCTTGTTCCAATTCCTGTCAAAAAGGGCTTATCAAGTGCACGTGCTGAAACACGAACACGAAGACGCCGTTGGTATTATACAGTGAGTACGTTACAGTATCGGTTGCATGTTTTAGTTAAGGTTGCGTGTTAAAGTATCGGTTGCATGTTTTAATTTAGGTTGCGTGTTACAGTATCGATTGCATGTTTTAGTTTAGGTTGCGTGTTACAGTATCGGTTGTATTTTTGCTTTTGGCGACCGTGATGTCACAATAATAAATCGGTCCAATGGAAGACTAGCCCTGGCTTACTGCCGGCATGTGCTTAGTTTAGTTTTAAATACTTTTTACATACAATCATACACACTCACGCCCTTATCCCATAGGGTAGGCAGAGACTATTGAGCGCCACATGCTACGATATTGACACACCTCTTTCGCCTCTTCCACGTTCGTAGTTCTTCTGGTACATTTTCGCCGATTAAGTATTTTTTGTATATTTTATAAAATTTATATGCATGTGCATTGTGTGTGTTTGTTACAAATAAATTATTTCTTTCTTTTTATGGTTGCAGCAACAAAGTTTGTTTAGGTTGCATGTTACAACATAGGTTGCTCTTATGGTCGTAACAAAATTTTGTTTAGGTTTCACGTAACAGTATCAGTTGCAGTTGCAAGTTTTAAGTTAGGTTGCATGATACAGTAGCGGTTGCATGATACAGTATAGCTTTTTCGTTTAAGAGTATGGTAAAGTGTCTCTACTGCATCTGGTGGTCAACGGCGTCTAGATAAAGCAGTGATTTTTCAAAGTATTGGCCGCGAAACCCTAGGGGTTGCGAAGCCTCTATATGGGGGTCGCAAGAGGTCACGAAAACTACCTCAGTATCAGAAAAAACAATAAAGAAGATGTCCGCTTTTGTATTTTTCTTTTTTTTTATGGCATTCAATGACGAGGCTAGCATGCCGTTCGCCTGATGGTAAGCGATACGACCACCCATAAACAGTAGCAACACCATCCAGCACCTTGAGTTACAAAGTACTGTGTGGCATCCCACTGCGCTCGTCATCCTGAGACATAAGATGTTAAGTCTCATTATGTCCAGTAGTTACACTGGCTACAATGTCCTTCAAACCGAAACACAACAGTGCATGCACACTGTTGCTTAGCGGTAGAAATAGACATTGCGGTGGTACCCACCCAGACGGACTCTTACATATAAGAGACCTACCACCAGTATACGCTAGAGCTCGTCTTGTTCATCTGTGCAAATGGCGTGTGCCGTTCATTATGTCAGCTATTCTGCCATGACAGTAAGGGGTCGTTCATTAATCCCGTGATGTTTTTTAGCGGCTTTTGTACCCCCTCCCCCCTGGTGATATGTTGTGAGGTTTTAGACTTACCCCCTATCAGAGATCACGTGTATTGTTTTTGGTACAAAGTATCTTCAAAATTTTAGTGTATTATCTTCAAATACACAAGATTTAGACAAAAGCGGCGATAGCCTAGTTGGGAGTGGAACGGACTGCCAAGACGAATGTCTGCAGGATCAAAACTCAAGGGCACACACCTCTGACTTTTCTAAAAAAGTTATGTGTGTATTCTTTGTGAATTATCGCTCGCTGTAACGGTGAAGGAAAACATCTTGAGGAAACCTGCATACCTGAGAAGTTCTCTATAGGAATTTCGAAGGTATGTGAAGTCTGCCAACCCGCACTAGGCCTGCGTGGTGGACTAAGGCCTCAGCAGTGGGCAGTATTATAATACAGGGCTGGTATGGTATCTTCAAATACAGGTTAAAGCATACCTAATTTGACTCCCGCGAAAACGTGATATATAACTACCGCCCCCCACTCATCCCTTGTGATATTTCGTGATTTTTGCGGAACCCCTTGGACGACCCCTAAGGGCTAGATTACCACGGCAGTTATGAAATAAAAATATTTGTTGCAGGAACGCGTGTTCTTCTTGCAAGATTATGTTCGATACGCCAGAGGAGCTCGAAACGCATTTGCGGTTCGATTGCAAGAGCACCAAATGCAAAATCACCTGTGCCTATGTGAGTTCATACTTGTTATTAACGAGCTTTTACCCGCGACCCCGCACGCGTGAATGAGTTTTCCGGGGCTAAAAGTCCCGCTTTATATTTTCCCGGGACAAAAAGTAGCCTTTGTGTTAATCCAGGACATGATCTACCCGTGTGCCAAATTTCATCGAAATCAGTTCAGTAGTTTTTGCGTGAAAGAGTAACAAACATACATCCATACTTACAAACTTTCGCGTTTATAATATTAGAAGGATTACCAGCCGATTTTTATAATCGATCTCGACCAGTAACGACGGATCAATGGTAAGTATAAAACAATAATAAAATAAAAAATCCTAGCCGATTTCGGCGATGTCGGCCAATCTCAACGGAGATCAGCCAGGTACGCAGGAAATATTATAGTGCACAAGTGTGTGCGCAATACACAGGTGCACTCGCTGTTCCTTCACTCTCATAGTCCGGTGAGACGGCAGACATGACCGGAGAGAGATCAGGCGCAGGACCGACGGCTTTACGTTCCGAGGCACGGGGGTATCACACCGACAACTCCCTGACTCCGAGCTACGACTGAGTAATTTTTAAGATGGAAAAACCCAGTCACAATGTTTTTGGCACGATCCAGTATTCGAACCCAGGACCTCAGCCCGCAAATCGTACTCGTAACGCGTACGCAATACAACTACGCCACCGAGGCGGTCATCAATAATAACCCATCTGTAAGCAGTGTATGTAAATCGAGAATGACCGTGCTGCAAGGGTCAAAACGGTGTCGCTTTAGCGGTGAAGGAAAACATCGTGAGGAAACCTGCATACCTGAGAAGTTCTCTGAATTTCGAGGGTATGTGCAGTCTGCCCGCACTAGGCCAGCGTGGTGGACTAAGGCCTAAACCCTCTCAGTTGTACAGGTACAGGGCTAGTACTAGTGTGTTCATGGGCGGCGGTGATCACCTACTATCAGGTGAACCGTGTGATCGTTTGCCACCGCAGGTTAGCTAGGCTAGGACCTTGTTATCCTCGCCGGCGAGGACCGTGGCGTTTCCTTTCCTCGTAATGTAAAGATATTCCTTCCCTTTCTTTTATATCAGCTCCACTTCTCCTTACCTAGCCCTATTCCCGTCCCCAATGTCCGTGTCCTCTGCACCTATCAGCCCGTGCTGGTTGTCAATTATTTAATGTAGGTACTTTAAATTATTTAATTGGTATATGTACCTTTGTTATTCGTCTATACCTTGTTAATAAGCCTATTTGATCAATAAATGATTTTATTTTATTTTATTTTACCTATATCATAAAAAAAAAGACAGACGGTCAACAAAGGGTCCAATAAAGGTTCCTTCTTTCCGCTTGAGGTACGGTACCCTAAGAGTTTGTTTTTGTTCCAGTGCGAGTTAGAGTTCGAGACGAGCCGCGGGTACCACGTGCACCACAAGCGGGAACATCCGCAGCATCCGTACCGACCGATGAACGTCAAACTGTGTGAACAGTGCGGACAGTCGGTAAGACCACGCGGAATCAGACTTTTTTTGTTTTTTTTTTTCTCCTTAGTAAAAGGAGAAGGCAAAGGCGCTTAGCCATGCAGCCTAGTCTGTCGTTTCTTTTCGATATCTAAGGACTTCTTTAAAATTCAAAGGCCGAACCCACGACTGCAATGTTCTCAAACTATAAAAGATCTTCAGTGGTATGTCGTAGTAATGCAGTGGCTACCTTACCAAGACTTTATCGAGGAGTTTTGGCGGCAACAAAAAACATTTGATTAGCACGATTATTTCAATTCTCTTCATTTGAGCCCTTTAATAGAACTATATTGAATAATATACCACCATAATTATGCAATATAACACTAAGTATCACCAAAATAATGAATTAAAACAAGAGCACCTCATGACACTTCCAAGTTCCCGCCAAAACTCCGGAATCAGACATTATCCTTCGTCCAACCATTTATTTAACTTTTGACAGCTCGGGTACTAATCAATTGAAGGGCACATGCAAATAACAGGGAATGTCCTAATTAATGAATTTTGAGAAAAAACAATTTGAAAGTTTAACCTAGGAGTATTCGCTTGGCGGGATCTGGCCAGACGTCACCTGTCAAGAGGACATCGTTTTTACGCAGGGGCGCATAAGGTTCTAGTAAAAAAAAATGACAAGAAGACATTCTCAGTTCTTTTCGTTTTGGCCATAAACAAAACTGCATTTTTGGCGCCATCTGTTAACTTTTTTAAAATTCTAATGATTGGAATTCAAAATACTATAGACAAAGATATGATTCTAAAAAAAGGTGTGTGTTTACTTATGTACACGCGTTAGAAGTTATACTTCTTTGGCGTAACAAGATAAAAATCTTTTTAAATAACGCGCCAAAAGAAGTATAACTTCAATATCTTTCGCCATATTCTACGTTCAAAATTCAAAACTAAAATGTTGACTATAGCTATCTTCTGGGTGTCGGTTTTTCGTGACGGTGCGCGCGCGCATCGTAATAATTTACTGTCATCATTTTTCCCTAACGCGCCAAAAGAAGTATAACTTCAAAAATTATTAAAATGTGTGACATTCCCTGTTATTTGCATGTGCCCTTCATATTATGTATTATATTTTCCCGGGATAAAAAGTAGCCTAAGTTACTCCTATTACATCAGCTACCTGCCAATAAAAGTCCCGTCAAAATCGGTCCAGCCATTTCAGATATTAGCAGGAACCAAACAGACTGACAGACAAAAATTTTAAAAAAAATTTATTTTGGTGTAGGTACCGTACATATATTCATATACATGTAGTAAAAAACGGTTATTTCAATATTACAAACAGACACTCCAATTTTATTTATATGTATAGATGTATAGGTAGATAGATAGATAACTCTTTATTGAACATCACACAAGTAAAAGAAAAAACAAACAAACATACTTAATAACTACAGCAAGTGTAAAAATAGGCGGTCTTATCGCTAAAAGCGATCTCTTCCAGACAACCATAGGATGGAATCTTTCTGCGGAGAAGTTGGAGTGTGGGTGCGTTTATATTTAAATAAAATTCCGTTATATGTATACAGGGTCATTTTGACATTGCGTTAATAAATGAAACCACATACTTATCTCGTTGAAAATAACGCTTTCCATTAAGTTATTTCAATCACAGAAGTGTAAGTTTAGAACAAAATAAAAAGTAATTTTAAGTTTACACACCCTAATGCCAGTATCACTGCTCTAGGAACTCCTACACTCCACACGACCGCAGTTCCGTCCTCGCCGCGTTCCCGTCGCCCTCCCGACCCTCCTAACAGTTCCGGCCCGCGTGCCGACGAAATAAATGGATAGGATTAGGTTAAACACCAACCTTCCCCACTAATCGTTGATGTCTCATCCTCTCCCAGTGACCGTCCTGAGCCGAGGTTCGTAACCCGTTAGTGGGTTGCCCTCAGCATGGTTACTTAAATCAAGGGTTGCGAGCGCCAAAAGCGTTCACCCGAAAGTCCGGTGTGGCCAGAAAAGCCGACTCGCGTCAGGCTACTGGCCGGTAGGATCATTAAAAAAAAAAAATCTGCTCTAGGAGAATGCGTCGCAGCAGCAACATTACACTTTCAGTCAGAAATACACTAACGCACACACCATATTCGCACTAAACTAGATAATGATCAAAAGATTGGAAAACTACAACCGGGATTTTGGGCGAAAGTATTCGTTATTCATGGATGATTTTTGGCAAGACGTTAGCAGAGGTAAAGACGAATATGTGTTTTCATTTAGTAACGTAATGTACAAATGACCCTGTATAAAATAATATCTTATATATAAAATTCTCGTGTCACAATGTTCGTTCCCGTACTCCTCCGAAACGGCTTGACCGATTCTCATGAAATTTTGTAAGCATTTTGAGTAGGTCTGAGAATCGGCCAACATCTATTTTTCATCCCCCTAACTGTTAAGGGTAGTCCACGCCTAATTTTTTTTTTTATTTTTTTTAGTAAGGATTTTTGTTTTTATTTTTTTATGATACAGCATTAAAAAATACATACAGATCAACCCCAATTTTTTAATAGCCATTTTAGTAATTTAATAACTTTTCGATTTCGATGAAATTTGGCACACGGGTAGATTATGTATACTTTTTATACCGGGAAAATATAAAGCGGGACTTTTATACCGGGAAAACTCATTCACGCGGGCGGAGCCGCGGGCAACAGCTAGTGTATATGTATATACATATAAATAAAATTGGAATGTCTGTTTGTAATATTGAAATAACCGTTTTTTACTACATGTATATGAATATATATACGGTACATACACCAAAATATTTTTTTTTACAATTTTTGTCTGTCTGTCTGTTTGTTCCGGCTAATCTCTGAAATGGCTGGACCGATTTTGACGGGACTTTTATTGGCAGGTAGCTGATGTAATAAGGAGTAACATAGGCTACATTTATTTTAGTTTCCATAAAAAGCAGGACTTTTATCCCGGAAGAACCCTTTCACGCGGGCAACAGCTATATGTATATAAAATATTATGTATATGTATAAAATCCCGTTAGGTGTCGGACTTGTACTTGCACCGCCGCCGCCACAGCATGCCGGACCCGGAGGAGCCGCACGAGTGCGCGCTGTGCTACCCGTCGCGCTCGTTCCACAACACGCGGCGGTACGCGTCGCACATGGTGCGGGTGCACGCGCGCCGTCCGTACGTGTGCGCGCTGTGTCACGCTGCGTTCAAATGGTGTTCCGAGTGCAGGGACCATATATTGAAGGTTAGTGTACCGACGCGGTATGTTGGCCGTTTTGACAGTTTTTTTTTTGTACCATCGATTGACAAAACGAGCGTGCCGTTCGCATGATGGTAAGCGATACGACCACCCATAAACAGTAGCAACACCATCCAGCACCTAGTGACAAAGTAGTGTGTGGCATTCCACTGCGCTCGTCATCATGAGACATAAAATGTTAAGTCTCATTATGTCCAGTAGTTACACTGGCTACAATGTCCTTCAAACCGAAACACAACAGTGCATGCACACTGCGGCTTGGCGATAGAAATAGACATTGCGGTGTTACCTACCCACACAGACTCTTACATATAAGAGACCTACCACCAGTAAAATCTCAATTGATTATCGGAAATAATATACTAGCCAGCAGTCCTATAAGTGACGATCGTATTAGGTTTCATTTAATATAACATGTCCAAAAACGGGCCTAAAATTCTAACTAAGACAGTTTGTATATATTTGGATAGAACTCCTAAAAATTCCTTTTACAATAAATCGTTTAATTTTAAAAACCCCTGATTTGAGATTTATTTAATTTTATCTTGCTTAAAAACGACACTTAATGTGAACGATTTTAAAAACGTTAGTAATAAATGGAGAGGTCTAATTTTTTTTAATGGACCCAAGATCAATATTTTGCCCCTTTAATATCACTAAAGTTTGAGCCTGGTTAGATCTTTCGGCCCAGCACCCGCACAAAAAGCGGGCATCTTTCTAATATCGAAAAACAAATGCTTTGTGTCGTAAAATTATACATTTCAATAAATTTTACTGCACTATTAACATTAATGTACAGCAACCAGCTCCATAAACGTAGTGATGAATTAATGCGAAACTTTATGAGCGGACAAACGTCAAAACGGCCACCATAGCGTGCCGGTACTATAGTATGTTTTTAACCTCCTACAATAAAAGAGGGGTGTTATAAGTTTAGGGTGTGTATCTGTAGGTCTGTCTGAGGCATCGTAGCTCTCACTCAAACGGATGTACCGATTTTAACGCGTTTTTTGAAGTGAAATCTTCTTTAGCGGCGTTGAGCACTTTTCTTGGGATGGGTATAAAATGTTAAACTCGCGTCAGGACACGTGACCTGATCGAAAATTCGTAACACGGAGGTTGTCATTTTTGTGTACGATTGCGCAATAAATAAATATTGTATTTAACCACATAAATGCTAGTACTTTTATACTGATAAATAAAGCAATTCGTGCGAAATTATTCCCTAACCATTCCAAAATACGCAAAAATGCACAACGTTAATGTTTAACTTTTCACTTCTGCCGGCGCTCCCGGAGTGCAACACGTTGTTTTTTTTTAATATGACATGATAATTCTTAGCTATAATTTATGAAAATCTGTTCAGTGGGCTTAGAATGTGACAAAAAAACACGTCACGTCTCCGTTTCGTCTTATTGGGATTGGTTGAGAGACTGACGTATTGGTCTCTCGATCAATCACAAACATCAAAATTAAACGACATCGTTTTGCGAGTTGCGTCTTCGTGTCACATTTTAAGTCCACAGGTGCTTTTTTGGTGTGACTGTCTCGGTGGCGTAGTTGTATCACGATACGACTGCAATGCTGAGGTCTCGGGTTCGATCCCCGGGTCGGGCAATGTGATATTGGGTTTTTCTATTCAGTATCAGCTCGGAGTTTTGAATTTGTGCCCGATATGGCGATAGGCTCGCCCTTTATTACCTACCGAATAAATACCTACTTTCTACAACACCACTATAGTATAGCTGTAATGGTGTTTTATATGATATCGACCTTACTCATAAACAGTTTATTAACCTATTTTAGTAATCGAAACACTGCCTCGGTGGCGTAGTTGTATTGCGTACGCGTTACGAGTACGATTTGCGCGCTGAGGTCCTGGGTTCGAATCCTGGGTCGAGTCAAAAACACAGTGACTGGGTTTTTCTAACTTAAAAAATTACTCAGTCGTAGCTCGGAGTCAGGGAGTTGTCGGTGTGATACCCCCGTGCCTCGGAACGTAAAGCCGTTGGTCCTGCGTCTGATCTCTCTCCGGTCATGTCTACCGTCTCACCGGACTATGAGAGTGAAGGAATAGCGAGTGCACCTGTGTATTGCGAACACACTTGTGCACTATAATATCTCCTACCTGGCTGATCTCCGTTGAGATTGGCCGCCGTGGCCGAAACTGGCTAGAAGGATTACGTTTAACGTTAGTTATCGAATGATTTTTCTTCAAAAGAATTTTGAATTGAGTTTGAAGGAAGGCAAAACATTCTATAACTAAAATAGATTTGTAAATTGTTTATGAAAAGTCGAATATGTATAAATAAATAAAAAAATATTGTTCACAGACCCACGCTCCAGAACAACCGTACAAATGTGATTTCTGTTCGAAATTATTCTCTCACGGAGAGTTTTTAAAGGAACACGTGATGAATGTACATCAAATATTGATCGAGGCGCCTCGGGTCGACAGCAGATTCACTTTTACGTTGTTCGTCTACCCTCATATGAAGTTAAACGTCAGTTTGCTAAGCCCTGCCGTGGTACCGAAACTGACAATAGAATTGTGGGACTACCTACACGAAAAGAAGGAGGTCTTACAAGACTTCAGTGAGTATGTGATAATAGATCAGCCGGAGGTAGGGCCTAAAAGGAAGACGCGGAAGAAGAAGAAGAAAAACCGCGTGAAAAAGGAACCGGAAGTGAAAGTGACAGAGGTTGTGGAGTGTTTAGAGAATATGGAGGTTATTGAGCAGGATGGTGAGCAGTTTGTTAATATTGGTGGGGTTTTGTATAGAGTGCAAGTGGGGTAGAAGGATAAAACTTAGTTTGGAAGGACATGTCCAAAAACGGTCTTCAAATTCTAAGCAAGATACTTTATATATTTGGATAGTATTACCAAAAACTAGACCTTTGTAATCAATCGTATAATTTTAAACCGATTTTGAGATTAATGTAATTTTATTTTGCTTAAAAACTACACTGAAAATGAAAGTTTTTCAAAAAGTTAGTTAAATGGAGGGGTCTAAAAAATTTTTTTTAATGGATCCAAGATCCATATTTTTGTCCCTTTAATATCCATAAAGTTTGTGCCTGGTTAGATTTTGAGGCCCAACTCCCATACAAAAAGCGGACATCTTTGTAAGAACCTGTATACATTTTTCACGACTTGTAAAAAAACATTGTGAGAAATTTTGTATTTAATATTTGCATCCATTTCAAATCTGTATGATGTGATAAAAATCTGTATATAATGCGATTCAAATAAGAATAGGATCGACTTTGTGCCATATTGTGACGTCATAGCTGTGAATGTATGCAATGCAATCAGCCCTGTATATATTGCCCACTGCTGAGCACGGACCTCCTCTACTGAGAGGGGTTAGGCCTTAGTCCACCACGCTGGCCTAGAAATGTCTATAGTAAGCTAACTTAGCAATAACGTTTTTATTTAAATTTAATGTAAGAGTCAATTAGACAACATAAAATAATCCGTTATTGATATGCTAATAAGTTTTCTATGCAAATTTCGTACTTTTCAAGTGACATTTGACACATAAAGGTCATTGACGTTCCTATTATTTGAATCGCATTGTACCTCGACAATACGGTTTGATTTCGCGTATTGTATTTTTAATATCGCACCTTTAGGACGAAAACGACACAATTTAAAAAAATCGAACATTGAGTTATCGTCATAAAATTACTTAAAACGAAATTTTCAATACAACAATAGTTCAAACACCGCCATATTCAAGCGGGAAAAGGACTAAACTATTATATTGGTCCCTTTTTTAATATATTTTCATAAAAAAGGGGCCAGTTTTAAGTCATTTTATGACGATAACCCAATTTTTGGGTTTTTGAATTGTGTCGTTTTCGTCCTAAAGGTGCGAATATAGTAGTGACACTGAGAGACAGAATTTTTGTTCGCCTTGATAGGCACATGGCGCGTCCATTATAGATGGTCTAAACTCTAAGGTAAAATGACAAAAAAGAGTTTAGAGGCTGCATGGCTGAGCGCCTTTGCCTTCTCCTAAAAGGAGTAGAAAAAAAAAGAAACAAGAGTTTAGTAAATCCTTCCATTTATTATAATTTGATGTTTAACTTTTTTAGCTGGATCAAGTACAATTTCAATCTGCTCTAAAGATTCTTCTTTTTTCAATTTCACGTCATCCATCGTCCGTGTCAGCCGGTCAATGACTCTATCAGTTAATTTATCAGTCAGATCGTCAATAATTCCTGACGTTGAAATGTTTTTAATTATATCGTCTAGATTGATTTGTTTTATGTCACTGATCTATGGAATTAAAAAGAATGAAAACTTAGTTTAAGGTGTTTTATTTTCTTAGTTATTGCTTAGCTCCCCATGGTCTATTATTTAAAAAGTCGTCCACAGAACTCAGGTATAATATTGTTGCCTATTAGTTGAAAGAATTCTCAAAATTGTATCTGAGATTCAGATTTTTTTTCTTTATCCAAACCTACAAACTACTATTATTTAAAATGCGACTTTTAGTAAAAGTGTTTGTTACAAGTAAAAGCAACAACTGCTGAACGGTTTTTTTTTCATTGAATGACGAGACGAGCATGCCGTTCGCCCGATGGTAAGCGATACGACCACCCATAAACAGTAGCAACACCATCCAGCACCTTGACTTACAAAGTACTGTGTGGCATTCCAATGCGCTCGTCATCCTGAGACATAAGATGTTAAGTCTCATTATGTCCAGTAGTTACACTGGCTACCATATCTTTCAAACCGAAACACAACAGTGCATGCACACTGCTGCTTGGCGGTAGAAATAGAGATTGCGGTGGTACCCACCCAGACGGACTCTTTACATAATGAGAGACCTACCACCAGCGTGTCTCTTGTGCCAATTTTCAATGAAATTTGGGACAAGAATAGACCGTGTTCTTGATTAAAATATAGGCTACTTTTTATCCCGGTAATTTGCTCCCATGAGAAATATATAAACTCTTAAATTTATTTTTTAAAGTAGATGGCGCTGGCGTAACAAGGCTTTTCACGCGGGGGAAGGCGCTATCATCATCTAGTCCATATTAATATTATTTTATGCGAAAGTAACTGTCACTCTAGCACGGCTAAACCAATCGAGATAAAATTTAACGCTTAATACATTTGAAACGTGAGAAAAGACAGGCTACTTTTATAGCGGACAATGCATTGCGGGGCTTTTATTTCGGAAAAATATTTTCACGCGGGCGAAGCTACTAGCAACACACATTCACTTACGCCCTTTATTCCCGAAGGGGTAGGCAGAGGCGCATCTAGTGCACCCACTTTTCGCCGTGCATATTCCGAGCCTATCGCCATATTGGGCACAAATTCAAGACTCCGGGCTGATACTTAGTAGAAATTCCAATATCACTTTGCCCGACCCAGGGATCGAACCCGAGACCTCAGCATTACAGTCGTAACAACTACGCCACTAAGGTAGTTTGTCAAGCAACATTACTAGCAACACCAAGATATAAGTAATTTGTAGATACCTTAGCCACATTACCGGCGTTGTTATTTCTGAAATGTATGTAATTTTTCCACAACGATTTCTTGAAAACTTCTTTTGGATCTTGTGACGTCATCATCGAACTATTTGGGATGATATACACTGAAAAAAACTTGGGCGTGTAAATATGCCTGGTGCAGTTTACACCATGTATAAGAGAAATGAAGCGAATGTGCGGCCAATAGTTGTCTTTTTCTATTACTCAGAACGAATCTTGCAAACAGAACCTCCTTTTTGCAATCGGTTAAAAAAGAAACGTGTTGGCGTCACATTCTCTGTGCCTTTTTCTACAAAGTGGAAATTTTAAGAGGTATTACGCATTCATTTCTCTGTCTATAAAGCTGCCGGCAAACATGTTGACAGTGCCGGATTAACTACGTAGCAAGAGTAGCAATTGCTACGGGCCCCGCGCGAAAGGGGGCCCCGCATGTTTAAACCCACTCATCTCTGCTTGAGCGTAATTTTTTGAGTGAAACTTGTTAAGATGTGGTACGTTGAATTTTTTTGATGTCACAAAACAAGACACTCGGTACTCGATTATATCCTTGGCGTAAATAATTTAAATAATATCATACAGTAAACGCACAAGTTCTACAAAAAGTTGCTTGTATAAACGTGAAGAATTTCAGTCGGCCTGATAATCAGCTCTACAAAAAGTCTGCCGCATATGCAAGCACTCTTACCCGACACTCAGTGTGGATGTGTAGCAGAATTGAAATGGCTCGATTTAAATTGTTAAAATTATCTATTGATTTGTAAAGTTAACAGTCTACATTATTTTTAGTATAATTTAGTAACCATATACCAAAAATCTATTTTCTAGAATATAAGTATATTGAGTTATAGAAGTTATGATTAAAAACATTTTTTTATTACTTCAAGAGAGATTTCCTCCATTAAATTATATTAATTTTTCATAAACATTTCGTAATCCTGATATAGTAGGATCATTACCAAATGCATAAAAAGCAATGCATTCAATAAACTATTTCCAGAACAAAAGAAGTTTAAATTCTAGACGCGAGAGTCTCACGCGTGTTTTTTTAAACTAATGATAGGTATCCTATCCCTTGTCGGTACAATGGGCACCCGGCCAATGCAAATTATTTGTGATCGAAGTTGGTAACACTGAAAAATTAACCGGGGATTCCCTGACATTGCCATTGAGAATCGTAACAAACAATCCGCCAATAAAAATAGAGTTTTTTTTTAGCTACCAACCAAAAAGAAATTGATGAATATTTTATTTTGTAAGGTTTAATCTTTCTATGTGTAAACATGATGTGAGCCATTTATGAAAGAGGTTTGTTTTAGTTCTGTGTTATTAACCTGTCGATATTCCTGACAGTTCGTTTTTTTGACAGCACTGCAATTTTTTTTTATCTATAACCTTAATGGTAGGTAATAAACACTATTTTCACGTTTGTAATTGTCCGAGCCTAACAGCGCCTATAGTAATTTACTACACTATTCATTACCCACAAAATTGTAACCTATAGATAGTAAATAAATGTATTGAGTATTGAATTCTATTTTTAACACTCTATACTTAAGAACCCATAGCAGATCAAGGGCTTTTTGAAAGAATTTGCTACGGGCCCCGCGCTTGCTTAATCCGGCACTGCATGTTGACCCAGCGTTTGTAAATGTCCGCGGAAGTGGCGTAGCGTGGGTTTTTACAGCACTAGGCGGCATAAAACTATTTGATTCTATTAAAACTAATTTTTAAACATCGTGAGGAAACCAACATACCTGAGAATTCTCGATAAGAATTTCGACGGTATGTGAAGTCTGCCAACCCGCACTAGGCCAGCGTGGTGGACTAAGGCCTAAACCCTCTCAGTAGTAGAGGAGGCCCGTGCTCAGCAGTGGGCAGTATATAATATAGGGCTGGTATTATTATTATATTATGATTTCAAAATTCTAGTGGAAAAATTTTGATCACTCGCTCATTCAATAAATCTATACTAATATTATAAGGCTGAAGAGTTTTTGTTTGTTTGTTTGAACGCGCTAATCTCAGGAACTACTAGACCGATTTTGAAAATTCTTTTACTAATAGGAAAACATTACTCCTGAGTGCTATAGGCTACTTTTATCCCGGAAAAACTTTTCTACGCGGGCGGAGCCGCGCGCAAATCTATTAATAAATATTTTTGTACGTGACTGTACCTGCGCGCGCTCACCCTCACGCGGTAGATGGGTCAAGTTGTTTGCCGGCAGTTATAAATAGTATATGAATAAACTCACTAAAGAAAAATATTGTAGTAAAACTCGGTTTCAAATTCATACGTAAATCTAACCAAGGCAGCTATAAAAATAACTAGGTTTGGAGATAGGCATGCAATTTTATTGAAAGAAATCCATTTGTGTTCACGCATTTTTCTCTATAATATAATTAATAGTTATTTTTAAACAACAAAGGAATAAAGTAGTCACCAAAAATAAAGTTGGTGATGCTAGTAGGTGATGCTCGCGGCCCACCCGCGTTAAAAACTTTTTCGTGTATAAAAATATTTTCCGGGGATAATAAGTAACCTATAGCACTCAGGAGTAATGTAGCTTCCTTATTAGTGAAAGATTTTTCAAAATCAGTTCAGTAGTTCAACCAAACAAACAAACAAACTCTTCAGCTTTATAATATTAGTATAGATTTCTACTTTACAATTAACTGTATAAAATAATATGAATTAGTTCAATTCGATGACATAACTCAAAGGACATATAACTAGTAAGTAACTAAGGCCTCCGGTAAAGTTAAAGCTCCTATCAGACTAGCGAATTCACTTCGAGCTGCGAGGCGAAGCGTCCAGTGTAATAACTCCTATAAACCTTACTTCACCACGGATGAAATAACACTGGTTTACGGCCTACAGTTTATACAGCCTAACAGTTCATAAACCTATTATAGTAATCGAATATTTTGTCTTCTTCGAGCGTTTGAATTGAGTTTGAAGGAAGAAGACAACATTCTATAACTTAAATTTTAAGGTTTTTAAACTGTAATGAATAAGGTAGTTTTTTAAGTAGTCTTTTGTGAAAAGGGACCTTAAAACATTCGCCATAAAAAATCTATATAGTTACAGATTTTTACACGCTTTATATTAGCTGCACTTGTTTGTATGTATGTATGTTTGTAACCGACTCCTTTGGGTGCGATTTTTACCCACTTTAAACGGGCAGATTTTATTCAAACTTTGTAAATTTGTCGAGGGCCGATAACAATACACTAATTTGATAAGATTATGCCATTATTCAATTTGTAAAATGAGATTTTTGACAATTTATATATATTTTTAGTGACATCTGTTGGACCATAGTAGAATTACAACTAAACTGGCTATTCTTATGCGTAAAAAATCCTACTTGTCACAAGATGGCGCTTTCGTTTATTTTTAGTGACATCTGTTGGACAATAGTAGAACAGAAGTAAAAAATAAATAATAGTTTAAAACAACTAAAAACACGCTTTATAGAAAATCCAACTAAAAAATAGAAAATAAATTTGAATTAAGAATAGTGTAAATAAGAAAAAAATGTATTTTATTGTAAAAAAAGCGTGGGGTGCTTTTTAAGATATTATCAAAATGATATAATATAATACTTCTACTCATATTATCTGTCAATAAAATATTTATAACTATTGACACCATGCACCCCATGCTTTTTTGTACAATAAAATAATTTTTTTTCTTATTTTCACTATTTTTTATTTTATTTATTTATTTATTATTATTCACATCAGACTATTCTTGTCCATATCACATTATTATAATATTATTTGTTAGTAACTTCATAAAACTATGTTAGTAACATTATAAATAATTATAAAAGACAATCCTATATCAAGCCATGATGGTTTTTGCATGCAAAGCTAACCAGTGACTCATCAGCAGGGAGCCCCACTTATCTGCCCACACGTTAATTAACGATGGTGTTGGGGCTGCAGCGCACACGCGACCTTAGCGAGGCACAGCGTTTTCTTATGATAGCGTGGAACCCGTCAACGCGGGCCTCCGCAAACATATTAGACTATTCTTAATTCAAATTTATTTTCTATTTATTTAGTTGTATTTTCCATAAAGCGTGTTTCTTAGTTGTTTTAAACTATTATTCGTGTTAGGAAGGGCTCGATTATTTGGCCACGAGCAAGACTTGCGTAAATACTCCACTGGTTCAAATAATTTATTATATTATTTAAAATACTGAACCAAACTATTTTACGGTTTGTATGTGTTTATAAACAGAAAGCAGTAAAATATGAATAGGAAATCATGATTACATTTTCAATTTTATTCGGTAAGTTGATTTTTGGTATTGTCATAGCAATTAGCAACGTGTACCTTATGGTAAGCTTTACGGCGAAATTACTAATTTTGGGCTTCGTAATGGCACAGGAAATCAAGGCAGAGTGCCGGTGGCATAGGGGCGGTTGCGGACGACAACTTAGAAACTTCCGTCAGAGGAAGCCCGCAGCCGCCAGCCGTCCCTAATGCGCCGAAGATGGCCACCGCGGAATTTTAGTTGGTATACCGTGCGTGTAGGTATATAGTGTTAGGGACTCGGTCCAGCGGTCGCCCGACATTTTCCATCTCCCCAGGCGGCTCAACGCCGGGTCGTAAGGCACGGTGAACCCAACATAACCACTCAGTCAGCCCCCACGAAGGCTGGGCGGTAGTAGTAACGTACTTTCTACGCGAAACCAAAAAAAAAGAGTCGGTGTTACCAGCCAATTTCCAGTGCCAACGTAACCGGATGGTAACTACGAAACGCCGCGGCGCGGCGCGCTAGCCGTATTTTTGGAAGCTATCTATTCAAAATTAATTATATGTAGGTATAGAAAAAAAATCTTCATATTTCTGCATTTTATTATCTTTCCTTTTGTTGTTTTAATTTTCTTTTGATGTGAATATTGTTTCGTTAGTTTCATAATGAAATTGCCAACAAATTGTTGACCTCCTGTATCTCATCCTAGGAAAAATCATTCTAATTTTAAAAAAAGAACTAAAATATATTTGTGATGTAACTTATTCGTAAATCTTTGCATATTCTCGCCCGTAACTCACCTGCCCCTAAGTATGGAAGGAATGCTCAAGGCCGTCTGCTCGTGGGAGGGCCTTAACGTGAAAACAACGCTGCAGTCAAGCAAGTACATACTTGACAGCATCGTCCGAAAGTAGCTTTAAATAGACGGAAAATTTGATCGAGCTCTAAAAATGAATTTTTTATTAGGTGTCATGTTATTTGCCAACAAATTTTATGTCAGCAAATGCTTCATCTTCATCACCAGCCACATGATGTCCACTGCTGAACATAGGCTTCCTAAAGATTTCCAGTAAATGTTTGATGGTTCGAAATCATAAATGTCTGCAACGGTTATATTGTGCTTCCTTATATCTAATTAGTAGTGTAGGACGCCCGGCTGCACGATGGACCGACGACTTGAAAAAGGCGGCGGGTAGCGGATGAATGCGGGCTGCTCAAAACCGGGTTGGTGGGCGCTCACTTGAGGAGGCCTACGTTCAGCAGTAGACGGCGCCAGGCTGATTGGTTGATATCTTATTAACACATGTACCTATTCCGTTAAATTGCAAAACACAATTACGGTTCAAAATATGAATATATGTCCATAATAAATGGACTCAAAGCCTACTAAAACCAATAATTTTCCACAGTAATATCTCTTACCAACTCAATCGACGCACGAAATGTTCAAGATGCAAGATTATCTAGAGCTTATAATAATCCATATCACCCAGAAGATGATCTATTAGAAGAATCTGATATAGACGGAGATAACCTTAAAAATGAGTTTAAAATAAGTGGGGAGGAAGATAAAAAAGGGGTTCCAGAGAAGAGATTAAAAATTAACGGACGATATTATGATGTGACTAAACCTAATCGAAATAAAGAGAATAGGGTGGTTATTTTCAAAATTTTGTAAACTTGCCTTTTATTATCCTCCTATATGCTGTTCATAAAAACATTGTGACTGGGTTTTTCCATCTTAAAAATTACTCAGTCGCAGCTCGGAGTCAGGAAGTTGATGGTGTGGTACCCCCATGTCTCAGAAAGCACGTAAAGCCGTTGGTCCTGCGGCTGATCTCTCTCCGGTCATGTCGGATTGCCGTCGCACCGGACTATGAGAGTGAAAAAATAGCGAGTGCACCTGCGTATTGCGCACACATTTGTGCACTATAATATCTCCTGCATACCTGGCTGATCTCTGTTGAGATTGGCCGCCGTAGCCGAAACTGGCTAGGAGCATTACGTACATATTGTTGTACATATAGAATTTTATGTAAAATCATTGGAACTGTTTTTAAACAGTGATTTCATTGATCTTATGAGGATTTTTCTCGCCTGATTGTTAGTGATGCGATTGCCAATAATTCTGAACTTTGAACTACAAACGACTGCATGACATTCCATCATGAATATCTAGAGATATCTAAGTAAAAATAAAAAAAATATAAAAATTTACAGTTTATTACAAAAAATGGTACAAGCATCTTAAATCTATTTATTTTAATAAAAATATATTATTTTCTAACGAGGACAAACGTTACTCTTGGATTGTTGATTATATTAAGGTTTATATCTCTAGCATCTTCTAGAATATTCTTTTTTGTCGAAATTATTCCTAAATCGTCATTATTTGATGTTTTTGCAAGGTCCTTTCCAATTTCAGTAAACGTATTCCGCTTTATAAAACTTAAAGGATTCATTCTGTTAAATATTACATTATTTGTAAAATAAGTACTTGGGAGTTGGTTATTTATTTTAGGTTTGTAAACGTGTCTTAAATAATTTCTGTTGGTGTTAGTTTTTCGTAAATTATGTGGTTCAGATGTAGCAGTAAGTATATAATTCTTATTTCGAAATGTAGTTATGCTTTGTTTATTATTAGAATCAAAATGTGTTCCAATATTGTGATTTTTAAATATTTCTCGATTTATTGAAGGATTTTGGTTAATGGTGTTTAGTTTGTTATGTGGTTTGATTATGTCAAAAAGATTGTGTTCAAAATTCTTTGTTTTGCTTCTATTAGCCGTTTGTAATTCTAAAGGTCTCAAATTAAAATGACTGGCAGCAAGTTTAGTAAATTTCAGATTTTTTGTGAAGTTTGCAGAAATATCTGTTTGATTGTTTCTAAGTATTGTTGAATTTGCCTCTTCCTTATCTATAACTGGTGTAGTAATTTTGTCTAGATCATTTGTTATTTCAAAAAGTGCTTTAACGTCTTGTAATTTAGTTTTAGTTTCCTTATTGCCCGGTTCAGTTACTTTGTTTTCAGCTTTCACTTTTTTGTTGGTTATTTTAACACCATCTATAGTATTTTCTTGTTTTGTGTTATTCAAATAATTTTTGTTTGAATTTAATCCAGTTTCAGGTAAGTAAGCTTCAGTTACATCGGTGTTCATGTCACTTTTGTAATTAATCTGAGGTGCGTACAACTTTATATATGGCGTGTTTGTGAATGAAAATCCTTGACTACTGCCAGAGCTATTGTCTAGTTCACTTAAAATAAATTTCGATAAATTTTTCAATAATGTAAAATTGTCTTTACGCTTTTCTGGTAGATTAAGATGTAATTCTGATCTATGTGGTGTGGTTTTATCTTGTTTATTATTACCATAATACTTTTTTATACTTTCTATCTCAATACTACTCGTATCTTCTTTAATACGTGTCTCTGTTTCTTTGTCATTAGTCACATTAATATTTGCATCTAAATTGATCGTTCCCTGATGTTTTAGAGTGCTATTTTTTATTGTTTCATCTGTACCAGAACTATTTAATGCAGTCACAATTTTAAGTATTTCATCTTCATTAATTTGGGATAAGGTATCTATTTGTTTTAGAACTTTATTTGATTGATTTAAATCTAGAATTCTGTGGACATTCTTACGTCTTATGTCTTTGTGTTTATTCGACTGGTCTATCGTTTCATTCAGTTTACGATTTGTATCGTTTTTAAGGGGTTCTTCATAATCTATAAATTTATTTTCCAAATAATTCACTATGCTACCTAAATTAATTTGGTATTGTTTATTTGCCGTATTAAGAACAACATCTTCTTTTACATTTTGTTTATCAATATCTGACAAAATTGGTTTATATTCCTCATAAACTATTTGATCTGGAAAATCTGTAACACCCTTAATCTCAATATCATCTGTAATACTATCGATCGTAGTACCATCTCTATGACGCTTAGCTTCATGATTAAAATTTTCATTTGTGCCGTTATTAACACTTAGAGCATTTATTTCTGCACTTGGTTCGTCGGTTAATGAGTCTGATAAAATATATTTACTAGATAGGTATGCATCGTCAATATTAATGTTTGTTGCTTTTTTTCCTTCATCAATATTTTGTGATATTATTGATGTATTCTGACTTGCGGCTGTCTTCACCTGTGCTGGTGAAACTTCGCGCTCCGTTTCATTTTGTAGTTCATTATTCACTTTAGAATCGGCTTGGTTATAATCGAAATCAATTATGTTCGAATTTAGTGCAATATCGTTTTTCATTACTTCACCATATTTTACATCGTTTGTGCTAATTTTATAATTTTGTGTTTTATTTAACTCTTCTATTATTTTATTATGCTTGGTATTATTAAAAAGTTCAATTGATTGATTAAATAAATATCCCATAGGATTAATCGGTTCATTACTCTGGTTTTCTTCTACATTTAGATTTTCATAATATTGAGATTTGAAAAAAGATGGATCTTGTAGAATTTCAGTTGATGTCTCTTCAGAAATTTGTCGTTCAGTTTGAACGTCTGAGATATTTATAGGATGTTTCATCTCGTTTATTTGTGTTGAAATATACCACGCTATATTATTATAATCGTTTTGTAATAGGTGAAAGTCTTCCATCGTTGAATTTAACGTGGGAATAGTAAATATCATTGTATTAACATCCTTATTAACTTCATTTTCTGATTTAGTTGGTCCTTTAAGTGTTTTATTTTGGTCTCTAGTAGTATTGACTAAATTGTCCTCATCGCTTAGCCTTCTATTTTCGGAACCATCCAAGTTCATATCTGCATCATTGCCTAAAGAAATGTTATCAGTTACTTCATCGGCATATAACGCATTCAGTTTTAAGTTTTCTTTCTCATGATTGCTGTCCTCAGTGCTATTGTAATAAGACTCAATGTTCCTATCTTCACCAACAACAGATTTATCTATATCACCAATTGTATCTTTGTCAATACCAGCAATGTTTTTAATATTTTCATCTGCATCAACAGCATCAAAAACATTTACATTGCTATTCAGTTTCAAGTCTTTATCATCTACTTTTATGAGAATAAACTTAATTTTCTCTGTTTTATTGCAATTACATTTGTCCTCTGCAGATGCTGTTAGGATACTTCTTACGTGTATCACAAGAAGAATAATTACTGGAAAAAGAAAAAAAATGCATTAACACCAATCAGACATGAAAAATACAAATAAAACACATAAATTACTATTCGAAGGGACCTATGTATTTATAATCATAAATATTTATGTTTGGCCTGGGTGTATGACTTTAAGAATAGACTAGCAAAGGATCTCCGGGCTTTCATCGCACATAAAATTTTCCACGAAACAAAATTATCATGGCCCGCTGCCGGCTTTGAAGGAACGAAATATGGGGAGAAGTTTAGACCTCTGGTAATTATAATCATCAGCCACATGACGTCCACTGCTGAACATAGGCCTCACCTAAAGATTTCCAGACGGACCTGTCATAAGCGGCCTGCGTCCAGCCCGTTCCTGCAACCTTTATCAAGTGGTCTGTGGATCAAGTGGATCAAGTATCCAACATTGCGCTTGCCAGTACTGGTCTCCACTCGAGAACTTTTTGCCCCATCTGCCATAAGTTATTCGAACTATGTTCCCTACCCACTGCCACTTTAGCTTGCTAATACTTGGAAATCTTACTCATTAAAACAAACAAACAGCGTAAAATAAAACTTTTCCAAATCGCACCTTTAGGACGAAAACGGCGCAACTCAAAAAAAACTAAAATTGGGTTATAGTCACAGAACAATAACTAAAGCACGTTATAGTCGTAAAATGACTTAAAACTGGTCTCTTTTTTAAGAAAATATAATAAAAAAGGGACCGATATAATAGTTTATCCCTTTCCCGCTTGAATATGGCGGTGTTTGAACTATTGTTGTACTGAAAATTTCGTTCGTAATTTTATGACGATAACTCAATTTTCGTTTTTTTTAAATTGTGTCGTTTTCGTCTTAAAGGTCCGAAATGTGAACTTTTGATGACAGGGTCAAGGACAGGGAGGGTGCACGCATGGCACTTATGCCTTGGAATAACTTTTTTTTGGTGTCCTGGAGCGGCAAGAACCCACGCTACGCCACTTAATACTATTCCAGTCAAATTAACCCGTAGGTTCGATCATTGTAACGAAGTTATAAAAGCGTGCGTACTTTTAACCTCGTACTCTTAACCAAACAGGGAATATTTTAAACAATCACACGTTACTTGAGACGTAATTAGTTTCTAGGACAGAATTAATAACTAAAATAAATACTATAATAATCATGTAAACTTAACATAATTAACGGACTTTTGTAAACTGATGCACCGTCTAGCCGTACACTTTTTTCCCAACACAAAATATTGGTAATTAATCAACAAGATCACGTTGATCACCGTTTTTCGCTAAACAAGTGACGCTTGGTAAAATAGCTTGAGGCTCTGACATCGTCCCTGACGCGCCCCTGATCTAGCCGAAAATAGGTTCCGAGATATTGACCATGCGAACTTTTACCCACTGCGTGCTGTTGCCCCGAATGACCCTACTCGTTTTTGTAAGGCAGTGGTACTTAGTTCCACAGTTTTGTTTTATGTTGTTGGCACATACACCGTTACAGCAGTTGTTTTAGGATTGATAATCCTTTGAAATTGATGGATAATTTTATTTAAGTAGTAATTTTTTTTTATCTTATTATATTGCATTGAATGACGAGACGAGCATGCCATTCGCCTAATGGTAAGCGATACGACAGTAGTAACGCCATCCAGCACCTTGACTTACAGAGTACTGTGTGGCATTCCACTGCGCTCGTCATCCTGAGACATAAGATGTTAAGTCTCATTATGTCCAGTAGTTACACTGGCTACAATGTCCTTCAAACCGAAACACAACAGTGCATTTCATTTACTCACCCCATTTCATTTTTTGCAACACGAAGTCCGTGTAGCTTATGCGACTTACAACCGTGAACTTAGTTGCTAATCGTGAGTCGTGTGGTGGTCCTAATTCATTACTAATAGCCATAGAGTATGAATTTATTAAACAGAAGGTAAAGTTGTTGGACGATAGTTTTAACTGGTGTTAAAAGGGATAACTCAAGGTGATGGATGGTGTTGCTACTGTTTATGGGTGGTCGTATCGCTTAGCGTCAGGCGAACCGCATACTCGTCTCGTCATTCAATGCCATAAAAAAAAGGTGGGTCGCGGTCCGGATCAACTTTGGGAACGACTGCTCTAGAGTAGTCTAGATTGTTAGACAAAAAATATCTTGCCTTAAGCTTATCATATGTACATTCTGTGTGTGGAATCCATTCTTTCTTTTCGTGACATTCCCTTCTATCTAATTTCCATACTCTATGTTGTTAATTACTACGTCCATAATTTGATTCTTCACGCGGATATTTCCCGTTAATTGATTTGTTCACAAATAGTAATGAGGTAATATGACAAATTGTTTTTATGCTTTGTTATGAGAAAACTTTGTTTAACAAGATATCGTTGAAAAAATTCCTGTCTCCGCTGAAACATAGGGTTGACGCAATTTTTTATCTTACCAAATATATTATTCTTATTTGTATGGTTCCGTACATCAAAACTCGTACCGTAGTGGACGATAGCCAAGTTGGGAATGGAACAGTCTGCCGAAACAATATCCAGAGGTACAAAACCCTAGGCACACACCTGACTTTTCGAAGTTATGTACAGTTATAGAATTACTTAAAACGAAATTTTCAATACAACAATAGTTCATACACCGCCATATTCAAGCGGGAAAAGGACAAAACTATTATATCGGTCCCTTTTTTATTATATTTTCATAAAAAGGGACCAGTTTTAAGTCATTTTATGACGATAACCCAATTTTATATTTTTTTGATTTGCGTCGTTTTCGTCGTAAAGGTGCGATATGTACTTTAATAACAAGAACAAGCGAACTTACTATTTAAAACTTCTAAATTTGATTTTATGATGATTAATTTATTATTTTGGCGAACTATTGAACTTATATACTTAGATATCTTCGGAGATGTGATTTATCTAGATACAAGTATCTGAAATACAGATACTAGATACAAAATACGTATTTAGTATCTTGTATCTAAGATACTTTTTCAATTTTTATTTTGTATCTTGTATTTAGATAAAAAAAATTAGTATCTTAGTATTTTATAAATACTTAATTTGCTAAGATACTTTTACTAATTATCTATGCATTTTTTACTTTAACGGCTCATTTAAGGCCTATATACACGTTGCAAGTTTCTTGCCTGTTGCATACAATTAAATTGAAGCAATATATGACTTGCATGGTTTCAATAATCAACACGTAACATTCTTGATTTGTTTGTGTAAAAAGCACATGCTATAATTGGTTAACCAAACATTGTATTCAACTGGTTTCTGTCTTCTTTTGAAAACATGAGGGCATTGAGTCTTATAATTTTGATTTTTAGTGTGTCTCCTGATTCCGATAAATCTCAATGAACTTTATTAAATCAGCAGAACCTAATTTTAATACTTTTTACTCATATTTTTTAATAAACACAGTAGCTTCTACAATCTAAAACGTTCAACATTTGAATATTTTTATGGCATTGTATGACGGACCACCCAGACGGACTCTTACATATGAGAGACCACCGCAATGTCTATTTCTACCGCCAAGCAGCAGTTTGCATGCACTGTTGTGTTTCGGTTTGAAGGACATTGTAGCCAGTGTAACTACGGGACATAATGAGACTTAGCATCTTATGTCTCAGGATGACGAGCGCAGTGGAATGCCACACAGTACTTTGTAACTCAAGGTGCTGGATGGTGTTGCTACTGTTTATGGGTGGTCGTATCGCTTACCACCAGGCGGACGGCACGCTCGTCTCGTCATACAAGGCTATAAAAAAATAATTTCAAAAGGTATCTTATTTGAAAAAAGTATTTAGAAGATACGTATTTTGTATCTAGTATTTAGATACCATTTTCAAAAGTATCTTGTATCTGGTATCTCAAATCCTTTATTTACAAGTATCTTGTAACTTGTATTTCAGATACTTTTATGAAGTATCTTGAACATCTCTGGATATCTTACCTATAAGTATATACGGAACCCTCGGCACGCAATTCAAACTCGCACTTGGCCGGGGTTTTTTTATATCATAAATATATTGCAATTTAATCAAAGGTTTTTTTAATATTTCCTAATGAAACAATAAATAAATAATAATGTTCAGCAGTGGATTTCTAAAGGCTGAAGAAGAAAAAAAAGAAGAAGAGAATGAAACAATCTTATGACAATTTAAAATAAGATGAGCCATCAATGGTTCCGCTACATTATGATGAAATAATAATGAATACAATATTTATATAGTAAATCATTTATTAGGTAGTACTATTATTCTTTTCTTGTCTCAAATTTACGTTCTTTAATTTCCTTTTGTTATTATTATTTAAGTCGCAATTGGGATACACTGAAAAAAAGACATTATTGTTTTAAAACTGTTACTTTTTATAGGACATATTAAAATTATTGCTTTTGGAAACAACAAAGATTGACCCGGGGTAAGGGCATGTCCAATAACGGACCTCAAAAACTAACCAAGACAGTTTATATATATTTAATTTTAAAGACCTCCGATTTTGAGATTTATGTAATGTTATTTTACTTAAAAACTACACTTACTATGAACAATTTTTAAAGTTATAAATGGAGAGGTCTAAAAATTTTTTTTAGTAGATCCAAGATCCATATTTTGCCCCTTTAATATCCCTGAAGTTTAAGCCTGGTTAGATTTTGAGGCCCAGCACCCGTACAAAAAGCGAACATCTCCTTTTGCTGGTGCTAGGTCTCTTGTGTGACTTATTTACAACCTTAAGTTGGTTAAGCATACACTTTTCTGACTGTACAGTCAGCCACATAAGTAGGTGAACAAATTCAGAACTTCAAAGCGCATCTACACTTATGTCGCACCTTTAGGATGAAAACGACACAATCCGGAAACAGCAGAATGTGACGTCACCTACTGTCGCCAGCCACAACGCTGCGTGCGTGCGAAAGAGATGACGCGATATACCCACCACGCCCCCACTTTTGCTCACAACAATATTTCAAATATGAATAACTGCTTTAGTGGTCAACCAATTTAGATTCTGATTTTACAGAATAATTTATTTCTCGTATTATTTTCTGTAACATTTAAAATAATGTACAAAATCAAACATAGGAAACTACCCTATTCAAAGTTCTGTACTACTGTTATGGGCAGTCGTATCGCTTACCAGGCGAGCCGCTCGTCTCGTCATTAAAATAAAAGAATATACTCAATGGTTTTGTTCCGAGAAAGATCTTTACTACACCTAGTAATAAAACCAGGCATTATTGTAGGGCGTAGCTTACTTCTGTCGAGACGAATGTCGGCAGGTTAAAACCCAAGGGCACACACCTCTGATTTATCTAAAAAGTTATGTGTGTATTTTTCGTGAATTATCGTTTGCTTTAGCGGTGAAGGAAAACATCGTGAGGAAACCTACATACCTGAGAAGTTCTCTGAATTTCGAAGGTATGTGAAGTCTGCCAACCCGCACTGGGCCAGCGTGGTGGACTAAGGCCTAACCCCTCTCAGTAGTAGAGGAGGCCCGTGCTCAGCAGTGGGCAGTATATAATACAGGGCTGGTATCGTATGGTATCGTAGCTTCCGTAGAGCAAGGCGGTGCAGAGCACCGGGGCCTTCGAGAATGAGAGGTTCCTTGGACCTTGACCAGCGTTTTATTTAGGTCATAATCCTGTGCAAACTAACACAGCATCTTGCCTCCGGTTCCTCGTATCGTTTAAATGAGTTACACTAGGCCAAGACCCCTTTTTGCCCTTGGCTGGGTTTTTCCATCCTAAAAATGACTCAGTCGCAGTTCGGATTCAGGAAGTTGTCGGTGTGATACCCCCGTGCCTCGCAAAGCACGTAAAGCCGGTGGTCCTGCGCCTGATCTCTCTCTCACCGAACTATGAGAGTGAAGGAATAGCGAGTGCACCTGTGTATTGCGCACACACTTGTGCACTATAATATCTCCTGCGTACCTGGCTGATCTCCGTTGAGATTGGCCGCCGTGGCCGAAATCGGCTAGGAAGGGATTTATTTTTTGCCCTTTGTTACCTACACCACTGATCGTCTATGGATACAATCATACCGTTATCCTTCTCAGAGTATAGTAACATATTCTTCCCGTCCAAGAAGCTGGGATCTCCCTTCTCCCTGCAGTAAATGAACTTCAGTATCTTGTCTTCGTCGTCAACAAGCGTGATCCTTCCCTTGGGTTCTGTGTCTGGCTTCGCAGAGAGAAACGGTGCGGACATGACGCACGGGTATCTGGATACCAGTTCTAATTCTGTAACAAAGGACATGTCCGAAAACGGGCCTAAAATTCTAACCAAGACAGTTTATATTATATTTGGATAGAACTCCTAAACACTTAGCCTTTTACAATAAATCGTTCAATTTTAAAGCCCTCCGATTTTGAGATTTGTGTGATCTTTGTTGCTTAACAAATTTACGTTATTAAAAAAGTTAGTCATAAATGGAGGGGTCTAAAAATATTTTTTTAATGGATCCAAGATAAGATCCAAGATTTGGCCCCTTTAATATTCATGAAGTTTGAGCCTGGTTAGATTTTGAGGCCCAGCACCCATACAAAAAGCGATCATCTTTGGCTTGGCTGCTATTGGTGTCTAGACCAGAAAAACTTGTTCACGTGGGTGAAGACTCAATCAACACCTAGTAGGCGGATGTGAATCTCATATTTCTAATATTTTACACCCACGTACTCATTCCACCACCTGGAGTTACGTATCCCATGATTTATCCCAGATGTAATTGAAATTAAGGAATAAATTATTTTCAATAGCCTACGATTATCAAACGTGGGTAAAATTAGCTTATCAAATCTGCAAATATAACCGTCATGTAAGTATTTCTTTTGTCTCAAGTTTTTTTAGGTCACAGACTTCCTTTGCAATATTACTCGCTATATTTACGCTAAAGGTTAAATTATATTCAAGCCAATTTCGATTTCAGTTCTAGAATGTAGAGGGCGCTATAATAAAGATAATATAAATTGTCAACTACCTACTATATCTTAATATATATAAATCTCGTGTCACAATGTTTGTCCTCAATGGACTCCTAAACCACTTAACCGATTATAATAAAATTCGCACACCATGTGCAGTTCGATTCAACTTGAGAGATAGGATAGTTTAAATCTCAAATTATAGTCGCAATTTTAATTTATTGCTAATTATTTGTCTGTTATTATGTGACAGTCACAATTATCTTAACTCCAAATGATTCTAACAGATGTCGACTGGCGAAATCACCGACAAATAATTGGTGGAAGCCATAAATTAAAAGAAGAAGAAGAAGAACAGATGTCGATACCTTTCGACTGGGTTGAGTAAGTAATCAATAGATGGCGCTGCTATGGTAAATCTACGAACGTGTCATATAAGCTACATTTTAAGCGGGACTTTTATACCGGGAAAACTCATTCACGCGGGCGGAGCCGCGGGCAAAAGCTAGTAATATTATATTACTTTTATATCTAATACTCACTCTCATCAGTAAACCAGCAAGAGAACATCCTCATATGGCAAACGCTCATGAAAGTTTTGTACACGTTGTGTTGGCACTTCGCGCAAACCATGACGTCACGAGTCGGACATGACGTCGGACACTCTGCTTGGTATGCGTCATAATCTGCAATTTTATGACATTATGTAACTGTGTTAACGAACACACTATATTGCACCTTTAGAACAAAAACGACACAATTCAAAAAATCGCGAATTGAGTTAGCTTTATAAAATTACTTAAAACGAAGTTCTCAATACAACAATAGCTCAAACACAGCTATATTCAAGTGGTAAAGGGACCAAACTGTTATATCGGGCCTTTTTACCCGACTGCGAAAGAAGGAGGGTTATTTATTGTATTTTTATAAAAAATAGACAAGTTTTAAGACATTTTATGACGATAACTCAATTTCCGATTTTTTTGAATTGTGTCGTTTTCGTTCTAAAGGTGCGATATATAATGACGCGGCTGTATGATCTTTCCTTTCTGCCAAAGTATAAGACCAAATGCACACATTTATAAAAACTGTTATAGGGTGCGTAAACCAGACAAGTGTTTAAGATTTATTTTTGTGTGGTTTCATAAAGACACAACACACATATGTGTGTTGTGTCTTTCTATTTAGTAGTTACATTGAAAGTGATAGAATTTTACGTTCACGGTAATAAGCACTGGCGCGTCCTTTTTAGATGGTCTAAAAGGGGACGGCAAGTGACTTCACTGTACCGGTTGGTACAAGATACTTTTGCTATAACTTTGGCCTAAATTATGCCGTTTGTGTTCCAGTAACTTTTGTAACTTTTGCTTTAACTAATAATTTGACTATATATGAAGAAAGTCAGTTAAAAACAATCAATTATAACACAACTCGTTCCTAAGTAACGTTTTGAATAAGGTAGCAAAGATTGGTAGGTAAATGCTTTTTGGATACGAACAGTAAAAACGTATCAACAACATACCGTAGTAAAAACGTATAACATACCTTCCGACATACTTCCATCTGCAAATATTATCTTTTTATTCTTAATTGATGCTTTCTTTTTCAATTCTTGTGGAAAATTATATGTGTGATCTTTTTCCAGATGTGGTACAGAATCTACTATGACATGTCCAGATTCCATATTTTCTGGTAAATCTGTTACTGACATATCTGGTATTGGTAAATCTGTTACCTCATTTATCTTTGGTAAATCTTCTTTATCCGACAATAATTTCTCTGCCAAATCATTATCTGACAAATGGGTTTTGGTGTTTGTCTCTTGCATCTCTTGAGATGGCTCATTTGCATTAGAAGGTTCGTCAGGCTGGACATTTACGATTTCGCCTGAATCTGAAGTATCTTCAAAACCATTTGGTGTGCTGGGTTCTTCTGTTTTGTCAAGAGGTATCTCTATATCACCAGAATGCTCAAGCTCTATTATGCTATTGTTGTCACTCCTGGCTATTGATTTTCGACGTCGTGGGTCGAATTTTTTGTCTGTTAAAGTTACGATTAAGACAGGTAAATTCTTTGTAAAAACTTTATATGATTTGCTATGGCATGTGGTATGTATATCTATTAAACACCATAAAATATACTAAGTAAGTACGTAAGTTACAATATTACGGCTGGTCTTAATAACTAAGATTTAACTGGAGTTTAACATCTAACTCGAAAGTAAAAGTTACGCTAACTGTAACTGCTGTTTCGATATCAATTCTTATCTATATTAGTTTTTAGAAACACAGATGAAAACGGAAAGTAAGCATTTTAAGTATTTGTTATCTGTTAGTAAGTTATGGGGAACGGTCATTACAGAATTCTCTAACTAAAAAATTAAATAAAATAAATAAATCCCTTTCTAGCCGATTTGGGCCACGGCGGCCAATCACAACGGATATCAGCCAGGTACGCAGGAGATATTATAGTGCACAAGTGTGTGCGCAATACGCAGGTGCACTCGCTATTCCTTCACTCTCATAGTCCGGTGAGACAGCAATCCGACATGACCGGAGAGAGATCAGGCGCAGGACCAACGGCTTTACGTCCTTTCCGAGGAACGGGGGTATCACACCACCAACTTCCTGACTCTGAGCTGTGACTGAGTAATTTTTAAGATAGACAAACCCAGTCACAATGTTTTTGGCCCGACCCGGGATTTGAACCTAGGACCTCAGCGCGCAAATCGTACTCGCAACGCGCACGCAATACAACTACGCCACCGAGGCAGTCAACTCTCTAACTATACTTATAACAAATGTTTTACTAACCTGAATCTGCATTCCTTTTAACCCTTTTCCGGCCTGTAAAATGAATAAAGTTTATTTTAAATCTAGTCTGCCTGCGCCCTGGTGCGTATGAAATTTTTTTCCTGAAGCGAATTTACAACTCTTAAAATCATATAGGTACAGTCAGAAAAGTGTATGCTCGACCACCATAAAGTACTAAATAAGTCACTTGTACGTATTCTGTTAGCAACATGCAACTTACTACTAAAGTAGACTGTAAGACCTATCTGCTGTTTTCGAAACGATTGCACCTGTTTGGTAAAATATGATAAATGGGCGTATTATCTTGAGAAAGTGTACTAGCACCAAATTGGGTGATAACGGATTTCTAATGCAACAATATCGATACATTTTCGAATTAATAATAATGATGATTATTCAACAAATTAGGGATTTTAAAATATTTCTTACCCCATCAGTAAAATAAAGTTTTGAAAACAAACAAAATAAGACACTTCTGATAGGTACCATACCATATCTATAGGTACTAATATTATAAAGCTTTTGTTTGTTTGGTTGAACGCGCTAATCTCAGGAACTACTGAACCGATTTTGAAAATTCCTTCACAAAATTAAGGAATCTATATTACTTTTGAGTGATATAGGCTACTTTTTATCCCAGGAAAATATTATTATGGCGGAGCCGCGAGCATTACCTAGTTATGAATAAGAGTGTTATTTCGCACTTAAGGAGTATTAAGAATTCATTTAATTTATGTCGATCACAAACAGGATCAAACCCGCAGCCACACTTTTCAAAGCCGACACGCCAAGCCACGGATTGAAATTTTCAGAAGGTAGGTTACCTTTGTCTTTAAGTAGAGTTTTCATAGTTTTATATTCCTCGTGACCACAGTTTTTCATATCCATGATGCTTGCTTGGAGACCTTCGAAATTAAATAAGATAAGTTTATCAACATCAAAACTTTAAAGAATAATATTGCAAGATTTATAAATACAAATACAAAACATTTATTCGCACAACACCATGACACAAACAAATTACAAGCAAGCAAAATAAAATAAAAAATAAAAACAATAAAAATTAAATCTAAGCTAACACCAGTACACATAAAAAAAAATGCATTTAATAACAGAAAAAAGGAAACGCAGTACTAGTGTATCGTCCCGAACGAAGTTTTGAATTTGAATTAGTTTTCTAATGGTGTTAGAAAAATCAAACTCTGACACTGTCGCTGTTTCAACAACTAACGAGAATCTCGAGGACTACCAAAATTATGTGTTTCTTTTTTATATCTTTCCCTCCGTCAAAGGTATACATATAAAGTGTGCGTAGGTAAAACGGAGAAGCGTTGAAGATTTGTCTGTGTGTGCGTTCATATCCACACAGTACGGTTTGACTATGCGTATCGTACTTTCAATGTAGTAGTGACACTGAAAGTGACAGAATTTCGCTCGTGTTAATAGGCATATGGCGCGTCCATTCTAGATGGTAAATGGGTCACGGCAAAGTGAGTCCATTGCAACTAATTGTAAATGCAGTGGCGTCAAAACTATAGGCTAACGAGAGATGATTATAACCAGTCGACATAATGCCGGCCTTTTTGAAGGATATACCTACGCATGTTGATCCTGGAACGCGATATACTTTAAGCTTACCTAAGTAAAGGGCTTACATACCTTGATGGCATTTCATATATTCCATTTCACATTGATTTACCATTATTATATACAGAATTTTGTTTTTATTATTAGTGCTGGTGACTCTCGCGCACACAGGCTCGTCCACAGGCGGACATTTTATATCCTGGCAATCCTTGCTTATGTTTTTCCCCTTTTTAACCTTTTTAAAACATGTGGATGATTGAAAAGCTGGAAACAAATATAAAATATGTTCTTTTGAAGAGGATATTTTCGCATAAAAGGTATATGACCCTTATAAGTGTATTGGCAGGTTTCTAAATTAATAAGGGTCAATCCTTTTACAGAATCCAAACTAGGCCAAATGGTGTTGAAAATTTGAACTACCCACAAAGTGTTGCCCGATCCAATAATTGCACCCAGGACCGACTACCTACAGCCTGTATACACTCCTATTAGAGTAAGGTAAAACCACATACTTCGCCCCTTTATTCCCGGAGGGATAGGCAGAGGTGTAACTAGGGCACAAACATTTCGCCATGTTTGTTCCGTGTGATAGAGTGCGAGCCTACCGCCATAAAGGGCACAAATTCTATAATCCGGCCTGATAGTTGATACTGAGCAGAAAAATACAATATCACTTTGCCCAACACAAGATTCGGCCCCCCGAGGCAATTCTTGTGCGCTGGGCCTTCACACCCAATGCACGCCCATGCGCGGGGGGACATTAGTCGCGGCCCGAGGCACACAGTCAGTGTGTATACCACTTGGTTGTTAATCACATTGAGGCCTAAAAGGGCCCGCGAACATTTCCTGGCACCCTCTCTTTCCGCCCATCCTGGGAACCTTCCTCCCTTACCCCCGCCTTCCCTTCCATATTCCTCCTCCACTCCCCTCCCAGGCCCCTGCAGTCGTCAAGCCGGGGGACTCCAGTATCCCATTCGCAGGTTTCCTCCGGTGTTGACTGCAGGATCGCCTACCCAAAAAAAAAACCCAAGATTCGAAAACGAGCCATCAGAGCGGTCGTCGTACCGCCCTAATACGCAATACAACTATGCCACTGAGGTATACATCTAGACTAAAGCATTTAAACCAAATCATAATAATAAAAAAAAAACTTTAATAATAAAATTAATAAAAACAGCTAGACAAATCGTATACATACCAAGGAACAGTAGAAAAATAATGTATTTCATCATAAAATATAAGTTTTAACAATATTTCGATATAGTGCCATGAAGTTATTTTTTATTGCTTACTTTATGCACGGTTGCAAGAAATAAATTGTGCGATATAAATGGAAAATGATAAATTAATGCGCGGACCGCTAACAGAAACTGTTTCCGTTCATTTCGAAATTCATTCATATTCATTTTAACTTAAGATTTTAGTTCCAAATTCAAAGTATAGTAAGGAATATCAACGCATTGAGTATGCTCCAAGTATAGGTAATCGAAAAAATCTACTAAGTACCTAAAAATTTACAAATGACCTGATTCTTGCTACGTAGGTATATTTTGGTGAAAGATAGTGATTTTTTTCGGATATTTTTTGCGCATTAGCTATGTAAAAACCAGTAGCCAGATTTGGAATCATTTTATATAAAGCACCGAGATTATGTCTCGGAAATTAACACATAAAATACTTTTCAAATCAATAAACCGCTCTATACAACTTTTACTTTTAATGAACTGCTCTAAACAAAAGTAAACAAATACTGAATTGTTTTTTTTTTTCTCTACATAATGCATTGTATTTTATACCTTGAACCAGTCTGGCGCAGCTCCCTTGGAAAGAAACGATGTATGAAACGTGCTGGATTTTTAATGGCGTTATTATCCGTTTCAATACTAAAGAACCCTGAGCATATTCTAGAGCGATACTGGGTCTATGACTCTCGAACATAGACGGATTATATCCTAATTTGTCGCCATTTTAATTTTGCTTGTCAAAATATGTCAACGTCAATCGTAGTTGTCAAAGGACAGATTGGAAGTTTGTAGTTTTTCGCGAGTTTTTGCATTAAGTTATTAAAAGCTGTTTAAATTAAGCCTTTTAATTAAAATCATACGTTCCTAGTTTTTGAGTATAATTGTATGAAACTAGTATGGGTAAAATAACGTGTGAAATATGTGGTGTAAAAACATGCCGGGAAAATAATATAAAACGCATTTTTATGGCTAAATTTCCTTTGAATGAAGAACGGTAAGCAAATCAATAATTTTTTAATTAAATAACTAGGCAAAACAAAGTGATTCGTTGAGTTTTTGAAGCCTTTATACCGAGTAATATTTTTAACGAACATCGTATGTAAACAAATAGTGCTTACTATGTCAATGGATTATCGATATTGATATTTTCCAGGCATCATTTTATTTAACTGTATGCTGTTTTTTATTCTTTAATTGCTTTAATGTGATGTCTGCGCGTACATAGCAGGTATTTCATTAGATTATCATTTTTAGGTGTAAGCAGTGGGTCAAAGCAACTGGGAAAGAAGACTTAGTTTATGTGCCAATTGAGAAGGTGCATCAATTGAAGTATATTTGTGAAAAGCATTTCAAAAATAAAGACTTCAAGAAAAAAAACGCAATTAAGAAGAAACGCTGTTCCATCTATTGAAATTTCTTCTACACCATTACTGGATGAAATGTTCATTGAGTTTCCACTACATATTAACGAAACTGAAGTGAAGAATATATTACCAGCTATTACAGAAGGATATATTCCTGGGTCCATCTTGATATTCTGCAGCATAGTTTCACCTTATTTACCTATTTTTATGTATTGTTAAGAATGGTTATAAAACAAATATACACAATTTGTCTTTTTATTGCCATTGTTTTATTGAAAGAATCGCACCAATAGTCTGGACCTGTAAACCTACTATCGATAATATCTGCGCAGGTGTGAGCACATCACTATTCAGGTTGTTATGTTGGCAGCATTGCCCTAGGTTCTAGTTTGTGGTACCAGTCTATAATCTATTATAATTTTTGTAAGGTTGGTATAAGAGCATCCTGCACGTTTCATACAATTTGTGTTTTTATTTTTATTTATAGGGAGTCCCGTCTCTTATAACGTAGTGATTACATACTCTTTGCCTTGAACTGATTTTGAAAAGAGCAACACTAGAGTTTCTTGCCCGTTCTTCTCTAGTGAGAACTGCTTTCCGAACTGGTGGTAGAGTTAATATTGACGGAATCTAAATAATGTATAACATTGTATGGGTTCAAAAAAATTATTTCATTTCATTTCATTACTGTTTTATTTTATCTACATATTTAATTTCTATTCACTAGATGGCGTGAAACTAGATCTCTTGACGGTATAAATATTTGTTTAACGATACGAATTGGATAAAACGCTATAGAAATGCTAGAGTAAATATACGAAGAAATTACAATGTTACGAATTTTTTAAAATAATATTTAAATAATCTGAAAGCCTTGGACCATTGCTTGCCAAAGGAGATGTACGCTTTTTGTATAGGTGCTGGGCCTCAAAATCTAAACAGTCTCACACTTAAGGGATATTAAAGTGGCAAAATATGGAACTTAGATCCATTAAAAAAATATTTTTAGACCCATAACTAACTTTTTAAAAACTTTCATAGTAAGTGTAGTTTTCAAGCCAAACAAAATTACATAAATCTCAAAATCGGAGGTCTTCAAAATTCAACGAATTTTTGCAAAAGGCTAGTTTTTAGGAGTTCTATCCAAATATATATCAAATGTTTTGTTTAGAATTTCAGGCCCGTTTTTGGACATGTCCTTTGTCAAGTTACAAAACAAAACGTCAAGGCTGCATGGAAAAGCGCCTTTGCCTTCTCCTTTTACTAAGAAGGAGTAAACAAACCAGAAACCACTGAAGAAAAAATTACAATCTGGCAGTATGGTCGAAAGACTATATCCTGTCCTCTGGCGAAAAAAAAAACACAAAACGTCACTTGTCATCACACAGCTGTGTTTTCAAATTTCACTTTTCGTATAAAATTCAAAATGTTATAAAATTTTTAGCAGAAGTATTATGAAATGTACAAAATTAAGGCCAGACATTGATAATTACAAGTTTTAACAGAATAATGGAACAATACCTCACAAATACGATAATTAAACTGGTAAATAAACCTATTTATAATAACCTAACTTAAATTTATTTGAATATCCCCAGGCATTCGTTATACAAACACACTGCCCTGTATACTTACATATAGGCTATTTTTAAACTTGGAACATTATCTTTTTTTTTGTCGATAATGTTTTTTTATAAGGATACAGTCTAGTACCACCTACTTCTAAATTAATATTATAAAGAGGAATGATTTGTATTTTTGTATCTTTGTAACGAATAAGCTCAAAAAATAAAGGAACAATTTAAAAATTCTTTCACCAATATAAAGCAACATTATCAGCAAGTAACATAGGCTACTTTTTTCATGGATAATTATAACGCAAGACCTTTATAATAAATAAATAGATAACACATAATAAATCACATTCTTTTCAGAACACAAAGGACTATAATGAGTTAACTCTAGTGCTTGGCAATGAGAGCTGTGATCTAGATTCGGCTGTGTGTGCCATAGTCTATGCTGCATTTCTAGATTGGCAGTACAATCAGATTAAATGCAAGGTAATGTTCTTTGCTTCGGTGGCGTAGTTGTATTACGATGCAATATTGCAATGCTGAGGTCTCAGGTTCGATCCCCAGATTGGGCAAAGTGGTATTGGATTTTTTTATTCAGTAATAGCCCGGATTCTGGAATTTGTTTTCGTAATGGCAGTAGGCTCCCCCTGTCACATCATGGGACGGAATACGCACGGCTAAAAGCGGGTGCACTAATTGCGCCTCTGCCTACCCCTTCGGGGCTATAAGGCGTGTGCTATCCGGACGAATATAAAATATAATAATAATCCCTTCCTAGCCGATTTTGGCCTATTATAGTGTATCGGATATTATAGTGCACAAGTGTGTGCGCTGATACATAGGTGCACTCGCTATTCCTTCACTCTCATAGTCAGGTGAGACGGCAGACATGACGAAAGAGAGATCAGGCGCAGGATCATTGGCTTTACGGCTTATATAAAAAAAAAAAAAATATCGTACCACCAGCAAATATTGGCAGGGTCTGATTCTCCTAGAAGACATAATGTATGGAACTATTACTACATTATGTCTACTTGATATGTAACTCAAACTTGAGATTGATTTATTAATACCGCCCCTAGTATCATATTCATAGACAGTGGAGATCACTTAATCACATAAGTCTTGCTCATTTGCCATCCCACGCATTACCTATTGGTTTGATTTAGGTGTGTACAAGAACCAATCGAGACCCCCAGTTCTTCAAAGATGATGTCTTCGTGCCTATTCTTAATGTGGATAGAGAAGATTACGAACTGAAGACGGAGGTGGCTTTCTGTTTGAGAGACAATGGGATTAGTGACAGCCAAATAGTGTTTCGGTGAGGAATTATACTTTGATTTGCACCTACTTTTATATCTTTTTAATGTGGGGTTGATTAATCTATACATATAAATAAAATTGGAGTCTAATATTGAAATAATCGTTTTTTACTACATGTATATGAATATACAGGGTCATTTTGACATTGCGTTAATAAATTAAACCACATACTCGTCTTTGCTTTTGCTAACATTGTTCCAAAAATCATCCATGAGAAATGAATATTTTCACCAAAAATCTCACTTTTACTTTCCAGATTTTTTTATAATTTTGTAGTTTAGTGCTAATATGGCGTGTGGGTGGGTGCTTTTCTGACTGAAAGTGTGATGTTGCACCAGCGACGAATCTTCCTAGAGTAGTAGTAGTGGTATTAGGCGTGTAAACTTAGTGACTTTTTATTGATATTTATTTTGTTCGAAACTTACCCTTTTTTATTTTACATCTATGGTTAAAATAACTTAATGGAAAGTGCTATTTTCAAGGAGATAAGTATGTGGTTTCATTTAGTAACGCAGTGTCAAAATGACCCTGTATATACGGTACATACACCAAAATAACATTTTTTACAATTGTCTGTCTGTCTGTCTGTTTGTTCCGGCTAATCTCTGAAATGGCTGGGCCGATTTTGACGGGACTTTTATTGGCAGGTAGCTGATGTAATAAGGAGTAACTTAGGCTACCTTTTATCCCGGGAAAATATAAAGCAGGACTTTTATCCAGGGAAAACTCATTCACGCGGGCGGAGCCGCGGGCAACAGCTAGTCTATACTAATATTATAAAGAGGAAAGATTTGTTTGTTTGTTTGTAATGGATAAACTCAAAAACTACTGAACCGATTTTGAAAATTCTTTCACTAATAGGAAGCTACATTACTCCTGAGTGCTATAGGCTACTTTTTATCCCAGGAAAATATTTTTATACCGGAAAAACTTTTTCATGCGGTCGGAGCCGCGATCAGAAGTCTAGTCATAAATAATTGTACAATCACCTGCCTAATGCCAATATACTCTGAGTGTCCTAGGAAAACTATCTTTTGATAGGTTTCAATAAATTACCCCACCTGTTAACTATGCTTCAATGGTAAAAATAAGCCAATCTAAACAACGCATCTGTAAGCATGTTCAACAAACTCAATTTTGATTGGTCTATTTTGTAATGGACCTAATAGTTGTAGTTTTGATTGTTTATAGGAGTCAGCTATTACAAAAGGTTGCCTGTAACCATAGGCGTATATACTGAGGGGGGGGGGGCGGCTATCCGTGCCCAAACCCAGAATTGCTCTAGCCCACCCCAAGGAGGCAGCCTAATACTAATTTTTTAAGACGAATAATTTTTTTATATCGGCGTATAAATAGAAGTCATTTTATATTTTAAGTCTAGGTCATTGCCTGCGCTCCTGGAAAACGACTCTAGCTACGCCAATGCCTGTAATATTTATTTATTTCAATTTATGTAAAGAACTTTCTATTTGGTATCCGCCCGGAGTCTGGAATTTGTGTACGATATGGCGATAGGCTCGCTCCCTATCACATCATGGAACGGAATATGCACGGCGAAAATTGGGTGCACTTAGGTGCGCCTCTGCCTACCCCTTCGGGGATAAAAATACGTGTGTGTGTGTGTGCGTAAAGAACTTATTGGTCAAGACTTTATTTACCAGTCAATTAAAGGTAGTGATAATACCGTTTTTTAAAAATTTGTATTCTAGACAAATAAATTGCAATTGTCTCGTCCCATTTTACATGGAATAAAATAGCTGGCGAAATAAGCGATATACTTCTGACTACCCCTCAAAAGAAAGGTTATGATACAATTTATGTTCCCAATGCACTTTATGCTAATGAATCTACTATTGAACGTTGGTTTGTTTTTTATAGCTTTTTTCTCTTCCAGAGATGATCATGACTTGGTACAGTTGACAAGCGCCGCTAAAACCAATGTGGTGTTGGTGGACCATCATGTCCTAGCCGCTAAGGACCAGTTCCTAGGGCCTTTTGTGACTGAGATTATAGACCATAGGCCTTTGCAAGGTTAGTATATTTTTAAAGTAAACTAATCTAAAGTGGAAGTACCTGACCTGATGGTAATTTGAAAAATAGGTTAAAAATTTAAATAGTGGCATAGGGAAGATGTGGCAGTGGTGAAAAAAAGTCGAGACGTTCGTCTTAATCCAGTGTATCTAGGTACACCATGAAAAAAAGAGAAATTTCACCGAAATGTTTACATGTTTTTTTTATTTGACCTTTTTTAGAATGGTCATACAAAGAGATTGTTTTTTTGTATTTCAAAATAATAAAAAAATTAAATCCCGTTATTTTTTTTTAGAATGGTCGTACAATGACGACACGCGAAGTACTATGGAAGTGGTGGGGTCATGTTCCACGTTAGTGGCTCAGAGGGTCAAAAATTTGTGTACATTACTATCTACTGAAGGAGCTTTCTTCGAGACCCATACGAATTATGCCAAACTTTTACATTGTGAGTAAAATATACGGAGATTTATTTGTTGAATTGACCTTTTATGGTGGCTTGGGGCGGCAAGAATCCAACTACGCCATTGCCGGGTCGGGCAGTGATATTGGGTTCTTCTATCTCAGTATCAACTTGAATTCTAGAATTTGTGCCCGATATGGCTATAGGTTCGCCCCCTATCACATCATAGGATGAAAGTTGAAGCATAGGTACCGGCGAAAGTTAGTGCACTAGTTGCTTCCTGCCTTTTTTGTTTTTTGTTTTTCCATCTTCGGCGCATTAGGGACGGCTGCGGGTTTCCTCTGACTGAAGTGTCTAAGTTGTCGTCAGCCCGTCTCCTGTTGTGGGGGGGCACACATTATCTTGCGGCGCACAGCGCCCGTGCCGACCGCCCCGACCCCCCCTGGCCCCTATTAGTCGCCTCCTACGACAGACAGGGCATACCAAGTTAGAATTCTCCAAACGCCCCCAAACCACAGGGCGGTAGTTGCTTCCTGTCTACCCCTTCGGGGATAACAAGCGTGAGATAAACCATCTGCTGGATTTACATTGGCTACTTTTTATGCCAAAATCGTACAAGACTTTTAATACACTTTTTTTGCAGCTGCAATTATTTTAGACACTGTGAATTTCTCCAAAGAAGTCAACAAGGCCACACCTCATGATGAAGAAATAATTTTGTTCTTGGAAGGTTTATTGAAAACTGAAGATTGTGAGAGTTTGAGGTAAGTTTTGTCAATAGATTAAGTATAGAATATGAAGTGTTTAAAAAAAACATGTATAAGGATATTTTCGCGATTATTTGAGACTTTGCAGCCTTCATGGTTACGAAAACACACACACACACACACACTCACGCGTTTTATCGTAGGTAGAGGCGCAACTAGTGCACCCACTTTTCGCCGTGCGTATTCCATCTCTTGATGTTACAGGGGGCGAGCCTATCGCCATATCGGGCACAAATTCCAGACTCCGATCTGATACTTATTAGAAAAACCCAATATCACTGCGCGACCCGGGGATCGAACCCGTGACCTCAGCATTGCAGTCGTACCGTAATACAACTACGCCACCGAGGCAGTCATATACATATTTATAGTAGTTTAATTTTAATGTCGAATATTCCCGTGAACATATTCTGAAAAAGTCTTTTGTTAGATACCATAGGGTAGTATAATTCTGTATTATATTTATTTAGACTAATTTGCTTACTGTATGTTGCTCCTTGTAAAATTATGGAATACACACACGTGTGTGTGTGCGCATGTATTTGTGTGTATTTTGTTACATTTCTGGATTCATTCTACTATAGTACCGGCACGCTATGATGGCCGTTTTGACGTTTGTCCGCGCATCAAGTTTCGTATTAATTCATTACTACGTTGAAGAAGCTAATTGCTGTACATTATTGTCAATAGCGACGTGAAGTTTACTGGTGTTAGGTCTCTCATATGTAAGAGTCCGTCTGGGTGGGTACCACCGTAATGTCTATTTCTACCGCCAAGCAGCAGTGTGCATGCACTGTTGTGTTTCGGTTTGAAGGACATTGTAGCCAGTGTAACTAGTAGACATATACATGTAATGTCTCAGGATGACGAGCGCAGTGGAATGCCACACAGTACTTTGTAACTCATGCTGTGTGATGTTACTACTGTTTATGGGCGGTCGGATCGCTTACCATCAGGCGTACGGCGTGCTCGTCTCGTCATTAATTGCCATAAAAAAAAAGTATTTATCGATTTTACGACGAAACTTGGCATTTATTTTTCGATATAAGATATTTTAAAAAATAAAATCTAATACGTTCTCACTTATGTGATCGCTGGCCAGCACAACTTGCACCACCGGCAACTTGCATTTAATATTTTTTTCGATAATGAATTGAGATTTCACCTCACTATTGTAATCTATCAAAACGGCCAATATAGCGTGCTGGTGATACACATATATTCATACATGATCAAAATAAAAATATTGATTGGTAGGAAGACGCAGCTGGATCGCCTGGTGGCGGCCAGGAGTGACGTCTCCCGGCTCAGTGCCGCTCAGCTGCTACGGAAGGATGTCAAGATACTAAAGGATATCTTGGTGCCAAGCTTTCCCATACTAGTCAAGGTATGCAAGGCTCACTACTGTCGATTTTTATGAACAATCTTACCCGATACAGCTAGATCTATCGTGAGAATGGACTGTAGGGACACACACATGCACAGCTATGTAAGTGCACGCGCGTGGTTAATTATATACGTATATAGCATGAGTGATTTGTGACAGATGGATATGTGCGACTTTCCCGGATAGTCCTAAGAGTATATTTTTAACATACTATGTTAGTCATTTGATATACTCCTTTGTTGCATCTCATTTGTCTTGGTTAGCCACAATTTGAGTAGTCTAGCTCGCTTTAACGTCTGTGCTTGCGGCGGCGTCGTGTGCCGGCCGGTGTGTCGGTCACTTCCCTGCAACATGGCTGAGGAGGCCGATGGCTGGCACATGCGTCATATTCGTGAACGGGTGCTGCTTGCGTGGACTGGTCTGTCTGTTTGATGGTTGACTCTATTGTTTACTTAAAATTAAACATGTAGCTGGTTATTTGACTTAGGTACTCTCCGTTAATTTTCGCATTTAATATCCATCTTTGAAATTGAATTTATATCGTTACTTGCAAGTTGTAAAATATATATATATATAAAAAAAAATACGTGTGGCACTCGGAGACTGCCGCGGTAAAGCTATTGCATAGCATTTTTTATCACAAATTTTGATTGACTAAACACAAATTCGATCTTATGCTTACCACATAAAGTAGATTTTTAAACGCGAGCAACGCACGTTTAGTCTTCTTATTGATAAATGTCAGAAATGCAATGGTCATCACAACCAAAGTAGAATAAATCAAAATTTGAAAAAAGAATGTTACGTTCGATTCTTTTGTACTCGTGCCGTGCCAACGCTGGGGAAATAGTTTCTACGCAATGTATTTAAGGTTCATATTAGATTAATAAGAAATGGTTTTAATGACTTTAATAAATAAAATAAATAAAAATATACTCGTTTCAAGAATTATAGCTTCTACGCATTGTATTTAAGGTTCATATTAGTTCATATTACATAAAAAAGATGTCAGGTTATTTTCGTTACGGAATTTCTGGATTCGGTCTCCACGCTCAAGGCCCGCGACAGAAGCTATGCAATAGCTTAAAAATATAACAATAAAAGACCTACGCTGAGTTTCTTGGTGCTTCTTCTCAGGTCAGTGGGCTTTTCCGAAGCACTGGTAGAATCTTTTAGATGATAAAAACATCGTAAAAAATGACGTGTAAAAGTGCCCTTAGGGGCCTAATTACTTAATAAATGATTTGAATTTGTGTATATCCAGTTCACACAGGCCGGCATTGAGTCGACTGACGAGGAATCATCACTCGTGACGCTATCTGGATTCTGGACCCCATTTCGCTCATCATTATGTGCAGTCAATGTTCCGTGACGGTATAATTTTTTTCCAGGATTTCCTCCAACGTCCCGGGGCACTGGAAGCGGTGACCGAAGCCCTGGGCAAGCGGGGGTGCTCCCTGGCCTTACTCCTCGGGATTGATCTTGAAGGAGGACTGCGCAGGGACATGGCTGTGTATTGCCCTGAAGACACTACTAGAGGGGATAAGGTGAGAACCTTACTAATTTTATTTTCTATAGTACCGGCACGCTATGGTGGCCGTTTTGACGTTTGTCCGCTCATAAAGTTTCGCATTAATTTATAACTACGTTTATGGAGCTGGTTGCTGTACATTAATGTCAATAGTGCAGTAAAATTTATTGAAATGTATAATTTTACGACACAAAGCATTTGTTTTTCGATATTCGAAAGATGTCCGCTTTTTATACGGGTGCTGGGCCTCAAAATCTAACCATGCTCAAACTTTAGGGATATTAAAGGGGCATAATATGGATCTTGGATCCATTAAAAAAAATTTTTTTGACCTCTCTATTTATTCCTAACTTTTTTAAATCGTTCATATTAAGTGTCGTTTTTAAGCAAGATAAAATTAAATAAATCTCAAAATCAGGGGTCTTTAAAATTAAACGATTTATTGTAAAAGGAGTTTTTAGGAGTTCTATCCAAATATATACAAACTGTCTTAGTTAGAATTTTAGGCCCGTTTTTGGACATGTTATATAACTACGTTGAAGAAGCTGCTTGCTGTACATTATTGTCAATAGTGACGTCCAGTATTTATGGAATGTATAATCAACCGACTTCCAAAAGTAGGAGGATATCAATTCGTGTGTTTGTAATTTTTTTATGTATGTACACTGATTGCTCTGAAAATTGGGAGCGTATTTCCTTGATTCCATCTTTGTTTAGTAAATAAGGATCTCGAAGTGGTCCCATTTCAATATATTTTGGTTTAGGGTTCATCATTTTATGTAACAGACTGATTTTACGACTCAACTCGGCATTAGTTTTTCGAAATTTGAAAGGAGATATCCGCTTTTTGTATTCTTTGGCGGTTTAATTTTTTTGTCAACAATTTTTTCTTTAAACATAACGAGTCTTCCAGTGTCTATCACATTAAAACATTACTTTCTGTTTACAGCTCACCAAATTTCTGCAAGAATGGACCTCCCCACCCCTGCAGTTGTCGTCAGAAGCAACTAGCAACTGCAATTACAACCAGCAATTAAATCTGTCTGCGTCAAGAAAGCAATATATGCCAGCCCTCAATGAGTTCCTAAATCTATACTAATATTATAAAGCTGAAGAGTTTGTTTGAACGCGCTAATCTCAGGAACTACTGGACCGATTTTGAAAATTCTTTCACTAATAGGAAGCTACATTACTCCTGAGTGCTATAGGCTACTTTTTATCCCGGAAAAACTTTTCCACGCGGGCGGAGCCGCGCGCAAAAGCTAGTACACACTACACAATAACTATTGGCTGATTACTTTATGATCTTCACCGCTCCGTTGGATGCTTACAGACGGCCTCAATAACTTGCTAACTTTTGATATCTAACTCGACAGTAAAAGTTACGTTAACTTTTACTACTGTATCAATAGGTATTGTTGAATAAATAAATAAATGAATATCAATTCTTATCTTAGTTTTTAGAAATACAGATAACCACCAAAAGTATATTAACCGTAGACAGAGTAAAATATAGACTACTGAATAGCTCCTATTCAGTCCTACAGAAAGGGATGGTAATATAGAGGTATTGCTTATGAAATCGTTTTATCACCGTCCTGTAGTGTTGGTTTTTTCAAGATCGGTTTTTTTTTTATGAATTGAATGACGAGACGAGCTATCCGTTCTCCAGATCGTAAGCGACACGACCACACATAAACAGTAGCAACACCATCCAGCGCCTTGAGTTACAAAGTACTGTGTGGCATTCCACTGCGCTCGTCATCCTGAGACATAAGATGTTAACTCTCGTTATGTCCAGTAGTTACACTGGCTACAATGTCCTTTAAACCGAAACACAACAGTGCATGCACACTGCTGCTTGGCGGTAGAAATAGACATTGCGGTGGTAGCCACCCAGACGGACTCTTACATATGAGAGACCTACCACCAGTTGAAATTCCGCAACAACTCTTGACATAAGTCTCTGTTAATTTGCCTCTGCCTCTTTCGTAAAGTGGTTGTGCACCGAACTCCGGGCCAGGGAGATGAAAATACTTCTTTAGCGGTCCCACGACGCGACGACGCTTGGGTCAAAATATTGGTAGGTACTTAAACGACAAAGACACTTTTATTATTTAGAGGTTTTTGTGTCGGGGTTTACTTAAATTCTAATTTAATTTTCATTTAAAACTTTTTAAATTACTATATTCTCCATCATGGGGCCTTGATAATCAACTATCTAACACCTACTCTCATATGTAAGTGGCCGTCTGGGTGGGTACCACCGCAATGTCTATTTCTACCGCCAAGCAGCAGTGTGCATGCACTGTTGTGTTCCGGTTTGAAGGACATTGTAGCCAGTGTAACTACTGGACATAATGAGACTTAACATCTTATGTCTCAGGATGACGAGCGCAGTGGAATGTCACACAGTACTTTGTAACTCAAGGTGCTGGATGGTGTTGCTACTGTTTATGGGTGGTCGTGTCGCTTACCATCAGGCGAACGGCATGCTCATCTCGTCATTCAATGCCATAAAAAAAAACACATTAAAATCAGTCCATTCGTATAGAGAGCTGCGATGCCACAGACAGACATACAGATACACACCCTAAACTTATAACACCCCTATTTTTATGTCGGGGTTAAAAAGCAATTTGATTGTAAAATTAATCGAAATCATTTGTTGTTGAAAGTGTTGCGTCAACCCCACATTGGAGTGAGATAACAGCAGTTGAAATTATTAGCATCCTAAGTGATGTAAAAGAATAAAATTGTTAAATAAATGTTGGTATTTGTTTTATTTTGATTTTTACACAATAAATCCCTTCCCAGCCGATTTCGGCCACGGCGGCCCATCTCAACAGAGATCAGCCAGGTACGCAGGAGATATTATAGTGCACAAGTGTGTGCGCAATACACAGGTGCACTCGCTATTCCTTCACTCTCATAGTTCGGTGAGACTATCCCGCCCTCACACCCGCCACTGCAACTCCTGTAAGCCAAGATCGGCAGTGGCACGCATTTTATGACACCGAGCAGTGGAGCTCGGCGAGTCTCTGGGAACAATAATTAGTCTTAACCCGCAACGAAGTTAATCAAATAGAAAAATAGGGAGGAGTTAGAAATATATTTTCCACTTAGTTAGGTGAGAGAGAGATCAGGCGCAGGACCAACGGCTTTACGTGCTTTGCGAGGCACGGGGGTATCACAACGGCAACTTCCTGACTCCGAGCTGCGACTGAGTAATTTTTAAGATGGAAAAACCCAGTCACAATGTTATATTGCCTGACCCGGGATTCGAAATAAGCAATACAAATACGACATCGCATAATATAAACCTCTTTTGTGGGTAAACAAATCGCCATTTCATTCAAAGGACATGTCCAAAAACGTGTTTAAAATTCTAACCAAGTTACTTTATATATGTTTGGACAGTACTCCCAAAAACTAGGCCTTTGCAATAAATCAAAGTCCTGTTTTTCTGATCTATTTAATTTTATTTTGCCTTAAAAACTACACTTAAAGTGAACGTTATGAAAAAAGTTAATTATAAATGGAGGGGTCTAAAAATATACTTTGTAATGGATCCAAGAATCCTATTTTTGCACCTAGGTATACCTATTGTGCATGGAGTTTGAGCCTGGTGAGATTTTTAGTCCCAGCAGCCATACAAAAAGCGGACATCTCAAAAAGCGTTTCTACATTTATGACTCAACCATTTAATGTACTCTGAACACGCGTTATCAGTTAATTTCGGCATAAAACGTGTTGGCGTGTGTTTACCACGTGTGGGTGCCGAATAATGTGTAAGACGTCATACAAGCATTTTCATGATACTTCACATACTTCCAGTGACGTAGTTAGAGAACGGATGATGAATGAAAATTGGTGTGACCCTAATAAAAAAAAAACCGGACAAGCACCAGTTGGACTCGCGTACCGGGGGTTCCGACAATCTTGTAGGTAAGGTATCTAAGTATGAGTTCAATGGTTCGCCAAAATTAATTAAAAAATTAATCAAATTTAAAACGTTTGTAAATTCCCTTTTTTTTTATTAAAGTATATATTTACAGTTTTCAGATTTTTCTCTTTACATGTGCTGTAAGACCTTGCTTCTCGCCAAATTTCATGATTCTACGTCAACGGGAAAGTACCCTATAGGATTTGGTTTCCTTCCGAAATCTCAAAATATTCGACATAAACGGCCATATCGTTTGATCGCGTTGGCTTACAAGTTAGATTCTTTCACAGCATAAAGAGACCATAGACCCGAGTATCTATACTAATATTATAAAACTGAAGAGTTTGTTTGTTTGTTTGAACGCGCTACTGGACTGATTTTGAAAATTCTTTCATTAATAGGAAACTACATTACTCCTGAGTGCTATAGGCTACTTTTTATCCCGGAAAAACTTTTCCACGCGGGCGGAGCCGCGCGCAATGCTAGTTTGATATAAATTTCAACTTGATACCTGTACGGTTTCCTGAGAAAAAGCTGTATAACGGTACGCCGCGCGCCGTACGACTGCAGTGCTGAGGTCTCGGGTTCGATTTTCAGGTCAGGCAGTGATATTGTGTTTTTGGACTAAGTGTAAACCCGGAGTATGGAATTTGTGCTCGATATCGCTATAGTCTCGTCAGTCCCTATCACATGGTACGGAATACACTAAGTGAAAACTGTACTAGTTGCGTCTCTGCCTACCTTCGGGGATAAAAGGCGTGAATACGGAATGCCAAAACGTGGCATTTTCCGATCAATACTCATTCTATAAAAAGGTGTTATCGCTTCTCTAAATAGATAATGTTCCTTGAATCCGTTCACGTGGCCCCTATTAATTATTTGCCGAAGTTTATAAATAAGATGTACGCAGATTCTTCAGTGTAAAAGAACTTTTCCGGAACGAAAATCTTAGCAAATTTCTTCATAAAGTGTGGAATTAACAGCTAAAGTAAACTATATGCCGTAACACAAACGTTATAATTGTAATTTTACTTACCTTACAAAACAAGGCTAAAACTATACCTACTGTTTAATGTCTTTGGATAAAAGGATTTTTATCGCTTGGTAGGCAATCTTTCCACAGTGGTCAATTGTAGCCTTAAGGGAGAGGGGAGGGGTGGGTGTCGAACCGGCATCCGCCTAGGTCTTTGCGCTTAGGAGGCCTCGCGCGATGTCCAACTTAGGATCGTTTTAAGTCACCACCGTTAACCTACGCATCTTATCTACGAAATCGTTGAAATCTGGGCCTTTTAGAACTCGCTCGGGGCTTCGCGCCTTTTCTTTACGCATAACCTCAGGAAGTTAGAAGAGGCTAAAAACCAGCGCTACCCGCAACAACTGTCCAGGTCAGCGGGAGCTGCGCCTGTTCTTTTGCCTTTGCAGTATTGTTAAGACTACTTTAGATAGTGGTACTCTTACTGGTGGTAAGGCTCTTATATGTAAGAGTCCGTCTGGGTGGGTACCACCGCAATGTCTATTTCTACCGTCAAGCAGCAGTGTGCATGCATTGTTGTGTTTCGGTTTGAACGACATTGTAGCCAGTGTAGCTACTGGACATAATGAGACTTTATGTCTCAGGATGACTAGCGCAATGGAATGCCACACAGTACTTTGTAAGTCAGTGCTGGATGGTATTGCTACTGTTTATGGGTGGTCGTATCGCTTACCATCAGGCGAACGGCATGCTCGTCTCGTCATTCTATGCAATAAAAAAAAAAAGATGGAGCAAATTTTTGCCGAGCAGCGATTCTTGCAGAGAAATAAGTTGCTTCGTCTGAACATGCACAATGGGGAGGCAATTCTCGCCCGTGCGCCTAAAGAAAAATCGTAAACGAGTTTTTTGACAGATATTAGGTAAAGAAAAAATATGACCCATGTTAGAGAAAAAATGACATGAGCAAGACAGTTGCTCGAGTGATTCTTGTATGACATAATCTTACCAATCGGTACCCTATCTGGCCTCCACTCATAGTTAACGTAATCCTTCTAGCCAGTTTTGGCCACGGTGGCCAATCTCAACGGAGATCAGCCAGGTACGCAGGAGATATTATAGTGCACAAGTAGTGCGCAATACACAGGGGCACTCGCTATTCCTTCACTCTCATAGTCCGGTGAGACGGCAGACATGACCGGAGAGAGATCAGGCGCAGGACCAACGGCTTTACATGCTTTCCGTAGCAAGGGGGTATCACATCACCAACTTCCTGACTCCAAGCTGCGACTGAGTAATTTTTTAAGATGGAAAAACCCAGTCGCTCATAGTTGGCTCGACCCGGGATTCGAACCCAGGACCTCAGCCCGCAAATCGTACTCGTAACGCGTACGCAATACAACTACGCCACCGATTAAGTATCTACTACAGGTGCAGTGGACTTGCTTTTCCGTGCCCGTAGGTATTAAAAGGAAAGTTCCGTAAAGAGCTTTGTAATTTTTTATTGCCACTGAATGACGAGACGAGCATGCCGCTCGCCTGATGGTAAGCGATACGACCTTAAACAGTAGCAACACCATACATAACTTTTAATTACAAACTGCGTGGCACTCCACTGCGTCACTCTGAGACATCAGATGTTAAGCCTCATAATGCCCTGTAATTACGCTGGCTACAATATCCACAATAGTGAACACACACTGCTGCTTGGCGTTAGAAATATGGTACCTACACACATGGCCCATCTACCTACCACTAGTAAAACTAAGTAAGATGCTACGGTTTATAAATGCATTCTTAACCTTCAGGCAGCTTGCTCGGTTCATTCCATCGTAATACAGACTTGATTTGTCATACGTAAAGGGTAAATCAATTGACTTTTTGCCCGCAAATAAAATTTAACCAAGTGGCCGCTCGATGCCCTAATTGCGATTTAATAACATAATCTGAATATCTTTGACCTAAAAGTGTAATCTTGGTTCATATTAAATTGTTTTTCGCCGTTTTTGGTCAGTACTATAGTGAACTAAATGATTAGGGTTTGTGCGAGGAAATTTTTATTTTTATTGCTTTAGTAACTAAATATTTTTGCTAGCTATTTGTAAATTGACTCATATTGTGGTTTTTTTTTATTGCATTGAATGACGAGACGAGCATGCCGTTCGCCTGATGGTAAGCGATGCGACCACCCATAAACAGTAGCAACACCATCCAGCACCTTGACTTACAAAGTAGGTAATCAGTGGCATTCTACTGCGCTCGTCATCCTGAGACATAAGATGTTAAGTCTCATTATGTCCAGTAGTCACACTGGCTACAATGTCCTTCAAACCGAAACACAACAGTGCATGCACACTGCTGCTTGGCGGTAGAAATAGACATTGCGGTGGTACCCACCCAGACGGACTCTTACATAGAGACCTACCAACTCTGTCTATTGTGTCATAGTTTAGCTATAAATTACACTGACGACCGGTGTATCTTAAATCAATCTCTTGAGCCCTGTCAGGTTACATTCGGAGCTCCGGAAACAAGCTGAAGCTTTCTGAAATAAAAAGTGCAGGACTAATTGGCGATTTACTTTCACGTCATGGAAGGTGATAATGAAGTGGAACCCTGTGACGTCGGAAGCGCTTATGTAAACTCCTTCAAAAATAGTTCTCGATCTACTTCTCCTTCATATACTTATGTAAGTTAATTACGAAAAAAAACTTTTATGAAAAAAAATTGGTTGAGAGACAAAATAGAAACTCGCATTTCAAATATAGGCCATTATAAATATATTTATCTTTGGGGGAGGCCTATGTTCAGCAGTGGACGTCATGTGACTGATGATGATGATGATTTCAAATATTAGAATGAGCAAGAGTGTTTGTATATAGAGTTATCTCGCTATCTCTCTTACTCCTGCACCGTTATGCGCGACGACGTCACACTTAAGTACGTCCATTTTTTTGTTAACTCTTTGCTCTCTAACTATCCCTTAAATCGCATAACTCTGTGAAGTTTTGTATTGCCATTTATCTGGCAATGAATCCTGGAAGGAAGTTACAAATGGCTGGTCAAAAAAATAATCAAATAAATACTTGGGAAAACGGTATTACTAGCTCTCCTGACGTAAATCCCTTCTTCTCTTCGCCTTCTCTACGCCCGAAGATAAAATCCTAGACAATGTGATCATAACTTATAAGTATTTATTTAAGCTTCGATAGCTCGGGTAGGTACTAATCAATTGGTGATTAGTACCCGAGCTACTCCCATTATTATATCTTAGCTACTTTACTAAACGCGATATTTTTGGCAGTATATACGCATCATTTTGTGCAATTTCTATATGATGCCCATTGCATTAATCATCGTCGGGGCTAAACTAGTCTGCCCATTCTAAACAAATGTACCTATGCATGGATTGCACTAATAAGGCTTGAAGACTTATAAATACAAAGGTCATATCTGTATGTTTATCTCACAATAAAGTGGACGATAGCCTAGTTGGGAATGGAACGGTCTGCCGAGACAATGTCCGCAGGTTCAAAACCCAAGGCACACACCTCTGACGTTTTGAAGTTACGTGTGTATTGTTTATCAATTATCGTTCGCTTTAACGGTGAAGGAAAACATCGTGAGGAAACCTACATACTTGAGAGTTCTCCATAAGAATTTCGAGGCTATGTGAAGTCTGCCAACCCACACTAGGCCAGCGTGATGGACTAAGGCCTAACCCCTCTCAGTAGTAGAGGAAGCCCGTGCTCAGCAGTGAGCAGTATATAATACAGGGCTGATTGCATTTCATTGATTGCATCTCACAATAACATAGTTATGAATGAACAGAAATACTCTCATAAAATTTATTTATTTATTTAATTTTATATACAATCATGTACATAGGCGGACTTAATGACTTAATTATTTAATTTACCTACTCTTGTTTTATTTTTTATTGTACCTACGTTCATTGGTTTTAATTGATCTCAGTAGGTACACACTACACACTTTCTCTAATCTATACTAATATTATAAAGATGAAGAGTTTGTTTGTTTGTTTGGTTGAACGCGCTAATCTCAGGAACTTCTAAACCGATTTTTTGGCACATGTTTTGAAGAAAGAAAGAAAATTATTTGCAATAAACACAAAGTACACACGTATAAAACCAAAAATAAAACAGACAAAAAGCACTTAAACTATATTTGTTATTAAAAGGCTCCAAACTCAGCATTATGTTTTTGAATACAATCTAGTTTTAAGTACGTATATTATAAAATTTTAAAGATGTTTGATTGTACTCTGAGCTTAAATATATTGACCAGTGTTATCTGAACATAGGTAACGTAGGCAGACAAAACGTAGAAGCCATATTAGGCATAAATTCCAGACTCCAAGCAGATAGGTAACTACAATATCCCTTTGTTCAACCCAGGACGTCAGAGCTGTGTTGTACAGCGCACGCACCACTACGTCACCAAGACAATCGGCACAATTCGCTACAGTCAGCAGCAAAAGTAGCTGAACAAGTTCAAAATTTCAAATCGCCTCTACGCGTTAATTTGAATTGAAATATTTTTTTTTCTTTGTGTGAACTACAATAAGCCTTTATTTTATTATTGTGAAGAAAAAAACAAAATTTGTAACGAACACAAAAGTGTAAGGGCAATTTGAATTTTGAATTATTTCAGCTGCTGACTGTACATGTACACAATTAAGTAAAACTAAATCCAAAGGGAGCTGCCTTGCCCTGCTCCTCCCTGGATACGCCCACAATTACGCGTATTAGATACAGACACTGTTCGATGGGTAGAGGTAGTAATGTAAACATTAATTGTCTGCCGTCAGTCGCACGATGCTCACGCCATTTCTGATAAATTTTGTGAGGTTATCTTGAGTTCAAGGTTGTTCATTACCTCGACATCTTCCGATATGTTAGTGTTTACGGATACACCTTAATAGCATGAATAGGCTAACTAACTAACCTACAATTCCCTGAGGCAATTCTTGTGCGTTCGGGGTCACAGGGTGCATTTTCCGCTAGCCAAGGTATATCCAAGGCATAATGAGTCTTGATACCTCATGTCTCAGGTCGACAGCGCAGCTCAGTAGAGTGCCACACAGTATTTTGAAATTCTAAGTTTTGTAGGAAATTACTACCGCAGTACACAGATATATATATATATTACCGTGTTACTACTGTCTATGGGCGGTCGTATCGCTTACCCTCCAGCGAGTGGCATGCTCGTCTCGTCATTCAACTACAATAAAAATACTCCTTCAAATAAATGTATACGCTGGTAAAGACGAAATGTATGAATCACGAAATCTTTTTGTGAAACTTCTTTCTGTCATTGTAATTGTATGACTACCTGCAAGATGGGCAGACGAGTTGATTTAAAAGTTCGATGAAACACGCTGGACGTAGGCCGCTTCTGACGTGTTCTGAGATCTTTAGGGGAGGCTTAGGTATATACAGTAGTAGACTCCATGTGGCTGATGTTAAGTACCTATAGTACGGCCGCTAGGTTGGTTCGGTAAAAATTAGACACGACAGCCGCCTTCTACATCCTTCTTTATCCCTTTTTTTTTATTGCATTAAATGACGAAGCGAGCATGCCGTTCGCCTGATGGTAAGCGATACGACCACCCATAAACAGTACTAACACCATCCAGCACCTTGAGTTACAAAGTACTGGGTGGCATTCCACTGCGCTCTTCATCCTGAGACATAAGATGTTAAGTCTCATTATGTCCAGTAGTTACACTGGCCACAATGTCCTTCAAACCGAAACACAACAATGCATGCACACTGCTGCTTGGCGGTAGACATTGCGGTGGTACCCACCCAGACGGACTCTTACATATGAGAGACCTACCACCATCCTAGTCTCCAGAAACAAAGGCTTGAGCGCCGGTCGTGTCCAATTGACCACATTGTACAGTATACATTTGTAGCGACACACTGACTGTACTTATTTCATAGAATTTGTATTTTGCTCCTTCACCAACGTTAGTTAGCCGTTCCCAGTCACGTGCCACGATAGCCTACGTTACAACCGTAGACATTATAGTGTTGTGATTTTATATTTGTGACCAATATAGACTAAAGAATTAACCACTTCTGAACTTTTATTTTCAATCTTTTGAGGATGTAAGCTAGCGCGAGATAGCTCGCGGCACCCTTGCCTGCTAGACGCCCGCGGGCACAGCGTTTACACGGCGTGCTTAACGCTTTTTGTATATCTCCGAAACAGTCTCACTTGCTTGGTAATATATGAAATATGGGAGTTCTATCTTGAGGTTTTTTTTTTTTTTTATAATGGCATTTGTGTTCACATTTTGCCAATGTCAAGTTTGGTTTGTATATTTTATTATCTGTAGTATGTCGAAGTAAAGTAGTGGCTACCTTACCAAGACTTTATCGAGGAGTTTTGGCGGCAACAGAAAAAACACTTGATTAGCACAATTATTTCAATTCACTTCATTTGAGCTCTTTAAAATAGAACTATATTGGATAATATACCACCATAATTATGCAATATAACATAAAATATCACCAAAATAATGAATTAAAACAAGAGCACCTCATGACACTTCCAAGTTCACGCCAAAAAAAAAAAAAAAACCTTGAGAAATTGTAAGCACCAAATTGGGTGATTGTACAGTCGGCTACAAAAGTAACTGAACAATAACTAAACTTCGAATCACCTCTACACATTGAGTTTAATTGAAACATTTTTTTTTCTTTATGCAAATCACTTGTATTTTAATTTTGTGATGAAAAAATGTTTGTATGAACACTAAAATGTGGGACAGATTTGAAGTTTTGAATTTGTTCAGCTACCTATGCGGGCTGACTCTACAAATTCCAGACTCAGAGCTGATACTGAGCAGAAAAGCTGCTCATTTTACCTGACTCGGGGTTAGAAATGAAATAGTGTGAAAGGGAAAAATAATAAACGGGTTTCAGTATAAGCTTTCTCTTATAATAAACTCTTAGCTTGTCAATAAATATTTGAATACATTTATAATCATTTAAATCGACTTGTACCCTATAATAACAGACACCTAACCCAAAAATTTTGAATTTTCGAGTCTTACATTAAAAACTCCTTTGACATTAGGTACATTTAAAAAGAATACACCAAAATACAATTTTCCATTTTTTTATCTTAAAAACTTCTTAGTATGCCTCTATTTCTAAATGTGTTCTTTTTTAGTATAATTAGAAATTGCTAAAGTTTTACAGTTAATTGAGTTCTTTATTACCTTATATTACATATAGATGTAAGTCAAATAATGTTGAAAGTCTCAGACAGCAGATGCTTGCATCTGAATGAATCTAAACTCTTGAGTTTAGATTCGGTAGATAAATACTTCAGGATCTAATTCCTTCATAAGAAGTAAAGTAACTGCTAAAACAGAAGCTATAAACAATTCCAAAAGACAAATGTCACTAAAGTTTAAGCCATTAGAGTAACCAGAACTCAATCCTCATTTAGGCAATAGTGACTTGACTGTTACTGTCTTAGACAATATGTAAAGGACGCGGCTTGTATCTTCTTTTCTGACAAAATATAAGAGTAAATGCTCATGCACACGTATATACAAACTGTTGTAGTGTGCGTAAAACAGACAAGTGTTAAGGATTTATTTACGTATACTTTCATGACTCAAAATGTGTATTGTACTTTCGATGTAATATGTATGTAGTTACCTAGTTTTTTTTTTCGCGGCAATAAGCACATGCCGCGTCCTTTCTAGTTGGTCTAACATTAATGTCAAAGAAAATATTGTTCGAAGTCGAGTTTTCTATCGAATACTTTACACGCTTATATCTCTAAACAATATTTTTCTATAATTATTTCAGTGTTTTCATCATAGCTCTTTTTTCACATAAATAAATAAATCCATCACTTAATACCCATATTTTTTCCACACAATGCGATGTTTAAATAATTTTAATTGTACTCATTTCTGATAAAATCTTTAAAAATAACATTAGAATAACGGTCAGCGACTAAATCTCACATATTTTATATATAACACTTATTTTTAATTTATAAAATATTTTAAAATTGTACCAATGAAAATACTGGAGAATTATTCTTCAAATCAGTAATACTTTGCGACAATGTTCTGCGTGATTTTACAAATAAAACGTTCGGACTTGTACATCTTGTTTTATTTACTTTATAAAAAATACTATGAATAAAATCTTAATAAGAAATAATTGCAATGGTTTTTAATGCTAAGTTTACACTACGGCAGACATTGCAAACACAAATGGTAAAGCAAAACATCATCCACGGCCGGTCTCAATAACTTACTAATAGATAACAAACAGTTAAAATTCTTACTTTTGGTAGTTATCGGTATTTGTAAAAACTAAGATAGATAATTGGTATTGAAACAGCAGTATCAGCGTAACTTTTACCGTCGAGTTAGATATCTAACTCCAAATAAATGTTAATAAGTTGAGACTGGCCGTTAGACGGATGAATCATTTTTAGATACAATCGTACGCAGATCTTGCTAGCAATATTCGTTTATGAATGGCTGTCAAAAGACTCGTATGTACGTCAATGCGGACGAGAATTGCCTCACCATTGCAGTCAGCCACATAAGTAGCTAAAAAAATCAAAACTTCAAATTGCCTCTATACGTGAAGCTTAATTGAATTTTTTTTCTTAGTGTGAATTAAAAGTCTTAAATTGTATATTTGTGAAGATAAAAACACTTTGGTAATAAAGCAAAGGTGTATAGGTGATTTAAAGTTTTGAATTTATTCAGCTATATATTTGGCTAACTGTAATGTTCAGACAGTGCTCAAAACGAATCTTAAGGGCTGTATTAATACATTAAACTCACTTTCGCTCTCAAGTGCGATGTCAAGTTATTGCACATTTAGAACGAAAACGACACAATTCAAAAAAAACGAAAATTGAGTTATCTTCATAAAATGACTTAAAACGAAGTTCTCAATACAACAATAGTTCAAACACAGCCATATTCAAGCGGGAAACGGACCAAACTATGATATCGGGCCTTTTTATTATATTTTTATGAAAAAGGGACCAGTTTTAAGTCATTTTATGTCGATAAATCAATTTTTGATTGTTTTGAATTGTGTCGTTTTCGTTCTAAAGGTGCGTTATAATCAGCATCTTGAGATCGTCATTATTTAATAAATACATTAACAACGTTACTTGAAAGCCTGATCCAGTTTCAGTTGTCAGATATTTGATTTTGAGAGCAGAGTTTAATTTATTGAACAGTCCCGATACAGCTAACAGGCTTTCAAGCTCAAGTTTTGTTTATTAAATAGTTGATTATCTTAAATGACTACTTAAGGTGCTAGTTAGGTCCAATTTCATCAATTATTTAACGGGCGTTAGTTAATCAGTTATTAAAATTAACGCAAATGTTAAAGTATCTCGCGTCCCATGAAAGAACGCCTATTTAAGGATGATAATCACCGGTTTTTTTTTTTTGGTTAGGCGATCCTTCAGTCAACACCGGGGGAAACCTGCGAATGGGATACTGGAGTCCCCCGGCTTGACGACTGCAGGGGCCTGGGAAGGAAGCGGGAAAGGATGATGGAAGGAAAGGTGGGGAGTGGAGAAAGGTTCTCAGGATGGGTGGAAAGGAAAAGGGTGCCAGGAAATGTTCGCGGGCCCTTTTAGGCCTCAATGTGTTATGCAACCAAGAGGTATACACACTCACTGTGTGCCTCGGCCCGCGACTAATGTTCCCCCGCGCATGGGCGTGCATTGGGTGTGAAGACCCAAAGCACAAGAATTGCCTCGGGGGGCGATAATCACCGGTTAGGGCATGGTGGGACACTCAAAAACCTTAACAGTCCGTTAAGACAGTTAACAGGCTGTTAAAGTAACTAACAAGAGCTTGGTGAAATTAGAACTTAATGTGATAATAATTTATTAAAACTACCCTGAATTTATTTACTGAGTATCCTTTACGATTTGCTCACTATTTCCACATACGTTTTCACGCATAGCCAATCGATGTGTTCAATGGGTATTTAGAATATATATTCGCATTAACAAAATAGTGAGTTACCAGAGTCGCCTGCCAACCAATAAGATTGTTTAAAATATAATTGACGGTGATAAGTTTATGACAAATATATATAATCTTATTGATTGGTTGACTCACTATTTTCTTAACTTGTACTGTGCCGTAGTTTAAACTGAGCTTTACATTAGGAAGCCTAAATTATACTTAATTCGCAAAATAATTCTAACTAATGAAAGACATGAAATACTACAAAGGTAATTCAAGGACATTTTCTTAATCTAACCACCCCTTTGAGGGGTCCGGTGGAGTTGTAAAACCTCCCTTATATTGAGAGGGGAAGGCCGTAATTCCATAAAGCGAGTTGCGGCCTTAAGGGCGAATATTACGTTAAAACCTTAATCGAGTAATTACACCATATCAGTATTAATTATATAAGAGAATTAAAATTAACTGTAATATACGTAAAAACAAATGTTCTATCCATTATTAACCAAGTTAAGGGCGATATTAATAAATCAACCTCACATTGGAGTAACATCTCAAGTAGACATTTAATGTATTGAACTATTTGATAAACCAAGCTTAAGCTGTCATTTAAAAGCTTGTTCTCGGCTGAGTAAGCGCTGTTCCTGTTGTCAAAATCCGTTACATATTGTAACTTAAGATGTCATTTGCGCTTTGTTTTTTTTTTTATTGCCTTAGTAGGCAAACAAGCATGCGGTCCGCCTGGTGGTAAGCAGATCCGCCGCCCATGGACTAAAGCAATGCCAGAGGCAAGCCAAGTCGTTGCCTACCGGGAGGAGACTACTCTTTTTAAGCCTCGTTTTCGAGCTGATGTTAATATGGGTTTATTATCTTAAGATGCTGACCTTAACTTGTCAGCGTCTCAGCTGATATCGGACTTCAAAGCGAAATTGAGTTGCATCTATTAATACGGCCCTTAGACTGGCAAATTATCGGTGAAATATATTGCGCAAGAATTCCAGAGGCGTTTACATTGGCGCCAATTGTTTTGATAAGTCTATACAAATGCCGCAAGCCCTCCAAGCGCCTAAATAAGCAGAAATCAACTTGCCGTGACTATTTACACGCTAAAAATAGCTTGCGGAAGATAACTTCAAGTTTTCTTGCTTATTTAAAGCATTTATAAAAGAAAACGGATTTGGATTACAGTTAAATTGTAACATTTGGTCTAAATTTCATTCCTTCTTACAAAATGTTACCGCTACTTAAGAATCTAAACATAAAGGAAGACATACAAATTTAAATTTCAAAATGCAAAATATAAATTTATAAAACCTTGATCGAAATTTTAACAAGTTTTCTATTTCTATAATCATGCTAGTAAAAAGAGCAACCTACCATAATATGATAATTAACACAGTACTGTTCAATTAAAAATTTAAAAAACCTAAACGAATCCAATGCGAAAACACCACTGAAAATGACAGAAAACCAAAATTCGCAATTTCGTATACTTCGACATACTTATTCAAGTTATTGCGGTTTTAAAAACGAATCCAATGCGAAAACACCACTGAAAATGTCAGAAAACCAAAATTCGCAATTTCGTATATTTGGACGATATATTCAAGTTATTTTGGTTTTAAAACCCAACTACTCAACCGATTTTGATAAAAAATCTATGAGGCCAATCTGGAAGTATATTTTTTGTAATAAAAGAAGAATTTTCCAAATCGGCCAATAAATGACAGAGTTCTGAGGTAATAAACATTGAGAACCTCTTCTTTTTTTTTAAGTCGGTTTACAAACTATCCAACGTTTCAAAATAGGTTTGTATAAGTACAACTTTAACCCATTAGTATTTTAATTTCCTTAATTTTTTACCACACAACTTGTTTAAACACACTCGCTCATTATCCCCGAAGGGATAAGCAGAGGCGAACCAATGCGCATACATTTAGCCGTGAGTATTCTGTACCATGATAGGAAGCGAGGCTATCGCCATATTGGGTGCAAATTCCAAACTCCGGCCTTAGCAGATAATTCAATATCACTACCCGCAAGGGCAGATCGAGAGGGGGGGTCATTGGGGCCATGACCGCCCCCCCCCCCCCCGCTGAGTTTAGATTACTGATAATTTTGTATTGACTCTTATTGATAAATTTCGCACGATTCGAAGTTTAAATTTGTATATTTTAACTAGCTGTTGCCCGCGGCTCCGCCCGCGTGAATGAGTTTTCCTGGGATAAAAAGTAGCCTAAGTTACTCCTTATTACATCAGCTACCTGCCAATAAAAGTCCCGTCAAAATCGGTCCAGCCAGCCATTTCAGAGATTAGCCGGAACAAACAGACAGACAGACAGACAAAAATTGTAAAAAATGTTATTTTGGTGTATGTACCGTATATATATTCATATACATTTAGTAAAAAACGGTTATTTCAATATTACAAACAGACACTCCAATTTTATTTATATGTATAGATAAAATTCAATTTTTAATTTGCAGTAAATTATTTTTTGTAATCGATTTGGAGTCTGCCCTGACTAGACTATATGACCCCCCCCCCCCCCTTAACTTGAAAGCTGGATCCGCCCTTGCCTACCCGACCCAAGGATTGAACCAGAGACCATCACAGTCGTACCGCAATAAACAGTACAATCAAATTTATACATTGGTATAATAGAACAATAAAACCCAGTGACTACATTGAAAGAAAAAGAATAAAAAAGAATGTGGGTGACTAAAGAAGAGTAACAGAACGATTCAATGATTTTTAAAATACTTATCTATCTGGATTTTCTGTATGTTAGCGCACATCTCCGAAACTACTGAACGGTTTTTCATGAAGTATACACAGGTGGAAGGAATATAATTAGGAGCAGAACACAGGCTTCGTTTCATTTAAATCGGATATCAGGAAATGATCCAAAGAATATTAAAATGTAAAAGATATTAGCAATTTACTTTAAAATTTTGGTTCGAATTCTAAGTGGTTTAAGATTACACCAAATTTTACAGGGGCCTCGCGAGTCTATACTTCTATACATATAAATAAAATTGGAGTGTCTGTTTGTAATATTGAAATAACCGTTTTTTTACTACATGTATATGAATATATATACGGTACATACACCGAAATAACATTTTTTACAATTTTTGTCTGTCTGTTTGTTCCGGCTAATCTCTGAAATGGCTGGACCGATTTTGACGGGACTTTTATTGGCAGGTAGCTGATGTAATAAGGAGTAACTTAGGCTACTTTTTATCCCGGAAAAAGATAAAGCGGGACTTTTGTCCCGGGAAAACTCATTCACGCGGGCGGAGCCGCGGGCAACATAAATCATAAAACACATTAATATGTTTACATTTTGCGCAAGTTCTATTGAAGATATATTAATAGCCTCTAACAATGGACTGAGTCAGCTGCGATACGAAATAAACAAATGTTTGTAATAGTGGGTTGCCCTCAGCATGGTCACTTAAATTAAAGGGTTGCGAGTGCCTAAAGCGCTCACCCTAAACTCCGGTTTGTTTGTATAAGCCGACCCTCGTCAGGCTAACAAACGATAGTCAGGTTAAAAAAAAAAAAAAATGTTTGTAATAGTGAAGTTTTAATAGTGCGGAAGTCGAAATATCGACAAATAAGAAGAATATATGTGCGGTCTTTTAAAAAAATATATTTATTTGAATATTATTACTAAATCCGGCAAGTGTTTTATCGGCCTAATATGTACATGCTGCTAAACCAAACAAAAAATTGAAAAAAAAAAACAATTTTGAAATATTAGTTAGATAAGTATTGTTCAAAAACCTCAAAACATGACTTACACACTATTAGAATTTCTGACAAAATATTTCAAGTCAGTGTGGGGTAATGACTTGTTATTATTACAAGACTTGTATATTTAATGCCCTGGACCCATGTTCATGTCATGCACAAGCAATTATGATATTATTAATTACAATTATTGGCATTATGCAATAGCAACAATGCAATGCAATCAGCCCTGTATTATATAGTGCCCACTACTGAGCACGAGCCTGCTCTACTACTGAGAGGGGTTTTTAGGCCTTAGTCCACCACGCTGGCTTAGTGCGGGTTGGTAGACTTCACATACCCTCGAAATTCTTATCGAGAATTCTCAGGTATGTAGGTTTCCTCACGATGTTTTCCTTCACCGTTAAAGCGAACGATTATTGATAAACAATACACACATAACTTCGAAAAGTCAGAGGTGTGTGCCTTGGGTTTTGAACCTCCGGTCATTGTCTCGGCAGACCGTTCCATTCCCAACTAGGCTATCGTCCACTTCGTCCACAATAGCAGATCATGCAAAAATACGTCTCAAATCAATCATGTAGCCTCACATTTTATATAAATAGCAGTTACCACTGCTACTTAGATTTCTATAGTTGGCGTTCACTAGGGCATCGAAGCGGGCTGAATTCAATCACATTTGAAGAACACTTTGTGAATAGTGGTTGCACCTGCACCTTCAGGGTTAAAGGCATAATGTGTGTTTGTTTAAGGTGGTATTGCAGCACTTCCCCGCGAAACTCAAATATTTTTCGTTATTATTTAATTGTGGTTGGTTGACTGAACATACAATCAAAAAAGTGTGTGCTCGACCTTAAGGTTCTAAATAAGTCGCTTGCGGGTCGTCTGTCAGCAACATGCAACTTACAACTAATGTTGCCTTTGTACATCTCCGAAACAATTGCATCTGCTTGATCAATATGAAAAATGGGCGTTTTATCTTGAGAAAGTGTACTAGCACCAAATTGGGTGATAGTACATCGATGAAGTTAACATTCGCGAAAATAATAACTGTATATCTACTTAATAATAGTCACATTAATTATGAACGAAGCCCCTAACTAGTTACCTGGGAAAACGTAATTTTCAAGTTTTACCAGGTAATCTATAAAAATGTTATAAAGCTGAAGACATAGTTTGGTTGAACAAGCTAGTCTCAGGAACTACTGAACGGATTTTGAAAATTCTTTCACTAATAGCAAGCAACATTACTCCTGAGTGCTATATACAGGCTACTTTTTATCCCGGAAAAACTTATTCATGCGGGCGGAGCCACTAGCAATACTAGTTAGGCCATAAAAGCTTTGCCAACATACCATGCCTATTACTCAATAGGTACAGAGTGAATATTTTCGCGAATAAAATTTATTCGACGTATATTGAGGTCTCTAGTTACAATTAAAGAGAAACGCAAAATATTTAAATATCGCAGGCAAGTGCAGCAGTTCTACTTTAATACGTTTTTAGAATAAACAGGATCGACTGCACAGCTTTTGATAAAATTTTATACGCATAGAGCATATCATTGATTAAAATATAGGTTACAATACGTCCAGTATGAGTGCAATATGAACATTTCATCTTGGAAAATATTTCCATCATAGAATCCAAAGAATTCTAAGATTATATAGAGCGGACATTGGGAAATGCTATACAAAAATTTTGAGCCTCTTCGTCAGTAACACAATCTACCGTGAAATAACATTTTACCTATGTAAAATTCATTAGAACATACTTTGATATGGTCGTAAGGAGTATATTGGCATATTTACTTCAAAAATATTGTTTTCTTTACAAAAATTTTAAGCATACCGAGATGTCTTGTTACACGGACATGTCAGATAAGACAGCGACTTATTACCAATTGGTAATAACTTTTCGACGAAAAATTAGGTCGGTGACCGGTCTATAACTATACTTTCTTATGTCATTTACACCGATATCAGCAAAGCTTTTGACAAAGTCAATCACGACTTACTGTTAATTAAACTATCCGAGTGTGGTTTGGGAGATCTAATGTTATGCTGGTTTGATTCTTACTTGAGAAACAGAAAATCTTACGTAGTTGTGAATAATTCTCAATCAAATTTCTTTACGTCTAAAACCGGCGTTCCTCAGGGATCACACTTAGGACCTTTATTATTTATAATATTTATAAATGACCTAGTCAACTGCTTATCTGCCTCAAAAGCTTTTCTGTTTGCTGATGACCTGAAAATTGTAAAAACAATCTCAGGAAATTCCGATTGCGACTTACTTCAAAAAGACACAGACAACATATTCGGTTGGTGTAGTAAAAACGGATTGTATCTTAATGTAGATAAGTGTTATCACATATCATTCACTAGGAACACTAAAAATATAGTTAATCATAGATATTATATAGATAACACTCCACTTAATACTGTAACAAACATCCGTGATCTTGGGGTCTACGTAGATAGTAAGCTTGATTTTAATATTCACATCACTAATATCACTGCTAAGTCATACAAAATGTTAGGCTTCATCATGAGAAACGGCAGTCATTTCAAGTGCCCTTCCACAAAGATTATTTTATATAATTCACTTGTGAGGAGTACTCTAGAGTACTGCTCCCAAGTTTGGTCTCCTCACTATGATGTCCACAAAAACAGAATAGAAAAGATACAAAGATTTTTCCTAAATTATTTAAGTTACAATAATTACAGTGCTCGTCTTGCAACATCCTACAGTAAGCGTCTCGTGTTTTATAAAATGCAGTCGTTAACAGTACGCAGAAGATACTTAGACTTAGTCTTCCTTAACAAGCTTTTGAACTCTGGTATTGATTGTCCACAGCTTCTCAATAGAATAAACATATCGACTCCGAGTCGGCTACCGAGGCTCTCAGCCTATAAATTATTTAAAGAACCATTCTTTAGAACTAACTTGAGTTACAGTTCGCCACTAACCAGAATGGTAAGAACTTACAATTATTTGCCTAATTGTAATGACATTGACATCTTTTGTGACAAATCAATCACTTTTAGGAACAAAATTAAGCGGAGAGTTTTCCAAAGTATGTAAGTAGTGTAAAGTGTATACTTATGTTCTTCTATACTAAGCCTTGTCATAATTGTCTTATTCACTAAGATTTAGATTTAAATTATTGTATTTACCTTTTTAAAATTGTTAATTTAATTTAAATATTAGAATTAAGTTATTAACATAATAATATCCCATTAAGTACCTCATAATTTTTCTTTGGAGTAAGTTGTAAATACCTTTAAGAGGTAAACACAAGGCTCTATACCTAATCTAAGACTTAATTTAAGACAGTTGTACTGTGTATTACCTAATGGTGTTTCGAAATAAAATAAATAAATAAATAAAATACTTTTCAATGTCTTTGATGGAATCATAATTAAACTCTATGTAAAGTAAAATTTGGGCACTAAACAAAATTGGGACCTTATTAATAGTCGCTGTATACCATTGTAATAGTTCTACATTTGTCTCGTTTCCTCAGATAATAAATAATTTTAAACCTAACTGCCTCTGGGGTGTAGTTGTATTACGGTACGACTGAAATGCTGAGGATTCGGGTTCGATCCCCCGGTTGGGCAAAGTGATATTGAGTGTTTCTATTCAGTATCAGCTCAGACTCTTAGAATTTGTACCAGATATGGCTTGCCCCCTATCACATCATGGGACGGAGTACGCACGGCGAAAAGTGAGCACTAGTTATGCCTCTGCCTACTCCCTTGGGGGTAAAAGGCGTGAGTGTGTGTGTGTGCTATTTTTAAAGGCATTTTAATAATATTCTATAATCTATACTAAACAAAAAAAAATGTAATTTTGCTCAATAGAAAATTTTCTTTATAAAACATCTAGTTATATGTTATTTAATGCAAGTCAACATCAGCCCATATAAAACAAGCATAGGCCTTCAATAATTCATATTTTGAATCACAAGCTGTACAAATCCGAACATCGCCACTAAACAGACTCAGCAAATCACAGTACATATGTTACAATGTAAAAAATCAGTGCAAACTGTGCAAAATGCACAAAGTCAACGTAAGCAGGTCATCTTGTCTGTTCTTTTGCTGCTGCAGACAACGCTTGGCCTACTAACACCCTATCACCCGCTGCCATATCAAATTTAAAGTCTTTTGGGGCTTCAAACAACAGTATAATCGTACTACCCATGTTAAATTGACCGAATAAGTCACCTTTCTGGTATGATGCTTGTAAGTCTCTCTCGTTCACTATGTTTCGTTTTCCTTTCGTGTTTGTCCGTAATTCCGGGTCAGAGTATATCTCTATTGAGCCAACGTTGGTCGCTCCGACTGCTGTCATGCTGAAGAAGCCATACTTCCATTCTCCGACGTATATAGCCCGTTCGTTTATCGTAAATAATCCTGGAATGAGTCTCGCAAGCCATGGATTCACAGATAATAGTTTACCAGAGAAATGCCTCCGGAATGTTGCCGTCCAGTTGCATGGAGAGTGGAAGCGATGGTAATCACCCGGCGCCAAATATATTATGCATTGATGTAATACATTCTCTTTGTTGGTCAATAAAGAATTGTAGTAATCTTCAGACTTCTTCTTAGACCATTTATTTTCGCCCAAAAACTCTTCTAAACTATATGTGACACCTTTAACTTGCTCTATTTTGTCTGTGTCCGCTGGACCGCAGTTTAGAACCACTCCATCGCAGGGCGAAACACAGGGGGAAGGCGCAATGTACCTAGCACCTTCTCTTAGAGGCCTCGTAAAGAATGCGGACAAGCTTTTATAATAACTCAAGTCTGTCACCGCTGCATCGTTCAAATTCACATTAAACATTTTCACATATGTACCGTAGACAAAACCGCGCAACGATACAGGTAATTCGCATGCCGCAATTTTCCCCCATAATCGACTTGTGACTCGAAAAGGGAATAGCTCGTAGAAGCGTATTTCTACTTTAGACACTTCGTAATTAATACTCGCTCGTATGTAACACCATCCTACGTAAATAACACTGCCTAGAGGCATCCATCGAGTGAATATAGCGCGAAAATTTAGCCATTTCGTCTTCTGAAGATTAACACTCTTTGTTTGATGTACGGAACTCGTTTGCCGAAAAGGTCGGTGCGGACGCAACCGCTGCTTGAAAAGTGGATTCATCACTGGAAGGCAGCTTCTGATGCGCGTCGGAGGAAACATTTTCGATTTCACGTCGATTTATAAATATATCTTTTTGTTTATCTTAATTTTTCGCGACCCGTAACGTCTCGTCCGCAACTGCACAGATAATAAAATTAATTGCGATGCGACTTAAAAGAATGTAAGTATTTGCTTGTTATACTTCTGTGATAAGTATAGTCCGACGAAATTATATAATAGCGTATTTAACAAATTATGCAATCGATTCCTGACTTTAATGCATTCCAGTAAGAATAATAGTTTTCTTTACTGTTACCACTGGTAATGCGTTTTTATCGGAGCCGTAATTTGAGACCATTCTGAACCATAATAAACTTGAAATAACATTTACGCTGTCATTTTACAACACTAATTTTTGAACATCAATTAGGTACTCATATGTAAAATAACTAATAATAAACTGTAATAGGTATTGTAAGAGTACTATACAAAAACATAAAAGCATAACTTACAAAGAAACACAGTATTCATTATTATTTAATTTCAACATATATAAGGTTGTACATGTATTTGGCAAAGTTTCTAAACGCATCTACCATAGACGCAAAACGGGACAATTTTACTTGAACTTTCTAAAGATTTATTTATATTTTATATTTATTGCGCTTGAAAAACCATGAGCGGAGTAAATCTAACAGTAAAATTAGTTTTATGATATAGTATTTTTTTTTGTTTAGTGTAGTAAAAATATTAGAAACCGTCAATTTGATTTTCCAGACGAAAAAAAACTTTGAAATTAGGTGACAGTTGTCAAACTGCCGATGGCCGCGTATCCAGCCTACTAGAATGAAAAGTAACACAACTGTTGACGTTATTATCAGTTTGCGCCGTTTTTTTCCTTTCATTATTTTTTTTCCCGCGTTTATTTTACAATTCCATGTCATTGAGTTGCGATGGCGACATTGACACGAATAATACGAAGAAAGAGTCACAGAGATGCGAAGATAGTCCAGGCGTTTTGGAGGAAGATATCGCGTTTGAAAAAGAATTCAAGGGTTTCGTAAGGGTACCTGTTGTGCTGCTCAAGCGTCACGATATCAGCGCCTACTTACCTCCCAAGGTTACAAACAACTTGATAAAAACATCTCCAGTACATTTACGACGTCTTTCACAAATATGTTCCGTTAAACTTAAAAGAGATGACTTGGACACTCTTGTAACCTTTTTGGCCCATAAACGCAGCGATTCGGTGAGTTCTGATTCCGATTCCGATTCTGATTCTGAGATTATTGACGTAAACATGGCTGCTAGATGTAATATTTGCGAGAAATTATACGCCAATGAGCGAAAATTGCATAAACATCAGTCGAAAAAGCATATGATTGTGTATGAGAATAAGCCTCAGAAGCGGGTCTCGTTCTCCGACCATGTAATCATTCATGAAGTGAAAGAATACCACAAATGTAGGAAATGCTCGAAAATATTTGAAGATTATAAATCTTTGAAGGTTCATATGAAAGGTTATCACAAAAAACGTAAATGCTACATTTGTCATTACTGTAATAAGAACTTTGTTGATCGGATGTTCTTTAAGGTCCATATTAAGCTGCACTGTGATGTGTGTGGACTGTACCTCCAAAACAAGTCCAAGCACGCTGAACACAAGAGAAGCGTATGCCGTACGTTTAAACTCCACCCTTGTAAGACTTGCAACGAATCATACTTCAGATTCATGGACTTGAAGGACCATAGCTACGGACATTTGGGCACATTTTTTATCTGTGACATATGTAAGGACCAATTTGTGACGAAATGTGCGGTCTCCCATCATATCTCGTTCTTACATTCAAAAGAGAGACCAGTTACGTTGTATGGTATGAGGAATTTGGGTACAGAACGGTTATATTTATGCAATTTTTGCGATGAAAGCTCTGTAGACAAAGACATAATCGAAGCGCATGTAAACCTACTCCCTGATCTAACTAACAGAGCTATGACTGGTTATAAAGACTACTATTTCTGCGATCAGTGTCTCAAGAAATTTGATACGGAGACAGACATGCTTCAACATAAGTGGACACACTTTTTGAAGACAAGTGATAACTCACAGAAACGAGCTGAGCCGAAGATCAAATATGATGTGAATCAGATTCCTGACCACATGAAGCCTAAGGTAGTTGTGGAGAGACTTAAGATGGAGAAGGTTAAAGGAACCGAAGTGCCGAATGGAGTTAAGAAGTCCATTCTCAAACCGAAGAAGACTTTGATATCAAGTCATAAGTGTGAGGTGAGAACAGGCTTATTTTAATTTACAGGTTGATTAAAATAATTTGGAAATAAATAAAATTTATCACAGCAATTTTTGCATTTCTAACAAGTATTTAAAACCTCAAACATCGTCAAATCTATATACATATATAAAAGCAAAAAGTCACTCACTGATTCACTCATTCACCATGAAATCTCAGAAACTTTTAGGACGTAGGTGCTCACTATGATGGGATTTTGCGATATTCAATCCCTAAAGGGGTAAAAAGGGGTGGCAAAGTTTGCCCAAAAACTACAAAGTATTGATGAAATTTGGTATGGATATAGTTTGAGACCCTGGGAAGGTTTAAGCCTTCTTTTCATCCCGGGAAGATGTATAGCGGAACCTTTAGCCAGGAAAAAGTCTCTCATGCAGGCAAAGCTGCGGGCAAAAGCTAGTATTAAATATATATAAATATTTGTATGTTAGAAGTAAACACAGAAGCAACGACACAAGGTAGGTCATGTCCTGGATTAATACATAGGGTACTTTTTATCCCGGTAATTTGGTCCCGTGGGAAATAATGGATATTTTTAATCTGATTATTTAATTAGATGGCGCTGGCGTCGTACTGTGTTTTAAGGACTTTTGTAGAGGGAAAGGTCTTTCAGGCGGGCGAAGCCGCGAGAAATACTTAATCTCACATCTTTTTCTCTACTCAACAGTATGTAAGGTCCCATGTAATTTCCTATTGCCATATAACAGGCACCATGACTGATAATGAGCAGAGAAACCCATTATAACTTCCCCAAAACTACAAATCGAACATGAGACCTCAAGTCAGCACTTCCGTTGTAGGTAGGTAGGTTGGTGGTAGGTCTCTCTTAAGTAAGTGTCCGTTTGGGTGGGTACCACCGCAATGGCTATTTCTACCGCCAAGTAGCAGTGTACATGCACTGTTGTGTTTCGGTTTGAAGGAAATTTTAGCCAGTGTAACTACTGGACATAATGAGACTTAACATCTTATGTCTCAGGATGACGATCGCAGTGGAGTGCCACACAGTACTTTGTAACTCCAGGTGCTGAATGGTGTTGCTACTGTTTATGGGTGGTAGTATCGCTTACCACCAGGCGAACGGCATGCACGTCTCGTCATTTAATGCAATAAAAGAAACCACTATACAACCACACCTCCAAAGTGTATTTATATCACTAAGATTTATGTTATATTTACAGAATTGTGGCAAATACTACTCATCAAGATCCTGCCTAAAACGTCACATTGAAACCCAACACAGTGATTACGAGAACCTTCGCTGCAAAGTCTGTGAGGAGACCTTCGTCTGGCCTTCCCTTCTCCGAAGCCACAAGTGCATCCGCCTCAAGCACCCTGAAATGCCTTTCGACGACGCCAGACCGGAAATACATTTTGACAACATGCAAGAACTAACCCAGAATGGTTTTGATGACTTGAATATAGAAGAGAGTGATGATTATGCCCATATTGTGGATTTTGAGGTGCCTGCGCCTGTGCAGTGTGATTATAGTACTAGCAATGGGGAGAAGTTTGGACAGTTAAATGGCTTAGGGTATAAACTGGTCATGCAGGAGGTACCAATTGAATTTTAGCGCGGTAAGGTGTTGTTTATCATTTTGTACATCATATACGTAAATGAGAAATTTCAGGCTAACTAAGTTTATTTTTTGCCATCAGTTGGATCGTTGTAATTTGACACTTCACTCTTTAGTTTGTTATATTTATTTTCATGATACTGAAATGAATAAATTTGCAAATAAATTGGTCCATCCACTATACTCCATGTGACATATTATTTGCCGTTATTGGTTGAATATTATGGTATTGAAGAGTTTTTATACAACACGATCAGCCAAGCTTGATGCCTGTTTGATGGTAAATGTCTGCCCCTAAATAGTAACATCTATGAATTGCAAAATTGTGGCTATGAGTTCTTTTGTCTTCTTTCATTATTCTTATTATATGGTTGGTTATTTATGTTTATTTATTGTATGAAGTGTTACTCAATGATTTGGTTAACGATTCTTAATATTCATTATTTATTTAGGGTTGGCAATAACATGCTATTTGTAAAATAACTGTTGTAGCAGTGAAGTCATTAAATTTGGAGATTTCATGGCATTGCACGGTGCTCAACCTGAGACACTGAATATGTCCATATCAAACATAATTATAGTATGAAGCATGCCTACAATATTAGGCTCTCTACACACAATCAGTACATAGTACAATATTTACTTATATTTTATATAAGAAAAAATATATGTTATTTACCTATTTTATTGAATATATTTTAGTTTTTCTTTTATTTTTGTTTATATTTCAGAATCCTAGAGCAAATAAATAATATAAATTACGCCATCAAATCTTCTTGACAATCATGAAATCAAAATAACTAATAAGTCGCACACTCGCCATGCTAAATATGCCAACGCGAGTGTATGCATGCTCATTTTGAAATTACGTTATTAAATGAAACCACATATTCGTCTTTACCTCTGCTTACACAGTGCCAAAAATCATCCTTGAATAACGAATATTTTCACCAAAAATCGCGGTTTTAAATTTCAGATCTTTTTATAATTTTGTAGTTTAGTGCAAATACGGCATGTGCGTGAGAGTATTTCTGACTCAAATTGTGATGTTGCCGATGCACAGGGCGTGTAAAATTAAAATCATTTTTATTTACATTTATTTTTTTTGAAACTTACACTTCTATATTTTTGATCTGCGGTTCGAATAACTTATTACAAACTGTTATTTTCAACAAGTATGTGGTTTTATTTAGCAACGCAGTGTCAAAATAACCTTGTATAAGGCCGGTTTTAGACGAAACGTTTATATCAACAGTATATCAAGCATTATATGAATTGACATATATGCTTGATATTACGCGTGTGGTCTAAATGTTAATCTTTTAATAATCAAGCTACGGAATTGAATGCTATAAGCATCGTATAAATAAGGCTTAATTTTGGTATACCTATCAACTTCGTTGCATCCACACGTTTTCTGGTTATGTTATGTAAGTCCCGTATGCAAGAAATCTTGATGGTGACTGTATGTTATTTTTTATAGAACTTGTCTAAAAGAAAAATAATCTTTCACTCAATATATTTACACATTCAGGTTGTATATTATAAAAACGACTTTAATACATTCGTGTTAGGATTCCTATTATCATGAAAATACAATTTGTTTACATTTGAGGCACATTAATTCATTGAAATGAATTTAAGTCGTTACAATAACTTTAAATCTAAAGTGCACATTTTGATATAGTTTATACATAAAATGCAGCTTTTCTCACAGTTAAGTATAGGATATAACATACAAGATGCCACAAAATAGATTTATTATAGATCATTTCATTAATATGGATAAAATATAAATAAGTATTTAGAATCACCTTGTGTAAAAATGACGGTGTAATGCTAAATGCAATTAATGTAATAACCACATACAATAAATAATAGTGAAAAATACATAGTTATACAAAAGATGAACGGTTTTTTAACTGCCGTCAATAAATAAGTACATTTTGAGGTCATTAATGTAAGTATGTAGTTTAAGGGTCATGTCTACTGTTTTACTTTGTACATAGACTATCATACAGCTTAAGGCCTATGCATACGACGTGACGCTCTTTCTCAAGTAAATCTTTTTTTTTTATTGCGTTGAATGACGAGACGAGCATGCTACTCGCCTGATGGTAAGCGATACGACCGCCTAGAAACAGTAGCAACACCACACAGAGCTTTAAGTACTGCATGGCACTTACTGTGCTTGTCATCCTGGAACATTTGATGTTAGGTCTCATAATACCCAGTAATCAAGCTGGCTACAATGTCCTTCAAACTGGACAACAGTGCATGCACGAAGCTGCTTGGTAGAAATAGACATTGCGGTGGTACGCAGACGGTCACGGGCGTAGCTATAGCTTTCACATGGGGGAAGTCCTACGATATACAAATTTTAGTGGCGTGGGTTCTTGCCTAGCATGACACCGTCTACACAGACCCCCCCCCACGTGATATATTAGAGTGTGGGCATGTTTGCTAGCCCGATCATTTTAGAAGCTATGGGAGGGGTCCGGCTCCCCAAAATGTCAGCGGTCAGTGGCGTAGCGTGGTTTATTGTAAGCTAAGGGGGGTCCCGACCCCCTGAACCCCCCGCCCCCTTATATACGCCCATGCAGATGGTCCCTCTCATACGAGAGCTACCGGTAAAATTATTCCATTGCACCTGATTGTTAAGGAATTCTATATGTAGGATCGACTGACGACATATAATTATCTTCGCCAAACACATTATATCCAGGATGATCTCGGAACGTAACACTTCGCGTTACTATGCCGGGTTCTTTACACCTTGTATACGGACTACGGTGGTCGCTGTCCGGGTGGATACAAATATCCAATCACTAGTTGATCATGTAAATGTGTCCATCTCAATACCAGCCATGTATTATATACTGCCCACTGCTGAGCACGGGCCTCCTCTACTACTGAGACGGTTTAGGCCTTGTCCACCACGCTGGCCTTGGGTTGGCAGACTTCACATACCTTCGAAATTCTTATAGAGTTTTTCAGGTATGCAGGTTTCCTCACGATGTTTCGTTAAAGCGAGCGATAATTCCCAAAGAATACACACGTGCGCTACGTGCGTGCGTGTCTTTTGGCTTTGAACCTGCGGACATTCTTCTGACTGCCGCCGTTCCATTCCCAGCTAGGCTATCGCCGCTTGTAAATGTGTGTTTACGTTTAATGCAATTTCTATTAAAATAGATATTCGGTGTTCTATAAATCTGATTACTATGAGGACTCTTAGAAGTTCATTGTCTCTCTCACTCCTCCTCACTGTGCACCTTTCCATTGTGAAACTATGATTGCTTGATTCATCATCTTTTTTTTTCTATGACCTATAGGCTTAGCACATTTATATAATCTGAAATCAGTCTGAAATAGTGTTAATACATGACATTTCAGTATTTTATACCTTTTTAAACATAGTTGACTAACAGTTAAACCCTTATAGGTATACGGTAATCAGGCTATTTTGTTTCTAAGTAAATTAATTAAAATATCTTCTGGAAGAAGCAAGTAAGGATCTTGCATTCTTGTGAACTTCTGTCTGTACGTTATTTCTTGCCAAGTAACAGTCTAATATCAATATATTCTTGTTATTTAACACTGCCTATTTCCAAGGCTGAATGGCTAAGTCTTTATTGAGCTTTTTTATCCTTTTTTCTTGTAAATTATTTTTACAAAATCTACTGCTTCCTCACTCTCGTATCTCGAAAAACATAATTTTACGATATCAATTTTAAATGTATTACGGTGCTAAAAGATGAGTTAGGGTATTTTAAATTATTAAATAAGAATATATTTTTAAACACAATTTTACGATTTAAATTGTCTTTGATTCCTGTTATCTCATAATATTAATAATGTCCCACTGTTGGGCACGGGTCTCCTCGAGAGGGTTTAGACCCCAGTCCACCACATTCGCACATAGATGATTTTGATAAACGTTTTCACTAAACGATCCATCTTCGGTCCAATATCGAGAATAAACCAATTGAAATAAGTCATTTGTAAGTATAAGCATGTCACAAATACTTTGTTCTGACTTCTGATTGGTCCATTTTCGCGATGGATCGAAAAAGCTACTGGGTACGTTTATTGTAAATGGCGGTTAAAGAACCCAAAATATATCTGAGATATGAGATTGAGAGAGGAACATTGTGTGGAACATAATTGAGATAGACCAACGTAATATATTGTGATGAATAACAGTTCGGTTAAATCCTGTATTTGCATCTCTATTCTCTACTTACGTATTCGATAAATAAATATTCATAAAAGTCTATGCATGTATTTGTTTAAATTTGTATTAAAATGTGTTTTTTTATATTAAATTTACGTAAACTATTACAACATTTAAGTGACTGAAGTTTAAGAGTATTTTCATATATAAACATAATAGTTTAAATGGCTATTCAAATGTTTACACTAGGTTGTGAACAAGTGTAGATTTTATTTTTTAGTATTATGTCGTATGTGAGTCACCTTAGAATCACCGGTGCCTCATAGCAACAATGTATATTTTATTATTGGTTGATTGGTAATTAAATAAAGGCAGTTCTTTATATTTTTGGTTATTTTATTTTGCTTGTTGCGTTGTTTTCTCATTACATTATATCCCTATCAAAAAAGTTTTTATTCTTAAATTAAGTTTCGCCGGATATGCTTTGTGGCTCTTCAGTCCCTTTAGCCAGGTCTGTATGATTGGCGAATTCCATATTCTTAGGAATGGTTGGCGCTCACTTGGGTAGTTCTACATTCAGCAGTAGACGGCGATAGGCTGATTGATCTAGCTTTAGGAATGTAGACGCCATCACAAACGTGTCATTGTGCTTTAAATAAATAAATAATGTAGAGCAAGATTGTTTGTATTTTTTGGATGTTAGATTTTTTACTCTGCAATCAAGACATTAGTAAAGAAAGCGCTGAAAGCAAGAATTAGGCCGCTTACTTAGACAATGTATAAAGGACGCTTTCTGCGAAAGTATAAGATCAACTACTCATGCAAATTGCAAACATTTATAAAAACTGTTGTAGTAAGCGTAAAACCGACAAATGTTTAAAAATTATTTATATGTGCGTTCATAACGACACAAAACAAACGTTCAACGCTCATAACAAAATATTTTGATCGCTGCATAAGCACACGACGCGTTCTTTCTATATGGTCTAAGGCTGCTTATCTAAAACACTTTCTTTATGCTAAAACACTGTATAGTGTTTTGTCTTGCTATGTCGAGGTTTAATGCGAAAGGAAGTGAGACTAAACGTATGACAAATGTATACTTCGTCTATTAGTATGGCAAATAGAGTTATTGTACATATGGCCCCTATTGTGAAACTGCGTCTATTAACAACGCACCTAAGCACACAGCGTCATATTACCACTTACAAAATAAATGCGATTCTGCTGAAGTCTAAAATCAACACGGATGAAATAATTGAATGGTAATTTATTAGAAAAAGAATAGGAACTATGGCGGTAATAAGTATGCCTACCATGAACCAGAACGAGACCAGCGTGCCCTAAGGCCTAAATGAAACCCCATCACAGGTGGCCTGTGCCCAGGAGTGGGATAGAATAATAGCTAATTAAATATTTACAGTCAGCAGCATAAGTATCTGTACAAAATCAAAATTTCAAATCGCCTATATACGCGTTAATTTAAACTGAAACATTTTTTTCTTCGTTTGAAGTAAAGTAAATATGTATTATTTTATTTTTGTGAAGAAAGAAAAGATTAGTAAGAACACGAAAATATGTAGGCAATTTGAAATTTTGAATTTGTTCAGCTACTTATGCTGCTGACTGTACCTACATGCCAGTCACCCTGTATACATATTGAGTACTGCTGAGCACGGGCCTCCTCTACAAGTGAGAGGGTTTAGGTCTTAGTTCACAACGCTGTCCTTGGGTTGGCAGGCATCACATTCTTTCGGAATTCTGAAAGAAAACTTCTCAGGTATATGTACAGGTTTCCGCGAGCTATAATTCACAAAGAATGCATACATAACTTTTTAGAATAGTCAGAGCTGCGTGCCCATGGGTTTTGAACCTGCGGACATTCGTCTCGGCAGTCCGTTCCACTCCCAAGTAGGCTATCGCCGCTTAAATTACAAACAAATATGTACATACCTCTTAATAAATATGACACTTAAAGCAGTAGTTCTCTTAGCTATGTATTTCAATTTATATCTTATTAATTATTACTCCGTAACTTTATTCGTTTCGCCCTTACTTACATTAATTGTAGATAAAAACTGACTAAATGGATTGTCATGCTAACCACAATACTTATTGATAGTTTGTAGGTCGCCTAAAGTTGTATTTACTTATTTACAAAGAATGTTTTTGTCAAACTAAACTATATACTACGGAAAAAGGAATCAATGTTCATTTCTACACTAATCTAAATGTAATTTGTAAATATTAAATAATGTAATTATTTAAGTTAAGTGGAAATAAGGAAAACGGCACAAAATTAAATATATTCGACGCATTTGAATTTGTTTTATTGGGTTGAAGAGTAGTGTTAAAGGAGATGTCCGCTTTTTGTATGGGTACTGGGCCTCAAAATCTAACCAGGTTCAAACTTATTACCTGAATAATGGGTAATATATGGAGCTTGATTCCATTAAAAAAAATATTTTTAGATCAGGCTCCATTTATGATAAACTTTTCAAGTGTAGTTTTTAGGCAAAAAAATTACATTAATTATAAAATAAGAGGACTTTAAAATTATACGATTTATTGCAAAGGCCTAGTTTTTGGGAGTAGGTACTATCCAAATATATATAAAGTATGTTGGTTAAAATTTAAAGCCGGTTTTTAGACATGTCCTTTGTTATTAGGCCGCGGCCTAACGAGCGCCATATTTAAAATAGGGGCAGCATAAGGTTGCGATCAGGGAATTTTTTTGCTCACTCAAAATAGTCAACCTGGGACGGGGACTTGCGAGGCGGCACAAACTGAAACGACCATTGTCCCGAAATAACCCCCATTGAAGATATAGGCAAGATACTGGTCAGATCTATCTATATAGGGGATTGCACGCGTGGCTCTCATTTGTTGAAATGACTTTTTTTGTTGCCTTGGGCCGGCAAAGTTTGGGTCCACCCCGATCGGCAAGAACCCACGCTACGCCACTGAACCCACCCTGAATCCGTTACAGTTATGGCAGATCCTTGTCGCTTGTTCCTGCTATCCTCAAATATAAGTATTTTATGCGGATGTTAGTACAAGTTACGTTTATAATTTATCAGTGGCCTTGCACGGATCTTTGCCGCACGGGGCCGTAATTACTTCAACATTCCTGTAGAAAGTGAAAGGTGAAAATAGCTAAAGGTATTCTCTATTTCATACTTAGATTTCATAATTTACGTTTGAGTATTATTTAAATAATTTTACAATATTTTAGATGAATTTATTATTCTAAATTGAAATGTACAGTCAGCAGCATAAGTAGCTGAACAAATAAAAAATTTCAAATTGCCTACATAATTTTTGATGTGAAACATCTATAGCCGCACGTAAAACCGATTTCTGGCGTGGCGACGCATGCCGTGGCGACGCGTCGCCACGCTATATGATAGTATTTTATCTTACTAATTTGAACCTTAAATACAATGCGTAGAAGCTATAATTCTTGAAACGAGTATATTTTTATTTATTAAAGTCATTAAAACCATTTCTTACTAATCTAATATGAACCTTAAATACATTGCGTAGAAGCTATTTCCCCAGCGTTGGCACGGCACGAGTACAAAGGAATCGAACGTAACATTATTTTTTCAAATTTTGATTTATTCTACTTTGGTTGTGATGACCATTGCATTTCTAACATTTATCAATAACAAGACTAAACGTGCGTTGCTCGCGTTTAAAAATCTACTTTATGTGGTAAGCGTAAGATCGAATTTGTGTTTAGTCAATCAAAATTTGTGATAAAAAATGCTATGCAATAGCTTTACCGCGGCAGTCTCCGTGTCGTAATCTGTTCTTTTTAACCGACTTCCAAAAGGAGGAGGTTATCAATTCGTGTGTTTGTATTTTTTTTTATGTATGTACACTGATTTCTCTGAAAATTGGGAGCGTATTTCCTTGATTCCTTCTTTATTTAGTAAATAAGGGTCGCGAAGTGGTCCCATTTCAATATATCTTGGTATAGGGTTCATCATTTTATGGAACAGACTAAATAGACCTGAATCATATGAGTAATTTCATTCGACGACTTAAAAGTGCCCTTACGAAAGTCTATTAGCAACGCATAAATTTGAACTATTTTTTATTGAATAAAAGCATAATAAAAGATAATACATATGCATGGTGACCCGTTATACGAATAACAGGGACTCCCACTAGATGGTAAGGGATAAATAGGTATATGAAACGATTTATTTATAAAAAAAGTAATAAATAGCAAAAAACGTAGATTTGTCATATTGCTATAAAAAATGAGTAGGCGCTTTTCGACAGATTCGACAGAATGTAGTTAGTATCTATCTATAGACTTCTAATGGACCTCTAAATATAATAAATATAAGCTGTTTAGTCTTGAGAACGAATATATTATAATGACTTGCAGAATTCTTTTAATAGGTACGTATATTAGTGTAATATGTGTGTGACGCAAAACGCCCATGCAAGTTTGCGATTCTACTTAAGGAAAGGAATGTTTAACTCCTGATTTAATAAATCATTCATCATTGCTACATAATGGAGCATTAAAATTTTCACCTGATTTCAGGATCTACTAGAATCTATACCTACTTTGGTTTGCAAAGTATAATCTAACTGCGTGTGATGTTCTAGAGATTAGATTAACAACTCAACAGTGAGCATCAGGCTGTTCTACCCAAATTATGGAGTCTTTTATATTATAATGCAGACCTGAACTGTTGTCCTAGCGTGACACTACCCTGGCGATCCTTTAAGTTTACGTTCAGAGTCATAAGACCATTCTCAGCCTAATATGACTGCTACTGGTGGTAGCTCTCATATGTAAGAGGCCGTCTGGGTGGGTACTACCGCAATGTCTATTTCTACCGCCAAGCAGCAGTGTTCATACACTATAGTTTCGGTTTGAAGGACATTGTAGCCAGTGTAACTACTGGACATAATGAGACATCTTGTCTCAGGATGACGAGCGCAGTGGAATGCCACACAGCACTTTGTAACTCAAGGTACTGGATGGTGTTGCTACTGTTTATGGGTGGTCGTATCGCTTACCATCAGGCGAACGGCAAGCTCGTCTCGTCATTCAATTCAATAAAAAATAAAATAAAATATGACCGCTCCGCTCATTCTCGCGGTATGCGGTAAGAATAAATAAAACACTTCTAACAAAAAATATTTTATTTTTCAATACAAATTCAAATAGTATACCTAGAATGACTTGGATCATCATAGTAGGATATATTATATATACTCTATGGACTTGGATTATACAGATACAAACCATGAGTTTTTCTAGCACCTTTTCTGAAAAATTCCGTGTTACATAATAATAACATTTTCCTTCCTGGACTATTTTGCTTTTAAGTATAGATATAATTTTCTGAAATAAAAATGAGAACTGTTATTATTATCAAAGGGCTCGGGTAAATTTTTTGAGAGATCACCCTGAAGTCTTCATCATCGTCATGATTATCACGACACAGAAGAAAGAAAGCTGTATGAATAATGTCCACTGCTGAATATAGGCCTCCCCTAAAGATTTCCAGACGAACCTGTCTTATACCACCTTTAAACCATGAACACACTATAATCTAGATTTAATTTCAAATCAATTTACTGATATATGTAATTGCGTGCTGAAATAAATTTAAGCTATAATTCAATTCAATTCTTCTTCTTCTTCTTGTTTTTATTATGGCTTCCACCGATTAACAATCGGTGATTTCGCCAATGTCAAGTAATAATAGCAGATACAAAACAATAATTATAAATTCTTAGAAATAAAAAGTTGTCGCCATGTCAAAAAACAAAAAAAAAACCAATTCAATTCAATTTTTAAGTTATGGCTCCATCGCTGTCAGGCGATGATTTTGCCAATGTCAAAGTAGGAAAAGAGTAAAGACACGATAGGTCTAATCATATGTCTTATATTGTCTGTGACTGTTGAGCGGTGAATAAAGCACTGGCAATAAAAAATGTCTAAAAACACCACGCATAAAACCCACAAAATAATGTAAATAACAAAAAATTTGAATGTATAATACCATACTACAACCAAATATAAGAAAATAAATTTAAAAAAAATCAGAGACAAAGAAATAAACTGAAGAAAACATAAAAACAAATACCGTTATAACCGAATATTATTATTTTTAAAAAATTTATAAAGTACTTTTATTAAAGGACAATGAACTAAAGTTAAAATAAAAGGAATATTAATTGGGCGGGGTATATCTGCAGGAAGAAGGTCATAAAGGGGGACTAATAACTTAGGACAGAAAAAAAATATATGCTCCAAGGAACCCTCGTCCAAACCACACTCACACAAGGAGTGATCTCTTACTCGAATTTTAGCTAAAAACACTGGAGTGCAGACAAAACCAAGTCGCAGTCGGATTATCACTGATGTGATCAACTTATCTGCAAAATTTTTGTTTCTAAACCAACATTTAGGAGATATTGAAGGCCGAATGAGACCAAAGTATTTTCCTTTAGACTGACAAGTACTTTGCCATAGGACATCCCATTTTGTAATCATATTTGGCTTAGCTAGACAACGAAGATCACGAGGAAAACAGGCATTGTGAGACTCATCGCCCCAATGAGAGGCCGCCCTAGCAATTGAATCAACAGTTACATTTCCCGAAATACCAGAGTGGCTGGGAATCCACGCCAAAGCCACTTCAATGTCCAAAGAATGACATTTATACAAAAGTTCTTTAATTTGGAGGGTAAGGAGGAAATTACTTCGGGAACGAAAATGGGACTTAGATAAATCCATTAGGCAACTTAGGGAATCAGTAAGTATAATGGTTTTGTTTAATTTATGCGAGAAGATATATGCAATAGCTTCAAAAAGCGCTATGGCTTCCCCAGTAAAAACTGAGCTAAATGGAGAACAGCGAAAATTTTATATAATTTTGAATTTGGGTATCCAAACTGCAGCACCAACATTACCATCTTCAGAAAGTTTAGATGCATCCGTATAAATAGTTAGCCAGTCAGGCCAATCCCTATCTAAAATATAATTAAGTTTAGCATCAGCACCAGGATCATTTTTATGAATATTGAAATTAAGATAGATATTAGGATGGAAAATTAAAACTTCATAAGGAGTTTCAAAAAGAGGATTAATATTAGATTGCACAATAGGAGTACTCAAATTCAGAAATTGATTAAGGCTATTAATCAGAAGAGGGGAATCCTTGTGGGACCAATACGAAGAAGAAAGAATTAGTTCTGATAGAGAGCGCAGAAGAGTTAGAAGAGGATGAGATTTATACTGAGCAATGTTAAAAAAAAATCTATCTGATAGAAATTGACGACGTAAATGAAGAGGGGGTTCCACACACTCCACCTGCATGGCATTTACTGGAGAGCATTTCATAGCCCCAGTAATAATGCGCAGGCATTTGGCCTGGACTAAATTCAACTTAGCCATGGCAATTTTATTACATGGCTCCAAAATGGGACAACCATAGTCAAAATGACTCCTAACAATAGCGTTGTATAAAATCCTCTGACTAGAAGGATGCGAGCCCCAACGGACACCAGAGAGGGCACGAAGGACATTTACACCTCTATCTGATTTCTTTAAAATATATTCAATGTGATAAAGGCCAGATAATTTAGAGTCAAGAATAATGCCGAGAAATTTAACTTTATCCAAAATGATAATACGATTATTTTCAACACAAAGATTAATAGGAGGAATGGAACGTTTGCGTGAAAATATAACAGCATTACATTTGGGCACCGATAGGCCCAAGCCATGATTAATCAACCATTCATTTAAGTAACGCAGAGCGGAATTTATTGGATTCACAGCGTCCACAACAGACGGAGCATGCCCTCTATTGTAAGAGGGCAATATCATCTGCATATTGCAAAATCTTACAAAAGCAATTTACTGACGAGTCCAAATCGCTAGTGTATAAATTGTATAAAATAGGACTCAAAACGGAACCCTGGGGAAGACCTTTCCAGATAAGCCGAGGGGTGGAAATGAAATTTTGATGCCGCACCATAACCGAACGCGCCATAAGAAGATTACAAATGAAATTGAATAACCTAGCGGGAAAACTGAGATGTAGCATCTTCAGTCTAAGTAGCGGGAGTTGTACATTATCGTAAGCAGACGCCACATCTAAAAATACCCCTATAACGCTTTCATTTTTAGAAAAAGCAATACGCACTTCTGTCATAAAAATACTTACCTAAGCTATCTAAAGTGCCCATTCCTTTTCTGAAACCGAATTGAGAATTAGAAAGGATGCCTTTGGATTCTATAATCCACTCAAGTCGGTTTTTTATAAGATTTTCCATGATCTTGGCTAGAACCGAGGACAAAGCAATGGGTCTATAGGAGGATGAACAGTTAGGATCTTTTCCGGGTTTTAAAATAGGAAGAACAATTTGAGATTTCCAAGATTCTGGAATAATACCGCTAATAAAAAAATAATTAATAAAATTAAGAAAATACTCCTTACAAAATAAAGAAGATTTACAAATAAAGGAATACGGAATCCCGTCCACGCCCGGAGCAGAATCTTGAAGATGGTCCAGAGCACAGGTAAGTTCAGAGAGCGAAAACAGATAATCAAATTTATCTGTAGAAGACCTAGAAGACGCATTAAACGAAGGAAAACAATCATAATTGGGTACGAACGGGGGAGCCAAGTTATTAAAAAAACCGTCCAGCCACGTGCTAGAATCATTCGAAGAGATCGTTGAAGAATGATCATCACAAGCTCTACGGAAAGCTTTAATTTTCTTCCAGACCAGCGAAGCAGGAGAACGAGGGGATAATGATTCACAGAAATTTAACCAACCTAGCCTCTTCTTTTTAACTAGCAGACGACAGGTACGAGTTGAAATTTTCTTGAATTCCAAAAAAATTGACATAGTGGGGGAAGCTGCGAAAGATTTTTCAGCTTCTTTACGACAACGGATGCTTTCAGAGCACTCAGAATCCCACCAAGGCGGAGAAGGAATAAAATTACAGGCCGAGTTTTTCAAAGGAATACTGAAGTCAGCTGCTTGTAACAGGCAAACGACAAAAGCTTCATAAAGGGATAAAGCGTTAACAGAGTTAATTTGGGGGAGAGATTGAACTTTCAGGTCTAAAGAAGAAGATAATTTTTCCCAATCAGCTTGTACAAGGCGATATTTCTGAAGCGGAGGGAGAGGAGGAACAGGAGAATAGGAATTGGAAGCAGTGATTATTATAGGGAAATGATCACTACCATATGAATCTGAAAGAACAGACCAGGAAAGAATCGATACTAGGGAAGGAGAAGCGAAAGAAAGATCAGGAATACTTATATTTTGGGAAGGGGAGACTCTACGAGTAGCACGACCATCATTAAGAACACAAAGATTAACATCATCTAGAAGGTCAAGTAAGAAAGATGAAGAGGGATCATTACAATGGGATCCCCAAAGGCTATGACGGCAATTAAAATCACCTAACACAATTAATGGACCAGGAATAGACGAAAGAATAGAATTTAGCTCAGAAATGATATGGGCATCAGGATGAGGAATGTAAATTGAAATATAGGAAACATTAACGGATCTAATGGCAACGATATGAAATTCGGGACTATGTTGACGAATTGGAATTTGGCCTAGTGCGGGTTGGCGGACTTCGCTTACCTTCGAAATTCAGAGAACTTCTCAGGTATGCAGGTTTCCTCACGATGTTTTCCTTCACCGTTAAAGCGAGCGATAATTACAAAGAATATACATACAACTTTTTAGAAAAGTCAGAGGTGTGTGCCCTTGGGTTTTGAACCTGCGGACATTCGTCTCGGCAGTCCTTTCAACTACCAACTAGGCTATCGCCGCTTCACACAAATATGTTTATTAAAAAATACTCTTAAATTAGACACATTAAATTGTAATATGAACTATGTACTTTACAAAAGAATGAATTAAAAAATTCTAGTCGCATGCCAAATTAGTACAAAAAATCAGGCTCCGACTCCAAAGGTTTATTGATTGCACATAAATATAATCACACGAATGGTAGTGTATATAATATTGGTAGTATTTAAATTTCCTTATAACCCATGAGCAAAGTATAAGTAATTTTTTACATTAAAGTGGTTTTTTAAGTCGGTGCTATTTTTTTATAAAGTTTTTTATGCATATTAATTTTACAAAATAATTTCGATGTTTCACATCTGCCAGGCGTCCCGTGACGGCTCACAATTTTTTTTTGTTCATACTGATCTTTTCTTTGTCTTCACCAAAATAAAATAAAAGAGATTTAATTTACTTCAAACGAAGAAAAAAAAAGTTTCAGTTTAACTTAACGCGTATATAGGCGATTTAAAATTTTTGATTTTGTTCAGATATTTATGCTGCTGACTGTACATATTTTATATTATGTATTTTTATTCTATGTACCAGTTAGTATCTAGTAGTATTTACTAATGATTTTTTAAAATAATTTTTAGCTAAATTATCTATATACCCATACTCATTTGTTTATTTTGACTATTGACAAACTTTTTCTCTAACATGACAAACAAACTTACAAAGGCAATAGGTTTCTGAACGAAGTTGGGCGTCGCGTCCCCGAAGGTCAATAGTAGAGATGCACCACATATTTTTACGAAACCGTAAAATTAACTCGCCATCAACAAGCAATATTTCATTATTATATACAGAAGATAATGCAAGAATAACTTATTAGACTAATTTAGAATATAACATTTTGTGTAGATTTAACCTAAGAATTTGAAAACCAATGTTATGTTGATTTGACTAAAAACCGAACATAAAAATAACTTCTTTTATTCCTACTTTAACTTTTTTTTAAAATATTACTACAACTTCTAATACAAGATATTTAGAGAATTATTAAGTGTCACAGATAAATCTTTAAAACTGTTTTATAACAGTGGATCAAAGTTATCTAAAATCTTCTAAAAACTATTCGGCACATCCCTAGTTGCAGCGGATTACTGTCATCGTGGGGAGTGTTTTTATTTCGTGAAGTCAACAAATTGTTATAAACTAATTAATTCCATTAACTACTAACTGTTCCTAATTAGTTACAAGCTGACGATGTGGTAATTCTTGGTACAGTGTAGAAACAAATAAGTTTACTAACTTCCTGCGGTTGATAACTGATAAGTGATCCTTTTAGTTAATTTCTCAGGCTAATTTCGCTTGATTAAACATGTCTGTGAGCGAAAAGGTGTCTTTATCTGATGCCCTGAGCAATGTTGATGTGTTGGATGAGCTCACTTTGCCCGGTAAGTTGTGTTTATGCATATTTTATTATGAAATATCAGTACGTGATTTTAGTAGGCGCGGCCGGATATTATTCGGAGTAGATGTGTAATTAACAATTACCGTATAGAATACTTTTTTGGTGACTCCGAGGTATTCAAAGATCTTTTTCAGGAACTAAAATCTCATTGTGTAGTATGATGGGGTCATAAAGTAGGTAGAGTTAACCCAGGACATAATCAAACATTTATGACTATAAAGTAAGTTTTTATAAAAACTTTCAAACATTGTTAACAATCTTTAGAGGTGGTAGCTGTCTATTTCTGGTGCCAAACAGTATATGGTACAGTATAAATGAGCTATGTTATATGTACAGTAATAGTTTTTTTTTTTTTTTTATTGCCTTGAATGACGAGACGAGCATGCCGTTCGCCTGATGGTAAGCGGTACGACCACCCATAAACAGTAGCAACACCATCCAGGAGCTTGACGTACAAAGTACTGTGTGGCATTCCACTGCGCTCGTCATCCTGAGACATAAGATGTTAAGTCTCATTATGTCCAGTAGTTATACTGGCTACAATGTCCTTCGAACCGAAACACAACAGTGCATGCACACTGTTGCTTGGCGGTAGAAATAGACATTGCGGTGGTACCCACCCAGACGGCCTCTTACATAATGAGAGACCTACCACCAGTAAAGTCACCAGTTACTATAATATATTTTAGTATGAACTTGAACTTGAGTTTTCTTATTTATACTCTATGCCTGAGTACTGCTGGCACTGTCCTATTAACTGCATAATAAAACACACAAACATTTATGCTAATAACACTCATACAGCATTTTTCCTGCATATATTTGTTGATATATACTAAATACTGAGTCACAATAAAACACTCATTAGGCCTAATCCTACTAATATTATAAACGCAAAAGTTTATAGAATGTATGGATGTCTGTTACTCTTTCACACAAAAACTACTGAACGGATTTCGATGTTTTTTTTTTTTTTTGTTTTCTTTGGTAATCTGCAATCAGTCATAAACTATGAGCAGATATGTTCTTTCTTCATTTCGCATGTACCAGAGAGCCCTCCAATGAGGGAACGACTCTGAATGAAATTAAGCACCTAGGCTTTGGATGTCTTTCCGTTTCCGGCGCTTGTGGTAACTGATTTGGAGCAGCTTAGTTGCCAGGTCGTTAGGATGATCTGCGAGTCGATCTTTGTACCTTAAGGAGGATATCTTTATCTCCTCCTTGACTGTGGTGACATTTAAGGCTTCATGGATCTCAGCATTGGTAATGAATGGTGCATTTGCTATGGTGCGCAGGATTCCATTCTGCAGCCTTTGTATGATGCTAATACTGGAGTTGCATGCGCTTCCCCACAGTTGTATCCCATACATCCAAATGGGTTTTAACACAGCCTTGTATATAAGTAGCTTGTTGTCTACTGAGAGTTTTGAGTTGCGTGCCATCAACCAGTAAATTTTTTTGAAGCGCATATTTATCTCATCTCTATTTGTTTTTAGATGTTTTTTTCCATGTCAGTCTCCTATCCAGGTGCATGCCAAGATATCTGATGGAGTCCATCTGGGGAAGCGTCTTATTTCCCAATGTTACTTGATGAAATTTGGCCCACGGGTAGATCATGTCCTGGATTAATAGATAGGCTTTTTATCCCAGGAAAATATAACGCGGGACTTTTATTCCGGAAATTTTTTTAACGCAGGCAGAGCCGTGGGCAAAAGCTAGTATAACTATAAACATACATAAAGTGCAACTCAGATAACTATACGTAAACGTTTATTTACAATTAAGTATTAAACTTATTGGCGTTAACTATTTTAGCTATTTTGGTCAATGGTACAACCCTGAATCCTCCCATCACGCCTTTATCCCTGAAGGAGGAGGAAGTGGTGCAACCAGGGCACTCACTTATCAAGTATGTTTCGTCCCATGATGTGATAGGGGGGCGAGCCTATTGTTATCATCATCAGCCTATATTTTAGTCCACTGCTGGACATAGGCCTCCAACACGTGCCATTTTACCCGGTCTTCGGCCTGTCGCATCCAGTTTCTGCCAGCTATTGCTATATTGGGGACAAATTCCACACTCTGGACTGATACTGAGCAGGAAAACCCAATATAATTTTGCATTGCATAATATCCTTTAAAATAGTATTTTCATGTATCCCGGTATACCAGGACATGCCATTGGTTCAGAAAGTCTTTCACAGTTGTTCCGGTTAAAGTACTAAGTGTCCTGGAATTTTATAGTTAGTAAGTGGTAGTTACATGTACCAGTGTACCAAAAAATAGCTCAGGTTTTGCTTTGGGTTGTACTTAAGACATCAAAAGTTTAAAATGTTGGATTTGAGTAATAATGGCAATTCTAATCTAAAATCTATTTTCAGACGAACAGCCATGCATCGAAGCAGCTCCATGTTCAATCCTGTACCAGGCTAACTTCGACACCAACTTTGAAGACCGTAATGGCTTCGTCACTGGCATCGCCAAGTACATTGAAGAGGCTACTGTGCATGCCAATCTGGTAAGTCTGTAGTGAACTATTTTTGGAAAACTACTTCAACCAATCATCCTGTTTGCCTGGAGGCTGGTATGTGAGACTATCCTGCATTCACACCCGCCACTGCAACTCCTAAGCCAGAATCAGCAGTGGCACGCATGTATCACACCAAGAGGTGAAGCTCGGCGAGTCTCTGAACACGAATCAGCCTTAACCCACAACGAAGTTAATCAAATAGAAGCATAGGGACAAGTTGGAAATATATTTTCCACGTCACTGGTTTTGCTCTTGTCTGCATCTCCCAAATTAACATATACATTTTAATCCTCTCCCTCCCTGGACGAGGACCCAGGCTTTGCCCACTCCTCCTCCCCATACCCCAAAAACCTGGAATTGCCTCCCTTCCTGTGGGACATAAAGTTGGTTACGCCCATCCGTACATCTGTATCAACTGTATCTATTTTGCCCACAGAACGAACTGCTAGAAGAAGGCAACGCGCACGCGGTAATGCTGTACACCTGGCGTTGCTGCAGTCGCGCGATACCTCAGCCCAGGTCGAACGAGCAGCCGGACAGAGTCCATATATATGAGAGGACTGTCCAGGTGCTAGCTCCTGAGGTGGATAAGCTGTTGCAGTTTATGTATTTTCAGGTGAGGATAATTGTTACAATGCATTATTTCGAAATTAGGTCTTGCTCGCGGCTGCGCCCGCGTCAAAAGCCTTTTCCTCTACAAAAGTCCCTAAAACGCCTACGCCATCTATACTTCTATCTTAATATATATAAATCTCGTGTCACAATGTTTGTCCTCAATGGACTCCTAAACCACTTAACCGATTATAATAAAATTCGCACACCATATGCAGTTCGATCCAACTTGAGAGATAGGATAGTTTAAATCTCAAATTATAGTCGCAATTTTAATTTATTGCTAATTATTTGTCTGTTATTATTTGACAGTCACAATTATCTTAACTCCAAATGATTCTAACAGATGTCGATACCTTTCGACTGGGTTGAGTAAGTAATCAATAGATGGCGCTGCTATGAATGATTCTAACAGATGTCGATACCTTTCGACTGGGTTGAGTAAGTAATCAATAGATGGCGCTGCTATGGTAAATCTACGAACGTGTCATATAAGCTACATTTTAAGCGGGACTTTTATACCGGGAAAACTCATTCACGCGGGCGGAGCCGCGGGCAAAAGCTAGTACTAATATATAAAGCTGAAGAGTTTGTTTGTTTGAACGCGCTAATCTCAGGAACTACTGGACCGATTTTGATAATTCTTTCACTAATAGGAAGCTACATTACTCCTGAGTGCTATAGGCTACTTTTTATCCCGGAAAACTTTTTCACGCGGGCGGAGCCGCGCGCAAATGCTAGTTTATATATAAAATCATGGAAAAATGACCATTATTTTCCATTATAGCAAATTAACAGGAAAAAGAAGTAGCCTATGTTAACACGTGGAATAACGTTCAGGACATGACCTATCCATGTACCGAATTTCATCCAAATCCGTTCAGCTGTCTCTGCATTTACTTCTAAGAAAGATACAAACTTTTTTACAAACTTTCGGATTTATAATATTTGTAATAAGTAAAGATGTTTTCACATGCACCGACAGGTGTTTTTGGTCCCATGTAATGGGGGTTAGCCTATTGTCACCTACTGGGACAGTTTCAGACCCTGGGCTGATACTGAAACTGAAAACCTATAATATAAGTTGCAGCTTTAGGACGAAAACGACACAATTCAAAAAATCGAAAATTGAGTTATCGTCATAAAATTACTTAAAACGAAATTTTCAATACAATAATAGTTTAAACACCGCCATATTCAAGCAGGAAAAGGACAAAACTATTATATCGGTCCCTTTTTTATTATATTTTCATTAAAAAGGGACCAGTTTTAAGTCACTTTATGACGATAACCCATTTTTTTTTAATTACGTCGTTTTCGTCCTAAAGGTGCGAAGTGTCTTGGGGATTGGACCCAACACTTTAGCGATGCAGTTGTACCACAACTAACCGAGGCAATGAAGTAAAAATAATATAACACAAAATATTTTTATACTTATAGCAGTTTTCGTACGATCACAGTAGTTTATCGATTAACAATGATTTTTTTTTCCTTTTTGAAGTTATACTTATTTTGGCGCGTTAGGGAAAAATGATGAGAGTAAATTTTTACGATGCGCGCGCACACCGTCACGAAAAACCGACACCCTGAAGTTAGCTATAGTCAACATTTTAGTTTTGAATTTTTTACGTAGAATAAGGCGAAAGAGAATTTTTTTAAAAAGATTTTTATCTTGTTACGCCAAAGAAGTATAACTTCTAACGCGTGTACATAAGTACACACACACTTTTTTTTTATATGGCCATGATTGCGCTGCACCTGATGGTAAATGAAATGTCGAGATAGAGTTTCGACTGACTAGAGACGATTATCTCTCGTCTGTCGACTATTCGAAACCAGATATTCGCGGGTTGATCTCCGAACACCACTCATGTGTGCCACTATGACGGGCTTTACAATTCGATATTCGGGTGGATACCATAGGCGTGAAAAGAGGGATAGGGGGAGGAGAGGGGTGGTTCCGTGCTTATCCCAGAATTGCGTGGTGGACGCTGGACCCCTCTGGAAAATTACTTTTGGTACACTCAAAATATAGGGACTAGGGAGACTATCTAGAAACAGATAGACCGAGAGAGATACTGGTGGTAGGTCTCTCATTATGTAAGAGGCCGTCTGGGTGGGTACCACCGCAATGTCTATTTCTACCGCCAAGCAACAGTGTGCATGCACTGTTGTGTTTCGGTTTGAAGGATATTGTAGCCAGTATAACTACCGGACATAATGAGACTTAACATCTTATGTCTCAGGATGACGAGCGCAGTGGAATGCCACTCAGTACTTTGTAAGTCAAGGTGCTGGATGGTGTTGCTACTGTTTATGGGTGGTCGTATCGCTTACCATCAGGCGAACGGCATGCTCGTCTCGTCATTCAATGCAATAAAAAAAAAAAAAAAAAGATAAAAGAGAAGATTAGAGATGATATTATGTTTCAGCGCAAAGCGATAGAGCGTTTCTGCGGTGAAGTGCGGCGTCTCTGCCACGCGGAGAAGAGAAGGGATTTCGTGTCAGAGGCGTATCTGCTCACGCTGGGCAAGTTTGTCAACATGTTTGCCGTGCTTGATGAACTTAAAAACATGAAGAGTTCGGTCAAGAACGATTATTCTACGTACAGGAGGTTGGTTCAATCTTATATGAGTGTACTTGGTAGACATGACCTTGATCTTAACCTTTGACCTTGACCTTCACAGAGCCGCTCAGTTCCTGAAGGTGATGTCAGATAGCCAAAGTCTGCAGGAGTCGCAGAATTTATCCATGTTCTTGGCAACGCAGAACAAGATACGAGACACTGTGAAGGACGCTTTGGAGAAAATCAACGGTAGGTATTTTTCATTAAATTGTCTAACTTAGACAATTGTTTTTATATCAAAAATATTTATGTGGAGTAAAAAATTGTTTTTTTTCTGATTACCCCATGTGCCATTCAAAAAGTAATAAAATAAACCTCAAAAATTCGTATTATTATTTTATTTTCAACCATCTTTTTTTATTAATCCGATTTAATAAATTATTAAGTTTAACGACCTTATTCACAAACAGTTTAGAAACCTATTTTAGTTATCGAATGTTTTGTCTTCGAACGAATTTTGAATTGAGTTTGAAGGAAGAAGACAAAACATTCTATAACGAAAATAAGTTTATAAACTTTTAGCGGGAGTTTTGGCGGGAACTTGGAAGTGTCATGAGGTGCTCTTGTTTTAATTCATTATTTTGGTGATACATAGTGTTATATTGCATAATTATGGTGGTATATTAACCAATATAGTTCTATTAAAGAGCTCAAATGAAGTGAATTGAAATAATTGTGCTAATCAAGTGTTTTTTTTGTTGCCGCCAAAACTCCTCGATAAAGTCTTGGTAAGGTAGCCACTGCTTTACTTCGACATACTTCAAAATAGACAAATCAAACTTGACATTGGCAAAATGTGAACACAAATGCCATTAAAAAAAAAAAAAAAAAAACTTTTAGCGGCTCAAGGGCGTCGCCGCAGCAGAGGAACAGATGGTTGCGTTCCTCTATGGAAGGGGAAAATTCCCAATCAGGTAGATGTTGCGCCTGACCGGCCGCGGCCCCTCCGATGGTTCGTGAGTGGTATATACTTCGCTTCGCGCGAATATTGCTATCGCAATTCTCAATCGTGTGGTGCTATCTGTCAATCGTCGATACCACTTCGATGTCTGATCGATGAGTGTCGGGTCATCTAATTGCCTATTGTTGTAGTAGTTCCCAGCCATGTGGATAGGTGGCGGTGTTGTCAATTATGCCGCCACAAACTGATTATGAATAAGGTCGTTAATGTATAGAGAGTAGAGAAAAGGTTATCTCAACATTGTATCCTACTAATATATTATAAACGCGAAAGTTTGTAAGTATGGATGTATGGATGTTTGTTACTCTTTCACGCAAAAACTACTGAACGGATTTCGATGAAATTTGGCACACGGGTAGATCATGTCCTGGATTATCACGTTGGCTACGTAGGCTTTTATCCCGGGAAAACTCATTCACGCGGGTCGCGGGCAAAAACTAGTAACAAATAAAGTGCAATAACCAGCAGTTTTCAGTATTTCAACAATAATTGAGGCGTATTTCGTTCACAGGCTACGAAGACCTTTTGGCGGACGTGGTTAACATATGTGTACATATGTTTGAAACGAAAATGTATCTGACGCCGTGCGAGAAGCACATGCTGGTGAAGGTAAGATGACCTTGACCTTAGTAAAAGTTTTTTTTTATGGCCTTGAATGACGAGACGAGCATGCCGTTCGCCTGATGGTAAGTGATACCCATAAACAGTAGCAACACCATCCAGCACCTTGAGTTACAAAGTACTGTGTGGCATTCCACTGCGCTCGTCATCCTGAGACATAGGATGTTAAGTCTCATTATGTCCAGTAGCTGTCTTTTTTTATTCGTACCGGGTTAATAAGTCAACTCTTTTTTTTTTTTTTTTTTTTTTTTTTTTCGGAAAACTTACAGCTAGCATGTACAATATTAATAGAAAATAAGTAAATGAAGGCCATTTACAAGTTTTCGCAAGTAGATTAATGTGTAAAAGATAAGGGTCGGTTAAGCTAATATTATACATATAAGATAAAAAAAATAAAAATTATAAATTATATGCACAAAAAAAAAAAAAAAAGTAATGGAGCAAATTTAACACGGTCGACAAAACGTTAAGAAAAAAAATTATTTGCAAGGTTTTTCTTTAGCTGAGAGACACTGGTAGCGAACAAGTCTAAATCACAGTCACTGCAGAGTTTATTAAAGCTCCTACATGCACGAATCGTGAAGCAGTTATGCCTGTACGTGGTACTTACAGGAGGTGTATACAGAAGAGTTGGTTTACGTAACACTATAGGTCGGGTTATTAGTCCAAAACTACCAAGCAACTCTGGACAATCAATGGCCCCGTTCAAAATTTTAAATAGGTACACTAAATCGGCCACTCGCCTGCGCTCGTATAGAGGTAGAAAGTGAAACTTTTTACATTGATCTATATAGTTTGTTGAATACATTTTATGATCTTTAAGCTTAAACTGAATGAAACGTAGAAAACGTTTTTGAACGCGCTCAATTCGGTCAATATAAATGTTATAATTTGGGTTCCAAACTTGCGAAGCGTATTCTAAATGGGCACGAACAAAAGCACAGTAAAGTATTTTAAATGTTTTAACACTTTTAAAATCCGATGAAAATCTCATAATGAATCCAAGTGCCCTATTAGCCTTCTTTATGACATTCTCTATGTGAACATCAAAGAGTAATTTTGAATCAAATGTCACACCAAGATCTTTGACCACTTTTTTGTTATTTAAAAAGGATCCATACAATTTATAATTATAGGTAATGGGATTTGGTTTGCGAGTGAAAGAAACGACAAAGCACTTACATACATTAAGCTCGAGTTTGTTGCGTTGGCAGTAATCTTGTAGCTCGAATAGATCTTGTTGGAGGTCAAGACAGTCAGAGGTTTGCGAGATGGGACAAAGGATTTTCATGTCATCAGCATAAAGAATTATTTTAGAGTGAGCGAAACATGACCCTATGTCATTAATAAATATAATAAATAGTAACGGGCCTAGAAGCGATCCCTGTGGAATTCCTGATGGTATTTGCACATTTGCCGATGTGAAACCATTAAGAACTACTGTCTGACAACGATTCTCTATATAAGATTTAAACCATCTGAATAAGTCACCTCTAATACCAATTTCCAATAGTTTTTTTAATAGAATAGAGTGGTCAATCCGATCAAAAGCTTTGCTGTAGTCGGTGTAAACTACATCGACTTGTGAGGGCTTCGACATGAACTTAGTGAGGTAGTCTGAGCAGAGAAGGAGATTAGAAACAGTAGACCTATTTCTTAAAAAACCATGCTGATAATCACTTAGTGATTGTTTGATCGTATGATATACTGCAGAGTAAACAATTTTTTCCATAATTTTGGCAAATATACAGAGCTTCGATATAGGTCTATAATTCTCAACCTGATCTCTATGACCCTTTTTAAAAATGGGAGTAATAAACGCTGTTTTCCAAATCAGAGGAACCAAGCCTTCGTTAAATGAACGTCTAAACAATATAGTAAGAGGAAGAGATAAACTTTTAGCACATTTGGATATAAGTAATGGAGGTATACCATCTGGTCCTGCAGATTTATTAAGATCGACGGATTTTAAGAGCTTAAGCAATTCACATTGATGGATTTTTATAGAGCTAATATCTGCAATAGTCGAACATTGAGAATGTAAAAATAAAATATCGTTAGTAGTAGTGGTTTGGAGGAAATTACAATAAAAGAAATCACTAAACATATTACAGATGACATTTCCATCTCCCGATGAATTACCACCGTATTTCATGGTTGACGGACACGTGAATGACTGTTGTTTACTTTTAACGAAGGACCAGAAGACTTTAGGCGATTTATTAATATTATCTTCTATAGCTCTTATATAATTATGGAACATTTCCGTTTCTAAGGTTTTGGCGCGGTTACGCAGGATTATGAAAGAATCATAGTCGGAAGAATTACGGTATTTTTTATATTTACTGTGATATTTAAACTTTTCTTTTAAGATTTTAATAAGGGGACTTTTGTACCAGGGGGGGTATTTTAAAGACATCCTTATTACTTTGCTAGGGATGTAAGTATCACGTAGAACATTAAGCCTGTCGTAAAACAACGAAACTGCGTCCTCAACTGATCCATTCAAAAGATCTTTAGGCCAGTCAAAGCTATCAAGCTCTCGTGATATCTGATCGAAATTTCCTAAGTTATATAAATACTTCGTTCTAGGTGGAGCTGGTAGTGCGTGGTATTTAACAAATTCCACCGAGACACAGAGAGATAAATGATGACGATCTTCTGGTACTAGGGGATTAACACACTCAGACACGGACACATGATTGTTGCATAAAATTAAATCGAGAATTCTGTCGTTAATATTTTTAAAACAATTATATTGAAGTAAGTTACAGGTATCTATAACATCCAAAAAATCTGCCTGAATTGGCCCCTTTATACTAGAATATTCGGGTAAGAGAGACAACCCATCATCAGATCTAATCCATATTATATTTGGTAAGTTGAAATCTCCCACAATCAAAAAAGCTTCTGATAAATGACTCGCCACTATATCCATCAGTTTTGTATGAAAACAAGCTAATTGGGTGAGTAAGGAGTTACCCATGTTTTGGTTACATACATAAGCCGTACAGATATTCAATTTGTAGGATAAATTGGGTCTGGAACACCGAAGTTTTAAAGTTATCCACATATCTTCAGCAGAGGAACACCAGTCGGTCCGATCCTCCGCGATAAGCTCACGACGAACAGCAACAAGGACACCACCACCCAGTGTCTGACATGTGTTGGTGTAGTTTCTATCGCGCCTCCACACCAAATATCGATCGTCAAATAACTCGTTATTGCTAAAGTCGTCATTTAACCACGTCTCCGTCAAACATATCACGTCGTAATTATTGATACATACGTTCCTAAAAAAGTAAGATGCCTTTGTCCGCAGACCACGTACGTTTTGGTAATACAATTCAATGGGCATTTTTAAGGTAAAACAAATATAAATAATCAAGACTATAAAATTGCAAAATATACCGATGAATATTTAAAATAAGACAAGTCGAGAACGCGTGGAGATAGATAAATTCCACAAAAAATGTTATGAGACACGTTATAGATATCAATAATATTGCAAATGAAGGTAGCAAAAGATAGTTAGAAATGATAAAAAATACGAATGCAAGATTCATGACGCGAGAAGCTACTCTAATTCCATGCGAATATGGCGCAAAATAGAAACAAATAGAACAGCTAACAGGCTCCGCCCCTTGCAGCCGGAGAACAATAGCAGTGACCGTAGACAACAATATTGAATAGAAAGAATAATTAAACGTACCAGTGTTACTCAAACTTAGTGTAGAATAATTATAATCATTGGGGAGAATTAATGATGAGGACAATTTCAAAAAATCTTCTTCAAATCCTTTTCGGTCTTGATTATGAATGTCGGAGAAGTAATATTTTTTTTTTACAAATATGGTGCAGTTTTTTACCCAAGTGTAGGAATAATTCTTCTCCTTGGCAAGAGCCTTTGCTTTATTTAGTTTCAGTCGACATGTCAATGGATGGTGTTGCTGCTGTTTATGGGTGGTCGTATCGCTTACCATCAGGCGAACGGCATGCTCGTCTCGTCATTCAATGCCATAAAAAAAAAAGAAATGTTAAGAATGTGTGCGTGCGGAACACTTTTTATCCGACTACGGCGAAGCATGGAAGGGTAATGATTTAAACACCCTATGTATGTATGTATGTATGTATGTACCATTGTATGTTCCACTCTAGCGTCTCTCCTATTGAACCGATTTTGACAAGTGAGGTGTCTATCGATTCGTATTTATTGTGCGATGGTTATAGGCTATATTGATTTTTCATTTGATTCGTTAGGGTATGAACTTTGATTAATTATATACCTAGATAGAGTGACGCGCTGCAATGAAACTAAAACAAACAGGCCAACTTTTCTTAAGCTAGTATGCGTGACAGCTGTGTCATACGCTATCGCTGCATCATTCTGCGTATCCTTGTATGGGCGCATAATGATACCAGTTATTACATGGTTTCTATTAAAACGGGGAGAAAATGATATCCGTGAAAAACAACAAAAAATAATTCACTCGAACTCATTTAGTGGGGAACTGTGCGCCTCTATTTTTTTCGACGCGTTTGAAACGTTCAGTGTCTATCTAGGTATATAATTAATCAAAGGGTATGACATATCTATACTTTTAAAAATCATTGTTACTTTCCTGCAGGTGATGGGTTTCGGTCTGTTCTTAATGGACTCCGAAGTGTGCAACATCAACCGCCTCGACCAGAAAAAGAAGATACGCTTGGATCGTATCGACAGGATTTTCAAGGTACGATTAAGAGGAATTACTCTGCCTCGGTGGCGTAGTTGTATTATGTTACAACTGCAATGCGGAGGTCTCGGGTTCGATCCTCGGGTCGAAGTGATATTGGTATTATCGTGGGTTTTTAATGGTTTTGATATTGGCTCGCCCCCTATCACATCATGAGACCGGAATACGCATTACAAAAAGTGGGTGCAACTAGTTGCCCCTCTGCTTACACCTTCAGGGATACAAGGCGTGAGTGTGTGTAAGAGAAATTACTCGTCTTGTACGGGTAACTGACGAGACGAGTAAACCACAACTGGAACTTTCAATTGCAAAGAACTGTATGCCACTGCATTGCGCTCGTCGCCTTTTTTATACGGCAAGTGACACCTAATGGTAAGTGGAGGCCCCCCGAGGCAATTCTTGTGCTCTGGGTCATCATACCCAATGCACGCCCATGCGCGGGGGGACATTAGTTGTGGGCCGAGGCACACAGTTCAGTGTGTATACCTCTTGGTTGTAAAACACATTGAGGCCTAAATTTGGCCCGCGAACATTTCCTGGCACCCTCTCTTTCCGCCCATCCTGCGAACCTTCCTCCCGTCCCCCCACCTTTCCTTCCATATTCCTCTCCCACGTCCCCTCTAGGCCCCTGCAGTCGTCAAGCTGGGGGACTCCAGTATCCCATTAGCAGGTTTCCCCCGGTGTTGACTGCAGGATCGCCTACCCAAAAAAAAAATGGTAAGTGGAGAGATATCTCTCGCACACAAGGAGCCTGCCACCCCGCAGACATAGTTTTATGTTTGATATTGTTTTAGGAAGTGGCGATAGCCTAGTTGGGAGTGGAACGGACTGCCGAGACGAATGTCCGCAGGTTCAAAACCCAAGGGCACGCACCTCTGACTTTTCTAAAAAGTTATGTGTGTATTCTTTGTGAATTATCGCTCGCTTTAACGGTGAAGGAAAACATCGTGAGGAAACCTGCATACCTGAGAAGTTCTCTGAATTTCGAAGGTATGTGAAGTCTGCCAACACGCACAAGGCCAGCGTGGTGGACTAAGGCCTAACCCCTCTCAGTTGTAGAGGAGGCCCGTGCTCAGCAGTGGGCAATATATAATACAGGGCTGGTATGGTATGGTATGGTATTGTTTTAGAACCTGGAGGTGGTGCCACTTTTCGGTGACATGCAAATAGCACCGTTCAATTATATCAAGAGGTCCAAACACTATGATCCTAGCAAGTAAGTACATTATTATTACTGTTAATGTGCCCATACTAAAAGATGTTTCGAAGCAACGACTTTCGGATGTCTATTTTGTTGACGAACGAAATCGATATCATATGTTATTAATGAATGTGAAATCAATATGTTATTGGCTGTGAAGACAAATCGATTCCAAAAATGGATCGATTTGCACCGTTAACGCATAACATTGATTTGAGATTTTGAATAATTCGATATATGATGTCGATTCTAAAAAAAAATGTATTTCAGTAGTTGTATCATTATTAATTTAAAGTACAAACTTGTCATATATAACACTAGCTGTTGCCCGCGGCTCCGCCCGCGTGAATGAGTTTTCCCGGGATAAAAGTCCCGCTTTATATTTTCCCGGGATAAAGGTAGCCTATGTGTTAATCCAGGACATGATCTACCCCTGTGCCAAATTTTATCGAAATCCGTTCAGTAGTTTTTGTGTGAAAGAGTAACAAACATCCATACATCCAGACATACATACTTAAAACTTTCGCGTTTATAATATTATAGTACGACTTGGTATACGCCTAGGATTCATTTGTGATTCTTTTCTACCAGATGGCCTCTATCTTCGAGCACCAACCCTCCATCTCCTCAGGCCGATCTGATGGTCCACCTGCCCCAGATCAGGGACGAGCATCAGAACTACATCTCTGAGTTGGCGCGGTACAGTAACGAGGTACGTGTCTTTATGGTTTAGTCAAAAAGAGTTAGTGTTTTTTTCCTTCAGCTTATTTTTAGACGATAATTATAAGTGTAGTAAAAAAACCATCATAGTCTTGATGTTTACTGGTATCGATTCGTATTTACAAAATTATCGTAATTATGAATCGATTTGGTAATCAATTCTCAGTACTTTAATTAGCCAGTTTTTTAATCGATATCACAATCGAAATTCATACATTAATTCGTTAATCGAACAATTGCTCATTTATTAGGTGACAACAACGTTCAAAGAGGCAGGCTCTGATGCGGAAAATAAGGCTGTCACCGAGCTGTGTCTCCGAGGACTCCAGCTGCTGTCGTCCTGGTGCTCGGTGCTAACTGAGCTTTGCTCGTGGAAGCTCCTGCATCCCACTGACCACGCGAGTAACCCACGCTGCCCTCCTACTGCTGAGGAGTATGAACGGGTAAGTTCAAAGATGGACACATTGTGTTGAGGTCAAGGTCAAGGTCACTGTCGGATCCAGCCATAGGATTAATGGCAATTGCGGTAAGGATTCCCCAAGCTGTGTCTTGGAGGTCTTCAGTTTCTGGGAGTTCCTGCATCCCATTTACTGGTGGTAGGTCTCTCATTATGTAAGAGGCCGTCTGGGTGGGTACCACCGCAATGTCTATTTCTACCGCCAAGCAAAAGTGCGCATGCACTGTTGTGTTTCGGTTTGAAGGACATTGTAGCCAGTGTAACTACAGGACATAGTGAGACTTAACATCTTATGTCTCAGGATGTCTAGCGCAGTGGGATGCCACACAGTACTTTGTACGTCAAGGTGCTGGATGGTGTTGCTACTGTTTATGAGTGGTCGTATCGCTTACCATCAGGCGAACGGCATGCTCGTCTCGTCATTCAATGCTATAAAAAAAAAAAAAAACCCTCCGACGATGCGAGCAACCCACGTTAACCTCCCACCGCCGAAGAGTACGAGCGGGTGATTTTCCTATGAAGTCAAGATCATGGTCACAGGGTTAAGATCAGCATCGGAATCGGCTACAGGATAAAGCCCAAATCAGTCAAGATGAGTCGTCACCGGCTTATGCCTCGGAGTTCTTCAACTGCTGCCATATTAATAGTTGAATTTGGTCCGCGATTCGACGGTTTTGATTATAAAATAATGTTTTAAGTTATCCGTAGGAAAATACCTGATTGAAGACATACATTATTTTAGATCCCGATCTTCCAGGTCCGGATCGATAATTGATTTTCCGAATCGATTATCCGCATTTTCGAAGTCAAATCTAATAATATTAATATTTTTTTATTATGTAAAGGATTTTAAATACATCGTTTAGGGTTTAGACAATACGATACTTATAAAAAAAGACGGTCATACGATCGGAGGAGGGAATAAAATTGGCAATTAGAGCTGTGACGTACGAATCCGGATGTCCGGATAATCGGTGTTCGGATAATCGGAATTCTTCTGTATTTGTTTTAATAAACGTATTTTCTAAGAATCAATAAAGTAATTCAACAATAATTTTCTTCAACAGGCAACACGCTACAACTACACGTCCGAAGAGAAGTTCGCCATGATCGAAGTGATTGCTATGATCAAGGGTCTCCAAGTGCTGATGGCGCGTATGGAGACGGTGTTCGCGGATGCGGCGCGGCGCTCCATATACGCGGAGCTGCAGGACTTTGTACAGCTGGCGCTCAGGGAGCCGCTGCGGAAGGCCATCAAGAACAAGAAGGACTTGATACGGAGGTGCGTGAAGTGTAATAATAAAGGTCACCGCGGTCAAGGTCACAAAGGTCAATGGTGCTCTAATAATAAAGGTCACCAAGGTCAAGGGCACAAAGGTCAAGGTCGGTATTGCATATGATCAAAGGTCTGCAAGTGATGATGGAGCGTATATAGACGGTGTTTGCGGACGCGGCGCGGCGGTCTATATACGCGGTGCTGTAGGACTTTGTACAGCTGGCGCTCAGAGAGCTGCTGCGGAAGGCCATCAAGAACGAGAAGGACTTGATAAGGAGGTGCGTGAAGTGTAATAATAAAGGTCACCGAGGTCAAGGTCACAAAGGCCATGGAGGTCAGAGTTAAGTTCATGAGGGTCAAGGTCACGTATGATATTCAATTTGAAAATGTGGTCTGTGTGGATTTAAACAATCAACAGGGCTGATATAATTTTTATTATGATGTAAAAAATGTTCAGGAACAAACTCAAACTGCCTCGGTGGCGTAGTTGTATTACGGTACGACTGCAATGCTGACGTCTTGGGTTCGATCCCCGGGTCGGGCAAAGTGATATTGGGTTTTTCCATTCAGTATCAGCCCGGAGTCTGGAATTTGTGCCTGATATAGCGATAGGCTCGCCCCCTATTACATCATGGGACGGAATACGCACGGCGAAAAGTGTGTCCACTAGTTGCACCTCTGCCTACCCCTTCGGGGATAACGGGCGTGAGTGTGTGTGTGTTTCATGAACAAACTACACTCGGCCAAACGTGTGGCACCGCCCTAAAAAAGTTGGCAACACTGCGAGTCGCATAACTATTCAAGCTCTCTTCGCGTTGAACGTTTGCGGCATGCGTCGGCCATATTTTGCATTTTTATATCTATACTTATAGAAGTATAGATATATGAGTATAGACTCATACTAGCTTTCGTCCGTGGCTGCGCCCGCGCGTAAGAGTTTTTCCTGGATAAAAGGCCCGCATTGAGGAGTAATGTAGCTTCCTATTAGTGAAAGAATTTTCAAATTCGGTCCAGTAGTTCCTGAGATTAGCGCGTTCAAACAAACAAACAAATAGACTCTTCAGCTTTATAATATTAGTATAGATTTGTTCTACCAAAGATCACGTGTACTTTTTTGGGTACAAAGAATCTTAAAAAATTTAGTATATTATCATCAAATACAGGTAGTATACCTAATCTAATTTGAATCGCGCGCGTAAATACACGTGACATATCACTACACCCGCTCCCCCCTCCCTTGTGATATTTAGCGATTTTTCCGACCCCTCTGCACCCCTTTCCAGCATCACGTGATTAATGGACGACCCCTTTGCAGTATAATAGTGTCAGTGCGTGAGACGTGCGGTGACTGGGCGCGCGGCTGCGAGCCGCAGCAGGACCCCGCGCTGCGCGGCAAGAAGGACGCCGAGGCGAGCTTCACCATCAAAGTGCCGCGAAGGAATGTCGGTGAGTTATCCACAGGAAGTATAATGAATTTTTTTTTACTGGTGGTAGGTCTCTCATTATGTAAGAGGCCGTCTGGGTGGGTACCACCGCAATGTCTATTTCTACCGCCAAGCAACAGTGTGCATGCACTGTTGTGTTTCGGTTTGAAGGATATTGTAGCCAGTATAACTACTGGACATAATGAGACTTAACATCTTATGTCTCAGGATGACGAGCGCAGTAGAATGCCACTCAGTATTTTGTCAGTCAAGGTGCTGGATGGTGTTGCTACTGTTTATGGGTGGTCGTATCGCTTACCATCAGGCGAACGGCATGCTCGTCTCGTCATTCAAAGCAATAAAAAAAAAAATATACTAACACCTTCCCTGAAAAATATACATTTAAAAAACAAACCCCCCTCCCCCCTCCTACTACTCCTGCTCATCCTTCTGCTCCTCCTCCGGTTCCTCCTCCTCCTTCTTCTTGTACTTCTACTTCTTGTTCTTGTTCTTCTTCTTCTTAGCCTATTCAATGCAAACAAACAATCAAATCTTTCCTCTTTATAACATTAGTATAGACATCCTTTAATATCATGTTGTCCCCAGGTCCCTCCTCAACCCAGCTCTACATGGTACGAACCCAGCTCGAAGCTCTCATCTCGGACAAGTCCGGCGGCAGACGGACCCTGCGCAAGGACCTCGACGCTGCCACACTGCATCAGATCGAAAGCTTCCACCGCACCAGCTTTTATTGGACTTATCTGCTGAACTTGCCTGGTGAGATGTGGATTATATACGCAAAGGTAGACGCAAGGTGGAGCAAGTAGAGGCAGCTAAATGCAAGTAGTCGCAAGCGAAGTCTGCTAAATATAAGTAGGTGCAATTAGAGGCAGCTAAATGTAAGTGGACGCAAGTAGAGGCAGCTAAATGCAAATAGGCGCAGGTAGAGGCAAACACGAGCAGCTAGAGGCAGTTATATGCAAGTAGGCGCAGGTAGAGGTAGTTGCATGCAAGTAGGTGGAGGCAGAGGTAGCTAAATGCAAGTAGGCGCAGCTAGAGGTAGCTAAATGCAAGTAGGCGCAGGTAGAGGCAAGCACGAGCAGCTAGAGGCAGTTATATGTAAGTAGGCGCAGGTAGAGGTAGCTAAATGCAAGTAGGCGCAGCTGGAGGTAGCTAAATGCAAGTAGGCGCAGGCAGAGGTAGCTAAATGCAAGTAGGCGCAGCTAGAGGTAGCTAAATGCAAGTAGGCGCAGGTAGAGGCAAGCACGAGCAGCTAGAGGCAGTTATATGTAAGTAGGCGCAGGCAGAGGTAGCTAAATGCAAGTAGGCGCAGCTGGAGGTAGCTAAATGCAAGTAGGCGCAGGCAGAGGTAGCTAAATGCAAGTAGGCGCAGCTAGAGGTAGCTAAATGCAAGTAGGCGCAGGTAGAGGCAAGCACGAGCAGCTAGAGGCAGTTATATGTAAGTAGGCGCAGGCAGAGGTAGCTAAATGCAAGTAGGCGCAGGCAGAGGTAGCTAAATGCAAGTAGGCGCAGCTGGAGGTAGCTAAATGCAAGTAGGCGCAGGCAGAGGTAGCTAAATGCAAGTAGGCGCAGCTAGAGGTAGCTAAATGCAAGTAGGCGCAGCTAGAGGTAGCCAAATGCAAGTAGGCGCAGGTAGAGGCAAGCACGAGCAGCTAGAGGCAGTTATATGTAAGTAGGCGCAGGTAGAGGCAAGCACGAGCAATTATATGCAATTGTATGCAAGTAGGCGCAGATAGACGCAAGTAGTTAAAATCGAAAATACGATACCAAAGGACTAAAACTTTTTAATTGCTGTAATATAATATACTAAGAGTTACTAAGTTCTTCGCAGCTCCGTCCTCATGAAAGACATATAGAATTTCATGTGTGTTATTTCAGATTCCCTAGCGAAATGCTGCGATCTCTCTCAATTGTGGTACAGAGAGTTTTATCTCGAAATGACAATGGGCAAGAAAGTCAACGTGAGTTATTTAAATTATTATATTTTTATGTTGTGTTATAGGGGGCAGCACAAAATCGACACAAGAGACATGTGGATAAAATAATAATGTTTTTATAATTTAGATCAATAATTTATTTATATATTCTTTTAATATGACAAAAATGATAAAATATGGGTTCCGGCCAAATATCATTGAGTAGCTTTTGTACGCGGCTCCGCCCGCGTGGAAAAGTTTTTCCGGGATAAAAAGTAGCCTATAGCACTCAGGAGTAATGTAGCTTCCTATTAGTGAAAGAATTTTCAAAATCGGTCCAGCAGTTCCTGAGATTAGTGCGTTCAAACAAACAAACTCTTCAGCTTTATAATATTAGTATAGATTTGTTTGTATTGAATATTATCTTCAAAACTTCTTTATTTTCATAAATTACGTCATGAGAAATCTCTGAATGCTTTTGGAACTTATACTTATGTATGTTTTATACAGCTCTTATTATTTTTGTCTATTTTAACATAACCATGGAATGGAAGTACTTAGGTACTATTCTTGGGAACGTAATAGAATTTTACACCATTTGATGTGTTTGTTTTTATGTTTTGGAGCACTCATATACAAGATAGTCTATTTTATTTAAAACATAAAAGGTTTTAATATTGATATGGTCACTATAAGATGTTGTTAGGTTAGCTAATTACGTAATAACTTAAGACAAAAGGTCCCTTAAGTAGGGACTGAATAAATAACCGACTTGGTATTACATGGATCTCACAACGTTTTAAGGTAGAAGAACTAAGTGGCGAGACTTGGTTTTTTTTACATGTTTTGTTTTTGATGGCATTTTTATTTATCGAATACAAAAAACCGTGCGTAAAAAAAGAAACTGGTATAAAAGTCCCGCTTTATATTTTTCCTCGATAAGGGGTTAAACTCACTTACTGGTGGTAGGACTCTTATATGTAAGAGTCCGTCTGGGTGGGTACCACCGCAATGTCTATTTCGACCGCCAAGCAGCAGTGTGCATGCACTGTTGTGTTTCGGTTTGAAGGACATTGTAGCCAGTGTAACTACAGGACATAGTGAGACTTAACATCTTATGTCTCAGGATGTCGAGCGCAGTGGAATGCCACACAGTACTTTGTAACTCAAGGTGCTGGATGGTGTTGCTACTGTTTATGGGTGGTCGTATCGCTTACCATCAGGCGAACGGCATGCTCGTCTCGTCATTCAATGCAATAAAAAAAAAAAAAAAAAACTTTTACAATCTTTGAATGTCATATTTATTTATATCGTATCAACAGCCTAAAAAATAAGTTTCGAGCTTCTAGTTCTAAAAATGACGATACTTCTATACAACTTTTCATCCCCCTTATCAACCCGCTTACAACCCTTTTTTCGCATTTAAAAGTAGCCTATGTCCTTTCTCAGGCTCTAGACTATCTGTGTACTAAATTTCATTTAAATCGGTTCAGTAGTTTTGGCGTGAAAGCGCGACAGACATACAATTTTTTTAATTTTTTTTATTGCATTAAATGACGAGACGAGCATGCCGTTCGCCTGATGGTATGCGATATGACCACCCATAAACAGTAGCAACACCATCCAGCACCTTGACTGACAAAGTACTGTGTGGCATTCCACTGCGCTCGTCATCCTGAGACATAAGATGTTAAGTCTCATTATGTCCAGTAGGTACACTGGCTACAATGGTCCTTCAAAACGAAACATAACAGAGCATGCACACTGCTGCTTGGCGGTAGAAATAGACATTGCGGACCACCCAGACGGACTCTTACATATGAGAGACCTACCAACAGTACTTTAGTTACTCTCGCATTTATAATATTAGTAAGGTTTCCTAATTTTGTTGTAAATGTTTGTGTGCGTCCCAGTATATTGCGCGAATTATATTTCTTTCTTTCAAAATATTTCAGAAATGCACAGTTCGCCATCAGCACAATGAGGAGTGTAACGACCTGGTGACTATGGAGAAGAGGATTCAATTCCCGATCGAAATGTCCATGCCTTGGATACTCACTGATCACATCCTGCGCACCAAGGAACCGGCTATGATGGAGTGAGTAACCTTGATATTCTTCTTTTTCCTCAGCCTTTAGAAGTCCACTGCTGGACATCCCCAAAGATTTCCAGACGAACCTGTCAGAAGCTGACTGTGGGCCTCCTAATACGGCTCACTGTCACTCAGCGAGCTATGGAGAGGGCAATGCTCGGCGTTTCTCTACGCGATCAAATCAGAAATGAAGAGATCCGTAGAAGAACCTTGATATTACTCACGCCTTATACCCCCGGAGGGGTAGGCAGGGGCGCAACTAGTGCACCCACTTTTCGCAGTGCGTATTCCGTCCCATGATGTGATATGAGCCTATCGGCATAGCAGGCACAAATTCCAGACTCCGGGCTGATACTGAATTTAAAACCCAATATCACTGCCCGAACCGGGAATCGAACCCAAGACCTCAGCATTGCAGTCATACCGTAATATAACTACGCCACCGAGGCAGTCTCAGTTGATATTAGTGGGTTTTTGTGAGATAAAAGAATTCAGTAAGCCAGGGTCTCAAACTATCTCCATACCAAATTTCATCGAAATTCGTTCAGTAGTTTCGGAGATGTGCAGTAACAAAAAAATAGAAAAACAGATAGAAAGAGAAATATAAAAATCGCTGATTTGTTTTCCGTTATTCTTCTTTAGTCACCCCCTTTCTTTTTTATCATATTTATTTCAATGTATGTACAGACACACCGGGATCTACTTTTTTATTATAGTACTCACTTTTGACTGCCTCGGTGACGTAGTTGTATTACGGTACGACTGCAATGCTGAGGTCTCGGGTTCGATCCCGGGGTCGGGCAGTGATATTGTTTTTTTTTATTCAGTATCAGCCCGGAGTCTGGAATTAGTGCCCGATATGGCGATAGGCTCGCCCCCATCACATCATGGGACGAAATACGCACAGCGAAAAGTGGGTGCACTAGTTGCGCCTCTGCTTACCCCTTCGGGGATAATATTGAGTGTGTGTGTGTAGGATTTAGATAATTATTTTTGTTTTTTACAGATACGTACTATACCCCCTCGATTTATACAACGATTCTGCCCAATACGCCTTGACGGTGTTCCGGAAACAGTTCCTCTACGACGAAGTGGAAGCGGAAGTGAATCTATGCTTCGATCAGTTCGTCTACAAACTCTCTGAGCAGGTGTACGCGCATTACAAACAGCTGGCGGCGAGGTAAGAATTAGAACCTTATGCCCTTGACATAAGAGTCGTTATAGAAATGTGAGTCACGTATTTAAATGGTTGTGTGCAGGGCAGTTGTACGGTCAGACGAGTTTATGCTCGACCACCTTAGTTCTAAATAAGTTGCTTGCGCGTCGTCTGTCAGCATCATGCGACTTACAACTAAAGTAGACAATGGGAGTTATCTGCTGTTCCCTTTGTACAGTCAGCATCATAAGTAGCTGAACAAATTCATAATCTCAAATTGCCTACATACTTTTGTGTTCGTACTAATCTTTTTTCTCTTCACAAAAATAAAATAAAGAAGATTTAATTTACTTCAAACGAAGTACAAAAATGTTTCAGTGGACTTAGAATGTGACACGAAGACGCAACTCGTAAAACGATGTCGTTTAATTTTGATGTTTGTGATTGATCGAGAGACCAATACGTCAGTCTCTCAACCAATCCCAATAAGACGAAACGGAGACGTGACGTGTTTTTTTGTCACATTCTAAGCCCACAGTTTAACTTAACGAGTATATTGGCGATTTGAAATTTAAATTTTGTTCAGCTACTTATGCTGCTGACTGTACATCTCCGAAACGATCTTACCTGTTTGGTAAAATATAATAAATGGACTTTTTACCTTGAGAAAGTGTACTAGCATCAACACCTAAAACCTCACTGGTGGTAGGTCTCTCATATGTAAGAGGCCGGCTGGGTGGGTACTACCGCAATGTCTATTTCTACCGGCAAGCAGCAGTGTGCATGCACTGTTGTGTTTCGGTTTGAAGGACATTGTAGCCAGTGTAACTACTGGACATAATGAGACTTAACATCTTATGTCTCAGGATGACGAGCGCAGTGGAATGCCACACAGTACTTCGTAACTCAAGGTGCTACATGGTGTTGCTATTGTTTATGGGTGGTCGTATCGCTTACCATCAGGCAAACGGCATGCTCGTCTCGTCATTCAATACAATAAAAAAAAATAAAAAACACAACTGCCTCTGTGGCGTAGTTGTATTACGGTACGAATGGCGTACTGAAGCCTCGGCTTCGATCTCCTACTTAGCTGTAATAGTTTTCCTTTTAACTTCGTTCAGTGTACACTTGAATTTAACAAAAATTTGGCCTTTGAAAACTTAATATTTCACAAACGAATCTATAATAGAAAAATAATGTTCACACACCCACAAGTTTTGAAAGAACTACCCAACGACAACCCTCACAATGGGATAGACGAGAGAAAAAAAACTAGATTTCTGTAGTTCAGTACTACTTTTTTTTCTTCAACGCGTAGTTATTTAATATCTCTGAAATACAAAATAGCAACGAAAATCTGAAATAACATGCAAATACCCACTTTATGCAGTACCTATTCATCAATATTTAGTAGTCAATTTTAAAGCGTCAAAACTTCTTGATCGTCGTATACCGTTCCCTTGGTTCGCCGCACTTTGGGTCCATTCAGCAAAAAAAAACCGGACAAAAAAATTAAATTCCAAGTGAATTAAAAAAATCAAAGTCGTAATTTCATAAAACTGAATACGCCATTCGATTGCTACATTAAATAGTAACTAAAATATTATTTAGGTATTTTATGTTGAGGAGTAAATCGACTACAACCGTTTTTCTTGTATGGAAAGCTACATTTACAGGAAAGCTACGGAAAACTACCAATCGCACTAGGCCAGCGTGGTGGACTAAAGCCAAAACCCTCTCAGTTGTAGAGGAGGTCCGTGCTCAGCAGTGGGCATTATATAATACAGGGCTGATTGCATTGTATCCAAATTGACGTTTCACCTCATGACTTAAAATAAATAAAAACGATGAAGTATTCATTGTTTCACTCACTCTCGTACAAAAGCTGTATTATCTGATACCTGGTACCTACTATTTTTTGCACTTTTTGAGATATGATGAAAAGTAGTGAAACACACTACGTGTTTTTGGAGAATATGTGGCAAATAGTAATCTTATGCCATAAAAATGTTAGAACGAAAATGGACGAAAATTACAAGATATTCTTATGCATATTATGTAGCTTTCCATACAAGAAAAAAGGTTGTTGTCTATTTAGTCTTAAACTGTAAATCAATCTTAAAATACCTAAAGATAATTTTAGTTACTAGGTATATAATGAAAATATATAATCGAATGGCGTATTTAGTTTGATGAACTTACGAGATTGATTTTTATAACTTTCTTTGTCCGAAATTTTTGTCGTATGATACAACGTGCGCCGTCGGATCGTCGGTCGTCGCCGCGGTGATGCCAAAACAAAAAGCGATACGTCCTCCCTCTGGCAGCGCGTGGCGCGGTCTGGCGAGCGCGCGAAGTGCATCTCCTAATATACCGCAAGATTTGCGTATTTTTACGACTCTGTTTAGTTATTTATTTGCTAATATATTCATTTAATTTTACGCACACCAATAGTATAAGATGTATAGTTTATAGTGCTATTTTTATTTTTAGAAAAAAAACACAGTTTACTTACATTCGGCATTACTTTTGGACGTATATTCTCGAAAATTTCACGACATTAACACTTTAATTTTGTATGATTTTACATTGAAAATAAAGAAATCGTCTCGTTTATTTTTTAGGCCACTTTTATAACAATAAACAGTAATTTTCGTTAGTTACTTTAAAGCACGATTTTGGTTGAAAACGGCAACAAGTTTGAGTCTCCGTACAACAAAATTTCTGAAACAGACGTTGGAACTTGGTGGATAGATTGAAATTAAAGAAAGATATGAAAAATGTGGCTCGTTTATTTTATTAGTGTTGAAATAGTCTTTCCGATGATGTATTAGAAATTAATCAGATCAGTTTATTTTCTGAATAATCACCATGAAAAGTTGACTGAAATAGTTGAAATTTCGTATACGGCCTCATAATATTTAGTTAATTGTGTGAGCGATAATGCGCCGTTTTTGAAATCCGAGTGCAGTACAGGTGCTATATCTACACCTTTTTATTTAAATCACTTTAGAATAAATAAAAAGTAACAAGAATTATTTAAAACAAGCTTTTCTTTAAATGCTCTAAAAAGAAAGAAAAAACTTTAATTGAATCAAACTTTGTTTAGTAAGTCTATTTTATTTTTTGTATTCTTCTCAGCAAACCCTTTCATTTGATACACATATTATGGACGTGCACAAAAAATAACTAGTCCATCATCTTGGGCCGTCCGCCATATTGGATTCAGAATGACGTCACTTAGCTAACAATGCATTGTCACCCAAACTGAACGTGTATGCAAAATTTCAACACAATCGGTTGAGGGTAACTGCTTCAAAGTTGACTTGCAAGATTCCACCCGAACAAACATAGTTACATACAGACATACATACATACATACATACATTGCAAGTTAGATAAATGCTTTTAAAATACTCCTGATCTGTAATGAATGTGCCTTATCTCGCAGTATGATGCTGGACAAGCGGTACCGCGCGGAGTGTGCGACCCGCGGCGCGAGCACGGGCTGCGGCGCGGGGCGCTACGCCTCGCTGCTGCGGCAGAGGCACGTCGCGCTGCTCGGCCGCCACGTCGACCTGTGCGCGCTGGTGAGGACGGCTTGCACTACTTTGCACTAAATTGCACTAATTTGCACTACTTTGCACTAATTTGCACTACATTGCACTAATTTGCACTACATTGCACTAATTTGCACTACATTGCACTACATTGCACTAATTTGCGCTATATTGCTATAATTAAATATATTATAAATAATAGGAGTTATTATATTAGTAATTCTTCATCTTTCTGTATCAGTCGACACCCCTCTATTATATTACTTATCATATCCAATCCATCCAAAGGTTGTCTGTAAGAAATTGCGGAATGCGATAAGACCGCCAATTGTACTTGTGTTTTATCATCTTAGTTTTATTTTATGTTTATACATTCACCTTAGTTTGATGTACAATAAAGTGTTTAATAAATAAATAAATATATTATAAATATATCTACAAGTCACAAAACAACAAATGGCCTTAAATTGCACTGATGCGTTGTAGGATAGGAAGTTTTTTTTTTTTTTTTTTATGGCATTGAATGACGAGACGAGCATGCCGTTCGCCTGATGGTAAGCGATACGACCACCCATAAACAGTAACAACACCATCCAGCACCTTGACTTACAAAGTACTGTGTGGCATTCCACTGCGCTCGTAATCCTGAGACATAAGATGTTAAGTCTCACTATGTCCTGTAGTTCCACTGGCTACAATGTCTTTCAAACCGAAACACAACAGTGCATGCACACTGCTGCTTGGCGGTAGAAATAAACATTGTAAACCATCATTAATTAATGAATCCAATTACACTTCGTTTCAAGTGATACACGGATTTGATTACTGCCTGTGTAAGATAAAGAGAAAGAAAATACAGTTGTCAAACTGACAGCTGAATATATCAATTTAGGATGATAATTTAGACAGATCACAATAAGGTTGAGGGTAGTGTGTAATCGTTGGTGAACCTATTCGATTATCGATTATTATTCTCATAGAACTTTAAATCGATAGAACAAATAAGTAGAATTTCAAATTACCTACCTAATACTATAAATTAGTGATTAAATCATTTAAATTTATGATTTTTTTAGAATGGTACACAAGAGGCAATAATCGATGTGTTAACACTCAAAAAGAAAATCATTGGGTATTTAAGTAATATATTTTTAAATTAATTCTGTGATAGATAATAAGGTTGAAAATTGGTTGCGTATTAATTATACAGGGTCATTTTGACATTGCGTTAATAAATGAAATCACATACTTATCTCGTCGAAAATAACGCTTTCCATTAAGTTGTTTTAACCATAGACGTAAAATAAAAAAGTGTAAGTTTCGAACAAAATAAATATCAATAAAAAGTAACGTTAAGTTTACACGACCTCATGCCACTAATACTGCTCTAAGATAATTCGTCGCAGCGGCAACATTATACTTTCATTCAGAAATACACTTTCGCACAAACCATATTCGCACTAAACTACGAAATGATCAAAAATTTGAAAACTACAACCGGGATTTTTGGCAATAACATTAGTTATTCATGGATGATTTTTGGCAAGGTGTTAGAAGAGGTAAAGACGAATATGTGGTGTCATTTAGTAATGCAATGTAATAATGACCCTGTATACACTACACTGCACACAATCCCCTAATATAGTACTCAAACTAAATGTCATATCCCAGGTGGCTCAGCGCATCAACGCGGACATGCACCGCGCGTTGGACGCGGCTGTGGCCAAGTTCGAAGCCGGAGACATTACTGGTGTGGTGGTAAGTGATCCAGAATAATTGTATATAATGTATTGTATATAATAATTTTTTTTTATGGCATAGAATGACGAGACGACCATGCCGTTCGCCTCATGGTAAGCGATACGACCACCCATAAACAGTAGCAACACCATCCAGCACCTTGAGTTACAAAGTACTGTGTGGCATTCCACTGCGCTCGTCATCCTGAGACATAACATGTTAAGTCTCATTATGTCCAGTAGTTACACTGGCTACAATGTCCTTCAAACCGAAACACAACAGTGCATGCACACTGCTGCTTGGCGGTAGAAATAGACATTGCGGTGGAACCCACCCAGACGGTCTCTTACATATGAGAGACCTACCACCACCTAACAACAAAAGAGCTTTGAAAATCTATCAGTGGCGTAACAATATCTGAGGCCCGTGGCAAATTCATTGGATGGGGCCCCAGTAAAAATAAAAATAGTCACGTTCGTAGGTATAATTTTCACATAGTTAGGGCCCGAACGAATCGATAGACACCTCGTTTGTCAAAATCGGTTCAATAGGAGCGACGCTAGAGTGGAACATAAATTAGATACAAAGGGTGTTAAAATCATCACCATCCCTTATTTCGCCGTATTCGGGTAAAAAAGGGGTTTCCATTAATCACGTGATGATTTTTAGCAATATAAATAACTACTGGAAATACTGAAACTTAATATCTTATGTCTCAGGATGACGAGCGCAGTGGAATGCCACACAGTACTTTGTAACTCAAGGTGCTGGATGGTGTTGCTACTGTTTATGGGTGTTCGTATCGCTTACCATTAGGCGAACGGCAAGCTCGTCTAGTGATTCAATGAATTAAAAAATATATCACTACATGCCCCTTCCCCCTTGCAATATTTCTTGATTTAAAGGAGAAAGGGATGTTATGTATTTTTTTTCCCAGGAACTAGAAGGTCTCGTATCAGTCAACCGACTCTGCCACAAGCTCCTGAGCCGTTACCTCGCCCTGGACGACTTCGACGCGATCCTGCGCGAGTCGGACCACGGTGTCCTGGCTCCCTACGGAAGGATCACACTGCACGTGTTCTGGGAGCTGAACTACGATTTCCTGCCAAACTACTGCTACAACGCAGCTACGGCAAGGTTCGTATTCGAAAATAGATGAGAAAAGGGGAAAAAAGGGGTAAAAAACAATTTAGGAACTATTACAAAGCGGCTACGGCAAAGTTAGTAACTAAAAAGAGAGAAAACAATAGAAAAAAAGAAAAAAAAACTGCTACAACCCTGTCACGGCCAGGTTAGTATTCGAAATAATATAAAAAAGAAAGGTAAAAGAGAATAAAAAAACTGTTGCAATGCAGCAAAGGCTAGGTTAGTTACAGGAACAAAAACAAAATTGTTGATTAAGACACATTATATTCGTTATTTTTTTTTATGAAAAAATAACCACACGGACGAAGGTCATGTTTTTTGCTAAATTTTTTTTTTGGAACGAAGTTCCTTATTGCGCGTTGTGAAAGGGGGCTGGACGGAAAAGTTGTCACGACACTTTTTTCTATTATCTTACTAATATGAACCTTAAATACATTGCGTAGAAGCTATTTCCCCAGCGTTGGCACGGCACGAGTACAAAAGAATTGAACGTAACATTCTTTTTTCAAATTTTGTTGATTTATTCTACTTTACTACTACTGACATTTATCAATAACAAGACTAAACGTGCTTTGCTCGCGTTTAAAAATCTACTTTATGTGGTAAGCGTAAGATCGAATTTGTGTTTAGTCAAACAAAATTTGTGATAAAAATGCTATGTAATAGCTTTACCCCGGTAGTCTCCCAGTGCCACACGTATTTATTTGTTTTTTTATCTAGAAACTTATGTATTGGAACGGAAATAGGAAAATATTTATATATTTATATATATACACACTCTGTTATATAAATAAAATTTCAATACAATTCCTTCACTAATTAATCGAAAGGAACTTCGTTCTATCCGGGTGTCCCTTGACACCTCTCATTGCTTTTTTTTTCAGATTCGTGAAGTGCAAAGGCATCCAGTTCGGCGCGAACGTGCAGCGCGAGAGGCCGCAGCAGTACGGGCACGCGCTGCTGTGGGGCTCCAAACAGCTCAGCCTGGCGTACTCCGCACAGTACGCTCAGTACAACGGTCAGTAGCCAATTTACTATTATACAAGAAACTGACTGCCTCGGTGGCGTAGTTGTATTGCGTATGTGTTACGAGATTTGCGCGCTGGGGTCCTGGGTTCGAATCCTTAGTCGGGCCAAAAACATTGTGACTGGGTTTTTCCATCTTAAAAATTACTCAGTCGCAGCTCGGAGTCAGGAAGTTGTCGGTGTGATACCCCCGTGCCTCGGAACGTAAAGCCGTCGGTCCTGCGCCTGATCTCTCTCCGGTCATGTCTGCCGTCTCACCGTGAAGGAATAGCGAGCGCCCCTGTGTATTGCGCACACACTTGTGCACTATAATATCTCCTACCTGGCTGATCTCCGTTGAGATTGGCCGCCGTGGCCGAAATCGGCTAGGAAGGGATTAGATTATACAAGAAACAGTTCCATATCGGACCATACCATACCTGTCCTGTATTATATACTGCCCACTGCTGAGCACGGGCCTCCTCTACTACTGAAAGGGTTAAGGCCTTAGTCCATCCGGAGGAGGGCGATGGCTGGCACATGCGTCATACTCGAACGGGTGCTGCTTGTGTGGACTGGTCTGCCCTTTTCGCTTACTATATCTAAGTATTAGGGGTATATCTTGAACTTAGATTAATAACGACATCTTGAAAATTTCAGATCAAATTATTACATGATTCCTGAGATAGTTATGCACTCGTGTTGGAATTAAAAAAATATTTATTACCTATTTTGCGAGTATATAAATGAACTGCTCTAAACAAAAGTAAACAAATACTGAATTGTATATATTTTTTTCTCTACATAATGCAATGTATTTTATACCTTGAACTGATTTTGAAAAGAGCAACACTAGAGTTTCTTGCCCGTTCTTCTCTAGTGAGAACTGCTTTCCGAACTGGTGGTAGAGTTAATATTGACGGAATCTAAATAATGTATAACATTTTATGGGTTCGAATAAATTATTTCATTTCATCACGCTGGCCTAGTGCGGGTTGGCAAACTTCACATACCTTCGAAATTCACAGAACTTCTCAGGTATGTAGGTTTCCTCACGATGTTTTCCTTCACCGTTAAAGCGAGCGATAATTCACAATGAATACACACATAACTTTTTAGAAATGTCAGAGATGCGTGCTCTTGTGTTTTGAACCTGCGGACATTCGTCTCGGCAGTCCGTTCCACTCCCAACTAGGCTATCGCCGCTTATTAGGGACCATCCTATGTTTCATTTTGTACATTACGCTATATTTAACGGTAAATAAAACGAAAAAGAAGCATCTCTCCGAAAACTGTATTAAAATTGGTTAACAAATTTGGCAGTTATATGTATTTTAAATATTGCAATGGGCAGCAGGGGTTGTGTAGTGGGGTTATCGCTTCATCTCTTTCTTTCGCAAGCGTTGCAATTCTCGATGACACGCTATTTCAGTTTTTTGTTACTTATCCCTTCTACCGAAATTGAAAGGCTTATAACTTGTTGTTTTTTTTCCGGATTTAATAATTCTTTCTGAGTTAGAATTTTTATGACGTAAACATTACTCGTATGATTCAGGCCTATTCAGTCTGTTCCATAAAATGATGAACCCTATACCAAGATATATTGAAATGGGACCACTTTGAGACCCTTATTTACTAAATAAAGAAGGAATCAAGGAAATACGCTCCCAATTTTCAGAGAAATCAGTGTACATACATAAAAGAAAATACAAACACACAAATTGAGTACCTTCTCCTTTTGGAAGTGGGTTAATAAAAATGAATCCGGTCCCCTATTAATGTATAATGGAAGTATATGAATTAACCTTTCTGTTACCAGAGATAAGTGTAAAAATTATGCGCACACGCTTACGTAATAAACACAGATATCATATAGACAGAAGAAAAGCACGTCTGTTTTTTTAACTTACAAAATACATTGTGTAATGTTGGGAAATTAGAATTTTTTTTGGTCCTTCGAACAGGATTCGTCGGAGCTCAGCACCTGCACGCGCTAGTACGGCTGCTGGGCTACCAAGGGGTGGCGGTGGTGGTGTCGGAGCTGCTGGGAGTGGCGCAGGGCCTCCTGCATGGTACTATAGCGCAGTTCACTCGGGCGCTGGCCGCCGCCATGCCGAGACACTGCAAGCTGCCGAGATACGATTACGGCTCGAATGGTGAGTCTGACTTTACTCAGGGCCGTAGCTTGACTTGAATTTAAGAGGGGACATCTGTGGTTATCTATACTATAATATTATAAAGCTGAAGAGTTTGTTTGTTTGAACGCGCTAATCTCAGGAACTACTGGACCGATTTTGAAAATTCTTTCACTAATAGGAAGCTACATTACTCCTGAGTGCTATAGGCTACTTTTTATCCCGGAAAAACTTATCCACGCGAGCGGAGCCGCGCGCAAAAGCTAGTGGGAAATAAACGCGTTGTTAACGACGTATTGTAAGGAATGACGCGGGAGCCGGAGTGTGGGTAACACGCTTTTTAAACTGTGGGTTTTTTAGTCGTGTCAGTGACATTCGAGCATCTATGCGAGTGACGGCTGCCGCGTTATTCCACGCAAAAATATTGTAACATTCGAATTGACTTCTAGTAGGGTTCAATCTTTTTTTTTTTTTTTTTTTTTTTTATGGCATTTGTGTTCACATTTTGCCAATGTCAAGTTTGGTTTGTCTATTTTATTATCTGTAGTATGTCGAAGTAAAGCAGTGGCTACCTTACCAAGACTTTATCGAGGAGTTTTGGCGGCAACAAAAAAAGCACTTGATTAGCACAATTATTTCAATTCACTTCATTTGAGCTCTTTAATAGAACTATTGGATAATATACCACCATAATTATGCAATATAACACTAAATATATCCAAAATAATGAATTAAAACAAGAGCACCTCATGACACTTCCAAGTTCCCGCCAAAACTCCGGGTTCAATCTTATCACTGCTCACCTCGTCACTCATGTACAGTCACCAGCATAAGTAGCTGAACAAATTCAAAATAAAATACTTTTTTGTTCTTACTAATCTTTTTTTTCTCTTCACAAAAATAAAATAAAAGAGATTTACTTTACTTCAAACAAAGAAAAAAAGGTTTAGGTTTAACTTAACGCGTATATAGGCGATTTGAAATGTTGATTTTGTACAGATATTTATGCTTCTGACTGTACTTAATGCTTAAGCTATTTGTAAGATGTACCCAGTATTGTGAACCATATTAAAAAAAAAAAACAAAAAAAGTAAATTGAACAATATACACGTATCAAAAGTTTTATCGTGCTTCACTGACGCCCGTGCAATACTTAACGCGCGTGATTCAGCAGATGAACAGGATTACTACTGGTGGAAGGTCTCTCATATGTAAGAGTCCGTCTGGGTGGGTACCACCGCAATGTCCATTTCTACCGCCAAGCAGCAGTGTGCATGCACTGTTGTGTTTCAGTTTGAAGGACATTGTAGCCAGTGTCTACTGGACATAATGAGACTTAACATCTTATGTCTCAGGATGACGAGCGCAGTGGATTGCCACACAGTACTTTGTAACTCAAGGTGCTGGATGGTGTTGCTACTGTTTATGGGTGGTCGTGTCGCTTACCATCAGGCGAACGGCATGCTCGTCTCGTCATTAAATTCATAAAAAAAATAATTAAAAATTTGCAAGTCACAGACACTAATTGCAGGCAGGCCATCTTTTAGAGAGAGAGTGTGACAGACTAATCAACATCCAAATGTCAATATCAAATGACATTTGTCATCCCAAAACGTCATTACAGATAAATGATATTACACACACACACACACACATACACACATACTCACTCCTTTTATCCCCGAAGGAGTAGGCAGAGGCGCAACTAGTGCACCCACGTTTCGCCGTGCGTATTCCGTCCCACGATGTGATAGGGGGCGAGCCTATCGCCACATCGGGCACAAATTCCATACTCCGGGCTGATACTGAATATAAAAACCCAATATTACTTTGCGCGACCCGGAGATCGAACCCGAGACCTCAGCATTGCAGTCGTACCGTAATACCACGACACCAGTCAAAATGTATGTGTAGTATGTGGAATCTCTATGATTAAAAGAAAAACTTGAGAGGTGTCAAGGGACACCCGGATGGAACGAAGTTCCTTTCGATTAATTAGTGAAGGAATTGTAATAAAATTTTATTTATATAATAGAGTGTGTATATATATAAATATTTTCCTATTTCCGTTCCAATACATAAGTTTCTAGAGAAAAAAACAAATAAATACGTGTGGCACTCGGGGACTGCCGCGGTAAAGCTATTGCATAGCATTTTTATCACAAATTTTGATTGACTAAACACAAATTCGATCTTACGCTTACCACATAAAGTAGATTTTTAAACGCGAGCAAAGCACGTTTAGTCTTGTTATTGATAAATGTCAGTAACCAAAGTAGAATAAATGCACAAAATTTGAAAAAATAATGTTACGTTCGATTCTTTTGTACTCGTGCCGTGCCAACGCTGGGGAAATAGCTTCTACGCAATGTATTTAAGGTTCATATTAGATTAGTAAGAAATGGGTTTAATGACTTTAATAAATAAAATAAATAAAAATATACTCGTTTCAAGAATTATAGCTTCTACGCATTGTATTTAAGGTTCATATTAGTAAGATAATAGCAAAAAGTGTCGTGACAACTTTTCGTGAGAATTTTATCCGTCTAGCCCCCTTTCACAACGCGCGATAAGGAACTTCGTTCCAAAAATGATATATATATGTTTTTTTTTTTTTTTTTTTATTGCATTGAATGACGAGACGAGCATGCCGTTCGCCTGATGGTAAGCGATACGACCACCCATAAACAGTAGCAACACCATCCAGCACCTTGACTTACAAAGTACTGAGTGGCATTCCACTGCGCTCGTCATCCTGAGACATAAGATGTTAAGTCTCATTATGTCCGGTAGTTATACTGGCAACAATATCCTTCAAACCGAAACACAACAGTGCATGCACACTGTTGCTTGGCGGTAGAAATAGACATTGCGGTGGTACCCACCCAGACGGCCTCTTACATAATGAGAGACCTACCACCTTTCGCAGATTCAGACAGATTTAGAATCTCGTCTCCGTTGGTATCCGCCATAATGGTGATTTTCAGTCAGTTCGCACACCCGGCGCAGTCGCCGTCTCGAGAGAAAGCTTCCGTAGTATTATAACGCCCTTTGAGAAACTAATTATGCCTCGATAGCAAAGAGAATATAAACACTACGCTCGATCAAGCGTTCTACTGACGGAAAAATATGACGTTACACATAGACAATGACACCTTAATTTCCGAATTAGTGTTGCCATTCGAGATATTGAAACTATACCAGAGATAAATGTAATAACGTGGTTTTTGCTCAGTATAATTCCCTTACATATATATATATATATATGTATATATATATCTTAATATATATAAATCTCGTGTCACAATGTTTGTCCTCAATGGACTCCTAAACCACTTAACCGATTATAATAAAGTTCGCACACCATGTGCAGTTCGATCCAACTTGAGAGATAGGATAGTTTAAATCTCAAATTATAGTCGCAATTTTAATTTATTGCTAATTATTTGTCTGTTATTATTTGACAGTCACAATTATCTGTTAACTCCAAATGATTCTAACAGATGTCGATACCTTTCGACTGGGTTGAGTAAGTAATCAATAGATGGCGCTGCTATGGTAATGATAACAGATGTCGATACCTTTCGACTGGGTTGAGTAAGTAATCAATAGATGGCGCTGCTATGGTAAATCTACGAACGTGTCATATAAGCTACGGGTAGATTATGTATACTTTTTATACCGGGAAAATATAAAGCGGGACTTTTATACCGGGAAAACTCATTCACGCGGGCGGAGCCGCGGGCAAAAGCTAGTATATATATATATATATATATATACACATATATATATATATACAGGGTCATTTTTACATTGCATTACTAAATGAAACCACATATTCGTCTTTACCTCTTTTAATATCTTGCCAAAAATCATCCATGAATAATGAATATTATTGCCAAAAATCCCGGTTGCAGTTTTCAAATTTTTTGAACATTTCGTGGTTTAGTGCGAATATGGTGTGTGCGAAAATGTATTTCTGAATGAAAGTATAATGTTGCCGCTGCGACGAATTATCTTAGAGCAGTAGTAGTGGCATAAGGTCGTGTAAACTTAAAGTTACTTTTTATTAATATTTATTTGTTCGAAACTTACCCTTTTTTATTTTACATCTAAGGTTCAAATAACGTAATGGAAAGCGTTAGTTTCGACGAGATAAGTATTTGATTTCATTTATTAACGCAATGTCAAAATGACCCTGTATATATATATTTAAATATTGTAGTATAAAGTGTGTTATTGAATAGTTAATAGCGACAATATTGTATTAGGTTAAAGGTACCTGTAATGATATTGTACAAATAATAAATAAATAAATTATATATATGTCGTAGGTGTCCTGGGTTACTATCACGCTCAGTTGACCGACATCGTCCAGTACCCAGACGCGAGAACGGAGCTCTTCCACGCGTTCAGAGAACTCGGGAATATAATACTGTTCTGCATGCTGATTGAGCAGGTACGTCACTTCGCTTATTAAATAGTAAATACTAACTCTACTTATCTATACTAATACGGTAGTTGACTATTTTTTTTAAACACATTTAAAAAAAATTAAGTCATCCCAAATCTAGCGGAAAAAGAATTTTCAAAATGCAAGCAATAATAAATTAGTTATAAAGATTTGCGGTCTTATTCATAATAAAACGCTAATCGAAGGTAAAAACCTCCATTAGATATAACGTCCTAGAAGCCTATCGAGCGTTCGATAAAATTTCTTATTCATAATGGTTTTTCGTAGCTACTATAAGTGAATTGCCGTTATAGTACATGATGTTGCCAATACGTAGAAAAAAAATATTTCAGTTGATTTCTACCAATTTATACCAAGCTTTGTCTCTGGAAACAACTATAAAAAAAACAACTTGTCAATGTCAGTTGTCAAAATATAAATTGGAGGGAAACTACCAATGTATGTATTATACTGTTTATATTCTCATTGAGTTTGTTAATTGTTCTGGAAAGTAATTAAAAACAGAATAAATTAATAAATTGGAAGTATGTAGCAATTAAAAAAAGAAAAACGTCAGAGGGGTGAAAATTGTCTGGAAGAAGACAAGGTTGGTGCAGCTATTTTACGTACTTATTTGAAAGTTCCAGTTTGCGCGATTCATGCATGCATTACTAACAGTATTGTTTTCGCTTTCAAGATTATATTAAAGGAACTGGTGAGGGAGTGGGTCAGGGTCCTCAAAAATAAAACTACGGACACGAACTCCAATTCCACGAAGGTGGCGGCGTGGAATGACTTGAGAAAAAGGTGCTAACTTAAATCTAATATTGCTACTTTTGCATTGTTTTCATGTTAAACAATATACACAATTAAGACATTCCTTAAACAAACTTCTTTTTTCATTTCAGTTTTAACTGTATGTGTAATGGTATCCACGCTCAGTAGTGCACCTGAAATCACAGTGGGGCCTCTTAAAAATGAAGGCTAAAAAGCAAAGGCGGAAGAGAGGAAGGAGCTGCTGAAGACTGGTGGTGGCCCACCACCAGTAATAAAAGGAGTCAGTAGTGAAGACATTAGCAGCTGGCTGCCTAATGAATTTGTTACCGACACAAATGAATTTGACTCTGACAGTATAAATCAGGTAATATTCATTTATGGCATGTTTCTTTTTGTAACCACTGAGTCATAGTTTTTGTAACTATTTGAATATTTTAGATGAGAATATTATAGCATATTGAAGATTTACCTTTACAGGACAAATATTCAAAACCCTCTGCTTTCACACATACTACAACTACTGTAAATAATATTATTGAAGAGGTATGTTATACCAAAAGTCAAATTAAAATCAATGTAAAGATCCATAGTTCAACACACACATGATGGTGTGCCCTGGTGGCCCTGTGTAGGATACCATACTATAACAGCCCTGTATTAAATACTGCCCACCATTGTACATATATAAATAAAACATATGTTTTTCAGGTGATAGTTGTGCATCCTCCAAATTCACCTTCCGGTGAAATAATGAAGGAGGTATTTACAAATCAATATTAAGTAATTCCAGTTCCATGCTATAAACCTGAACGATGCTGTTATATATTTAAATAAATACAACATATTAGATGCCAGTTGTGGAGCCACATCCTCCAGAGGCTTCAGGTCCACGGCTAAAAAATAAATAAAAAAAGGTTCTTGCAGTAAGTAAACTTTAAATTAATTTCCATATTTAAGTAATTCTTTTATTTTGTTTATACCATACCAGCCCCGTATTATATACTGCCCACAGCTGAGAAAGGGCCCTATATTACTGCTGAGAGGGTTTAGTCCACCACGCTAGCCTAGTGTAGGTTGGTAGACTTCACATACCTTCAAAATTATTTTTGGGGAATTCTCAAGTATGTAGCTTTTCTCACAATGTTTTACTTCACTGCTAAAGTGAACAATAATTGATAAACAATACACACATAACTTTTGAACCTGCAGACAACTGTCTCACCAGGCCGTTGCATTCCTAACTAGGCTATTGTCAACTATGAATGTTTATACATTGCATTATTTCAGGTTTGTCGCGCACCTGCAGAACAAATAGCTGAATTCGAAATCCAGTGCCGAAAAGTGCTGCATGCCATGCAGATGAAGAATGAGCAGTAGAAAAATATATTTTTTAAATTAAAAGAAACTCTAGTAAAAAAAAACTTAATAATTATAAACCAAAAAGTATCTAAACTATATGATGTTTAATTATTACCTTTGGGTGTGCACTTCATTCAATATTGGACACACTATCCCCGGATACTTAAGTATCTTTGAGCGATTGTAATGTTGTGCAAAATTGCAATGGCCACAATACCTAGTCATATTTACTAGGTCACATTTTACAGACATGGCATAGAGCAGGCATTGGAAGCACTGTTTCCATACATCAAAGCAACAATACTTGCCTCATTGTATTTCTCTGTACCACATAGTCTCATTACAGGTGTATATAAATATGGCTCCACGTGTATACCTTACTGCTATAGCCACTTTTTTATATATTCATATAAATAGAATATTGGGATAATCTTATATTACTAATATTAGAAATACGAAAGTTTGTGAAAATGTTTGAATATTTGTTAAGTAAACTCAGAAAAAGCTAAATGGATTTGGCATACAGGTAAACCATATCCTGGATTAACACATAGGCTTCTTTTTATCCTGATAACTTGCTCTCATGGAAAATAATGTGGTTTTTATAAACAAAAGGCGCTGGCGTCTTACTGGTTTCGCTATAAATCGCTACAGTGTTTCGGGACTTGTAGTGGGAAGCCGCGAGCAACAACTAGTAAATCATAATTTTATTTTTCAGAATATGATAGTTGTACCTCATCAGACTCCACTTCCAGCAGGAAATATAAATGAGATATTTATGTATCAGTATTATGCTATATTCATGTAAGATACTATTGTTTCATGTGGAGATGTAAAACATATTTTTCAGGTATTAGTTAAAAAAAATACAATAATTAATAAAATAAAAACTTTATTCATTACGTAGGCATATAAAAGGCTCTTATGACAAGTCAATACATAATATTCATTTTTCAATTACTTAAATTATTTAGGGAACCAACACGGCCTAGCAGGTACAGAAGACATGGGCAGGGTGGAAAGGATTAGTTCCACTTTCCTTCCTTCCCTCCCTTCAATACTATTAACAATTTGTTCAATACACAGAATAATGCATGCACATATGTATAAGAAATAAAAAAAGTCCAAATCCGCCACCTGAAAACAAAAAGTATTTTACAAATCATTATTAAATCATTCTAGTTTGATGCTACAATGCTGTAGGATACTAAAATCCACCTGCATGGTGCACCTGGAAATATAAAGGTGGTATTAACAAATCATCATTAAGTATTTCCAATCTTGTGATATAATCCTGTAGGGTACTGATGTATATTTAAATAAATAAAGCTTATTTTCAGTATTACATTCAAAATAATGTTTATGCATTGCAGGAAAAAGTAGCATGCTATTCAAATGGACAATAACCTCCAGTGAAATATTTTTTTTAATCTTTATGATGTAATAATAAAAGAAAAATATAAATTTTATAAAATGATGACAATGACTAACTACAATTAGGATGTTTAATTATAATTTAATTATTTGAGTGTAAAAAACTTCATTAATTGAAGTGCCTAGCTATAAAAGCCTGCAAAATGGCAGAATTTCTACCCTGTCTAGGGTGTGGTTCAAAATTAATTGATTCAGACACCTATTCATTATCAGACACACTTTCTTCTGTGGCATATGTCTCTCTTTGAGCAATTACAATGTTGTGCAACACTGCAAGAGCCACAATAGTATTCTTCACATTGCCTAATTTACAGACATGCCATGGAGCAAGCATTGGAAGCGCTGTTTCCACACACCAAAGCAACCCTCCACAACATTTCTTGTTGAAATATGTGCCTCATTATATTTCTCTTCAGCATGACTAAGTGGTCTCTCCCTGAATCTCCTAGAAGTATACCCCTTAACTCACCTGCTTCAAAACATTCTTTGAGGGTCGATTCATTAAATATCTGGGAGTCATGAGTGCTGCCTCGCCACCTAAAAACAATATCCCAGATCCGAAGACTAGTATCACAGGTAACCTACAACAATTATTATCTTGTTTATGCAATAAAGTAAAGCCTATCGTAGTTTACTTTATATATTCCTGAAAATCTTACCTGAACATTGAGGGAATATCCTTTTCTATTTATGTAATATTGGGCTGCATCACCACCATGTTTTTTTATTTATATATGCATGCAATCAATACAACCAATTACAGATGGGAAGCCTCTTACATGGTGGAATTCTGTCATTAGCTGTTGTTCCTCTGCAACAGAAATGGGCATCATTATATAATCTGCACCACGTCGTTCGAGCGCACGCGCTACTCTGCTAAATATGCGGCTAATAGTGGCTTGAGATAATCCATAGAGGTCTCCAGCATCTTCTTGAATCTGTAAAGAAAACGAGTCTTAAAAGTAACGCATCATTAGGTATACCCAAGTTTGTATGAATATCGAAAAGGATTAACTTACCTCTTACCTTTACGGTGCAGCTGTAACTCTTCGCAGACTAATTCAATTATAAAAGCAGCCGTTCGTTTGGAAAAACTATACCGTTTACGGAATTCCTCGTCATCCAGAGAAAACGGATCAAACTCTGACGATAAACTTTTCTACGTGAAATATTTTCAATTACTGCAATGCTATGCAGGGTTTGTAAGGCTTCCATTATTTATACACAAGTAAATAAAAATACTTCTTGAAACGAAAATTATGCGCTACGAGATCGATGTGTTGTTTACTTTAAATCGACTGACAATTGACATCGGAAATCGGTGCCAAACACGAAACAGCTGACCGACGGCGGCCATTTTTTTGTTACGGAACGCTTAAAGAAGGGGTCTAGCTCCTATAAATCAAAGCAACTTCACCGTAGGCTTATAGGCCGTTTTAGCGCTTTTGAACCATTATGAATAACAATTTTTTACAAGCCTCTACTAACGGTCCTATAAAGTTCCGAAGAGTCATTATGAATAAGACCGTTGAAGTTTGGTGGAAGGGGCATCTGTCAGATAACGGAAACAGCAGAATGTGACGTCACTCAGTGTCGCCAGCCATACAGGCGCGTGCGGGAGAAAAAGCCAGCACTATATCCCCACTACGCCCCCATTATTTCAAATATGAGTAACTGCTTTGTTTTTCAACCAATTTTGATGCTGATTTCACAGAAGATTTTATTTTTCGTATTAATTTCTGTTACATATAAAATAATGCACAAAATCAAACATAGGAAACTACCCTATTCAAAAAATATAGTTTTTGGACATGTCCTTTATTTATAATAAAGGACATGTCTCCTTGTCCTTTTGCTCGCGGCTCCGCCCGCGTGATGAAGCTTTTCCGGGATAGAAGTATGCCTATTGCCTATGTCTCCTATTTCCCATGATCTCAAATTATCTCCATACCAAATTTCTTAGAAATCCGTTCAGTAGTTTCGGAGATGTGTAGTAACAAACAAACAGAAAAGCAGACAAACAGACAGAAAATAATTATAAAAATCGCTGATTTGTGTTCCATTACTCTTCTTTAGTCACCCCCCTTACTTTTTTATCACATTTCTTTCAATATACAGACACACCGGGTTCTACTGCTTTACTATATGTATAGATAGTTTAGTGAGGTTATATATGTTGTTTTTTTTTGTCAGGCGTTGAGCCAAGAGGAAGTGACAGATCTACTTCATGCAGCACCGTTCCAGAACATTCTGCCGCGCCCGTACACTGCAGGTAACTTGATTCAATTAATAATAAACCAGTTCATCAATTTATCAATCAACTAGCCGACCCCGCAAACGTTGTTTTGCCATCAGTTACCGACCGGGGTTAAAAGTTATTAAAAAACTAGCTGTTGCCCGCGGCTCCGCCCGCCTGAATGAGTTTTCCCGGGATAAAAGTCCCGCTTTATAATTTCCCGGGATAAAAAGTAGCCTAAGTTACTCCTTATTACATCAGCTACCTGCCAATAAAAGTCCCGTCAAAATCGGTCCAGCCATTTCAGAGATTAGCCGGAACAAACAGACAGACAGACAGACAAAAATTGTAAAAAAAGGTTATTTTGGTGTATGTACCGTATATATATTCATATACATGAAGTAAAAAACGGTTATTTCAATATTACAAACAGACACTCCAATTTTATTTATATGTTAAAAAATAGGGGTTGATTGTAGAAAGGTAAAAAATTAGGGTTGTATGTATTTTTTAATGCGGTATCATAAAAAAAAAAACAAAAAAAAAAACGTGTGGCACTCGGAGACTGCCGCGGTAAAGCTATTGCATAGCATTTTTATCACAAATTTTGATTGACTAAACACAAATTCGATCTTACGCTTACCACATAAAGTAGATTTTTAAACGCGAGCAACGCACGTTTAGTCTTGTTATAGATAAATGTCAGAAATGCAATGGTCATCACAACCAAAGTAGAATAAATCAAAATTTGAAAAAAGAATGTTACGTTCGATTCTTTTGTACTCGTGCCATGCCAACACTGGGGAAATAGCTTCTACGCAATGTATTTAAGGTTCATATTAGATTAGTAAGAAACGGTTTTAATGACTTTAATAAATAAAATAAATAAAAATATACTCGTTTCAAGAATTATAGCTTCTACGCATTGTATTTAAGGTTCATATTAGTAAGATAAAAAGATGTCAGGTTATTTTCGTTACGGAATTTCTGGATTCGGTCTCCACACTCAAGGCCCGCGATAGAAGCTATGCAATAGCTTAATTTTATCTAAAAAATAAAAAAAAATTAGGAGTGGACCACCCTTAATATTTAGGGGTATGAAAAATAAATGTTGTCCGATTCTCAGACCTACCCGATATGCACACAAAATTTCATGAAAATCGGTCGAGCCGTTTCGGAGGAGTTTAACTACAAACACCGCGACGCGAGAATTTTATACAGGGTCATTTTTACATTGCGTTACTAAATGAGACCGCATATTCGTCTTTACCTCTTCTTATATTCTACTGTTTGTTTCCTGTACTACAATAAAATAAAATAAAAATAAATAAAATACCATCTTGCCAAAAATCATCCATGAATAACGAATATTATTGCCAAAAATCCCGGTTGTAGTTTTCAAATTTTTTGATCATTTCGTAGTTTAGTGCGAATATGGTGTGTGCGAAAGTGTATTTCTGAATGGAAGTATAATGTTGCCGCTGCGACGAATTATCTTAGAGCAGCAGTAGTGGCATGAGGTCGTGTAAACTTAACGTTACTTTTTATTGATATTTATTTTGTTCGAAACTTACACTTTTTTATTTTACATCTAAGGTTCAAATAACTTAATGGAAAGCGTTAGTTTCGACGAGATAAGTATTTGATTTCATTTATTAACGCAATTTCAAAATGACCCTGTATATTAGAGATAATTAATCAGTCAATAAAATGCATAGATGAAATGGTGAAACAGTTAATGAATATATCAATTAAATAAGTTATCATCAGTTTAGTGAATGTGTAATATCTATAAAAGAATCGATTTACTGGACGATTTATCATAAAAAAATATGAATCGATTTTGGATCAATATTTTAAGTATCAATCAATTCGTCAGCCTGACAGTGTATCAATATACCAATTAATTACTCGAATATTCAAAGAATCCATAAACGTACAAAACTATTGAACATAAAAAATACACAAAAAAAAAACAAAAAAAAATTATTTTATACTCATATAACTGTCTAAAAATCAAAAAATTATCAAAAAAAAATCTTTATTTTGTTTTTATATAACAGAGGGTGAAAAACCAGAGACGAAACAGAAACGTCTCGAAGCGAAGTACGTGGCGCTGCAGATCGTGCAGAATGTTGACAAATACGGGACAGCCAAGGTGAGTTTCTTTTTAACCGACTTCCAAAAGGAGGAGGTTATCAATTCGTGTGTTTGTTTTATTTATTTTTTATACCAGCTCGGCAACGTGAACCCAGTGGCGTGCCTAGTGTTTTGGATGAGGGCAAGCCAAAGAAGACCTAAAAAAAATCGCACCTCCGATACATATAAAATGTGCAACTATAAGAAAGAAAAGCAATATCTAAAAATAAAAATGACTACCCGTACCGGGATTCGAACCAGGGCCTCAAAACAATGTTCGAACCGTGTACGCAATACAACAACGCCATAGAGTCGACTAGTCACCATTTCGAAATTAGGTACCTTTATTTAAAAACGATTTTGACCCATCGCGACTTCTAAACGCAGTTCTTGTAAAGATAAACTATTTACATAGATTTTACCTGTATCAAGTAATTTTAAAAAAAGTAAAAACACTACTATCATCATTATTACTGTCGACGCACAAGTTTTGTTCAGAAATTTTCAAATTTCGTCACAGCTACTGTACCTATTAAATTGGACGAGATAATCAGGTTACAATTAGCTGTTTACCGAAATTATGAAATGAAATGAATGCATTTAACACAAATGTTTTTGTGAATTGGAATTACTTTTGATAACACTGATTAATTAAATCATTTTACTAGCCAGATCTATGTACCTACCTATTCCAAACACTTGTTTTGTTCAAGAAAAATATGAAACACCAACAATACAACTTAATACGTAGTCGTATAACGTATTAGAGCATCCAATAAGACAATAAGTTTTGTTGTATACTGATCTAAATACCTTTTATGATTCTTCAGACACATTTCGCGCCATTCGCCAGCTCGTTAAAAGTTGTTTTTTTCCATCATAACCTAACAAATTTAAGTTATTCTCGCCGATAAAAACTTTCACACACTTTAAACTATTACAAGAAATATATTCACTCATCTTTATTGTGCTTAAAAGTTTAAAATAACTCAAAAACAACTTAATAAACACAAATACTTCACAATGTAGATCGCCGGCTCAATCAAAACAAATAACTGATGTTGCCTAGTTGGAATCAAAATTACACCACAACATTAATGCCAAAATTGTGAGAAAAACTTATTGATAAATAAAATTATAGTACAATACCTTAAATTATAAATTTTAAACAGATATTTAATTTAAATTTTATTATCACTAAAATCTTTACATATTCATGATAAATAAAAAATACACATTAAAATAAGCAAAATAATTCAACCATATTAGAGGTAATTCTTTTAATTGGCAACCCTGTATTTTATACAGTATCTATGGATGCATTAAGCCTTGATTATTTTCTAGTACTGATTGCTATAGAAACTTACTATAGCTATACGTATGTGGTAGCAATTTATCCATTAGTGTGAATGAGAAAAATATGGCGGCGAAAAGCCAGGTAAAACCCAACGAGAGAGAGAGCGATGAGTATATTTTGTGCGCATCTAGCTGTTTTGTATTAAATATGAAATGAGTGTACGGCGCGGATGTGGTTGTGTGTGTGTAGGTGTAGTGGTGTGTCTTTAGGTGCGCTCGAGGCGAACCGGTTCAGCGAACCGTAGCGCGGGAATTTTAAAATTTTAAAGAAAATTATTTCGAAGCGTTTTGTTACCGTAAAATGTTGGTTATTGTTTCATATTCGATTTTGCGTACTTAGGTAAATAATTTTAGGGCAAGCCAGGCTTTTCGGCTTCTATGAAAGGACCGCCACTGCGTGAACCCACTGCACCTGATGGATCCTGTGTGCTTTGAATGTAGCAAAACGGCAGTCGATGCCGTTTAAATTTAATGTTTGTGATTGATCGAGAGACCAATACGTCAGTCACATGTCAGTCTCTCAACCAATCACAATGAAAACGAAACGGAGTCGTGACATGTTTTTTGATACATTCTAAGCACGTGTATACTGTTTATCAATTATCGTTTGCTTTAACGGTGAAGGAAAACATCGTGAGGAAACCTACATACTTGAGAATTCTTCATAAGAATTTCGAGGGTATGTGAAGTCTGCCAACCCGCACTAGGCCAGCGTGGTGGACTAAGGCCTTAACCCTTCTCAGTAGTAGAGGAGGCCCGTGCTCAGCAGTGGGCAAGTATATAATACAGGGCTGATTGCATTGCAAGCACACAGATAGTGTCGACGCAATGCCGGCTGGTTTGAACTGGACATACACAGGCTGATCCCGGAACGTGGCTCACGTGGGCCACTATGGTAGGGGTTATTAACATCTTATCGGTGGTCGCTATCCGGGTGGATACTAAATGTATACGCACGTTTCTGCCGACATTTTTTACCACGTTCTACAAAACTATGGAACCAATTGCCGCATTCATTTCCGGTAAATTTTTTTTTTTGGCCTTGAATGACGAAACGAGCATGCCGTTCGCCTGATGGTAAGCGATACGACCACCCATAAACAGTAGCAACACCATCCAGCACCTTGAGTCACAAAGTACTGTGTGGCATTCCACTGCGCTCGTCATCCTGAGACGTAAGATGTTAAGTCTCATTATGTCCAGTAGTTACACTGGCTACAATGTCCTTCAAACCGAAACACAACAGTGCATGTACACTGCTGCTTGGCGGTAGAAATAGACATTGCGGTGGTACCCACCCAGACGGACTCTTACATATGAGAGACCAGCCATAATATGATACGACCTGGCGACCTTCAAAAAAAGAGCGTATACCTAAGAGGCCGGCAACGCATCTCTGTGCCCCCTGGTATTGCAGATGTTCATGGGCGGCGGTGATCACTTACCATCAGGTGAACCGTATGCTCGTTTGCCCCCTATATCATAAAAAAAATATTACCACCAGCAGCAGTTTCGAAAAAACATCTATCAATATTCCATTTACTTCACATAACACAGGAATGTAGTTACAAATGTCATGCGGGAGCTGCGTCGCTAATTTTTATTCATAACTATATAACTTCTCAAAAAAAAAAAAAAAACTTTTCATAATATTGAGTTAAGTATAGCAAGTTGTTGCAGCAACATATTGCGTAGATGCGTCCACACTAGCGATAATGTTTCTATACGCAAGAGACTTGCACAAGCCGCTTAAAAATTTTGCAGAATAGCTTATAAGGTAAAATTTTAATAAGCTAGTCGTAATTGTTTACAGTTTATAAGGTAAAATTTTATCCTAGAAGTTGACTTCTGTCTCTTCTTGCAAATCTAAACCTGTCACGGCTGTTTTCAATAAACGATCTTAATCTTCGATCTCTCCCCACGAATAAACCAACTATCGGCAGTTTTAATGGTGATCCCAATCTCTTTTTTCGATTCTTCGTGAAAATGGATCAAGCATTACAAAGTTTTTTGACATGCATACAAATTCCAGTTAAATCTTTCCAGTTAATTAGGTTGTGGCAGAAATAATATATTTTAGGAAGTTAGGAAAGGCATAAGGGGCCCCAAGGGGGCAATGCCTAGAGGCCGCGACATGATCCGGCCCTGCTAACCTGTTAGAAGTCGTGATTATTAAATATTAGCTCTTGCCTGCGGCTCCGCTCGCGTAATGAGTTTTCCCGGGATAAAAGTCCCGCTTTATATTTCCCGGGATAAAAAGTAGCCTATGTGTTAATCCAGGACATGATCTACCCGTGTGCCAAATTTCATCGAAATCCGTTCAGTAGTTTTTGCGTGAAAGAGTAACAAACATCCATACATCTAGACATCCATACATTTACTGGTGGTAGGTCTCTCATTATGTAAGAGGCCGTCTGGGTGGGTACCACCGCAATGTCTATTTCTACCGCCAAGCAATAGTGCATGCACTGTTGTGTTTCGGTTTGAAGGACATTGTAGCCAGTGTAACTACTGGACATAATGAGACTTAACATCTTATGTCTCAGGATGACGAGCGCAGTGGAATGCCACACAGTACTCTGTAAGTCAAGTTGCTGGATGGTGTTGCTACTGTTTATGGGTGGTCGTATCGCTTACCATCAGGCGAACGGCATGCTCGTCTCGTCATTCTATGCTATAAAAAAAAAAACATATTTACAAACTTTCGCGTTTATAATATTAGTAGGATTTAGTGCATTAAAATGATTGTATGTGTATCAGCAAGGTCAGCTGTCGCGCGAGGGCGACCTGCTGACGCGCGAGCGGCTGTGCTGCGGGCTGTCGCTGTTCGCGGTGGTGCTGCGGAGGCTGCGCGCCGTGCTGTGCGCCGCGGCGTGGCCCGCGCCCCCCGCCACGCACCACCACGCGCCGCTACACACCGACGACACCAACGAGTTCCACAGGTCCACTCCACTCCACTCCACTCCACTCCACTCCACTCCACTCTACCGACCACAAAGCAGATGTCCGCTTTTTGTATGGATGCTGGGCCTCAAAATCTAATCAGGCTCAAACTTTGGGCATATTAAAGTGACAAAATATGGAACTTAGATCCATAAAAAAATATTTTTAGACCCCTCCATTCAAAACCAACTTTTTTTAAAAACGTTCATATTAAGTGTAGTTTTCAAGCCAAACAAATTTACATAAATATCAAATTCAATCAAAATCAAAATTAAACGGTTTATTGCAAAAGGCTATTTTTCAGGAGTTCTATCCAAATATATATGAATTGTCTTGTTTAGAATTTTCGGCCCGTTTTTGGACATGTCCTTTACACGTTTCGTATAGTATCGTATTCGTATCGTATTCGTATCGTATCCCTATCGTATTAGTATCGTATTTAACCCGGAGTCTGGAATTTGTGCCGGATATGGCGATAGGCTCGCCCCCTATCACATCATGGTAGGGAATATGCGCGGCGAAAAGTGGGTGCACTAGTTGCGCCTCTGCCTACCACTTCAGGGATAAAGGGCGTGAGTGTATGTGTGTGTGTAAAGTCATGCCAAAAAGAAAAATAAACCCAACGCAAAACCACCACTAAAACATTGATACGAAAGCAATATTCGCCTTTTCATCTACTCAAACTACATACTTATTTCAGTTATTTTGATTTTAAAACCAAACTACCAAACCGATTTTGGTAAAAAAAATTCTATGGGATCAATCTGGAAGTATATTCTTACAAATATTTTTTTTTCCAAATCGGTTAAGAAATTACCAAGTTCTTAGGTAACAAACATATAAAAAAATCCACTACGAATTGATAAATTCCTCCTTTTTTTAAGTCGGTTAAAAAAGAGACACGTGCTGCCATTTTGCATACATTTTGACACATACTTGTCTATGGTTTCTCGATTTACTATTCGAAGTTTACGCGCGCAATGTTGACGGCGTCATATTTTAGTTCCAAATACACTCACCGGGGCGCTGTTCAAACTTCCATACAAAAATGTACTTAAACCATTACATTAACTATATGATATTGCGTCAACTCGTGCTAAGGGTAAAGAATGGATCAAGCTACTATAGCCTAGTTAAGAATAGAACGGTCTGACGAGACGGATGTCCGCAGGTTCGAAACCGAAGGCACACACCTCTGTTTTCGTAGTTATTTGTGTATTGTTTATCAATTATCGTTCGCTTAAACGGAAGGAAAACAGCGTGAGGAAACCTACATACCTGAGAATTCCCCCAAAAAAATAATAATTCGAAAGTATGTGAATCTAAACCCTCTCAGTTGTACAATGGATGTATCCCCCTGCGCAGGTTGTGGTCGGCACTGCAGTTCCTGTACTGCATCCCGGTGGGAGACACGCAGTTTACCGTCGAGTGAGTACATCTTTATAAAGATAAAACAATATTAACAAAATTGATTGCCTCGGTGGCGTAGTTGTATTACGGTACGACTGCAATCCTGAGGTCTCGGTTTCGATCCCCGGGTCGGGCATAGTGACATTGAATTTTTCTATTCAGTATCCGCCCAAAGTCTGGAATTTGTGCCCGATATGGCGATAGGCTCGCCCCCTATCACATCATGGTACGGAATACGCACGGCCAAAAGTGCGTTCACTTAGTTGCGCCTCTACCAACCCCTCTGGGGGTACAACCCCTCCGGGGATAAAAGGGGTGGGTATTCGTATGCCAATCGATGCTGTTAGTCATTTGCATCTGATATTTTTTTTGTGAAACTTATTTAGTATATTATAGCTCTTGGATAGTGTATACGGGCTGTGCACTGGCAGTTCCTGGGTTCGAGTCTCAGGTCGAGCAATAGTTTGTACTTTACGCTTTAGCTCCTGTGTGTGTGTGTGTGTGTGTGTGTGTGTGGCGTGCGTGCGTGTGTGTGTGTGAGTGTGCTCAGTCCATTACAATGAGTTGTCTAGAGCTATAACATTGTGTCTCGGCCCCTTGGCTAAGATGAAAGTGTGTTGTTTCCAGGGAGTTGTTCGGCGAGGGTCTGCACTGGGCGGGATGCACCATCATAGCGCTCCTGGGCCAGCAGCGTCGGTTCGAGGCGCTCGACTTCTGCTACCACATCCTGAGGGTGCAGAGGGTTGACGGGAAAGACGAGCTGGTTAAAGGCATTGTGAGTACCAACATACAAGATTCTTCATGATCTGTTAGTCAGGTTTAGATTGGCCAATGGGGTTAGAATGTGGCAAAAAATACGACACGACTCCGTTTCGTTTTATTGGTTAAGACTAACACTAGACTGACGTATTTGTCTCTCGATCAATCACAAACAATCAAAACAATCTTACGTCTTGCGTCTTTTTGCCACATTCTAAGCCTACAGAACACTTGTAAAAGTCGATTTCCGCAAGTGAAATTTACAAAGTGACTTATGCAAATGAGGCTTGCAGGACTTGCAGCAAGTCGCATGTCTATAGAACTATTAAGCCCTTGCGTGCCGGTGGCGTACATGTACAGTCAGCAGCATAAATATCTGTACAAAATCAAAATTTCAAAACTCCTATATATACGTTAAGTTAAGCTGAATCATTTTTTTCTTCGTTTGAAGTAAAGTAAATCTCATTTATTATATTTTTGTGAAGAGAAAAAAAAGATTAGTAAGAACACAAAAGTATGTAGGCAATTTGAAATTTTGAATTAATTCAGCTACTTATGCTACTGACTGTACATTCAAAAAACTGATCATTCATGTACGCTCGGGCAGATTTCTGAAAATGTATGAAAACTGAACATCTACAGGTTGTTTCTTCTTTCGCTATTTTTGGCTTGTCGTTGAATGCAAGATCTTGATGTAATGTTAGAATAGAAAAATGTGGCCGCCATTTTGAACTTTTTTGTTTTAAGGCCAATTGGCTAACATTGATATGTGGTCATGCCATTGATCGCAAAAGACAGATTCAATGTTAGAGTTGAAAAAGTGGCCGCCGTTTTGAATTACTTTGTTTTAAGGCCAATTGATCTCAAAATCGATATCTAGGCATGCCATTTGTTGCCAAAGACAGATCCGAACTTAGAATAATTAAATCAAACAATAAATATACAATTAAATAAAGCAATCAATAACCCAATCAATAAATTAATCTATACTTAATATATAAAGCTGAAGAGTTTGTTTGTTTGTTTGAACGCGCTAATCTCAGGAACTACTGGACCGATTTTGAAAATTCTTTCATTAATAGGAAGCTACATAACTCCTGAGTGCTATAGGCTACTTTTTATCTCGGAAAAACTTTGCCACGCGGGCGGCGCCGCGCGCAATGCTAGTCAATAAATAAAATGAAGTAATAATTTGAACACACTGTACACCCAAAATCCAAATTTTTTAAATGTGTGGCGGTACGGAAGCGTCATTAACGCAGTTGCTAACAATAAGTTTCCGTCGCAGCCCCTCAAGCGCATGGTGGACCGCATCCGCCGGTTCCAAGTGCTGAACTCGCAGATCTTCGGCGTGCTGGCGCGACACCTGGCGGCCGACGAGGAGCGCGCCGGCGTCGAGCACGTGCGCTGCTTCCCGCCGCCCGCCGCGCCACAGCATCAGATCAACTGAACACCAACAACCACCAACCATCCACCATCAACCATCAACCATCAACTATGAACCATCAACCATGAACCATCAACTATGAACCATCAACCATCAACCATCAACTATGAACCATCAACCATGAACCATCAACTATGAACCATCAACCATCAACCATGAACCATCAACCATGAACCATGAAACATGAACCATCAACTATAAACCATGAACCATCAACTATGAACCATAAACCATTAACCATGAACCATGAACCATCAACCATGAACCATCAACCATGAATCATGAGCCATCAACCATGAACCATTAACCATGAACCATCAACCATCAACCATGAACCAGCAACCATGAACCATGAACCATCAACCACTAAATGAAGGGCACAGGCAAATAACAGGGAATGTCCTAATTAATGATTTTTGAGAAAAAACTATTTGAAAGTTTTAAATTATATTATTTTTATTGAGACTAGAGAAAGAGTATATTATTTTTATGGACATTCTCTTTTTTTTTCGTTTTGGCCATAAACAAAACTGCATTTTTGGCGCCATCTGTTAACTCTTTTTAAATTCTAATCATTGGAATTCAAAATACCATAGACAAAGATATGATTCTATAAAAAAAACGTGTGTGCGTGTGTACACGCGTTAGAAGTTATACTTCTTTGGCGTAACAAGATAAAAATCTTTTTTAAAAAATTATCTTTCGCCTCATTCTACGTTAAAAATTTAAACATGTTGACTATAGCTAACTTCAGGGTGTCGGTTTTTCTGACGGTGTGCGCGCGCATCTTAAAAATTTACTCTTATCATTTTTCCCTAACGCGCCAAAAGAAGTACGACTTCAATAAAAAATATTAAAATTTGTGACATTACCTGTTGTTTGTCTGTGCCCTTTAAATATTTTCAAATATTCTATACTTATTGTAATGTTTATTATTAAGTTATTACTATTAAAGGCCATTCCTTACATGATTAATTGGTTTTAATCGTAGCTAAGTTTAAAAAACATTATCCTACTGATATTATAAACGTGAAAGTTTGTAAGAATGTATGGATGTTTGTTACTCTTTCACGCAAAAACTACTGAACGGATTTCGATGAAATTTGGCACACGGGTAGATCATGTCCTGGATTAACACATAGGCTACTTTTTATCCCGGGAAAATATAAAGTGGGACTTTTATCCCTGAAAATCATTTTAACGCAGGCGGAGCCGCGGGCACATCTGGAATAAATACGAATCGATAGACACCTCGTTTGTCAAAATCAGGATAATAGGAGCGACGCTAGAGTGGAACATAAATAGATACATACATACATACATACATAGGGTGTTTAAATCATTACCCTTCCTTGCTTCGCCGTAGTCGGGTAAAGAGGAGTCAATGCCTGTGAATAGTAATCTATCTGTTAATGACTTATATCAGAATAGGTTTAGCGGTGTCGGATGAATGAATAAACTAAAATAAATATTTTATAGTTCGGACAAACTAAGCTGGCCGGTATGACAATTCAATTTTTTTCCCGACGCGATAACTCTGTGAGAACGTCTACCCAAAAAATTCAGAACCGTGTCATGACATACCGGCCATATTAGATTTTCCCTACTATAGTAACCTGGGGTTTTAACTCTTAGACCATCGAGAATGGACGCGGCTTGAGATTATTGCTGCGAACAAAAAAAAAAATTTTGTGTTTTTTTTTTTATTGCATTGAATGACGAGACGAGCATGCCATTTGCCTGATGGTAAGCGATACGACCACCCATAAACAGTAGCAACACCATCCAGCACCTTGAGTTACAAAGTACTGTGTGGCATTCCACTGCGCTCGTCATCCTGAGACAATATGTTAAGTCTCATTATGTCCAATAGTTACACTGGCTACAATGTCCTTCAAACCGAAACACAACAGCGCATGCAAATTGCTGCTTGGCGGTAGAAATAGACATTGCGGTGGTACCCACCCAGATGGACTCTTACATATGAGAGACCTACCACCAGTAAACTGTGTGTGTCACTTTAATTGTAACTATTACATAGAAAGTGCAACACATTACCGTTTTGTGTTATTAACGCATACATAAATAAATCTTGAACACTTGTTTACGCACACTACAACAGTTTGTATAGTTGTGTGCATGAGCATTTGCTCTTATATTTTGGTTCAAAGGAAATATTATACAAACCGCGTCCTAAATATGATGAATGTTGAAATAAAACTATTTTGCGGATTTTATCGCGGTTTTTTAATTAATATTTTCTCCCGACGTTTCGAAGGCTTTGCAGCACTTCGTGGTCATGGGGCGGACTGAGGTGTTGGTGGTCCGAAAAGTTAATGTTACAATATCTACCTTCATTTTTTTATACATTTTTTAAAAATTCGTTGGTAATGACGGTCCGATCTACGCAGAAAGAGCTCACAGTGTCTTGAGGGTCTGGCAGTTGGTCTTATGGGGTCCGATTTAATAAGATGTATAACTGGATCCCTGGCTTGTGCGAGCTTCCAACCATCTTCTTATGATGAATGTCTAAGTTTTTACTATAGGGTCAGCAATCTGCATGAATCGACAGAATAACTGTAGATTTAAAATAAAGGACATGTCCAAAAACGGGCTTAAAATTCTAACCAAGATACTTTATATATATTTGGATAGTACTCCCAAAAAATAGGCCTTTGCAATAAATCGTATAATTTTAAAGTCCTCCGATGTTCAGATTTATTTAATTTTATTTTGCTTAAAAACTACACTTAATATGAACGTTTTTAAAAAAGTTTGCTAAAATGGAGGGGTCTAAAAATATTTTTTAATAGATCCAAGGTCAATATTTTTGGCCCTTTAATATCCATAAAGCTAGAACCCTGGTTGAACTTTGAGGCCGAGCACCCATACAAAAAGCGGACATCTCCTTTGACAATTGTAGCAAATATATTTGGCAGTAATCTAAACATGTAAGAGAAACGAAGTCATAGATTGTGAAAAAGTGCTCGGAAATAAATGAAAATAGTAGTAAATGTATTAGATATTTCACTGGAATCTAAGTGATATGTATGGTCAGCGAAAGAATCTAATGGATTGTGGAAAATAATGTACGGTTAGCAAAATAGTGTTTGCTTGTATCGCGTAGAAATCGCACCTTTAGGACGAAAACGACACAATTAAAAAAAAACGAAAATTGATTTATCGTCATAAAATGACTTAAAACGAAATACTCAATACAACAATAGGTCAAACACAGCCATATTCAAGCAGGAACAGGACAAAACTGTTAAACCAGTCCCTTTTTATTCTATTTTTATAAAAAAGGGACCATCATTCCATATCCATCATCATTTTATAACGCTAACTCAATTTTCGATTTTTTTGAATTGTGTCGATTTCGTTCTTAAGGTGCGAATTATTATGTTATACGTATTTAAATCAATATTATTTGTAACTTTTAATACATCATATAAAATATAGTGACTTTTATTTAGCAACCATTTTTCCTTCTCAGGCGTGTAACAGCCAAATATCGCCAGCCATGTTAGGTCTCATGTATTAAACCCTTTTAAACCCAATAAAACTTTACCATACTTTGGTTCGAACCCGATACCTCAGCATAATGGTCATAATTCGTAACAACTATTGGGGCTTCGCCGTTGACGGTACCCGGTAGTTTTTCTTTTAGATAATGGAATAGCAAACAGTTACAAAAAAATACATATTCAATTGAAAACAAAGAATTTAAGTAACAGGTAATAATAATAATGTAACCCCACCCCAAATTAAAAACAAAACCAAAAAAATAGACATTATAATAAGGTACAGAATGTTAATATTAATCTGTACTAGTATGCTATGCACTACTTTTGATTGTTTATATATTATTATAGAGCTACACCCATTCTAATATAATATGATAAGAATAACAATATTATGGCTCAAAATACAACACAATACAATCAACACCTGAGATACACCACGCTTATTCTATTCTATTCAACATTAGCACAGGAGCAATTCATCAATATTTTTTTTTGAAAATAGTATCCTTACAATGAAATATATACATTTTTTCAAAGTTAATGTTATAGGATTCCATCATGCGGGGCATAGGGCAACGCATCCCAGCATTAATGCGACAGGGAGCGAGGGCAAACAGGCCACACCCGGACCGACGTCTAACGAGACGCCTCTTGTCCCTGGACAGGGCCTCTCTACGCACAATGGTGCGTACGATCACCGGACACTGCTCATTAAACAAACATTTATATGTTTTAGGTATCACCGACAGCCCCCTCTGTAGGGGATGCCTGTCGGCAGACGAAACAGCCTCCCACGTTATCCTGGAATGCGAAGGAGTAGCTGCACAACGGGCTGAAATCCTCGGCACACCGGGGTCACTCCGAGAAGCCTGTGAAGGAACCAGGAAGATCCTGCGCTTCTGAAGGAGTTGGGCTGGCTGGACTTCTAGCAGGCATATCACGCACAACGGCCCGACTTTCTACGGGCTAAGTGCGGAAAAAGGAGCCCCACAGCAGTAACAGTAACAGAGGGCAAACAGGCAGCGGGCACGTACCATACGTACATTCGCTGATCTAGGTAAAGTATAACGATCAATGTAATCAAATTTGTTGTTAACAATTTTATATAGAGTAGAAGCTTCAAGAAAGTTACGTCTAGATTCTAATGTTAGCATATTATATTTACTGAGTAGTATAAATATGATAAATATTTATTTTAATGAATTCTATAATGTATAGTACGCAAATACTTTCGCTGAATATTCTCAATCATATTAATGTATTTTTTATATAAGGGATTCCAAATGGGCGCAGCATACTCAAGCTGCGAGCGCACCAATGTTATGTATAAATACACGTATGTCGATGTACGTTTGAATTCAGTTGATGACCGCATTATGAATCCATACATATACATCCATACAACTGTCACCTTGCCAAAAGACTTCCTAGCTACGAGGACCGTCTTAAACACTTTCAGTTACGCTCTTTACAGAATCGCCGATCGTTATTGGATATGATGTTTCTATACAGTTTGACAAATGGAATGATAGATTGTTCTCAGGCCACGAGAAAATTTTGCATTAACGTCCCAGTAAAACTTCCCAGATTTAATAAGTATGCTCCGTTTCACGTGCGTTATTCTTCTACGAATTTGGGTTCTCATTGTCCTGTTAACAGACTATGTAGAAATTATAATTCATTGCATAAATCTAGTAACATTGACATATTTTTCCAAAGTAAAATTAAATTTCGGAACGCCATTTTAGAATACCATTCACAATCCTCCATACCATAATAATGTTATTAATATATCGTTTACTCAATTCAGTTAGATTTCCTTTTGGTTTTTTTTTTTTTTTTTTTTTTTTTTTTCCTTTCGTTATCCTTAAGATTGTAAAAATAATGTATCAATTATGTGTGTGCATTTCATTCACGCACTATTAATTTTTACTTTTTGTGTATAATTTTGCTAAGTTGTTGTGGTTTATATGCATGCCATGTACGCCTTGTACTGTAACGGCATTTAGCTTAAGGCTACTATGAACGTTGTTAAGTTAACTAATCACTAATCATGAGTTAATGTACGTTACGTTGGCGTTACTAAATAAATAAATAAATAAATACATTTGAAACGCTCTATGGACAATATTCTCAATGTGCAGATTTAAGCATAATTTACCATCCAATTGTATTCCTAGGTCCCTTAAATGTGTTACCTTAGTAAGGGAATGCTTACAAAGGCTGTAGTTAAAATTAATTATATTTTTGTTCCTAGCAAAATTTATATAATGACATTTAGAGACATTAAGCTGTAGTTTATTATATTTGCAGTACGCCGAGAATCTATCTAAATCTTCTTAAAATGATAAACAATTTTCAATGTTACGTATCGTTTTATAGGACTTAAGGTCGTCAGCATACAGTAAAAATTTCGAATTAAGAACAGTCTTTAATATCATTGATAAATAGAGTAAATAACAGAGGCCCAAGAATCGATCCCTGGGGCACTCCAGACGTTACAATAATGCTTTCGGAGTGGAAGCCATTAATGACAACTTTCTGTGTTCTGTTTTGAATATACGAGGAGAACCAACGTAACAAGTTTCCTCTAATACCGTTATACGCTAATTTGTTAAGAAGTAGCTCATGATCAACCTTATCGAAAGCCTTCTTGAAGTCAGTATAAACTGCATCAGTTTGCGTACCGGCGTCCAGGTTTTCAAATAGACTGCTTGTAAATACTAATAAATTAGATATAGTGGATCTGCATTTGATAAAGCCGTGTTGCTTGTAATTGTGTTGCTGTTGTAGGCCAAAATAGTTAACGCCAAACCACTTTTAAGTTGAATAGTTTATTGTAAATAACTTTACGTTTAGTTATCTGAGTCGCACGTTACGTATGTTTATATTTGTATTAGGCCTGACGAGTGTTTTGTTAGGACTGACTGTATGTAGCACATATCGACAAATATATGCACGAAAATATGAGCGTTATTGGCTCGTACAACAACAATGTGGCAGTAAAAGTGATAAGTAAAACACGCATAAAATTCCATAGTTTTTATATTAAGATCCTTACTTTATATGTTACCCTAATATCGATGTTAAAAGTAAAAAAGTAAAACTTACTCAATATATTTTACAACAGTTTCGCGTTACACTAAATTACACCTCGATAAGCTATTTACAGAGCGCATTGTTGCTTAACTTGGACAGCTGTCAAATTTTGGTTGAAAATTTAAAAATAATCTTTATTTTTAATAAACCAACCAGTCACAATGACTATTAAACATATTTTTTTTTTAAATTAACAATCTTGTTCGCCATGTGAACTTTGTTATGATACGTCAGAACTGTTAAAAACTATTTTATAATTTGACAGCTGTCAAAGGTAAATAAACAATACGATGGTGAGCGACAGAGAAAAATGCGTGGTAACTTTTTATAAAAAAAAACTGCGCTGGGCTTACAATGAAATCTTGAGAATCTGCGACCTGCGCTTCAAACAAAATATGACAAAATCTAGTGGGTCATGTTTGACCCGTGACACTCCAGCACAGAGCAACTATTTAAGATTTGCCTATTTTTACATTTTCCTCAAACGCTTCCCAAGCTACCGGCGAAGGCCATGTTAACAAAGCAAGAAATGGGTCACTTTAGGGTCGCATATATTGCCCAGGCAAAGTTAAAGCTAGTTATTGCTTACTCTACTGTTACTTATCGACCAATACCTATAGTGACCTAAATTAAAATTCGCCTGAAATTTAAGATACCCACAGCCTTTGTACAATCAGCTCGGTAATAAAAAAAAACTTAAAAGAAAAATGCTTTACCCGTCGCCTACTTAACTTACTTAATAATAAATATAAATATGTATTTTTTTCTTTTCCGTTTTAAAAAAGCTGTAATTTCATTGCACATTACTCGACCACGGCTTTAAGACTAATTTTACTAAACTAACCTCTTTAATGTAACAAAGTACAATATTAAGAAGGTAAAAATTGAACTACGATAAAAAAATAAACTAGGGGTCCGAATTGACCCATAAGTACCTTTCTGAGAACGACATAATTATAATAAATATTTCACGAAGAAATGTGAAATACATATTTTTTTTATTAACTTGGTATGTGTTTCCAATAATTTTTCATAGATTTGATTACAAACATATTTTTTTTCTATAAAAAAATAAAGGATCCGCGCTTCACAGTCTGTAGTTGAAATAATCTGGTTGTAGGTAACCGCAGTCGAGATTTTGTTAATAAAATTTTTTTTTCGAAAACTATTTGAAAAAAAAAATGTCTGTTAAATGATTATGCACTAACGGACAACATTGCGTTTTATATAACGAAATGTTATTCGAAAAAAGTGATTTATTAAAAACATTTTATATACACAAGTAATCGTAGTCAGATTCCACAAAAATAATAAAATATATTTAGATAATTTGAGTTTTGGTTACAAATGAAAATGACCCTCTTTTGTTGCAAACCTAACTTCGATTCTTATGTTGGATTGATTTAATACTTAACACTGGGAAAGTTTGTCTACTTTTTTTCTAGATATAAATCCTGGACATTTTTAATAATAAAAGGTCAAGGTAACATATAAGGTCACGGTCGCGTAGCAAGGACAAAGTCACATAGGAGAGGATTTTGAATTCACGTGTAACCGAAACTCAGTAGCAATAAACTATTTGAAAACTCTAATATTTGTACTTGCATTCGAAATATTTTTTTTGTGTGTGGCAATACTGCGTCTGCGTCATCCTTGGAGATCAGAGGTGCCAACATAAAAAAATCGACTATATAACCTCTTTACATTTTCATAATTTAGGGCATCAGTAATCATTAAAATTGAATTTAATTCAAAAACAAAATATATGTTCCTTTTTTAAATACTACCAGTGGACAATCACCTCAGCGCGACAACGACCTGCAACGGTTGTCAGTCGTAATCGCTGTCAAAGATAACACAGTCGCATCCGAACAAGAATTTATAATTCCCTGATTCTTATATAAATAATGAAAAATATACAACATAGATCAAACTTAAGTGGCAGGAATAGAAAATGTATTGTAACATACTGGGGTCAAAACCGACCCACTCGCAATTTTTTGTATATTTTTTTTTTGTTTTAGACACGGCAATGACTGTACTAGGTGGTAAGCACACTAATCAGCTGGCCCGCTGTTGGACCTTCTTTGTTAATTAGTGGAGAAGGTTCTCTACTAATTTGATATAGAAAAGTACAGTTCAGATCAAATGTACTGTACATTTATGAACTGGTAAGTATCGTCCGTCCACCTGCAAGGTGGGCAGACGACTTGATAAGGGTAGCAGGAGCACGCTGGATGCAGGCCGCTTTTGACAGGTCCGTCTGGAAATCTTTGGGGGAGGCCTATGTTCAGCAGTGGACGTCATGTGGCTGATGATGATGATGATGAAGTATCGTCGTATTTTAAAGTTTTGCTTTTTGAGAAAAAAAATACTTTTTTTATGAGGAGACGAATAAGGAACATCCCTAATAATAAGGCTATTAATTATTGTATGAGTTTACCACACTATTATAAGGATCGCAGTTCCATCACATTTTTTCTTAAGGTTTTAAAATTGCAAAAGAATCGGTTTTCTAAACCCTGCCAATTGTTAGTAATAGACTATAATATACTTATTGCGATTGTCGATGTCACAGACATCAGTTTGGTTAAACTCTACGGTTTTTCAGTCGAGGCATAGACAATTGTCCGTGTGCCCATAGACAATCATTTGTTTCACATAATTATTAGTAAAACGGACAAATTTTGGAAGCGAAAAAAAATAGATTTTTTAAATTAAGGAACCCAATTTTATATGGCGTTGTAATAAAAAGTATTGTTAAATGATTGTCCATGGGCGATATAATTTTTTTAACAAAAAATCCTAATCAGTGTCTATGATAAATGGAATTATTCTTTTCTATCACATTTCATTTTGAAACATAAAATTTCGAGTTGTCTTCATTATGTTTGGGTTCGTAGCTTAGTGAAAATCTCAGCCTACAGGCAACTGCAACGGTAGATTAGTTTTTTTTTAAATATTTTTCTGCAATTGCGAGTGGCAAATAAGTTAGTTATTTGTGAGCATTTTTGGATTGTTCACTAAAAGCTGACCAAAATGGCGTAAATGGTAGGAATTCGTTGTTTTAGTGATGAAAAAAATCTACCATTATTTATTAGCATTTTACAAAACTTGAAAAAAACATAGTTAAGATTCGTAAAATACTTTACACATGCCATTTTCCCGACCTTTCAAGTATTTTCAAAGGTTTTACACAAAAGATGGTGTCTTAGTTGAGGAATTAGAAAAAAAAAACGAAAAAAAATTATACCACCTTTTGCATAATATCCATTCTATATTAGCAAATTACGAATATAAGTGTGGTTCAACACAGCTCTAATTATAAACAACGAAATGATTTGCAAATCGTTATTCTATTACTGAACGCACCTTTATCGCATTCGCAAAATCTTTTCATCGATTTAAATTACATAGAAATAAGTCAAAAAGATTTTTTTATATCTGAAACTAAGCTTGGGTGTGGTTTTTATGCAAACAGAAATATTTGCTGTGAGTTTTTATATGTAAAAAAATACAATAAGTATTTATTCCATCAATTTATACATATTTCTTTTTTATTCTCTTTTAAAAGCCATTTGAATAAATCTAAATTATTGACTTATTTCTATATAAATCTATATCATTCAAGTATATACCAATTGTTCACAGAAACCACCTCCAATAAACGTAATAAGAATAAATACGATATATTTAACGGCAATATGCAGCAAATACAAAAACATTGCAGCCATTGTGGTAGTAAAATTGACATATTGAGAACGAAATTGCCATATTTAGTGTAAAAATGCCATATAAAAGGCGAAAATGCCATATTGATTGCAAAATGCCACATAAGAAATTGCCATATTAAATTAAAAACTGACATATGATGGTGATATTGCCATATAACGGTGATAATGCCACATATTGCTTAAATACCTCGTAATCATGCTTATTACGTTAGAGTAAGCCCGTAAGCCCATACTGGAGGGGTCCCGTGACGTCATTGTCACATTGGGTGTCACTGTTCGTAGTTCTTAGCTTTCCTGTCGACGTCATCGTCTGATGTTCGGTTCATTGGGTGATCTGTAACAAAATTGAGCTTTATTATGACTACGTCACGGGTGGTTTTCGATTGAATTCTCTATTGGCTCTTTTTGCCTTGATAATACGATTAGCCTCAAATGAACGTATACTTTGATAAGAAGAATTTCCATATTAATTACTTTGTACAAATAAATACATGACGCCTTTATCCCTACGGGAAGGCAGAGGTGTAACCAGAGCAACCACTTTTTACCATATGTGTTCTCATCATGTGATACCCCCATCACATAACGGGAACAAGTTCCAGACTTCGAATTGATACATAGAAAAACCCAATATAATTTTGCACGACCGGGGATTCGAACTCAAAACCTCGGAACTGTACTCATACCGCGTACGCAATACAACTACGCCACCGAGGCAATTCATATATGTACTAGGAATTCATTATTTCATTAATAAATTTTCTATTTACTGTGTGCCATTCTATACATATTTTGTTATTTATGTGTGTAGTAAAATAAATTTATTTAATACAATCATTTGAGGCTGACTGTACCCATTATTAGATGTACAGTCAGAAGCATAAATATCTGTACAAAATCAACATTTCAAATCGCCTATATACGCGTTAAGTTAAACCTAAACCTCTTTTTCTTTGTTTGAAGTAAAGTAAATCTCTTTTATTTTATTTTTGTGAAGAGAAAAAAAAGATTAGTAAGAACAAAAAAGTATGTAGGCGATTTGAAATTTTGAATTTGTTCAGCTACTTATGCTGGTGACTGTACATGGGAGTGGTATAAATGGTAGGTACCGTGATGCTGCATCTTCGGCACGAGCACGACGTTGCCGTCGGCGGCCTGCTGCAGCGAGAATTGAGACGAAGACAGCGGCTGCCCTTCGCCGTCACGGAGATTCTGAACAAAACAAACACAGCACTTAATACACTTGGAATAAGACAACGAAGTTCGTGAGTCAATTTGGTATATAACATCACGCCTTTCAGGGGTAGATAGAGGTGTATCACACACACATTTCATTATGTTAGGTTCCATGTAATAGGGGGCATGTATTGCCATTTACTGGTTTGAAGGATATTGTAGCCAGTATAACTACTGGACATAATGAGACTTAACATCTTATGTCTCAGGATGACGAGCGCAGTGGAATGCCACTCAGTATTTTGTCAGTCAAGGTGCTGGATGGTGTTGCTACTGTTTATGGGTGGTCGTATCGCTTACCATCAGGCCAACGGCATGCTCGTCTCGTTATTCAAAGCAAAAAAAAAAAAAAAAAAAAAAAAAAAAAAAAAAAAAAAAAAAAAAAAAATCCAGACTCTGGGTGATATTAAGTGGAAAAACCCAATATCACCACCCGACCCGGGGATCGCACCCTGAACCTCAGCATTGCAGTAACACAACCATGCCACTGACTACAGCACAGTTTTTTTTTTTTATATATGGCGCTTGTGTTCACATTTTGCCAATGTCAAGTTTGGATTGTCTTTTTTTAATATCTGTAGTATGTCGAAGTAAAGCAGTGGCTACCTTACCAAGACTTTATAGAGGAGTTTTGGCGGCAACAAAAAAAACACTTGATTAGCACAATTATTTCAATTCACTTCATTTGAGCTCTTTAATAGAACTATATTGGATAATATACAACCATAATTATGCAATATAACACTAAGTATCACCAAAATAATGAATTAAAACAAGAGCACCTCATGACACTTCCAAGTTCCCGCTAAAAACTCTATAACACAGTTAATAAAACACATTTGTTAAGAGTATCTATACTTAATATATAAAGCTGAAGAGTTTGTTTGTTTGTTTGTTTGAACGCGCTAATCTCAGGAACTACTGGACCGATTTTGAAAATTCTTTCACTAATAGGAAGCTAGATTACTCCTGAGTGCTATAGGCTACTTTTTATCCCGGAAAAACTTTATTACGCGGGCGGAGCCGCGCAAAAGCCAGTACATATATAAAAGCGAAAGGTCACTCACTCACTCATCACGAAATCACAGAAACTACAAGTGCTAGGAGTCTCAAATTTTGCATGGGGGTTCCTTTTAGGACGTATGTGTTTATTAAGACGGGATTTTGCAAAATTCAACTCCTAAGGGGGTAAATAGAGGTGGCAAAGTTGGACGAGATAAACTCAAAAATTATCGAACAGATTTCGATGAAATTTGGTATGGACATAGTTTGAGACCCTAGGAAGGTTTTAGGTTACTTTTTATCCCGTGAAAATTTATAGCGGGATTTTTATCCAGGAAAAACTCTTTCGTGCGGGCGAAGCCACGGGCAGAAGCTAAGCTTTTGAAGGACATTGTAGCCTGTGTAACTACTCGACATAATGAGACTTAACATCTTATGTCTCAGGATGACGAGCGCAGTGGAATGCCACACAGTACTTTGTAACTCAAGGTGCTGGATGGTGTTGCTACTGTTTATGGGTGATCGTATCGCTTACCATCGGGCGAACGGCATGCTGGTCTCGTCATTCAATGCAATAAAATAAAAACAACGTGTTGCACTCCGGGAGTGCCGGCAGAAGTGAAAACTTGAACACTAACGTTGTGCATTTTTGAATATTTTGGAATAGTTAGGGAATAATTTCGCACGAATTGCTTTATTTATATCAGTATGAAAGTACTAGCATTTATGCGGTTAAATACAATAATTATTTATTGCGCTATCGTACACAAAAATGACAATTTCACTATTTCTTTATAAATCAAAATTTTAATAAAGAATGTTACGCTCTTTAATACTCGTGCCGTGCCAACGCTGGGGAAATAAATAAAAACTTATACGCATTGTAAAAGAAGATTGCTAAAGAATTTTTCACTTCAAAAAAAAATAGTAGTAATCTTTGATTAATTATATACCTAGATAGAGTGACGCGCTACAATGAAACTAAAACAAACAGGCCAACTTTTCTTAAGCTAGTATGCGTCACATCTGTGTCATACGCTATCGCTGCATCATTCTGCGTATCCTTGTGCGCGCGCATAATGATACCAGTTATTACATGGTTTCTATTAAAACGGGGAGAAAATCATATCCATGAAAAACAACAAATAATAATCCACTCGAACTCATTTAGCGGGTAACAGTTCGCCTCTATTTTTTTCGACGCGTTTGAAACGTTCAGTGTCGTATCTAGGTATATAATTAATCAGAGGCAGTAATACATTTGAACATCTCACCTGGAACACATGCCGGTACAGCGTGGCGAACCGTTCCTTGAGCCGCTGCCGGTCGGCGAGCAGGGCGGCGCGCTCGCGCAGGCCGCGCTGCTTGCGGTCGCGCACCGTGCGCACCTCGTCCGCCAGCGACGTGATCTGGTCCAGCTTGCGCTTGCGGCAGTTCTGCGCCGCCACCTGGTGGGGGGATCGAGGATTGGTTCATGTTTGGCGAAAGTTCACGTTTTGATGAGAGGTTGCTGAATTAGTTCAAGTTTTGGTGACGGGTTGCTGAATTAGTTCAAGTTTTGGTGACGGGTTGCTGAGTTAGTTCAAGTTTTGGTGACGGGTTGCTGAGTTAGTTCAAGTTTTGGTGAGGGGTTGGTGACTTAATTAAAAGTTTTTGTGAGAGGTGACTAGCTAGATTTAAAATTAAATATTGATTATAGTATACAACATTATAGTTTTAATTTATTTGATTAGTATATTCAATTTTGAAATTCTTAAGAAACTTGTGTATATGTCAATTACTTTAAGAATAAACTGCATTGTACCTTATTCTTCCCCCTGCGTCGTATGTCGCGTATCAGAGAGAGCTGCGCCTCGCTCAGGTCGTGCTTCGATAGTCTCTCGTTGAATTCATCCATGGGCAAGTTTATTATGTCCTGCACTTCCAACGGTATGCCTGCAAGAGGAAAATACATTGAAAACCATGTTTAGAACTTGACTACTTTCAAAAAATATATATAACAAATGTATGTCACCTAAAATCTAGTACAAAAATAATTTTAAAAATTAACGCAATAATAAGTTATAAAGGAAGGTGGGAGGAATTAAGAAAACTGTATATATAACGGCCATAAGGCTACGTGCGTAAGAAAGAAAGCATGATAACCCCATCGCGCCTCCAGTTTTGTTCAAAAAAATATTTTAAATATTAATAACTGCTTTATTTTCCAATCTATTCTGATGCTGTTTTCACAGAATAATTTTCTATTCGTATTATTATCTGTTACATTTAAAATCCTGTATAAAATTCAAACATATGCAATCTACCAAGATCATACACACTTTTATCAAGATCAAGTTACATAATTATTGTATTATCTACACAAGTAAATCTCGCGACAAGCTTTTATCTCTACATAGTATTAAACAAAGTTTGATTCAATTTAAAGTATTTATTTTTCTTTTAGAGCATTAAAATAAAAGGTTGTGTTTTTAATATATATTTTTTACTTTTTATTTATTTTGTAACTTTTATTTATATTACGAGTTATTCTCAGCAAACTCTTTCATTTGATACCCATATTATAGGAGCGCGTATAAAATAATTTGTTCACTATCTTAGGTCGTCCGCCATATTGGATTTAGAGTCATTTAATTTTTTGTATTTTTCTTAGGAAACCCTTTCTTTTGATACCCATATTATGGGCGTGCACCAAAAAATAACTAGTCCATCATCTTGAGCCGTCCGCCATATTAGATTCAGAATTACGTTACTTAGCTAACAATGCATTGTCACCCAAACTGAACGCGTATGCAAAATTTCAACACAATCAGATGAGGGTAACTGCTTCAAAATTGACTTGCAAGATTCCACCCGAACAAACATACATACATTGCTAGTTAAATAAAAACTTGTAAAAAGTGATTCATTTATAGTATACGTTAAACATTTTATCTTTAAAGACCCGTTGAGGCCAGGTTCAATACCAAAAATAAAAGAAAGATTATAGACTGACGGACATATTCTTACTAAATTATGGAGTATTTCAAAGATTTTAATGCTTAGGCAATTTGAGGCGAGAAGAAATATCATGAAGTGCTCACCGGAATGAGATTACAGATAATAGATGATGTAACAACATGTTAGGATATTATTTAACGCTAAAGGCCAATGGAGACCAGAATTATAAAGACGGAAAGATGAAGAAAATAAAGTAAGAGACATGAAGACTGAATTATAACCAGTACGATAAACTATTTAAAGCTTTTTGCGCTAAAGACCAATTGAGGCCAGACTAAAAACTATACTGTTCTGCGATAAAAAACTGATATACCGAGTGTCTAACGCTTAAACATTAAAACGTAAAGGCCAAACAAGACCGTAGAGTGCTGCTCACCGAGTGCTTTAGCTCTCTTCTCGTCCCTTGACAAATGCTGGCCGCTGCTAGTCGCCGAAGACCCGCCGTCGGACACGCTGCCGTCAGTAAGCCGCCGTACTGCGCATAGACAACGATTTTTAGATGTAAACATTAGAAGAGGAAATATACAAGAATTATACGTAGGTGGGGACAAATGTAAGTACCGGTTAATTCATTTTGTTTTACGTAATTTAAAAAAAGAAAAAATATTAATGAGAATATGTGCCAGAAACTAAGATTTTAAATTGATTTAGTTTTTCATAACTATCCATATCGCGAATGTTTAGCCTCAGCTGGCCTTTAGCTAGGTTCTAATCTTAAAAATCCTGGCCTCAGCGTTGCCTAGCTAGACCATCTATTAAGTTTTAGGCAATATCAGTCACAATGCTATATCTTAATATTCTAAACACCTGGCCGCACCTGGCCTCATCATGGCCTCACATGGTCTCATCCTTACCTCTCTTATCTCTAACTGCGGCGGGCCGCTGATCAGCCGCGGCGAGTGGAGCGCTGTAAGTGTGATTGTGTCGCACGCGTTCTGGGGTTGCGTAGGAAAAGCGTGGGGTCGGCTGCACGGGGCTCGGGATTCCCGTCTGGAACAATATAATACATACTAACACATTTTTCATTTGTGTGTGTCCCTGTGTATTGAGCTGAATAAATAGTTTTCTTGATATAATAAAAGCGAAAGCGGCGATAGCCTAGTTGGTAGTGGAACGGAATGCCGAGACGAATGTCCGCAGGTTCAAAACACAAGAGCACACACGTCAGACTTTTCAAAAAAAAAGTTATGTGTGTATTCTTTGTGAATTATCGCTCGCTTTAACGGTGAAGGAAAACATCGTGAGGAAACCTGCATACCTGAGAAGTTCACTGAATTTCGAAGGTATGTGAAGTCTGCCAACCTGCACTAGGCCAGCGTGGTGGACTAAGGCCTAACCCTCTCAGTTGTAGAGGAGGCCCGTGCTCAGCAGTGGACAGTATATAATACAGGGCTGATTGCATTCATTGCATTGAAATGATGAAACAAGCGTTTGAATTGAAACAAGGAGGTTTGTGTTAGTAACTTTTATAATTTTTACTTAAGCTGTTCTGTTAACAACACACACATACACACACAGAGGGATGCCTTTTATCCTCGAAAGGGAAGTCAGAGGTGTAATTAGTACTTTCCAGCATGTGTATTCTGTCCCATCATGTGTTAGGCGAGCCTCACGCTATATAAGGTATAAAGACCAGACTCGGGGCTGATACTTAGAAAAATCCGGTATCTCTTTGCCCGACCCGGTTATCGAATCTCAGAGCCTATGGGCCCCTATAGATGCAACTAGGGTTGCCAGGTCGTCAAACCTAATAGCCGGACAGACCAGCCAGTTTGGCCGGACATTTGGGTAAAAAGGCCGGACGCCCTTAATTATTATGGATTTTGTGTCTTAGTATAAATACGATTTTTTAGCTTCCAAGTGTATTTCCATGGCCGTTTAATTTTACGCATTTTGCCGACTCCCTAAAAGTCACTGGTCAAATGTAAAAAGCCTAGCAAAAGCCGGACAAGCCGTAGCTTGGCCGGACATGCATTCAAAAAGCCTAACTGTGCCCGGCTTTATCCGGACGCCTGGCAACCCTAGATGCAACTCATTTCCACTCTGAAGCGCGATATCACCTGAGACGCTGTTAAATTAATGTCAGGATCTTAAGATAGTCGCTATAATAAACCCATATTAACATCAGCTCAAAGTCTCAAACGACAACTTATGTTACAATGTGACTGAACTTTACAGCTTAGTTTTGTTATGTAAGAGCACTCACTCAGCTGAGAACACGCTCTTAAATGACAGTTTAAGCTTGGTTAATTAAATAGCTCAATACATTAAACATCTACTTGAGATTTTACTCAAACCATCCATCCATACCAGCCCTGTATTATATACTGCCTACTGAGAGGGGTCAGGCCTTAGTCCACCACGCTGGCCTAGTGCGGGTTGGCAGACTTCACATACCCTCCAAATTCTTATGAAGAATTCTCAGGTATGTAGGTTTCCTAACGTTGTTTTCCTTCACCGTTAAAGCGAACGATAATTGCTAAACAATACACATGTAACTTCGATAAGTCAGAGGTGTGTGCCTTGGGTTTTGAACCTGCGGACATTGTCTCGGCAGACCGTTCCATTCCCAACTAGGCTATCGTCACTCTAAGCGGGTAATCCTTGCCGGTGAAACCATTCATTGTCATGATATATACGTCGAAGCGAATACGCTTTATATTTTAGTTGCGATCATTTATATTAATCGTCTGTAAACTTAGACCATCTAGAATGGACGCGCCATGTGCCTATAAACGCGAACAAAAAGTTCTGTCACTTTCAGTGTCACTACTACATTGAAAGTACAATCCGCATATTCAATAAAATTTTCCGTTTTACGCTCACCAATAAGATTCCATAAACGTGGATGATCATTTGATATTGTACTTTGGGGTCGTTCATTAATCACGTGATGTTTTTAGCAATTTTTGTACCCCTCCTGGTGATCTGTAGTGAGCTTTTAGACTACCCCCCCAACCCCCCACCGCCCACCAAAAATCACGTGTATTTTTTTGGTCAAAATATCTAAATAAATACACGTGGAGTTTTGGCGGGAACTTGGAAGTGTCATGAGGTGCTCTTGTTTTAATTCATTATTTTGGTGATACTTAGTGTTATATTGCATAATTATGGTGGTATATTATCCAATATAGTTCTATTAAAGAGCTCAAATGAAGTGAATTGAAATAATTGTGCTAATCAAGTGTCTTTTTGTTGCCGCCAAAACTCCTCGATAAAGTCTTGGTAAGGTAGCCACTGCTTTACTTCGACATACTACAGATAATAAAATAGACAAACCTAACTTGACATTGGCAAAATGTGAACACAAATGCCATTATAAAAAAAAAAAAAAAACACGTCATATGTATATCACTGCACCCCTCCGTCCCCCCCTTTCCAGCCTTACGTGTTAATGGACGACCCCTTTGACAGAAGGAAAGATTATACAAACCGCGTCCTTAATATATCGTCTAAGTAAATGACCTAAAAGCAATGCTTTCATAGAACAATATTTTGACCCCCGAGAAGTACGTACCTGTAGAAGAGCGTGGCTAGAGTGTGCTGTGTTGAGATCCAGGGCCGGCTGCAGGCTCGCTATGTGCGGGGGCGGGAGCTGGTGTCGCGCGCCGAACTCCGCTAGGGGACCAATTCATAAATGAAAAGTTGTAGTTATGACCCTTACAATTTCTCTTTTGTCACGATTATTAGAGACGAGCTTTTGCCCGCGGCTCCGCCCGCGTGAATGAGTTTTCCCGGGATAAAAGTCCCGCTTTATATTTTCCCGGGAAAAAAATTCCAGACTCCGGGCTGTTACTGAATAGAAAAATCCAATATCACTTTGCCCGACCCGGGGAACCCGAGACCACAGCATTGCAGTCGTACCGTAATACAACTACGCCACCGAGGCAGTTTAAGTACTACATCCACGTATATTCTCTATACATACCGTTATGCATGTGAAGGTTGTCGTGATGATACGCTTGTTCGGGACACTCGTATTTGACGGGAGCGGGGCGTGGGGCCGGCACCTCCATGGGGGGAGCGGATTGTTCCTGAAATTAATATTTGAAATTAATATTGCAAGGCTATTATGTGGACGATAGCCTAGTTGGGAATGGAACGGACTGCCGAGACAATGTCCGGAGGTTCAAAGCCCAAGGCACACACCTCTGAATTTTCGAAGTTACGTGTGTATTGTATATCAATTATCGTTCGCTTTAACGGTGAAGGAAAACATCGTGAGGAAACCTACATACCTGAGAATTCTCCATAAGAATTTCGAGGGTATGTGAAGTCTGCCAACCCGCACTAGGCCAGCGTGGTGGACTAAGGCCCTAACCCCTCTCAGTAGTAGAGGAGGCCCGTGCTCAGCAGTGGGCAGTATATAATATAGGGCTGATTGCGTGCGTGCGTGATTGCAACCCGAAAAAAACCATACATGCTGGTGGTAGGTCTCTCGTACGCGAAAGGCCGTCTGGTACCAACGCGTTGTCTGTTTCTACCAAGCAGCAGTGTATGCACTGCTGTGTTCCAGTTTGAAGGACATTGTAGCCTTAATTACTGGGCATTATGTGATTTAACATCTTATGTCTCATGTCGAGCGCAGTGGAGTGACACGCAGTTTGTAATTTAAAGTCCTGTATGGTGTTCATGGGCGTATATAAGGGGGAGGTTCAGGGGGTCCGGACCCCCCTTAGCTTACAATAAACTACGCTACGCCACTGACCGCTGACATTTTGGTGAACAGGACAGCCCTTAGCTTGTAAAATGATTGGGCTACCAAACATGTCCACACACTAATATGCTATAGCTACTCCCGTGATGGTGTTGCTACTGTTTATGGGCGATCGTATCGCTTACCATCAGACGAGCGACATGCTCGTCTCGTCATTCAATGCAATAAAAATAAAAAAAACATACAAAGAACTACATACCATTCTTTGTTGAAGAGAAAAAAAAAATTAGTAAGAACACAAAAGTTTGTAGGCAATTTGAAAATTTTGAATTTGTTCAGCTACTTATGATGCTGACTGTACATATTTTAATGGAAGACATTTTTTGAAACGAAATATAAAAATAAATAATTTTGATTGATGAATGGGTACTTCATTTCAAATGCCTTACTATGTTATGACTATTTCTGAAATAAAAGTTATGAAATTCAGCTAACCTGAAAGCATCTTTTGCCAAACATATGATGCTTCTTCTGTGGTTGGTGCGACGCAGCCCTTTCTCGCCCGTATGAACTCTCGTATGGCCGGAATTTTGAACTGTATAGATAAAACAATAAGAGTTATTTTTGCGAAAAGGATTTATTATAGAAGTGTGACATTTTTCTACCATGTAGTGAATTGATAGAACAAAAACTTGCTTGTGCTTGCGACTTTGTTTGTATCAATAATTTCGGAATAAAAGTCCCATTATGAACCTTTTTTGGACAATAATTAGCCTATGTGTTAATCCAGGACATAGTCTACCCGTGTGCCAAATTCCTTCCAAATCTGTTCAGCGGATTCTGCGTTTATTTCTAACAAAGATCTAAATATTTACTTCAATTCATTAATTGGTAACGAATGTAAAAAAATAAATTAAATTAACTGTTTGATTTTTTTTTTATGTTTTTCCTCTGGTCATAATGTAATATTGGTCTAAGTCGGTTGAGTCAGTTTTTTTCTGTATCAAGGTTATTTTTGCGCTAATAGGCTTATATTTTTATTTTACTTTATCTAAAATTGGATTTTCCCCGTATTATCATGAAAACAATTTCAACTGATAATGGTTATTGCTTTATTTTTTGTTATAATATGCGGCATATCTAAGAGTATTTTCCTCAACATAACTAAAAAAAATTTTTTTTTCAATATCTATGGAACCAAAAAACTTTTTTAACAGTTATAAAACTATGTTTTTTAATGTATATTCTTATTAATTAGTACAAATGTACATATAAACACAACTTTTTCCCTTTTCAGGGGTAGATAGAGGTGTAACACCGACATTTCACCAACTATGTTAGGTCCCATGTAATAGGGGTGGGCCAATTACACCGGGCACATTTCCAGACTCCGGGCTGAATAGAAAAACCCAATATCACTTTGCCCGACCGGGGAATCGAACCGGCACCTCAGCACTGCAGTCATACAACGCCACCGAGGCAGTCAAGGTAAATATTTGTATCATCAGTATCTAGATAATTTCTACCCGCGCAAAGCCGCGGCATGATGCTATAATTTTTTTTTTTCGAAATACCATTAGCTAATACAATACATAAATAAATAAATACCTGTGAAATTCCTGCGCGGAATCACTGCCGTCACACCATTCTCCATCAGAGAGTGATGGGACCCTCTCGGACCCCATAGAGGAAACCGCACTGTCCGAAGCGGAATCCCTCTCTGCTGAAAATTAACGATCATCATTCGTCATCATCATCGTGTTAACGATGTTTAAGATCTAGCGAAAAAAATAGACAGTAACCATAGTAACGAAAGTTAATTTTAAAAGATTATTTAAAAAAAAATGAACTTTCTATAAGGCACGATCTATCATGGAAAACATCCAATTAGCGTTTCCTTATATGAAATAATAAAACATCCTAACATCCACACCTCCAAACATCCCAACATCCAAACCCCAAACTTTCACACACACGCATATTGAAGTTATACTTCTTTTGGCGCGTCAGGGAAAAATGATGAGAGTACATTTTTACGATGCGCGCGCACACCGTCACGAAAAACCGACATCCTGAAGTTACCTATAGTCAACATTTTAGTTTTAAATTTTGAACGTAGAATAAGGCGAAAGATATTGAAGATATATTTCTGTTGGCGCGTTATTTAAAAAAAAAAGCAATGAGAGGTGTCAAGGGACACCCGGATGGAACGAAGTTCCTTTCGATTAATTAGTGAAGGAATTGTAATAAAATTTTATTTATATAACAGAGTGTGTATATATATAAATATATAAATATTGGAACGAAGTTCCTTGTCGCGCGTTGTGAAAGGGGGCTGGACGGAAAAAAACAAACGAAAAGTTGTCACGACACTTTTTGCTATTATCTTACTAATATGAACCTTAAATACAATGCGTAGAAGCTATTTCCCCAGCGTTGGCACGGCACGAGTACAAAAGAATCGTTCGAATCAAATTTTGTTGATTTATTCTACTTTGGTTACTGACATTTATCAATAACAAGACTAAACGTACTTTGCTCGCGTTTAAAAATCTACTTTATGTGGTAAGCGTAAGATCGAATTTGTGTTTTTAGTCAATCAAAATTTGTGATAAAAATGCTATGCAACAATGTCGTGACAATTTTCCGTCCAGCCCCCTTTCACAACGCACAATAAGGAACTTCGTTCCAAAAATTATCTTGTTAAGCCAAAGAAGTATAACTTCTAACGCGTGTACATGAGTACACACACACTTTTTATTTTCACAAGAACACTAATCGATAAACATAGATAATAATCGATGATAATATTTATTGCTAATGCACTTGAAAATATTTTTGCGATCCAAATGTATTAAATGAAGAACTTTACCCCCAGAGGGTTCAGCAGAGGTCTCTAATAATTCCGACTTGTTCATGAAGGACGTTTGAAGAATTCCACCACGGTAACCCCTATTTTCGCGGGGAATATCGCGATATCTCTACCGCTGAGTGCGTGGAACGGTTATGTTGGTTTAGCGGTATTACGGCCAAATGACATTCAGGAGCATCATCAACCTAACGAGAATTGGACAGACTTCCTTGCACTACGTTTTTTTTGTATTGAATGACGAGACGAGCTTGCCGTTCGCCTGATAGTAAGAGATATGACTATAAACAGTAGTAACACGATAACTTTGAATAAAATTACAAACTGCGTGACACTGCACTGCGCTTGTCACCCCGAGACATAAGATCTAAGTCTCATAATGCCCAGTAATTATGCTGGCTACACTGTCCTTCAAACCGAAAGACGACAGTGCATGCACACTGCAGCTTGTTAAAACGACCTACCACTAGTATGTACCGTCTGCCACATAAGTAACTGAACAAATTCAAAATTTCAAATTGCGCTTAAACTTTTGCGTCAGTATCAACAATTGTTTTTTCTTCACTAAAATAAACTTCACAGGGTTAACTTTATTTTAGATACAGAAAAAATAATATTTTGACTGGAGTGAACGTTCAGAAGCGTTTTGAAGTTTTTAATTTGTTCAGCTACTTTTGTGGCTGACTGTACACCCAACATTAGCATACCTATCCACAAATTGAGAGGACTGGTGGGATTTATGCCAAGAAGCTATTTTGGAGTGGTATGAGGGCTGGTTTACCAACCTGTCATCATCATGTGGGAGTGGTTGTGGGGCGGGGCGTGGTGCGGCCCGGCCCCATCCAGCATCCGCATCGTGTACATTCCTGGAACAAAGACGAATACCCATTAATATATCACTTTTATCCCCTAAGTAGGCAGAGATGTCTCTTCAACCCCTTTGCTTCTTTCGTGTCTCATGTAATAGTGGGCGAACCTACTTATCTCTTTTTTTTTTTTTTTTTTTTTTTTGTTATTGACATTACGGTCAGGAGCCTGACGCGAGTCGGCTTTTCTGACCACACCGGACTTTCGGGCGAACGCTTTAGACGCTCCAACCCTTTACATTTAAACGACCACGCTGACGGCACCCCCTAAGTGGGGTACGAGCCTCGGCTCAGGGCAGTCGTTGGAAGATGATTGAGACATCAGCGATTAGGGGATTTTAGCGGTGTAATACACCAATCTATCCATTGTTTTCATCGGCACGCGGGCCGGAACTGCTAACTGGGGCATATCTATCTCTATACAAATATTATAAAGAGGGATGATTTTGTTTTTTCATACATATACACTCATCCTCGAAGGGGTAGGCAGTGGCGCAACCAGTGCACCCACTTTTCGCCGTACGTATTCCGTCCCATGTGATTGGGAGCCTATCGCCATATCGGGCACAAATTCCAGACTCTTTTTTTTGTTTGTTTGTAATGGATAAACTCAAAAACCACTGGACCGATTTTAAAAAAGAACTATGTTATTTATTTAAGCATTTTTCATATTTATTGTGACCACCGGTTATAACAAAAACGAAGGGTATACCCAACCTAGACGCTTTATCTGGTAGTCGTTACAATATAATACTCCATTTTAACCCCCGACAATAAAAGAGGGGTGTGTATCTGTGTATCTTTGTGTCTGTGTATCTGTATGTCTGCCTGTGGCATCGTAGGTCTCAAACGAATGGGCCGATTTCGACGCGTTGTTTTTTGTTTGAAAGCTGCACACCAGCTTTCCCAAACTCCGGACCAGGGAGATGAAAATACTTCTTTGTCGGTCCCCCGACGCGAGAGAGCTTGGGTCAAAATATTACTAGGTACTTAAACGACAAAGACTTTTATTTTTTAACTATTTAGAGGCTTTTATGTCGGGGGTTATTTTAATTAAATTTTTATTACACTTGTATTCGCTAGGACCTAGCCCCATGGCATTGCGTGGATTCTTACCGCCCCATGGCATAAAAAAAATTAAGTCAACAAGTCACGTGGGCACTGCAAACCCCCCTTTCCCAACCACGCTATGTCACTGACCTAGCCATTACGTTATAACCGGTTTGAACTGTATTTCTATCTACAACGTATAAAGTACAGTGACTTGTAATGTCGGTACATTGTACTTTAGACGCTATTCTTTCTGTTAATTAGAGTTCATTATCAATCGGATCATTTGCTCGTGACGTCACGTAGTTGTATAAAACACACAATTAGTCATCATACTAATATTGTAAATGCGAAAGTTTGTGAAAATGTATGGATGTTTGTAGAAGTAAACGCAGAAACAACTAAATGGATTTGGATGAAGTTTGGCACACGGGTAGATCACGTCCTGGATTAACACTTAGGTTACTTTTTATCCTGGTAATTTGCTTCCATGGGAAATAATAAAAAAATGAGATTCTTTGAGTAGATGGCCTGGCGTCGTACTGTGTTTTAGGGACTTTTGTTGCCGGAAAGGTTTTTCACGCGGGCCAAGCCACGAGGAACACCTACTCTGATAATGTTATAAATTAAGTTTAGATTAAGATGATCTTCGCAATTAATTTGATACTGAGATTTCTTTCACAAATAGTAAGCTACATAGACACTTTTTATTCGGAGATAGGTTTTCGTTATTGTTTCGCAAATTACTTTGCATACAAGAACAAAAATATTCGCCTTCATTTTAAATTAACAAGTTTTAACATGAAGACATTATTCAGAAATAAAAACATATCTTACATTATTAACAGAAAAATAATATTAAATGACAATTTAATTTAAATCGGCACTACAAGTGCAATACTTTCACCATAAAAAACAAAACACTCACCATATCCACACGCCATAGAGGCGAATTCTTTTTTTGAAATCTACTTTTTTTATCGGAACGAGTATGACTGACAACGATATGCCGACAGCCAGTGCAATATTGTCATGCTCACGGTGACTATCAAAAATAGTATGTAGGAGGGGGTCGGGGGGGGGGCAGGATGTTATCACTGCCAGGCGGAATTATCCGCTGTTATCGAGCAAGGTACTTAAAAAACGCGATTACCATAACACGTAGGTTTCGGACGAAGTCGAATTCAAAGATCCCTGACGAAGTACTAGTGGAAAAGACAGCCCAAGGTCACGGAAAGCAGAGCATTGGTGACTTTGCATATTTAAAAAAAAAAACTTTAGTATCTATAAAAAATGTTGTAATATTTTTTAACGCTGATAGATTTGGCAAATAACTGATAAAATGCACGACCCACACTGTGACGTCATTGCGAGAATAGTGCGTGCGTGCAAGCGAGAAGGTGATATGTTTAGACTACGTGCCAATGTCCAAGCTCATATATAAATATTGAAAGTATCAATAGTTTTTCATTCTGCAATTTTTATATTGTCTTCACATAAAATTTTCTTTTCTTGTAAGCGGGTACACATTTTTTTTTTTTAAATCTAACAGAAAAGTAATTTCATAGAATATTTTTTGATAAATCCTTTAAAAATAGACTCATCTACCGTACTATAAATATATTTATCACTAGACTTGCTCGTGGCTCCGCCCTCGTGATAGTTTTTCCGGGATAAAAGTCCCGCTTTATATATTCCCGGGATAAAAACCCCATGTTACTCGCTGATAATGTAGCTTTATATTGGTGAAAGATTTTAAAATTCGGTCCAGTAGTTTTTGAGTTTTTTCGTTACAAACATACAAAACTTTTAATGATACAAACAAAGATACAAACTTTTAATGGATCCAAGCTTTGATTAATTATATACCTACATAGACACTGAACGTTTCAAACGCGTCGAAAAAAATAGAGGCCAACTGTTGCCCGCTAAATGAGTTCCAGTGAATTATTTTTTGTTGTTTTTCATGGATATAATTATCTCTCCGTTTTAATAGAAACCATGTAATAACTGGTATCATTATGCGCGCACACAAGGATACGCAGAATGATGCAGCGATAGCGTATAACACAGCTGTCACGCATACTAGCTTAAGAAAAGTTGGCCTGTTTCTTTTAGTTTCATTGTAGCGCGTCACTCTATCTAGGTATATAATTAATCAAAGGATTTTGCCCCTTTAATAATCATAAAGTTTGAGCCTGGTTAGATTTTGAGGCCCAGCACCCATACAAAAAGCGGGCATCTTATTTATGTGTTACGTTTATTTATTAGATAGCGTTATATACATAGTTATCTGGAACTTTATCAGAAATTGGCCTTTGATATCGCAAAAATGTCACTTAGCATGACAAACGTCGAACTACGTTAATTATAAAACCCAAATCAATATTGTTGAGTCATCCTATAAGCGACACTTATAGATCCAGTAATTAACACCCCAGTCTTAGACATTGATCAATAAACGTACAGTCAGCCACAGAAGTAGCTGAACAAATTCAAAACTTCAAGTCGCCTTTACACGTTAAGCTGTGTTGAAACATTTTTATTTCTTGGTGTGAATTAAAGTAGATATCTTTAATTTTATGTTTGTGAAGAAAAAAAACACTTTGGTCTTTGATTAATTATATACCTAGATAGAGTGACGCGCTTCAATGAAACTAAAACAAACAGGCCAACTTTTCTTAAGCTAGTATGCGTGACAGCTGTGTCATACGCTATCGCTGCATCATTCTGCGTATCCTTATGTGCGCGCATAATGATACCAGTTATTACATGGTTTCTATTAAAACGGGGAGATAATTATATCCATGAAAAACAACAAAAAATAATTCACTCGAACTCATTTAGCGGGCAACAGTTGGCCTCTATTTTTTTCGACGCGTTTGAAACGTTCAGTGTCTATCTAGGTATATAATTAATCAAAGACTTTGGTAATAAAATAAAAGTGTATAGGGTATTTACAGTTTTGAATTTGTTCAGACACTTATGTGGCTGACTGTAAAATCTATGTTAGATTAATGCAATGATATGGATGTTAAATAACGTGCCGATATATTGCAGGAATGGCAACATAGTGACAAAAAACCGGGCACGTGCGAGTTGGACTCGCGTACCGAGGGTTACGAAAAACTTGTTGGTAAGGTATCTAAGTATATAAGTGCAATAGTTCGCCAAAATTAATTAATAAATTAATCAAATTTACAAAGTTTGTAATTTAGATTTTTGAAGTTATACTTCTTTTGGCGCGCTAGTGAAAAATGATGACAGTAAATTGTAACGATGCGCGCGCACACTGTCACGATTAACCGACACCTGAAGTTAGCTATAGTCAACATTTTAGTTTTGAATTTTGAACGTAGAATAAGGCGAAAGATCTTGAAGGTATACTTCTTTTGGCGCGTTATTTAAAAAGATTTTTATCTTGTTACGCTAAAGAAGTATAACTTCTAACGCGTGTACATAAGTACACACACACTTTTTTGTTATTAAAGTACATATTTACGGTTTTCAGTTTTTTTCCTGTCGTAGTAGTGTGGCTCGGACTAAGCTTAACCTCTTAGTATAGGTACAGCAGTGGGACAATACATACTGGCCAATACTAGGCTAGTTTCGACACAATACAACAGTAATCAGATTTCTAACATAATCCGTGTAATCTTTCAATACAATTACATTGTTTTGTTTATATTATACTAAAATGTAAAATCATGTGATATGTGAATTGCCTTAATAATTTGTCTACACATGCATTGTCATACATCCTTATAATTACGACGTGAATTCATTGCTTTTTATTGATGGCAACGTTTGCTTAAAAGGTGCCATAAACCTATTAAGGACATAGGCTACTTTTTATCCCGGAATAATACACATTGGGACTTTTATTCCGGGAAATTTTACACGCTTGCAACACCTAGTAGAAAATAAAATTTACAATTTAATTTAGATATTATTGTCGCTATCTGAACTAGAGTTTCTAAATGGAAGGAAATGTTTCGGGCCTTTTGCCGTCACTTACATATCAATAACCGAATTTCAACCGAAATTATCATAAACAGATAAAATATAACACACACACTCACGCCCGTTATCCTCGAAGGGGTAGGCAGAGGTGCAACTAGTGCACCCACTTTTCGCGCTGCGTATTCCGTCCCATGATGTGACAGGGGGCGACCCTATCGCCATATCGGGCACAAATTCCAGACTCCGGGCTGATACTGAGTAGAAAAACCCAATATCACTTTGCCCGACCCGGGGATCGAACCCGAGACTTCAGCATTGCAGTCGTACCGTAATACAACCACGACACCGAGGCAGTCAGTCAGATAAATTATAAATAAAGTAAAATTCGGTTTTAAGGTTTATCGGTGTTACTTTAACACATAAATATAGCTCATCCAACGACAACATTTAATTTTTACAATTCATCCATATTCTTCATTAATTTAACGGTATTCTTTATTTGAATATTTAAATATTATGTATTCTTTATTCAACATTTGTAGATTGTATGCGTTTCGGGAATTATAAAAAGTATCATATTTAATTAATCTTTTTCCTGTAAAACATCATATTTAAACATCGAAACCATTTTTTACCACCACCTAGTAGTTATCATTAAATATCTTACCATCGTGTAGTTTATAAAACGGGTAGTAATCTGGTTCCCGGTATAGTATAGGTCTGAATGGTGTCAGAGGGAAGTATGGATGCGGGTACTGCAAACTCGCTACCGACAGATCCATAATCCCTAAAAATCCCAACGATCCTTTTGTCTTTCTTGTTTTTATATAAAAATCTAGTTATATACGTCCGTTCGTGTCTTGTGACGATTATATTTCTTTCATATATCTGTACTTATCTATAGATATCGATAATCTTACATCATCATGCCAAATTTCGTTATAAGTACCAACATGACGATTGACGACATTGCGTCTTGCACGACGTTCCTTTTTTAAAAATACAGATAATAGCTCCGTGCACACAATGAGTTCGATTATCAACCAATCAGCGCTCAGTTGTGTCAATAGACAATCTTGTATTGTTCCTTTTTTAAAATAACAGTGATATTGCGCTTTACAGCTGTAATTTTCTGTGACGCAACGACAAACAGCGTTTGTGTTAGTGCAAATAACTCATTTCCATAATTCTAATGTACACAAACATACGACTTTCCATTGTCCTCTTATCTCTTATTGAGTAAACCAAGATATAATTCATGATGGATCAAAAAACAGTCTATACTTAAAAGACCAGAGACAAAAGTTATAGCGCTTCAATACACTAACGGATACTTTCGTTAAAGAATCGCTCGTTGTCCTCGTACGACGTAAAGCGCAACAAAATCTGCATAAGCAAATGGTTTCTTCTGAATTATGCACCTTTCTACTCTTGACAGTACGGACGTTCAAAAAGAATGGCATAAGTAGGCTTTTTACTACACGTTCAAAGCAAAAAAACTCCTTTATAATTATATGGCACTATTTAAAATTGTCTAGCACTGGCCGTTAGCGCGTACTCGTTGAAAATTACGTTCCAAATTCAAAAAACAAAGCCAATAATTTTAACTCGAAATTGAAATGTCCTTTTTAAATTTACGCTTTTGTTATTTTTTATCGTCCTTTTATCACAAGTCCTTTGACGTATCACAGCTTGAAGATGCCTTGCTTCATAATAAAGAAGTTGGAGCGATACGATCGACGTCCCATGTTGAAAACATTTATTTTAATCGAATAGAATTTCTATAGAATATTTTCACGATTTTGTATTTCACTTTTTACATCACTCGCATAATCAAATTTATTGCAAAGGAAATAATTCGCGCTAAAGCCACCACACAGCGTGGAAACTTGAAGAACAATGCTCGACACCACTACAATAGGTTTAAATGTAACGTTATAACGTAAACACGCACGTTATCAGTTATTTGCTATTTACACATGTGATTGCCAGTGTCAACACAGTTTCAAATATAGAACGCGATTGTGCGATATATTAAAGTTTAAAACCACGTCACGTTCATATTTCAAAAACAGAACAGAAATCCCAAAACTGCCAGTAATCAAATCATTTTATAAATATTCACAATTCGAACGCGTTCCAATCACACTTATAGACATTAGAAATTCAAACACTATCACTTAATATTTTTTCTAATATTTTGGACTAAGACCGACAACCGTACAGCCCCGTCCATGATGCGAGCGCGCGTGTGCGCAGATTGTGACTAATCCGTATTTTTCGATAGCGGCCTAGTGACGTCAACCAGGTCAAGTTAGCGTACTGATAACAATTATTATATATACGCTATGTATACACTTCTGTAGTGACGGTGCATAACAACTTCCCGATCGTCTACCTTGGTCAATAAAAAAAGCATTACTCGCACTTTTTGTGTCTTATCAATAGTACAACATATAAAATATTTAAATAAAAAATAATATTCTTTGCTCTATTTCCACGTGCAAAATGAAGTAATTTTGGGAAAGTTATGTAAAAACCGGATAAGTGCGAGTTGGACTCGCGTACCGAGGGTTCCGTACAAGGTATGGTATATTGGTATATAAGCATTATAATACTAGCTTTTGCCCGCGGCTCCGCCCGCGTGAATGAGTTTTCCCGTGATAGAAGTCCCGCTTTATATTTTTCTGGGATAAAAAGAAGCCTATGTGTTAATCCAGGACTTAATCTACCAGTGTGTCAAACTTCATCGAAATCCGTTCAGTAGTTTTTGCGTGAAAGCGTTTTTTTTTTATAGCATAGAATGACGAGACGAGCATGCCGTTCACCTGATGGTAAGCGATACGACCACCCATAAACAGTAGCAACACCATCCAGCACCTTGACTTACAAAGTACTGTATGGCATTCCACTGCGCTCGTCATCCTGAGACATAAGATGTTAAGTCTCATTATGTCCAGTAGTTCCACTGGCTACAATGTCCTTCAAACCGAAACACAACAGTGCATGCACTGTTGCTTGGCGGTAGAAATAGACATTGCGGTGGTACCCACCCAGACGGTCTCTTACATATGAGAGACCTACCACTAGTAAAAGTCTAGTGTTGCCTACAGACAATTACCATATCGTATAAGTTGCTATACGTTTAAGTAAGCATATGATACATCCTTTGTAAAATATAGTTTGAGCCCTATAAGTTGAGATAGCTATTAAGGTAACGTGTCTAAGGTTGAGAAGATGTTAAAGACATATAGTATCGATTATTATTGTTACTTTTTTATCGATTAAAAACATGTTTGGGTCAATGAGTTAAACGTACTCATTATAACTCAATGGTTTGGGTAGATAATATTTCTACTTATAATATTTCAATGAAATTAATCAGCAGTTTTAGGTTTTTGGTAAGGAGCGTTATTTTTTTCAGTTGCATCAATAAATTATGATATTTTCGCACCCTAAAATACGAATCTTTATCTAGGCATGATTTTGGCAGCTATTACTGCAATGCAATGCAATGCAATCAGCCCTGTATTATAGACTGCCCACTGCCGAGCACGGACCTCCTCTACTACTGAGAGGGGTTAGGCCTTAGTCCACCACGCTGGCCTAGTGCGGGTTGGCAGACTTCACATACCCTCGAAATTCTTATGGAGAATTCTCAAGTATGTAGGTTTCCTCACGATGTTTTCCTTCACCGTTAAAGCGAACGATAATTGATAAACAATACACACGTAACTTCGAAAAGTCAGAGGTGTGTGCCATGGGTTTTGAACCTGCGGACATTGTCTCGGCAGACCGTTCCATTCCCAACTAGGCTATCGTCAACTTCAGCTGTCACTGACCTCGAGCTAAATAAGTATAATATTCTAATGCGACAGTTTATGAAGATGTTTAACTGAATGAAACACCGAAACAGCTTAACTTAACTTAATTTGGCGCACATATGGATCAACTCTTGAATTAAGACATAGGCATACCGGAAAAAAGAACGGATTGCACTCCGGGAGTGCCGGCAGAAGTGAAAACTTGAAAATTAACGTTGTGCATTTTTGAATATTTTGGAATGGTCTAAACACAAATCCGATCTTACGCCTACCACATAAAGTAGATTTTTAATCGCGAGCAACGCACGTTTAGTCTGGTTTTTGATAAATGTCAGAAATGCAATGGTCATCACAACAAAGTAGAATAAATCAAAATTTGAAAAAAGAATGTTACGTTCGATTCTTTTGTACTCGTGCCGTGCCAAAGCTGGGGAAATAGCTTCTACGCAATGTATTTAAGGTTCATATTAGTAACGGATGGTTTTAATGAAGTAAATTAAATAATAATGTAAACGTTTAAGAATTATAGCTTCTACACCTTGTATTTAAGGTTCATATTAGTAAAGGATGGTAAAACCTACGCATTTTCGATCAGGGTCACGTGATCCTGTCGCGAGTTTAACATTTTATACCCATCCCAAAAGTGCTTAACGCCGCTAAAAAGTTTTCACTTCAACAATGGTAACTTTATTCCGGAAGAAGAACAGCGTGAAAAACAATTCGTGCCAGTCTTTAGAACCTTCGCGAATAATTTTTCCAACGGCGCAATAGTTTATTTTGGAAGTACCTACTTTTTGTACAAATAACGTCATATTTGTATGGCTCTTGTAGCATTACAAACATTAATGATAGTGGTACGGTAAGGTAAAGAAATTTGTACGTTTGTTCGCCATTTCAACTCTTTTGAAGTGAAAACTTCTTTAGCGGCGTTGAGCACTTTTGAGATGGGTATAAAATGTTAAACTCGCGTCAGGAGACGTGACCTGATCGAAAATTCGTAAGACGGAGGTTTTTGTGTACGATAGCGCAATAAATAAATATTGCATTTAACCACATAAATGCTAGTACTTTTATACTGATATATAAAGCAATTCGTGCGAAATTATTCCCTAACCATTCCAAAATATTCAAAAATGCACAACGTTAATGTTCAAGTTTTCACTTCTGCCGGCACTCCCGGAGAGCAATCCGTTGTTTTTTTTTTTATAGCAGCTAACCAAAGAATTCTAAGATTATATCGAGCGGACATCGGGAAAATTGTCAAACAAAAATTTTGAGCCTGTTCGTCAGTAACTCAATCTACAGTGAAAAGCAAAACACCTATGTAAAATGCATTAGAACATACTTTGACATGATCTTAATGCTCAAGTTGGCATATTTCCTTCCAAAATATTGTTTTCTTTACAAAATTTAAGCATACCGAGACGTCTTCTTACACGGACATGTCAGATAAGACAGCGACTTATTACCAATAACTTTTGGACGAAAAATTGGATACTGATGTCCGGTCTATACCTACACTGTTTAATGTTTTTGATTAGAAGAAAACACGTAATTTTGAAAACTCATGTGTGCCTTGGGCTTTGAGCATTATGTCAGCAGTCTGTTCCATCCCATAGGCTATCTTACATGTCATAGTTTGAGTTACATCTCAAGTAGACATAACGTATTGAACTATCAATACTTGAGATGTAACTCAAACTTGAGATTGATTTATTAATACCGCCCATAGAGTCTATATTTGCACACAAGATCTAAAGCATCGCCAAAATGCCGCAGAAAACCAACCGAAACCGCGTTACTAACTGTGTCATATAAACACAATGGACTAAATTTCGTTACGGCGTTAACCTATCATTACGGCGTTATAAGGTACACATGATAACTATATGTGCTCAGTTAAGGCTGCGATAATGTGTTTTAACGATGACACATAACTTTACCGTGGAAGTTTTGGGTGATAACGCCGTGTCATTGGCGGAACGCGTGATCGCATCACGCTTTTCTATACCGGGGTAGGCAGTAGGGGTTTGCTGGTGGTATTTTTTTTGGGATAGGCAAACTCTCGTTCTATCCAGGACGAGGGATTTTGACCTTTTTATTTATTTTTAACTATACTCCATCGGTTTAGGTATTTAACTAAATGTAAACAAATCATAAATTAAAATTTAAATGCGACACAAAAAATCTCTAAAAAGTTAAATAATAAAAGTGTCTTCATCGTTTAAGTACCTAGTAATATTTTGAGCCAAGCGTCCTCGCGTCGGAGGACCAAACTCTGGACCAGGGAGATGAAAATACTTCTTTAGCGGTCCCCCGACGCGACGACGCTTGGGTCAAAAACAACAAGCGCGAACACAATTCATTATTAAAAATTACAATACTTTTATAAAACATCTCGATCTGTCAACTGTAAAAGAGCCTATGGAGTATAGCTTTACTTTTTTATTTAATAGGTAGGATGTCTTGTATCCCCCCGGATAGCGACCACCGTGCATAAGATTTTTTGTAAAATAAAAAAAAATAAGGTGTTGCAACCCGCTATAGTGTCCCAAGTGTGTCGCATTCCGGGATGAGCTTGTATAAATTCGGCTCAAAGTAAGAAGTTCAAATATATGCTAGGTCATTTGTGAATCGGCAAGCGCAGTACGTCGTCCTCCAGTGTACGTGCGCGCGCGCACGTGTGTGTGTGTGTGTGTGTGTGTGTGTGTGTGAGTGTGTGTGTTTTATTTTATCGAACGATTATCTGTACATACGTATCGAATGTCGATGTCATGCGTTTGAAGAAGTCAACTTTAATTAGGTATTAATAGAGTGTACACCGTCTCTCTCTAGGTAGGTTGTCCGTATTGTCTATTTCTGCAGCCATATGCTTCTTATTTGTATATCTACAGATCATAAAGCCGAGCCGACGACCCTATGAATCTCAACCGCACCCTGCAAATCCTAAAGCAATTTTACGTCACTGATAAATTTGAAAATCGAACGATTCAAACGGCCTTGGATGTAGATAAAATAAAGATAACGCTGCTGTTATGTTACTCGCAATTCTTTTTTTGAATTAAATTTTAAATTGCAATCGATAACGGTTTATGAATGCGCCCTCTGTCATGGCCGGCACATGTTACTAAGCAAAATGTATACCGAGACACACGGACGTGTTAGGTAAGAAAGCGACTTATTTCCAATTGGTAATAATTTATGGGCGAAAAATTTGGTCCTGATGTCTGATCTAAACTAACCATACTGTTTAAAGCCTGCAGCTAATCGAGTAAACGAGCAAATACGAGGGACTATAATGATAAATCACATCAAACTTTTTCTATGGAAAGTTTGTATATCACACACATATACACACACGCCCGTAATCCCCGAAGGGGTAGGCAGAGGCGCAACTAGTGCACCCACTTTTCACTGTGCGTATTCCGTCCCATGATGTGATAGGGGGCGAGCCTATCGCCATATCGGGCACAAATTCCAGACTCCGGGCTGATACTGAATTTAAAACCAAATATTACTGCCCAAGCCGGGAATCGAACCCAAGACCTCAGCATTGCAGCCATACCGTAATACAACTACGCCACCGAGACAGTCAAAGAAAACTAGCGTAATTTACACGCGACAGCTTAGGAAACAGTTATTTTATCATTAGATTTATATAAACATATATTATACATTAATTTGAACAATTATTAACTAGGATTTTGATCTTATCTCGGTTGGGTTGGGTAGAAACTGGTTATACCAGTGTACAGTCAGCAGCATAAGTAGCTGAACATATACAAAATTTCAAATTGCCTACATACTTTTGTGTTCTTACTAATCTTGTTTTTCTCTTCACAAAAATAAAATAAAAGGTATTTACTTTACTTAAAACGAAAAAAACAGTTTAACTTAACGCGTATATAGGCGATTTGAACTTTTGATTTTGTACATATATTTATGCTGCTGACTGTACACGTGGACTTTGAACAGTTAGTGTAACTCTTACTGTCGAGTTAGGTAGCAAACTCCGGTTAAATGTTAGTAAGTTATTGCGACCGGCTGCTAACGGTTACCATCGATCCATGAATAGACCAATGAGAATAGAGTTGTCAAACTCTACATGAGTTATTTGGATGTGTTGAGGTATGTGAAGTCTGCCAACCCGCACTGGGCCAGCGTGGTGGACTAAGGCCTACAACCCTTTTTTTTTTTTTTTTTTTCGCGGGATAAAAACGCGTTATCGCTACCACCACTGGGGGGTCAGTGGAAAGGTTATGTTGGTTTCACCGGTCTTACAGTCCAATGTCGACACTTGGGAGTATAGCATCATCCAAGCGAGCATTGGACCGAGTCCCTAGCCCTATGTACACCCTACACCGGCATACCAACCAAAACCCGCGGTGGCCTTCTTCGGCGCATGCGGAACGGCCCCGGGGTATCTTGTTGCACTAAGATAGCTGCTCAGAGCCGTTCCTGCGCGATGCCGCATTGCGGCCCCTCTCTAAACAAGGGGGCTAAGATGCCCCCGAACTCTAAAGAACGCCTGTTTGGCGTCTACGACAGCGGGAGACCGACCACCCGCATTGTCGTCCACCTCGGAGTCACTTAAATTGGAGTGAGCAGACCCCCACTGCTCGCCCCGCGACTTTTTCCAAGCCCCATTTAGTCGCCTCTTACGACAGGCAGGGGATGCCGTGGCGGAATTCTCTAGATGCCCCCGGACCACAGGGCATGAGGCGCCGGTCAGTCGTCCACCCAACGCCTCCGTCGTCTCCTCTGGCTGCGGGCGGGATCGTTCTGCTCACGATCCCGCTCGGCGCTCTCCTTCCGCGAGATGACGCACTCGCAGAAGGAGGCCATTGCTCGCCATGACCTCCAGCCGCTGACCATGGCGGACACCACGGCCGGCAGCGAGAGGTCTCCTCCGACGACTGCTCTAAGAGCGCTGCGTTGTAGATCCCAGGCTGGGCATTCCTCGAGAGTGTGTTGGACCGTGTCCTCGCGACCGTTGCCACAATGGTGGCACACGGCGGACTCCTCTTTTCCGATCCGACACAGAAACGAGCCAAAACACCCGTTGCCCGTCAGCACCTGTGTCAGACGGAATGTCGGCGCACCGTGGCGCCTGTCAAGCCACCTTGAGAAGACAGGTCGCACTGCCGCGACGGTCCTCAAGCCCGCACTCGGGCTCTCCAGCCTGGTACGCCATTCCTCCACGGCGGCGCTGCGGATGGAGGCCAATTGGGCTGTGACCTCCCTCGGAGCCAGTCTTCGCCCGAGACGGGATGCCTCCTCTCGCCAGAAAAACACTGATGAAGGCCTACAACCCTGTCAATTGAGGAGGCCCGTGCTCAGCAGTGGGCAGTTAATAATACAGGGCTGGTATGGTATGGTATGAGTTATTTTGATTGTTTTTTTCTTACCGTTAACGCGTGATTTACGGTTGGGATACTATCAAAATCGATCGTTTGCCGGCCTTCACTTTATAAACCGAATAATATTTGAAAGTTAAAAATAGCTATTAATTTGCTTATAGATATCATTGTCTAGACTTTAAAAAAACGTAACATGTAATTTAATCTTCATTAAGTACTATATTTAATAAAGACTAACATATGCTCTAGAAACCATCCGTAAGACCTTCCAGGAATAAAATTAGACATTTTCGGGATAAAAATAATCTTTTTCATTTTAGCAGAGAGAATATTTAGCGCACGCGCATGCTCACGACTTTTATCCCCGAAGGGGTAGGCAGAGGCGCAACTAGTGCACCCACTTTTCGCCAAGCGTATTCCGTCCCATGATGTGATAGGGGGCGAGCCTACCGCGATATCGGGCACAAATTCCAGACTCCGGGCTGATACTGAATAGAAAAACCCAATATCACTTTGCCTGGCCCGAGGATCGAACCCGAGACCTCAGCCTTGCAGTCGTACCGTAATACAACTACGCCACCGAGGCAGTCCGTCAGCACCGAGAATATTTAGCGGTTCATTCTATCTATTCACTGGTGTTAGAAAATTCCTATGGAAGGAAATGGACGAACCATGTCCAGAGGTTTAAAACCCAAGGCACACACCTTTGACTTTCGAAGCTACGTTTGTATTGTTTATCGATTATCGTTCGCTTTAACGGTAAAGGAAAACATCGTGAGGAAACCTACATACCTGAGTATTTTCCAAAGAATTTCGAGGGTATGTGAAGTCTGCCAACTAGCACTAGGCCAGCGTGGTGGACTAAGGCCTAACCCCTCTCACCAGTAGAGGAAGCCCCTGCTCAGCAGTGGGCAGTATATAATACAGAGCTGATTGCATTGCATTATCTACAAGGATTTAGCATCCATTTAGATCTCAATGCTTTTGGTGGCAAAGCCGACCACAACGTATGTCTATACTAATCTATACTATTATATAAATCTGAAGAGTTTGTTTGTTTGTTTGAACGCGCTAATCTCAGGAACTACAGGACCGATTTTGAAATGTCTTTCACTAATAGGAAGCTTCATTACTCCTGAGTGCTATAGGCTACTTTTTATCCCGGGAAAACTTTTCACGCGGGCAGAGCCGCGAGCAGTTCTTAATGTTGGCGTTGACTCTTATATTTCACATGTTTTTGATGGAATATTTACATTACAATAAATGACTCGTCATTTAGTGAAAAATCTAACAAACATCAAATACCTTCGCAGCCTTCCACAATTACATTATTAAGTAAGATTACTTACTATTTAAACAATTTGATAATAGATTTTTATCAATTATTAGCATTGCTCGCGGCTCGGCCCGCGTGGAAAAGTTTTTCCGGGATAAAAAGTAGCCTATAGCACTCAGGAGTAATGTAGCTTCCTATTAGTGAAAGAATTTTCAAAATCGGTCCAGTAGTTTCTGAGATTAGCGCGATCAAACAAACAAACTCTTCAGCTTTATAATATTAGTATAGATTTTTCGTTATGCGCTCAACGCGCATTATTATGCGAGGTCTACGTACTTTGTTTTCAATTACGCGTTAGATTTATTTGATGAGCCTCTTGTTTGTATCACACACACACTCACGCCTTTTATCCTCGAATGGGTAGGCAACTATACTGGTGGTAGGTCTCTCATATGTAAGAGTCCGTCTGGGTGGGTACCACCGCAATGTCTATTTCTACCGCCAAGCAACAGTGTGCATGCACTGTTGTGTTTCGGTTTGAAGGACATTGTAGCCAGTATAACTACTGGACATAATGAGACTTAATATCTTATGTCTCAGGATGACGAGCGCAGTGGAATGCCACACAGTACTTTGTAAGTCAAGGTGCTGGATGGTGTTACTACTGTTTGTGGGTGGTCGTATCGCTTACCATCAGGCGAACGACAGGCTCATCTCGTCATTCAATTCCATAAAAAAAAAGAACTAGTGCTCCCACTTTTTCTGTGCGTATTCCGTCGCATGATGTGATAGGGGGCGAGCCTATCACCATATCGGGCACAAATTCCAGACTCCGGGCTGATACTGAACTTAAAAGCCAACATCACTTTGCCCGATCCGGGGTCGAAACCGAGACCTCAGCATAAAGTTTGACTCTGATTAATTTTGAAGCCCAACACCCATACAAAAAGCGGACATCTCCGTTATTGGTGTAAAATGCATTGAACACTCACCCTCGTTCATGGCCATGTCCATGAGCTGCAGATCCTCGTCGTTGAGTATCGACTGCAGGAACCCGTCCTGGTTGCCCGGCGGCGCCATCTCGCTCGTCGAGTTTTGCTGGAAGGGTGGGTAAAGTTAGAAACTTATCGATATATAGATTTGTACGTAAAGGTTTTATATTATACTGAACAACAAATGCGCTGGGAAGATGAGATGAAACTTACTGCGGGACCCAAATGGAGGAGAGTTGCTCAAGACAGGAAGCAATGGAAACTACTGGAGGAGGCCTTTGCCAAAAGGCACACTGGCTTGAGAGACATCCTATAGCCAAACGAATCAAACAATACAGTCATAAAGATTAATCTCAACCAGTTTAAGGGGCTAAATAAATAATGATCTCTCGTATGCGAGGGGTCATCTGGGGAGCATCGCAGTGTCTATTTCTACCGCGCAGCAGTGCATGCACTGTTGTGTTCAGGTTGAAGGATACTGTAGCCTGAGTTACTAGACGTTATGAGACTTGACATCTTATGTATGTCTCATGACGAGCGCAGTGGAGTGCCACGCAGTTTGTAATTTAAAGTCCTGTATGGTGTCAATGTTTATTGGCGTTCGTATCGCTTACCAGCAGGCGAGCGGCTTGCTCGTCTCGTCCTTATTCAATAAAAATAAGTTACTGTTGTTATAATTTTAAAAATTCTAAGTATTTTATACATACGTCCAGTATTTAAGTTATCAAAAATTATTTTATGTCATATTATTTTTATTTTTGTTTACAGATTCGGATTTCTGCTGTATTTTTGCTGGACAAGAAGTAACCTATGTTTTAACTCAGAGCAAAGTATTTACGCATACTCACGCCTTTCATCCCCGAAGGGGTAGGCAGAGGCGCAACTAGTGCACCCACTTTTCGCCGTGCGTATTCCGTCCCATGATGTGATGGAGGCGAGCCTATCGCCATATCGGGCACAAATTCCAGACTCCGGGCTGATACTGAATAGAAAAATCCATAATCACTTTGCCCGACCCGGGATCGAACCCGAGACCTCAGCATTGCAGCCGTACAGTAATACAACTACGCCAACGAGGCAGTATTTCTATAATAATTATGCAAATCCATTCGGGATCTGTGTTTACTTCTTACAATTAAACTTTCGCATTAGTGAAGACTCATTTGAATGTAGCAATTTTTTTTACAACGCACATGCAATTTTTGTAAGGACATAAACAAGTGTTCTCGTCTAAACATTCGCAGTGACGAGGCGAGACAAGAGTCTTCTTCTTCTTTTAAAAATGGCTCCACCGTTTCATCGGTGATTTTGCCAATGTCTAGTGGGTAGATGTTAAAATAATATAACTTATTTTAATAATAACTTTCGACCCGAGGTAAACCAAGAAACGATGGCAGCAAAGAGCAATACAACTTTCAGTAGTGAGACAAGAGTCGCCTGTGTGCTTAGAATGTGGCAAAATCACGACACGACTCAGTTTCGTTTAATTGGGATCGGTTGACTTTTTTTTTATGGCAATGAATGACGAGACGAGCATGCCGTTCGCCTGATGGTAAGCGATACGATCACCCATAAACAGTAGCAACACCATCCAGCACCTTGAGTTACAAAGTACTGTGTGGCATTCCACTGCGCACGTCATCATGAGACATAACATGTTAAGTCTCATTATGTTTAAGAATTAAGAATCTATACCTGGTAGTAGATCCCATCGTGTTGTTGAGGATGGTGAGCCGACTCCACTTTATAAGCGCCTTCTATCGGAGCTGCGGCGCCTGAGAAATAATAATATTCTGTTTAATAAAAAAAATAAAAAATAAAAGGTATTTATCGAGCGAATGTGGATGGTACGGCTGGAAGGGGACGCCCGAGGAGAACGTTCTCTGACCAAATAAATGATCTTCTCCGAAAAGGGCAGGTCAGGAGTACCCTTAACCGACGTAAATGTATGAAAACAACTATGAATGTGGAAGAAGCGCAAGAGGTGTGTCAAGATCGTAGCATGTGGCGCTCAATAGTCTCTGCCTACGCCTATGGGATAAGGGCGTGAGTGTGTATGTATGTATGTATGTATGTGTAATAAAATACGAGACAACGAAAGACATTAAACAGTATAGTTATAGACCGGACATCAGGACCAAAGTTACGTCCAAAAGTTATTACCAATTGGTAATAAGTCGCTGTCTGATCTGACATGTCCGTGTAACAAGACGTCTCGGTATGCTTAAATTTTGTAAAGCAAACAATATTTTGGAAGGAAGTATGCCAATTTGCGCATTAAGATCTAAGTACGATCTAAATAAGAAGTAAAATATTGCGAATGCCACCCCCCTCAGTGGCGTAGCGTGGTTGGGGCGGAGGGATCGGTCCGCCCCGGGCGGCACGTATAGGGGGGCGGTAAAATGCTTTAAATAAAACAATATTTTTGTTACTTGTGGTGATGGGTAACGCGGGACCGCTGGGGGTCCACGCGTGACTTATTTGTTGCAACGAGCTGTTTTTGTGCCTTGGGGCGGCAAATTACCAAGACCGCCCCGGACGGCATGAGTCTACGCTACGCCACTGCCCTCGCTCCACATTTAATACGTAAACTTTCTCTAAATTAAGTTTTTATTGCTTATAATTCCCTTACCGTAAGCATCGGGATGTTTATCAGTCACGGGAGGGACCGGTGCGTGCGGCGCGTGATAGTTCGGTGGGTACCCGCCCGCCGCGCCGTGAGCGCTGGAACAAACAAACATACAGCTCATAATAAAAATTCATCAAACATTACCTTAAAATAGCTAACCAAACATCTGCCCTATAAAGGGGAAGAAGGTGATGCTTTAAAGTTTTATTTCTTAAGGATCAAATTAATCATTTGTACAGATTTTTTACACGGACAACGAGCAAATGGCTTAATGTTATGTGATATGTGCCTATCACACCATACAAGAAGGATCATAGCACTGTCAGCTAAATGGGAAAAGAATACGAATAAAGAAGAAAAACTTAACATCTTACGTCTCAGGATGACAAGCGTAGTGGAATGCCTCACAGTACTTTGTAACTCAATGTGCTGGATGGTGTTGCTACTGTTTATGGGTGGTCGTATCGCTTACCATCAGGCGAACGGCATGCTCGTCTCGTCATTCAATACCATAAAAAAAAACTTAGAAAACCCGTACGAGACCGTGGTACTACCACGGTCGAACCAGAATATACGTTATAGCACCAAATTTTTTACTTTATTACTCTTGGTACTAGCTTACGCATAGGTACTCACGCCTTATATCCCCGAAGGGGTAGGCAGAGGCGCAACTAGTGCACCCACTTTTCGCCGTGCGTATTCCGTCCCATGATATGATAAGGGGCGAGCCTATTGCCATATCGGACACAAATTCCAGACTCCGAGCAGATACCTATTGATTAGAAAAATCCAATATCACTGCCCGACCCGGGGATCGAACCCGAGACCTCAGCATTGCAGTCGTACTGTAATACAGCTACGCCACCGAGGCAGAGGCTGGTACTAGCTTAGGATAACAAAAACAAATTACCTGATGTTATGCGGATGCTGGTGGTGATGGTGATAATGTTGGTACTGCTCCGGCGGTGGTGGTATCGTCAGCAGCGAAGCCAGGTCCTGCCACCGCTGCTCCACCGACATCGATCGCATCAACGACTGCAATAGAACATAAAAATAATTAATTAAATTGTACGTCATGCTAAGGTTACGTCATTTGGAAATTGGTATCGCTATTCGCCGCTAGAGGCGCTAGTTGGGAAGTTGTCGAAAATTAATAACAGATGGCGTTAGTTTCATTATATATAAAAATAAATTATAGTTATTGCGGTGTGTTTGTGATATTGTCTGTGGTGTATTTACAAAACAAAATAACGCGATATCATTTAAAACATAATATCATCGTATCGATTGTCTCTAAACGTCATTGAATCTCAAAAAAAAATATTACATCTATAAACCAACATACCTATATCTGTTTAATAATGTTGATAAAAAATGTGTGTATCTTTTTTATAACAGTACCATAACGCAAGCCATTTATTTTGGCGTCTGTTAGCTCAATGATTATTTCATTTGAAGACCTCAAACATATAATATGATCTAACAGGATAGTTTCAGGGTTTTTTACAAGTTGCGCACGCGTATAAATGACATGACGGGATATTATGCTCAATGAAGCGAAATATTTCAAATAAAAAACATTCCCAAACCGTTAATTCCTTTACAACATTAACAAACAAAAGATATGAAAGTCGCCGTATTTGCGATGGATTTCGCGCCAAAGTTCGAAAGCGACAACTCCACACGGCGTTCGATTTTTGAATATCATCATCGTTTCCAGCCAGTCATGGCTATTAGAAATTTCAAAAATCGAATGCGGTAGTCGTAGAGATTTCACGCGAATGCAATAAGTTGTTAAAAGTAAATAATTTGCAATAAAATAATTTACGCTTTACTGGAACTTTCAAAGTAATGATCAGTTTGTAAGAAGCTGCTTCCGGCTTACGTATACGGCAATTTTTCATCTTGTATAGTAAAAATAACGGACGATGTTGTATATTTAAAACAATTACCTTTGATTAATTATATACCTAGATAGAGTGACGCGCTGCAATGTAACTAAAACAAACAGGCCAACTTTTCTTAAGCTAGTATGCGTGACAGCTGTGTCATAACTCATACGCTATCGCTCCATCATTCTGCGTATCCTTGTGTGCGCGCATAATGATACCAGATATTACATGGTTTCTATTAAAATGGGGAGAAAATTATATCAATGAAAAACAACAAAAATTTATTCACTCGAACTCATTTAGTGGGGAAAAGTCCGCCTCTATTTTTTTCGACGCGTTTGAAACGTTCAGTTTCTATCTAGGTATATAATTAATCAAAGATAATAACATAAGGCTCCCTATTATCTCAGAAGGCTTAGGTAGAGGTACGACTACTACTGCCACATTTCGTCACACTTATACGTTCCATGAGTCTTTTTGTTTTAAAAGTGAGTGACGAGACGAGTAAGCCGCTCGTCTGATGGAGGTAAACGACTACCCATGAAGAACAGTAACACTTAGAACTTTGAATTACATTACACAACGTGGCACTGCATGGCATTAAATCTCATAATACCCTATAATTACACTGGTACTATATTTAAACCGAAACAACATTCAGTCGGAATCTATGATTTGGTGCACACTGATTAACAGAAACATACCAATTTACCTACAGACGAACTATATTAGCGATCTAATAATGCGCCCGTCACATCATGGAAATACAGATGGCGAAAAGTGGGTGCACGAGTAACGCTTGTTAACCCGTTCAGGGATAAAAGGCGTGAGTGTGTATACTTAGTAATGGTTAAAGTACTCCACAGGTACTTTCATCCAGAATTTAAACGCATTTCTCTCAAAACTTACCAATTGACCTACGTCTACTTAAGTAGGCACAAGAGATCACCCACATTACAATACTTAAAAACACCATAAACCGTTTTAATAGACAAATATTGCGGTGAAACGCGCTGGCCAGTACGACGGCAAATAAACTCTTGTCCATGCTTCATGCTTGTCTATGGCGTGTTTGTCAACGTTATTTGTTTTACGTGTTTGCGTACCGGCACGTGAACAACGGTGGCTATTTAAAAAGTTAATGTTCCAAATTCGAATTTGAAATTTTAAGATTTAATACTACAATAAACGCATACGATGTCGTGCGTGTACGCGCGTATAGTCGCGTCCCTGAAATGAAACCTTTTTAGTTAGTATTATATTCGTACGAAAAACCTTTAGGAATATTGGTTTTGCCTTATTACTTATGTATTTAATAGCGAAAAACTGATTACAGAATAAAATAGTATTATTTTTTCCCACAATTATTATAACACTTTTCTTCACGATAACAGACATAAAACGCACGAATCTCTTTAATCCTTACAAGAATCGTACGAATACGACAAAGTGCAGTATATACCGACATCCATTCAAGTTACATAGTTGCAGCGACACGTGGGTCGACTGCCCCCATGTCTGCTAACATACCCTGCATCTTACAGGGGCCGCTTGCCCCCTTTAGGCTGTCCGTGCCTAACGTTCACTGAGTTAACTTTCACCGTCGTAACGGAGTTTTCAACTTGCCCTATAAATGTGAGGTTTGAAGTCGTTACAATGCCGCTTTGTAATAGCATTTTTAAGAACGCACACGTATAAGAAGTGGAAAATTTATATTCCGACTCAGTATTTTTCTAAGGTAACGGAACCATTGAAGGCCCACTTAATTTGAAGAAATCATACAAAGAAAAGTCTTTTATTAAATTGCAACATACTACATCTTTTGTAAGTATGGATGTTTGTTACTCTTACACGCAAAAACTACTGAACGGATTTCGATGAAATTTGGCATACGGGTAGATTATGTCCTGGATTAACACATAGGCTACTTTTTTCCCGGGAAAACTCATTCACGCCAGTGAAGCCGCAGGCAAAAGCTAGTGTTATATAATTTAATAATAAAAGAACTAACAAGAAATCGTAGTATGTTTTTGCATTATAATACAAAAAAATACCGTAAGCATGGTAGGTGGGGCTTGTTGGGAACCGGGCTATCTTTGGTCACCCAGACTTATTTGAGTAATTTCGTTGCGGGTTGAGATTCATTAGTGTTAAGAGACTCGCCGAGCTTCACCGCTTGGTGTCATTAAATACCACTGCCGATCTAGGTTACAGTAGTGGTAGAGAGGGCGGGATAGTGGTGGTACATTCACTGGTGGTAGGTCTCTCATTATGTAATAGGCCGTCTGGGTGGGTACCACCGCAATGTCTATTTCTACCGCCAAGCAACAGTGTGCATGCACTGTTGTTTCGGTTTGAAGGACATTGTAGCCAGTATAACTACTGGACATAATGAGACTTAACATCTTATGTCTCAGGATGACGAGCGCAGTGGAATGCCACACAGTACTTTGTAAGTCAAGGTGCTGGATGGTGTTGCTACTGTTTATGGGTGGTCGTATCGCTTACCATCAGGCGAACGGCATGCTCGTCTCGTCATTCAATGCAATAAAAAAACAAAAAAAAAAAATTCATCTGATGTGTATATAAGATCAAATTCACATCAAATTGTCCAGCCACGTGACAGAAGACCAGTAATTAGGCGCGCCGCACACGTGCGCAATTAGGAGACGCTCGCGTGTCGCAAATTACCGTTTGCAATGTGTTATTGAGCCGCCTTGAGAATGACGCAAGGTCGGTATGGTCTTGGTCAGTGTTTTTGTACCAGATAATCTTTAGTTATGAAAATAAAGACTTTTTTACGGACATGGCTATCGGCATACATCCCAACTGATAACTACGCGTCAACGGTAAGGATTAACTAATGTATATGTAATTTTTTGTGGTTATTTTTTTCAAGTCATAATATAGAATTAACTCACAAATAATACATAGACATTTACAATTTTTCTTTTATTGCATTGAATGATGAGACGAGCATGCCGTTCGCCTGATGGTAAGCGATGCGACCACCCATAAACAGAAGCAACACCATTCAGCACCTTGAGTTACAAAGTACTGTGTGGCATTCCACTGCGCTCGTCATCCTGAGACATAAGACGTTAAGTCTCATTATGTCCAGTAGTTATACTGGCTACAATGTCCTTCAAACCGAAAGATAATAGTGCATGCACACTGCTGCTTGGCGGTAGAAATAGACATTGCGGTGGTACCCACCCAGACGGACTCTTACGTATGAGCCCTACCACCAGTAAATTAATTAAAATTAATTACAGTCTAGATTTACTTAATGCTCTAAATTTACTGCGCAAAATAACATCTGCTCACTCCGAGATTTTGTTTTTCTACTTATATCACCAACCAAATTATGAGAAGTGAGCGTGTTATGCCTCCGACTGCGTTTGTGAACACTGTCAACTAAGATTATTCAAAACCAAAACAAAATATTCAAATTAAAACCTTGTTTCTATCTTTTCAGTTCTTCAATAAATTTAATAAAGATGGCAGATATTGACGCAGTCGGGTTTTATGTTTTTATTAAAAAAAAAAATAGACATGCGTTCTTTTTTTCAAATCTATGTACGAAATTAATAAATGACGTCAAACGATCGCAGACAATTACTTTTTTTAATGTTCATTCGTTAATCTAACGTAGGTCCTGTTCCTCATTAGCGTCATACGCACATCATAATTTTTTTAAGAACTATAAAGTTTGATTTTTAAATAAACTCTTAATTTTATGCATTTTTTTTTACATTTTAAAGTACACCAAATCAATAACTATTAAATTAAACTCAACGAAAAAGAAATCTGTTCAAACTTCAAAAAAAGAACGCTTATTTTTCAACCTCAATTCGATCAGTGCCGTAAAACGTTTTTGTAATAGTACTTAATTCTATTTTCAAATTGAAATACTGAATTTTACGAAATCTAATTTTCAAACTGTTTTCAAGCAACGGAACTAAACCAAACAGTCACCAAAAATAGGAAACAATTAAAACTATAGTATTTGTTAATAATACAGCCTACCATAGAGAATCTATGGAATTTGTATACAAACGTCGTATTATCAACTGTATATTTAGTGTCATTACCTCAAAATTGGTATTTGTCGTATGTTTTTGAACGCGGTCGTATCAAGGTCTCGGGTTCGGTTCCCGGATTGTAATTTCGTTAATTATGTACAACCGGTATCATTATATAATACAGATTTGTATTATTCTCATACTAGGCTGTATGCAATTTTTTATTTGAATTTTTTAATGTTTCGCTTGTCTGTCCGCGGCTTGGCTACAAACACTCACGTCTTTTAGGCACAATTAGTGTACCCACTTTTCGCCGTGTGTATTCCATTCCATGATGTGATAGGGGGCGAGCCTATCTCCATATCGGGCACTATAATACGCACGCTATGATGGCCGTTTTGACAGATTACAATAGTGAGGTGAAATCTCAATTTATTATCGAAAAAAATATCATCAAATGCGACTTTCCATATACAGCAATGAACTCCTTACGTAGTTACGAATTAATAAGAAACTTGATGAGCGGACAAACGTCAAAACGGCCATCATAGCGTGCTGGCATCGTACTTAAATACTCCGAACTGTTATTGAACAGAAGAAACGTAAATTTTTGGACGGTTGTTACAAGTAAATGAAGACACCGCTGAACGGATTTCGATGAAATTTGGCACACACCTATCTGTTCCTACATCATTAATTTTGAATAACATTAAACGCATATTTGGAATATATATTTACTGGTGGTAGGTCTCTCATTATGTAAGAGGCCGTCTGGGTGGGTACCACCGCAATGTCTATTTCTACCGCCAAGCAACAGTGTGCATGCACTGTTGTGTTTCGGTTTGAAGGACATTGTAGCCAGTATAACTACTGGACATAATGAGACTTAACATCTTATGTCTCAGGATGACGAGCGCAGTGGAATGCCACACAGTACTTTGTAAGTCAAGGTGCTGGATGGTGTTGCTACTGTTTATGGGTGGTCGTATTGCTTACCATCAAGCGAACGGCATGCTCGTCTCGTCATTCAATGCAAAAAAAAAAAAAAAAAAAAAATAGATTATTTGATACCCATTTACTTTAAAATTATTTATAATCCACCTTAGATACAACAACCACCACAACAAATTTGGTCAATCTACTGTCTAAGAAAAAACATAACAAAAACTATAGTACTACAAAATGAAAGAAAAACATGTTGTACAATGAAAAGACTAATTATGGCCTTCAAATAAATCCTCTTAGTAAAGGCCTGCGCCCAGCAGTGGGGATAGTTACAGGGCTAGTATTATGCCTAAGTGGCGTAGTTGTATTACGACCGTGCTGTGGTCTCTGGTTCGATTCCCGGGTTGGGTTAAGTGATATTGCTTTACGCTCAGTATCATCCCGGAGTCTGAAATAGGGTATTTGACTCATTCTTCTTTTTCACTTTTATAAAATACAAAATTTTCGCTCGCGGCTCCGCCCGCGTTAAAAGGTTTTCCGGGATAAAAGTCCCGCTTTATATTTCCCCGGGATAAAAAGTAGCCTATGTTACTCGCTGATAATGTAGCTTTATATTGGTGAAAGAATTTTTTAAATCGGTCCAGGTTGAGTTTATTCCTAACAACCATACATTCGTAAAAAATACAAATCTATCCTCTTCATAATATTAGTATAGATAAAAATTAAAGTAAAATCATTGAAATCCGGTAAAAAATCAAGTTGCAAGCTTTTGTTATTTGGTAGAAGGGTTATTCATCAAGAAACAAACTGGAGCACGAGATATAAGCACGAGACGTCATCCTACGTAGCAAGCTTGTTGATGTATAATTGTTGTCGCTGCCAGTTGCAGTTTGTGCAATTTCTGTAAGATGTCCGCTTTTTGTTTGGGTGCTGGGCCTCAAAATCTAACCAGGCTCAAACCTTAGGAATATTAAAGGGACTAAATATGGATCTTGGATCTATTAAAAAAATATTTTTAGACCATTCCATTTATTTATATAACTAACTTTTTTTAAAAGTTTTTAAGCAAAATAAAGTTACATAAATCTCAAAATCGGAGGTCTCCTCGGAGGTATCGTACCTCGTAATCGGAGGTAAAATTAAACGATTTATTGTAAAAGGCTAGGTTTTAGGAGTTCTATCCAAATATATATAAACTGTCTTGGTTAGAATTACAGGCCCGTTTTTGGACATGTCCTTTAATGATTATTTTGAAGTCAGTTGAGCCATTTGTAGGACCTTTGCGGGCGGCAAGTTAAAGCTGGTCGTTATGTACTTAACACCGCTATGTCTATTAGTCAAGGAGTTTGCGACCATTATATTCCCGTTACAACCCGTTACTGGTGGTAGGTCTCTCATTATGTAAGAGGCCGTCTGGGTGGGTACCACCGCAATGTCTATTTCTACCGCCAAGCAACAGTGTGCATGCACTGTTGTGTTTCGGTTTGAAGGACATTGTAGCCAGTATAACTACTGGACATAATGAGACTTAACATCTTATGTCTCAGGGTGACGAGCGCAGTGGAATGCCACACAGTACTTTGTTAGTCAAGGTGCTGGATGGTGTTGCTACTGTTTATGGGTGGTCGTATCGCTTACCATCAGGCGAACGGCATGCTCGTCTCGTCATTAAATGCAATAAAAAAAAAAAAAAAAAAAAAAAAAAAAAAAAAAAAAAAAAAAAACAACATTGTGGCAGTGTCATGTGTGGGGAAATCACCTAAATGGGTTATTTTTCATGGCGCATTACTCAGGGGTTTTTTGAATAAGGTTTTCCAGACGAAGCTCCGGGCAAAACCTGGTTTTAGATATTTTTTTTGTAACGTTTAATATTTTTTTAATTTCCCCCTTATTTTGGGAAGGCAAAGGGTTCAAGCCCATACAGCCTCGTTATAAGTAGTATTTCTATGGAATTCAGTGCATTAACGTAAGCTTAGGCTTACGTTAAATTGTTCGACATATTTTCCACAAGTCTGCAATAGAAGAGGCAAAAATATCTATCCATACAGCCATGGTAATGACAGGCACTTGTACCAGTACTCAAAAATAAAAACAATTAAAAAAATATGTAAATTAAAATATTTAATATTATAAACTCACCTGATATTCGTGAAATTCCATTATTTTGTATATATAAATTACTAACACTTAATAGAAAAATATTGCACTTATATTAGACTAAAACCACAATAATGGTTTAATATTGCACAAGATTCAAATCAGGTACCACTGGTGTTAAGACATTTAAAAAAAAATCACATTGGATTTAGTTGTTTTCTTGTTTCAAAAAAGTTTAATAAATAAATTTAAAATAATAGTAACTTCACATCGTCTCTTATTTATAACTTAAATTAAATATACTATTTTAAATTGCACTGTCCCTATTCTAATAATATTTTAAATTACATTGTCTATTACTTTGTTCAATTTAAGTCTTCCTTTGCTTTTTGACGATTAGAAAGAAACACATAATCATTGCCGTTTAAATTTAAAAACTCTTTGTGGACATTTTTGGCGCCTTTAGAATTACTGTCCAATTTAAAAAATCAAAGTAACCACTGTCCTTGGCCAATTCCAATTTCAAAATTTGCGCACTGGCCGGAACACGTATTCCTTTTTAGCATTTTCAAACGGGCGCCATGCTATCTGTCACGGTGACAGCCCGCGCTTTTCGCCATGTTGTGAGCGCGGTGCGCCGGCGCGACGACTGTCCGGCATTACCGTTGTTGGTCAGAGAGAAAAAAACATCACATGCAATATGTCGGTGTGAAATCGGCGGAATTGCCGCGGCCCGAGTCTCGAGACGGTTTCTAACGGTCCCAGTAAAGAGGCTCAGAGAGTTACCCGTTTGCTTTCTTTGGCTTTTGGCTTAGGGATGGGAAAGTGACGCCGTCGACAGTTGAATAAGATAGAAGTTTTTTTAGTTTTGGCAGAAAATTGTAGACATGTAAATAGGTACTAATTGCGTTTATAACACTTTATATATTGTGGTCGAGTGTCAACATTTAGAAATGATTTCGAATAAGTAATCAATGCGTCTCTACATTACAATGTCAATAAAATATTTTGTCGATACTTATCAATAGATTTTAAGTGATTATAAACATTCAAAACATGAAAATTCACAGAACGTCGGTGTCTACTAGTACACGACTAATTTCATAAGAAATTAAAGGAAGAGTTGAAAAGTCCCACCTCTTCATTACCCTACAAAAACAAAACTAATTATCAAACTTATTCTAATTATACTGGCCATTTTGCCAAATTTGAAAAAATACATAAATTCAAATTTCGAACGCCACCCCGCACCGCACTAGTCGCACGGCGCAGTCCGTAGAGAGCGCACGTCGTAATTAGAGACGCGGGGTTCAATTCAATTTCGATTGTGGTGCTCGTTTGATTGATTGTGCCCGATGTACCGATTGAACAGTTATGCGTTTTTGATTTTTAGCTGTAGGGCTTTGCAGACGAGCGATTGTGGTGCGATTATTTACATAAATAGATTTTTATGTAAAGAGATTTTTAATTAATTTGTTGCTTCAAAAGTTGAAATATAATAACACTATCATTGTTTTCATACTAAATTTTTTATGTAAATTAATAATTCTATCTTTACATGAATTATGCATCGAAATTTAAATTAATGAATTCCGACACAAATCGTAATAAAAATGAATGCATAAGACTCTCAATACAAATAGTTTAATTTGCCTCTTCTCTATATTATATTTATTTCTAGCTATAACATGCTTCCACGTTAGTCTATTCTGGGGAAGAAAATTAGCCTTTAGTACTAAGGAATAATATATCGAAGTAGTGAAAGATTTTTTAGATTTATAATAGATTACCTCCAAGTCCAATCTCTACCTGTTAAAATATCAGTATTAATTTTTAAAGAAATTTTGCTTAACATGATTATGGAACCACTAACAAAATCAGCTCCACCGTATGCATATGCGAATTAATTAAATTATTTTATACGCATCACACTTTTTACGACTTTGCGACAAAAAGTCTCGCGTCTGTCGCGTATATCCTATAATGATTTCTTATAACTGCATACATCATTATTAACAAATATAATTTGATATACAATAGCGTCGTAAGAGTGAAAGCTCAGTACCGTAGCGGTTTATTCGCACGCCGAGGACACGACGCCGACACGACACGATTTGAATATCGTGTATCGCTTGTTTTATTTTGTTAAATCTTTTCTAATATTGATGCGAAAGTAATTATATCTGTCTTATGCTTTCACTGCTAAACCACTAAACTGATGTCGATTACATTTGATACGGAGAAATCTTGGAAGGAAAACAAGAAGATTGAACAAAAGCTACTTTTGAATATTTATCAGAAATAGAATTCCACGCAAGCAAAGCCGCAAGCAAGGGCTAGTATTATTATATTTTACAAATAAATAACTTTAACATCTTTCAAAGTTAAAAATAACGAATTTCGACCACTGTCTTGAAACTGCAAAGAAATTAATAAAAAATCGTGACGTTCTATGAAAACTAACCTTTTTATAGTAACTTACGTGTAAAAAATGTAGGTCTAGGTAAACGTAATTCCTAGATTAAATCTAGACTAACATACACAAATGTCATTACTTCTCAAATGATACAACATGTTAGTTCTTTGAAAAGTTTCTCTTTTATTCCGAGTTGTAAGGAAATATGGAAACTGCTATTCTGTTGAAATTTGTGTTTTCATAGTGTAGTGGTTGGCTGCGGAGTGTGCGGTCTAGGGTTTGATTCTCAGGTCGTATTTATAGGCATAGTGAAACACAGTTTTGGCCGACGCGAGGCTCTGGGCAGATGTAAAGTGTGATGCCATCAAAAACAAAACATGTAAAAAAAAACAAATCTCGCAACTCAGTTCTTCTACCGTAAAAAGTTGTGAGATCCAAGTGATATATCCCAAGTCGGTTATTTATTCAGTCCCTACTTAAGGGACCTTTTTCCTTACGTTATTACGTAATTTTTTTTTTTTTCGGTAGGCGATCCTGCAGTCAACACCGGGGGAAACCTGCGAATGGGATACTGGAGTCCCCCGGCTTGACGACTGCAGGGGCCTGGGAAGGAAGCGGGAAAGGATGATGGGAGGAAAGGTGGGGAGTGGAGAAAGGTTCTCAGGATGGGCGGAAAGGAAAAGGGTGCCAGGAAATGTTCGCGGGCCCTTTTAGGCCTCAATGTGTTATGCAACCAAGAGGTATACACACTGACTGTGTGCCTCGGCCCGCGACTAATGTTCCCCCGCGCATGGGCGTGCATTGGGTGTGAAGACCCAAAGCACAAGAATTGCCTCGGGGGGCGTTATTACGTAATTAGCTAACCTAACAACATCTTATAGTAACCACGTTATCAATATTAAAAAAAAAAAAAACCTTTTATGTTTTAAATAAAATAGATTGACTTGGCTTGAAAATTTAAATTACTATTTATTTATATTTATTTTGTTCAACTTACACTTTTTTGTTTTACGTAGACTCTGCTCGCGGGTCCGCCCGCTCGTAAAACTTTTTCCGGGATATAAAGTCTAAAGCTTTCTATTAGTGAAATAATTTTCAAAATCGGTTCAGTAATTCCAGAGATTAGACAAACCTACAAACATTTTCTTATAATATTAGTAGTTTAGGTTATACTTGAATGGATATTTTTATTTAATATTTGAAAAAACTGTGACAAAATAACTAAACATTGCTTGGGTTGATAAAATTTGTATTGATCTCTAAGTTATATCTCGAGCTACATTATGGACGGCATGTTTTGTCCAAGTAATGGAGCTGTCTGATCGATAACCGCATACAACGAGATGGCATCGGCTGTTAGTGCTTTTATACAGCCTAGACCAATCGTACATTACCTTTTTTATACGGCCCACAAGATGTCTTAGTTATGACGCTTCGTGCCACCAGGGAAATACATTAAGTTCTTAAAACGTAATTAAATTAATATTTTATTTTTAACTGACTGCCTCGGTGGCGTAGTTGTATTACGGTACGACTGCAATGCTGAGGTCTCGGATTCGATCCCGGGTCGGGCAAAGTGATATTGGGCTTTTCTACTCAGTTTTCAGCCCGTAATCTGGAATTTGTGCCCGACAAGGCGATAGGCTCGCCCCCTATATCATGGGCCAGAATATGCACGGCGAAATGTGGGTGCACCAGTTGCGTCTCTGCCTACCCCTTCGGGGATAAAATGCGTGAGTATGCGTACGCGTTCATTTTTAACAAAGTATTGAAATTTTATGCAATTATTTCATTTATACGGTTAGCATACAGCTCAGGTTGGGAAAAGTATCTTTAGTTATAGTGATAAAGTCACGTGGGCCACTTGCAAAAGCTCAGTGGGCCGTATGTGGCCCGCGGGCCGCAGGTTGAGTACAGCTGGCCTCGACTGATATAGCTGATGGAAATATATTATTTTGTAGACTAAAAGGGACTTGGGTTTTTTTAATCTTACTAATATTATAAATGCAAAAGATTGAGAAAATGTTTGTATATTTGTTACAAATAAACTCAGAGACAACTAAACGGATATGGATGTAATTTGGCACACGGCTAGACTACTTTTTATCCGGGTAATTTTCTCACAGATTAAATATTTGTTTTTTTTTTTAATAGATGGCGCTGGTGTCCTAAACACGGCGTTATGAATCGCTAGTGTTTGACTTGTTGCAGGAAAGACTCATCACTCTGGCGAAGCTGCAAGCATCACCTAGTCTATAATATACTTGATATTGTGTATTATTAAGTAAACGCATCATGAATGTCAGTTTTTACTTCAAATTCACTCTTATAATTAACAAGACTTCTGCGCGCGACTCCGCCCGCGTGAAAAAGTTTTCCGGGATAAAAAGTAGCCTATAGCACTCAGGAGTAATGTAGCTTCCTATTAGTGAAAGAATTTTCAAAATCGGTCCAGCAGTTCCTGAGATTAGCGCGTTCAAACAAACAAACTCTTCAGCTTTATATATTAGTACTAGCATTTGCGCGCGGCTCCGCCCGCGTGGAAAAGTTTTCCGGGATAAAAAGTAGCCTATAGCACTCAGGAGTAATGTAGCTTCCTATTAGTGAAAGAATTTTAAAAATCAGTCCAGTAGTTTTTGAGTTTACAAACAAACAATCAAATCTTTCCTCTTCATTATCAGTAGGTATAGCTTAGTAAAAGCATTTATTTGACGCGTAACTTTTGTATTTAATGCTTCGGCTTTTAATGGTTTTGTTAATTTAGTTTTTGGTTACGGGAATAAAGCCTAATCTTGTAACATTAAAAGCCTATTCGTTTAGATTAAAAAAGTACAATAACATACTAGTATTTTACAAAAGATAACACGAACAAGTCGCAGATTACCTTAAACTTCCATCGCTTGTAACTAGATGGCGTTGGTAGTCGCGTTCCAGTAAAAAATGTTTTATTATATTCGTTTTACTGTAATTTTAAGCGACTTCGTAGCATATATTTACATTTCAACTTTAATTTAAGTGTGAATATGATTGGACCGCTGTATTTTTGATATATTTTATCGTAAAAATGTTTACGACTATTAATTTTATAAAAATCTAGCTTGTTGGCAAAATATTGTCAAACAGAGAAGCTCCTCCTTTTTTGAAGTCGGTTAAAATGGACTTTGACACGAACGAAGACAAATATAAAATATAATACATAATGCGATACGATAATACAGTTATGTCCTGAAACGGTTCTAGTATTGAATCAACATAATTACATAGATAGGCAAGGAAATGAAAGCTCAAATAGGAAACCGTACTGTTTCATGCTGCTTGCAGTAATCTATTTGAGATGTTGTGCAAAATGACTGATATTATTCGAGTTACCGTTTATTCTTAAAATAACCGATTATAAACTTTTTTTTTAATGAAAACATTGAAGCATGGCGTAACTATTTAGTGGGATGTGTTCTGTACAGTATATTTAAAAAAATTACGGAAATTATTTCACAAAGCTTCTTAATTTGTTCTTACCTTGATAGTAGTGAAGTAATAAAGCAAATACAAATTATCAGAATGTTGATAAAAAAAAACAATTATCTGCTAAAAAGTAAAATAACCACTACCCACTTCAATATAAAAAAATAAAAACTGTAGATAACAATAACAATGGTGTATTGTACTTCTAATTCGATTTTTTGTTCTGTTTCAGTATTTAAATAAAAACATAATTATTATTGTCGTGTTCGCTTCTGAGCCTGAGACTCAATTATAACGGGCATTGCTCTTTAAGTAAAAATAGTAGTCTCATGTAAATATGGCAGGCATTTTGCACGTTGCCGTAAGTTCGCTCAGTGACGGCGGCATTCATCTGAATAGATCGTAATTGCTGACCTGTGAGTCGATAGATCGTCGATAATGAGACGAAAGTAGAAATGCCAGCACAAAGAGATGTACGCGATATTATATACCAAATTCATATAATATTTTTACTTTTAAGAACTGCGTGGCATTCCACTGCGCTTGTGAGACATTAGAGTTAAGTCTCATAATGCCCAGTAATTAAGGCTACAATGTTCTTCAAACCAGCATACAATAGTGCATGCACACTGCTGCTTGGGAGTAGAAAAGCATCAAGCATATAGCATTAAAATTATGTTAAAATAGAAAATTTAGTTAATGGTTGTTAATTCTGCTGGAAAACTCATAAATATATAAATCTACGTTTGAAGAATCATTGAATAAAGCGCCATCTTTTTCGAAAAATTTAAACTAGATTCAAAACGCACAGAAAAATTAACTTTCGGATATGTATACAATTAATTATCGCATAAATATGTACCAGCTGTAGCCAGTGTAATAAATAGTAATGGAAAAACATAAAGAACAATGCATTGAGCTAAAAAATAGTACTTATTCAAAACCACAGCTTAGCGGTCTCTTCCATCCCGGCACGAACCAAAAGGTTCGGTAATTCATATTTCTGCCGGACCATTAAACTGTGGAACAGTTTGCCCGCGTACGTGTTCCCTCCTTCCTACAACCTAGGGTCCTTCAAGCGGAGCGTGAAGAAGCAATTATGCAGGCCGGCATAACTGTTTATCTCTTGCCGGTCGACATTATTTTGGCCTTCACTTCATTTACCATCAAGTGCAGTGAAGCCACTTCATCGAGCCATCGATAAAAAAAACATATCAACTGCGGCTTTTTATATAGAAAACAATTAGTAATTATTAGCATGTACACAGAGTCACCCATTTTTACCTCTTCAAGGGTAGGCAGAGGTCATAATTTCGCCAGTTATCTTAAGTATCTAGTATTAGGTATATTATCTTAAAAATTACTCAGTCGCAGCTCGGAGTCAGGAAGTTGGCCGTGTGATACCCCCGTACCTCGGAAAGCACGTAAAGCCGTTGGTCCTGCGCCTGATCTCTCTCCGGTCATGTCGGATTGCCGTCTCACCGGACTATGGGAGTGAATGAACAGTGAGTGCACTTGTGTATTGCACACACACTCGTGCACTATAATATCTCCTGCGCACCTGGCTGATCTCCGTTGAGATTGGCCGCCTTGGCCGAAATCGGCTAGGAAGGGATTAGGTATATTGTCATTTAGCGGCCACAATTCGAGACTGATTCACACTGAGCAGCAAAAGTCACTCTCTCACTCACTCACCCATCACGAAATCTCAAACTACAAGTTCTAGGAGCTCTAGGAGTTCTCAAATGCATGCAATGCATTTTGCATGGGGGTGTCTTTTAGGACGTAGGTGCTCACTAAGACGGGATTTTGCGAAATTCAACCCCTAAGGGGTAAAATAGAGGTGGCAAAGTTTGTACGCGATAAACTCAAAAACTACCCAACAGATTTCGATGAAATTTGGTATGGAGATAGCTCGAGACCCTGTCAACGCTTTAGGCTACTTTTTATCCCGGGAAAATGTATAGCGGGACTTTTATCCAGGAAAAACTCTTTCGTGCGCGCGAAGCCGCAGGCAAAAGCTAGTATTAATATATTTTTCATACTCGCACTAAACTTAGATATCTAAACTTACAAACATTGCTTCAAATGATATTCATAAGTTATGCTTGAAATATATATTTAACAACTTCGATTCGTATGCAAATTAAGTTTTCCAATGACTGAGTTATTTAAATGTTAAGTGGTTTATTTAGCTGGGAATTATATGTATAATTTTGAATAAGAGGTTTATTCTTATTAAGTACTAGGCGTTGCTCGCGGATTTGCTTGTGTGACAAGCCTTTCCCACTACAAGTCCCTAAAACACAGTACGACGCCAGTGCCATCTATTTAAAAAATTTGACTAAAGATGGCATTTTTTTTAATCTATTTTTTTTATTGCTAGAATGACGAGACAGGCATGCCGTTCGCCTGATGGTAAGCGATACGACCACCCATAAACAGTAGCAACACCATCCAGCACCTTGAGTTACAAAGTACTGTGTGGCATTCCACTGCGCTCGTCATCCTGAGACATAAGATGTTAAGTCTCATTATGTCCAGTAGTTATACTGGCTACAATGTCCTTCAGTAATTTCTGCGTCTACTTCTAAAAAACATACAATCATTTTTGCAAATTTAGAGGATATTCAAAATAAATATTTGAGAATTCTCCGAATTTAGAAAATGAAATACGCTAACCCGCACTAGGCCAGCGTGGTGGACTAAACTCAACCCTCTTAGTAGCCCAGCAGTGGGACTGTATCATACGGGGCTGGGATTATCCACAAAAAGTGTGTGTGTACTTATGTACACGCGTAAAATCTTTTTAAATAACGCGCCAAAAGAAGTATTACTTAAATATCTTTCGCCTAATTCTGCGTTCAAAATTCAAAACTAAAATGTTGACTATAGCTAACTTCAGGGTGTCGGTTTTTCATGACGGTGTGCGCGCGCATCGTAAAAAATTACTCTCATCATTTTTCCCTAACGCGCCAAAAGAAGTATAACTTCAAAAAACTTCGAAATGTCATGTGAAATCAATGTGAAAGGTGCCATGGATTTTGCGACCTTTGTCTCGACAGCCCGTTCCATTCCTAAGTAGGTTAACATTACTTAATAATTAAACTCCTCAGCTTTATTCATAAACAGTATATAAAACCTATTTTAGTAATCGAATGTTCTGTCTTCTTCGAATTTTGAATTGAGTTTAACGGAAGAAAACAAAACATTCTATAACTAAAATAGGTCTATAAACTGTCTATGAATAAGGTCGCAATTTCAGTATAGTAAATATATTACTAGTTTTAAGCATTTGCCCCATCCGAGAATCGAACCGAGAACTTCATATCGCTAGACCATCAAAGGCGAGTTCCTTTTTCAAACATGACAATACAATATTTTGACAAATGATTTGTTGACAAGGGAGTCAGGTAATATTTCTTCCGCCATCTTTAAAATACAATCGATTGTTATTTTTTCATGTATTTTCTTTTAGACGACCGCTAATGGGGGTTTTAATGATGTTCAAATGATTTGAAATTGTTTTTTTATTAAGCTTTCGGCAGATGCCGTGTCTTTACCAAGGATAAAAGTTATTAAATCAAAATGAAATAAAGCCTGCATAAGGCTGAGACATAAGCATTAACAGTTAGTAGTGGAAAAGTAACAGTGTATGCACACTACTGCTTGGAAGAAATAGACATTACGGTTGTACTCTTTTACTGGTGGTAGGTCTCTCATATGTAAGAGTCCGTCTGGGTGGGTACCACCGCAATGTCTATTTCTACCGCCAAGTAGCAGTGTACATGCACTGTTGTGTTTCGGTTTGAAGGACATTGTAGCCAATGTAACTACTGGACATAATGAGACTTAACATCTTATGTCTCAGGATGACGAGCGCAGTGGAATGCCACACAGTACTTTGTAACTCAAGGTGCTGGATGGTGTTGCTACTGTTTATGTGTGGTCGTATCGCTTACCATCAGGCGAATGGCATGCTCGTCTCGTCATTCAATGAAATAAAATAAAAAAAATATTATACATGCATAAGTTTGTGAAAATGTTTGTATGTTTGTTAGAAGTAAACGCAGAAACTACTGAACGGATTTGGACGAAATTTGGCACACGGGTAGATCATGTCCTGGATTAACACATAGGCTACTTTTTATTCCGGTAATTTGCTCCCATGGGAAATAATGGAATGTTTTAACTAGATGGCGCTGGCGTCGTACAGTGTTTTAGCGTCGACTTTTGTAACGGGAAAGGAGTTTCATGCAGGCGAAGCCACGAGAAACACCTAGTCGTAAATATCAGCAACAAACTATCTTACCCTGCCTACCCCCGAACAATTTGTCACAGCATCACAGGTGGTCCACCTGTCCACCCTTCGCCACCACATCATTTGTCAATCTGTGTGTATACGCCGACATTTCTAAGAAGATTTTTGACCCTGTTTTAGCTGTGACCCCTGGTCCGTGTCCGATGTGGATTTCATACCGTTTTGTTGATAATTTTATTGATAAAACAATGAGAACCTTAGACCATCTAGAAAGGACGCGGCACGTGCTTATTGCCACGAAAAAGTCACTTTCAATGTAACTGCTACATAGACCTTGTGTAGCACATATACCGTTTTGTGTTTATGAACACACACATAAATATTAAACACTTGTTTACGCACACTACAACAGTTTTTATAAATGTGTGCATGAGTATCTGCTCTTATACTTAGGCAGAGACGAAAGATCATACAGCCGCGTCATTTTTGAAGAAGAAGTTAACAGATAAAAAATATTTATTGGTAGTCTTACTAATATTCTAAAGGACATGTCCAAAAACGGGTCTTAAATTCACCAAGATAGTTTATATATATTTGGATAGAACACCTAAAAACTATCCTTTTACAATAAATCTTTTAATTTTAAAGACCCCTGATTTTGAGATTTATGTAATTTTATTTTGCTTAAAAATTACACTAAACTTATAATGAAAGTTTTTTAAAAGTTAGTTTTAAATGGAGGGGTATATTTTTTTAATGGATCAATTTTTTGCCCCTTTAATATCGTTAATTTAAATTTGAGCCTGGTTAGGTTTTGAGGCCCAGCACCCACACAAAAAGAGGACATCTGCAATATAGTATTAGATATAATAAAACATACGCGAGTTCTAAATATACTTCAAAATTACATCTTGCAGACCGTTTAACACCCGGAACATTATATCAAATTACATAATTAAACAAATAACAGTTATTATGAAAAAAACAACGTAAATAGTGTGTTAATGACAAAGAAAACAACGTTGTTTGAAGTTAATTACTCGAACAGTCACAGTACTGACCTGGTAATACGACAAATTGTATCATGATACCGGCCCAATTATACCGGGTTATTTTGAAATTGCGTTAGTAAATGAAACCACATACTCGTCTTTGCCTCTGCTAACATTATGCCAATATCATCCACGAATAAATCCTACTAATATTATAAAGTGAAAGTTTGTAAGAATGTATGTATGTTTGTTACTCTTTCACGCAAAAACTGCTGAACGGATTTCAATGAAATTTGGCACACGGGTAGATCATTACCTGGATTAACACATAGGCTACTTTTAACTCTGGAAAAATATAAAGCGGGACTTTTGTCCCGGAAAACTTTTTAAGGCGGGCGGAGTCGCGGGAAAAGCTAGTGGTTTCAAATACCTATTTATCCCTTACCATCTAGTAGAAGTCCCTGATATTCGTATTTAGGGTCACCATGCATATGTATTATCTTGTATTCCATAAAAAAATAGCTCCAATTTATGCATTGCTAATCGACTTTCTTAAGGGCACTTCTAAGTCGTCGAATGTAATTACGCGTATGATTCAGGTATATTCAGTCTGTTCCATAAAATGATGAACCCTAAACCTAGATATATTGAAATGGGACCATTTCTAGACCCTAATGTATTAAATAAAAAAGGAATCAAGAAAATAGGCTCACATTTTTCAGAGAAATCCGAGTACATGCATAAAAAGAAATACAAACACACGAATTAAGAATCTCCTCCTTTTTGGAAGTCTGTTAAAAACGAATATTGTCACCAAAAATCTCAATTTCACTTTCCTGATTTTATTATCATTTTGTAGTTTAGTGCGAATATGGCGTGTGCGTGAGTGTTTTTCTGACTGAAACTGTAATGTTGCCGCTGCGACGAATCCTCTTAGAGTAGTAGTAGTGGCATTAGGGCGTGTAAACTTAAACTTACTTTTTATTGATATTTATTTTGTTCGAAACTTACACTTTTTTATTTTACATCTACGGTTAAAATAACTTAGTGGGAAGTGTTATTTTCAAGGAGATAAGAATGTCATTTCATTTAGTAACGCAATGTCAAAATGACCCTGTATGCTAGGTGGATTTTTGAGAAGGGACAGCAAGGGTAGCAACATTAACTGCTGTAGCTACAAGAAAACTTTCTAAGGGGACTGTCCATCATTTTGGAAGACATTAAGATCTGCATTCAAAGATATTGGAAAAGAAATTGTAAACATGAAACTAGGCAATTTATACAAAAACTATTTCGGTGCCAATCGATTTTGTTGCTTATGAGAATCAAAAGACTCTATGAACCATTAGAGATTGAAGTACTTTTAACGTCACATAATGCAAAAAACTTTCACCATACATTTTGTAAGAAATGCGGCTCCAAATCACTTTTAAACATAACTAAACTATGAACTCCGCCCGGAGTCTGGAATTTGTGACCGATATGGCGATAGGCTCGCCCCCTATCACATCATGGGACGGAATACGCACTGCGAGAAGTGGGTACACTTAAGTGCGCCTCTGCCTACCCCTTCGGGGATAAAAAGGCGTGAGTGTGTGTGTGTGTGTGTATAAACTATGAATTTAAGTTCGATTAATTTATACTTAATTTATACTGCCTCGGTGGCGTAGTTGTATTACGGTACGACTGCAAGGCTGAGGTCTCGGGTTCGATCTCCGAGTCGGGCAAAGTGATATTGGACTTTTCTATTCAGTATCAGCCCGGAGTCTGGAATTTGTGCCCGGTATGGCGATAGGTTCGCCTCCTATCACATCATGGGACGGAATACGCTTGGCGAAAAGTGGGTGCACTAGTTGCGCCTCTGCCTACCCCTTCGGGGATAAAAGGCGTGAGTATGTGTGTGTGTGTAATTTATACTAATATAATAAAGAGGCAATACTTGATTGTTTGTTTGCATTGAATAGACTCCGAAACTGGACCAATTTGAAAAATTCTTTCACCAACATAAAGCTACATTATCAGCGAGTAACATAGGGTACTTTTTATCCCGGGAATATATAAAGCGGGACTTTTATCCCGGAAAACTCATTCACGCGGGCGGAGCCACGAGCAGAAGTCTAGTGTATAATAAAGTTATTACGAAAATTAATAGAATTGTATTCACGAACTGAAATGATTTTTTTTTTGCTTGGAATGACGAGACGAGCATGCCGTTCACCTGATGGTAAGCGATACGACCACCCATAAACAGTAGCAACACCATCCAGCACATTGAGTTACAAAGTACTGTGTGGCATTCCACTGCGCTCGTCATCCTGAGACATCAGACGTTAAGTCGCTGGCTACAATCCTTCAAACCGGTACATCATTTTAAATATACTGCCCACTGTTGAGCAATAACCACTACTATTTAAAAGATTTCTATGCACAAAATACTTTCTAGATGTCTTTTTTTTTTTTTTTTTTTTTATAGCATAGAATGACGAGACGAGCATGCCGTTCGCCTGATGGTAAGCGATACGACCACCCATAAACAGTAGCAACACCATCCAGCAACTTGTCTTACAAAGTACTGTATGGCATTCCACTGCGCTCGTCATCCTGAGACATAAGATGTTAAGTCTCATTATGTCTAGTAGTGACACTGGCTACAATGTCCTTCAAACCGAAACACAACAGTGCATGCACTGTTGCTTGGCGGTAGAAATAGACATTGCGGTGGTACCCACCCAGACGGCCTCTTACATAATGAGAGACCTACCACCAGTAAACTACTACTAAGACGCGGAGTCCAAGAAATTATTTTAAGTCTCATATTAGTCACGGGCTACAATATTTTATACTTTGCTATAAAAGCGGTGATATAGACTTGCATACAAGAAATCATCTATCTAGACAATCAAACGTCGATTCCGAACAAGATTCCTCATACCTTTATCAAAGTAATCTTAAAAGGAAATCTAAACTCTATTACATTATGATAAAGTGTCATTTGATGTGCTTTTATTACTGAAAGTTGTATGCGGGCGGTAAGATGAAAGGCGATCGGCTAATGAAGCGATAGGGTTGGCACAGAAAGGATAAATAAATTTACAATTATATTACTGTTAAAAGTATGAAAAGTTTATTAAATAATTACAAGCAAGTTTGGAAAGTATTTATAACAATAAAAAAGGTGTAACTCAATAAGTCAACTTTCATGTATTTTCAGCGACAATAATTTATTAAGTTGTTCGATCTAAATTATTATTTTTGCGTTAGATCCTATTAATATTATAAACGCGAAAGTTTGTAAGTATGGATATATGGGTGTATGGATGTTTGTTACTCTTTCACGCAAAACTACTGAACGGATTTCGATGAAATTTGGCACACGGGTAGATTATGTCCTGAATTAACTCAGAGGCAACTTTTTATCCCGGGAAAATATAAAGCGGGACTTTTATCCCGGGAAAACTCATTCACGCGGGCGGAGCCGCGGGCAAAAGCTCTTTCTTTATTATTTGGGCTTCGGGTACGCGAGCAGCATTGTGTGAACTGATAATCATCTCTCATCTGTCGATACTCTATGTAGACTCTACCATCAAGTGCAGTGGAGTCTCTTGACCGTATAACACTGTAAGATGTCATCCACGATGACGCGCCCGACTAGTTTCCCTAATCGCTTACAATAGGGTAGATTCATATGTTGGATTTCGTACATTATTTTATAAGTAACAGAAATTAATACAAAAAAGAAGTTCTTCTGTGAAATCAGCATCAAAATTGGTTGAAAAATAAAGCAGTTATTCATATTTGAAATATTGTTGTAAGCTAAAGTGGGCACCAGATGGGGTTATCGCGCTGTCTTTTACTCACGCATGCAGCGTTATGGCTGCCAACACTCGGTGACGTCACATTCTGCTGTTTCCGTTATCTGACAGAGGCCGCTTCCACCAAACTTCAAAGCTTTATAACTCATTTATTATTGCTAGTAATTAGTAAAATTATTTTTCAGCTAGATTTATAAAGACATTTTTTTTTATATTTGTATTTAAAAAAAGTAGTCCACTACGCTATCCAAGTGGGCAACCTTCCTTTTGTGTTTTAATTCTGTAATACACACTAAATATCTATGAGTGCACGCGCACACTACGTTGTAATCTCTGAAAATTGGTGGCGCGCGTCATCGTGAGGGAAATTATAAGTGGCAACCCTATGCATTGACCCTGGCGACCGCGCGTCTTCATTCCTTTGTTCGTCTGATTACGAATTAACCATTACTTTCTTTTGGCGGACAAATGTGCATACTAGTTGCTCGTTGTGGTGGACTAATTGCATTGAAACATGCTCAGAACTAAGACTTTTATAATTACAATTATTGTACACTGGTGACTAAGATTGAAAGAAGTATGCTGAGATGGTTTGGGCACGTGGAGAGGATGGATGAAAGACGGAACACAAAAGGTATTTATCGAGCGAATGTGGATGGTACGGCTGGAAGGGGACGCCCGAGGAGAACGTTCTTTGACCAAATAAATGATCTTCTCCGAAAAGGGCAGGTCAGGAGTACCCTTAACCGACGAAAATGTATGAAAAGACTATGAATGTGGAAGAAGCGCAAGAGGTGTGTCAAGATCGTAGCATGTGGCGCTCAATAGTCTCTGCCTACCCCTATGGGATAAGGGCGTGAGTGTGTATGTATGTATGTATGTATGTATGTATGTATGTATGTATGTATGTATGTATGCACACTAAGTCTTCGCGCGCGTGGAAAGCCTATCCCTCTACTAAAATTCCTATAACGCCAGCGCTATCTATTCAAAAAAAATTATGACAATTATTTCCCATGGGAGCAAATTAACGGAATAAAAGTAGCCTATGTGTTAATCCAGGACATGATCTTCCCGTATTTAAAATTTCCTCCAAATCCGTTTAGTTGTTTCTGCGTTTACTTCTAACAAACATCCAAGCATTCGCATTTATAATATTAGTAAAAAAACTCACGCCTTTTATCCCCGAAGGGGTAGGTAGAGGCGCAACTTAATGCACCCAGTTCGCCATTCTTATTCCGTCCCACGATGTGATAGATGGCGAGCCTATCGCCATATCGGGCACAAATTCCAGACTCCGGGCTGATACTGAATAGGAAAACCCAATATCACTTTGCCCGACCCGGGGATCGAACCCGAGACCTCGGCATTGCAGTCGTACCGTAATACAACTACGCCACCGAGACAGTCAACTAGTAGTTTACACCAAAATCATTATTTAGACAAGTCCGTCTGGAAATCTTTAGCGGAGACCTATGTTCAGCAGTGGACTCCATGTGGCTGATGAAGATGAAACACGGACAGATCATGTCCATGTTTTATACTGAACGTAATTAATATCACCTTAAAATAAACTTACTGCTATGGCGTAGTTGTATAACGGCACAAATGAGGTCTCTTGATCGATTCCCGGGTCTTGAAAAATGATATTGGGTTTTTCTAATCAGTATCAGCCCGGAGTCTGGAATTTGTGTTTTATATTTTTCTGTATCACATCACGGGACCAAACACGGCGAAAAGTGGGTGCACTAGTTGCGCCTCTGCCTACCCCTGGAGCTAAAAGGTGTGTGTGTGTAATAAACTCTCTTCGAAATCGAAGCCCTAATCATTAAATCTCAACAATATGGCAGTCGATTTGCGATTACCTTCGCCAGCCTATATTAGCAACAAGCCTTACACGATCCCAGGTTCGTCTCCAGCTGAGGCATACAGCCGTCAATCGAGTGATACTGCGATTTTCAAACGTATAATGTTGCTCTTGTATTCAGCGAGTCGAGTCATGCAGTCAGGTTTTGTTAATATGGTAATCTCGTATGGATAGTCTTTGTCCTTCAGGGGTGGGCGGAGTGACACATTTCTCCAGATATCAAGCCCTTAGAAATCTAGAGAGGAAGCGCCATGTATTGCCGTTAAAGATTTCTTAGATATAAAACGGACATTGGGATAATTGTCATGCAAAAATGTTGAGCCTGTTCGTCAGTAAATCAATCCCGTGAAATAGCAAAACACCTATGTAAAAAGCATTAGAACATACATTGATATGATCTTAATGCTCAAGTTGGCATATTTCCTTCCAAAATATTGTTTTCTTTACATAACTTAAGCATACCGAGACGTCTGACAACACGGACGTGTCAGATAAGACAGCGACTTATTTGTAATAACTTTTGGATGAAAAATTTGGTCCTGATGTCCGGTCTACAACTGACTATACTGTTTAATGTCTTTGATTTCAGCTAACAAAAAATTCTGTCACTTTTGTAACTATTACAGTGCATCGAAACTTCAAAAGTTGTGTGTTTGAATCGGTTGACATTCGCCTCGTCAGACCATTCCGTTCTCAACTAGGTTAGTGCACTTAACTCGTGTTATAAACTCTAGATTAACACAAAACTATCAAAAGCAAGTCACCAAGTTTTAAATTTCTGTAATATTTTTTTTATGTTAAAGAATGTTAAGGATTTGTGTAAACATGAGTAATTTATGTGTCCCCGTAACCGGTAGCTCTTTTTTTGCTGTTTATTTTGCGAGTGAAGAGGCAGAGTCGATATTTCTGTTATATTTAAAATGGCATGTTTAAATAACGGTCATTTAAAAAATATGCTATTGAAATAGTCAATTTGTATTAATCGTTTTAAATTAAGAACCACAGAAAACGGACGTTCTTTTTTTAAAAAACTATTTTAAACAAAGTTTATTCTTTTTTCAAACAATAATTATTATTTTTCATTGTAACTCAAATTCGTAAAATAATTATTTGAATTTTATACCATCGTCTTTAGCATCTCAAATATATTAATTGTAAACTTTACAAGATTAATAGTAGACTTGTTTAGTATTATTGTAATAAAAATGTAATTTCAATCAACAAAAAACTCATTTATTTAGTTTATCGATTTATCATAAATATATTTTGAATATCGATATCGACCACATCCTTTTACGACTAATTTCGCCCACCGATCATTCGGAATCTCAAGTGTTTACTTAGGTCCCCGACGCATCTCAAATTGTTACAAATGTGTACTTTTAATTTATCGGAACGCGCTCAGGTGTTGGACAAAAAAATGGTTAAAATCCACGGAATTTAAATCAGGGTCTTTTTGACCCCTATACAAAGTAGGTGCTTACGAGTTCGAAATATTTGAAGATGTAATCATTATATTGAGTAAGTATTTTTATTATCAAATTGGTGTTGATAAAATTACGCCAAATTGTTTCTGCGTGGATTTTGCGTTGACCCCACTGGAGTAGAATGACAGTAAAAAGAAGATTGGTAGGTAAATTGACATTACCGAACAATTAAATCATTATAATTATTTCCGTGACAAAGTATGTTGCGCTGGCCCTACATTAGTCAGGAAATTACTGGGTAATTTTCACATTAGCTGAAATCCAGTCTATACTAATATTATGACGTATATCTGGAAAATCTGAACCGATTTCGATGAAATTTGAGATACTGGGAAGGATATACCGTTTATCCCGGGAAAATAAAAGGCGGAACTTTTATCCCGAAAATACTTTTAAAGCGGGCTGAGCCGCGAACAAAATAATAAATATTCTTTTATTTATACATTATCGTAAAAAAAACTAGTAACAAATATATATTTTTAAATTTACTATAAAAACCAGAGACACGTCACTTTTTTATTCAAGGCATAGACAATTTGTCCATAAACACAAGTAATTGTCACCGTGTGATTGATGCTGTGTGTGCCGTGATTGGCTGCTACGCCGCCAGGCATGAGCGGTAGCGGGAGCGGGTGATATAGCGGGTAAAGGTAAGAAAGGACATGTCCAAAAACGGGCCTAACATTCCAACTAAGACAGTTTATAGGTATATATTTGGATAGAACTCTTGAAAACTAGCCTTTTACAATAAATCGTTTGATTTTAAAGACCTACGATTTTGAGATTTATGTAATTTTATTTTGCTTAAAAACTACGCTTAATATGAAAACTTTAAAAAAAATTAGTATTAATTAGAGGGGCCTAAAAATTTTTGTTTAATGGATTCATGTTTCATATTTTGTCCCTTTAATATCCATAAAGTTTGAGCGTGGTTAGATTTTGAGGCCCAGCACCCATACAAAAATCGGACATCTGCTTTGTAACCAACAAATCGACACCGGTTCTAGAATTTTCACGTGGCGTCTTAAATTAATGACATTTATATGAAAATGTTCATAAAAGTATACGACCCTACATTTTAATCTGAATCATATTCCATTACATTATGGCCCAGTTTGGTTTTAAAATTCACATTAAGTAGCCTTAGCTTATCAATCTAAGCAGACATAAGGCCCGAGGTTTTTTCTCTTATTACTCGGGTAATAAAAAAAAGAGATCTACGTTCTTTATTTATCCCAGTATAGTACACTAATCCCGGGAAAGGAAGCATCGCTAGTAATTCCTAGTCATGGTGTATTAATTGTTTTATTATACAAAGTTCCCTGCTAAGTCTATATGTCGGAACGTGATATACTCGAAAACCGGACGGTTTTCGATGTTTGGTATGGATCTCCATAACCATCCCAAACTATCTAGTTTGGGATCCTGGGAAAGACATAGCCTACTTTCATCCCAGGAAAACACATAGCAAAACTTTTATCTCGAAAAACTCACACGGGCGAAGTCGCCAGCAAAATCTACACAATGAAGTGATATCATTCATTCATTCTTTACTAATATTATAAAGATGAAAGATTTGTATTTATTTTTTGTGTTTGTATTTTTGTATGTTTGTAACGAAAAAAAAACCATACTACTGGACCGATTTTGAAAATTCTTTCACCAATATAAAGCTACATTATCAGCGAGTAACATAGGCTACTTTTTATCCCGGGAAAAATATAAAGCGGGACTTTCACGGAAAAACTCATTCAAAGTTAAGTATAAGAAGTTACAGGCGTTAGTTTATTAGAACCCGCTAATAGTTTATGCCTTGCCGCTCACGTCGTGTGTGGTGTGATCCCGCGACATCGCACCATTAATCAATACTTAGTTAGTTGCCGGTTATGGTTTTTTGTCGGCGTTTACGTAAAAAATGTGTTTGATTTCTGATTTGGAGACACAAATCTGTGTGGAATTTAGGAGAAAATACTACAAATTATTTACTGGTGGCAGGTCTTTGATGCGAGGAGCTTCTGGGTAGGTACCACTGCAATGTCTATTTATACCAAGCAGCAGTGTGTATGCACTGTTGTGTTGCGGTTTGAAGGACAAGGTAGCCAGTGTAACTACTGGGCATAATGAGACTTAACATCTAATGTCTCAGAGTGACGAGCGCAGTGGAGTGCCACGCAGACCTGTATGGTGCTGCTCTGTTTATGAATGGTCGCATCGCTTACCATCAAGCGAGCGGCATGCTCGTCATTTAAATGCAATAAAACACTTAACGGGCACATGTTTTGAAGTTATACTTCTTTTGCCGCGTTAGGAAAAAATGATGAGAGTAAATTTGTACGATGCGCGCGCACACCGTCACGCAAAACCGACACCCTGAAGTTAGCTATAGTCAACATTTTAGTTTTGAATTTTGAACGTAGAAAAACCGACACCCTGAAGTTAGCTATAGTCAACATTTTAGTTTTGAATTTTGAACGTAGAAAAACCGACACCCTGAAGTTAGCTAGCTATAGTCAACATTTTTGAATTTTGAACGTAGAATAAGGCGAAAGATATTGAAGTTATACTTCTTTTGGCGTGTTATTTTAAAAGATTTTTATCTTGTTACGCCAAAGAAGTATAACTTCTAACGCGTGTACATAAGTACACACACACTTTTTTCAAATAAATCTATTTTAAACAAAATCGAACTACGTGTAGTATTTTATTACGAAGTAATTTCAAATCAATTTAATCAATTTTACTGGTGGTAGGTCTCTCATTATGTAAGAGGCCGTCTGGGTGGGTACCACCGCAATGTCTATTTCTACCGCCAAGCAACAGTGTGCATGCACTGTTGTGTTTCGGTTTGAAGGACATTGTAGCCAGTATAACTACTGGACATAATGAGACTTAATATCTTATGTCTCAGGATGACGAGCGCAGTGGAATGCCACACAGTACTTTGTAAGTCAAGGTGCTGGATGGTGTTGCTACTGTTTATGGGTGGTCGTGTCGCTTACTATCAGGCGAACGGCATGCTCGTCTCGTCATTCAATGCAATAAAAAAAAACAGTTTACATGTAGATATTAGCCCTACAAATAAATTAAAAGTATTTCACCTTATTTACCGAGCAAACTGACTGTAAACAATGATTAATATTATTACGTTAACAGTTAGAGATCTCAGAACAACTTAAGTCCTGAGTAGATATCTACTAATATACGCACGGCGAAAAGTGGGTGCATTGAATTGCGCCTCTGCCTACCCCTTCGGGGATAAAAGGCGTGAGTGTGTGTGTGTAAATACCTACTACTCTTCACATATATGTATAAGCCGACCAAATACAAAAGTCAAATAAGCTCCCGAAAATAGTTATAAATTGAGTATTACCTACATTACTGTTTATACGATGACCGTCAAATAAAATACTTAAAGCTTGTTAAACAGGAATTTTAGACTATGGCAGATTTCATTGCTATACAATGGTATCCTACCATTTGGAGTGGTATGTGGGAGGTGGTATAGATCGGCTGCATTAGACCGCGCAGGGGCGGTCGCGGACGACAACTTAGACACAAAACATTGTAAAAAATGACGTGTAAAGTGCCCTTAGGGGCCTAATTACTTAGTAAATGATTTGAATTTGAATCAGAGGAAGCCTGCCGTCCCTAATGCGCCGAAGATGGCCACCGCGGAGTTTTAGTTGGTATGCCGTGCGTGTATATAGTGTTAGGGACTCGGTCCGGCGGTCGCTCAATGTTTTCCATCTCTACGGCTCAACGCCGGGTCGTAAAGCACGGTGAACTCAACATAACCGCTCAGTCGCCCCTCACGGCTAGGTGGTAGAAGTAAAGTACTTTCTCCGTAAAACAAAACAAAAAAGAAAAAAATATGGTAGGTGGTATGATGTTACCTGGTTATGGTAATGCGCAAGCGGGTGGTGCGGCACGTGCCGCATCGCCGGGTGCAGCATCTCGCCCTCGCTGCCGCTGCTGCTGCTCTCTACCGGCGGCTGTGGACAACACATTACATAGCATTCTCAGTGCTCGAATTGCTTAAAAACAATGCTATAGTATAGTCTGTAGACATTTAAGTAGACGTATGGAGCGACATAGTCGTAACATTTGACAAAGCTGCTTAAAGTAAGAAAAAATTAAATGCTATAGTACTGGCATCCTATGATGGCCGTTTTGACGTTTGTCCGCTCATCAAGTTTCGTATTAATTCATAACTACGTTGAAGGAGCCAATTGCTGTACATTATTGTCAATATCATCATGGGACGGAATACGCACGGCGAAAAGTGGGTGCACTAGTTGCGCCTCTGCCTACCCCTCCGGGGATAAAAGGCGTGAGTATGCGTATTGTCAATAGTGACGTGCAGTATTTATGGAACGTATAATTTTACGACACAACTCAACTTTTGTTTTTCGACAGGAGATGCCCGCTTTTTGTATGGGTGTTGGGCCGCAAAATCTAACCAGACTCAAACTTTAGGGGTATTAAGGGGGCAAAATATGGATCTTGGATCCATTAAAAATATTTTTAGACCCCTCCATTTATAACTAACTGTTTTCAAAACATCCGTAGTAAGTTTAGTTTTTAAGAAAAATTAAATTACATGAATCTCAAAATCGGAGGTCATTAAATTAAACGATTTATTGTACAAAGCTAGTATTTAGGAGTTCTATCGAAAAATATATCTCGTCTCGTTTAGAATTCTAGGCCCGTTTTTGGACATTATTATATTAAAAACTTTTATATTAAAAAAAATGTGATTTCGCCGCACTTTTGTAATGTGTCAAAACGGCCATCATAGCTTGCCGGTACTATAATTCATGACAAAGAACCACAGTTCTGCCACAAAAGTAGTTGAACGGATTCAAAAATCGAATCGACTGTATAATGTTTTGTCTCTAGCGATCTTGCTTTTTTAACCGACTTCCAAAAAAGGAGGAGGTTCTCAATTCGTGTGTTTCTGTTTTTTCTTCTCATAAACAGCAAAGAGTTCACTTTATCCTTACATATATTATAATAAAACAAAGTACCCAGCCGCGTCTATCTGTCTGAACGCGATAAACTCAAAAACTACTGAACGGATTTCGATGAAATTTGGTATGGAGATAATTTGCGACCCTGGGAAGGATATAGGCTACTTTTTATCCCGGCAAAATATATAGCGGGATCTTTATCCCGAAAAATGAAGTGCGCTAAAATACTACGGCAGAAGAGAAATGAAAGCATATTATGTTCTGATACGTAGGCGGAGCTGGGACGGGTCGCTAGTGTTAATTAAAGAAAATAAATAGTCCCGTTTTAATACACGCATATGGATAACTCGATGCTAAAAAAAATCAGTTACTTTTTATCTGCCTGTACAGTCAGCAGCATAAATATCTGTACAAAATCAAAATTTCAAATCGTCTATATACGCATTAAGTTAAACTGAAATATTTTTTTCTTCATTTGAAGTAAAGTAAATAACTTTTATTTTCTTTTTGTGAAGAGAAAAATAAGATTAGTAAGAACACAAAAGTATGTAGGCAATTTGAAATTTTGAATATGTCCATCTACTTATGCTGCTGACTGTACATACATAGCATTACGGTTTTCCACTTTTCAGGGGTAGGCAGAAACGATATCACACTTTATCGCTTTTTTAGACATATATTAAGAGAAACCTACATTGTGCCCGGAAAATTGCAATTGGCTCGCTGCCATGGCTCCTAACATAGCTGGCGAAAGACCGCCTCCTCTAGCAGGTCGAAGCTGCTCGCACCTTACTGCCTACATGTTAAGGTTCATTATACAAACGGTAATGACCTCAGCCGGCTCATTCTTAGTCTCCGCCTCGTCTCCGAGCTCGACCAGCTGCAGCGCCTCCTCGAGCAGGTCGAAGCGGGACTCCTCGTTCACCAGTTCACGAGGCAGTTCACCTTGGATCACGTATTCACCTGGAAGAGGAAGATGGGGTTAGATTTTCTATATACATACATGCACTCTCAATTATCCCCGAAGAGGTAGGCAGAGATGCAACTAGTGCACCCACTTTTCGCCGTGCGCATACCGTTTCATGATGTGATAGGGGGGCGAGCCTATCGCCATATCGGGCACAAATTCCAGACTCCGGGCTGATACTGAATAGAGAAATCCAATATCACTTTGCCCGACCCGGGGATCGAACCCGAGACCTCAGAATTGCAGTCGTACCGTAATACAACTACGCCACCGAGGCAGTCAGATTTTCTATATATTTCCTAGAACAACGTCTCAGTTTTCGCTTTGAAGCTATAATGTGCTTATATTATTTTAATGTAGACCATATCCATGATAATACTAGGCTATTAGTCAATCTATGACATATTTTGTGTGATAAATTTCATCAAACTCCATTCAGCGTTTTCTGAGTTTACTTCAGAATAAACACAGTATTTGCGGGTTATATCCTCTACAGCCAAACTCTTATGTAATCCTACTAATATTATAAACGCGAAAGTTTGTAAGTATGGATGTATGGATGTCTGGATGTCTGGATGTATGGATGTTTGTTACTCTTTCACGCAAAAACTACTCAACGGATTTCAATGAAATTTGGCACACGGGTAGATTATGTCGTGGATTAACACATAGGCAACTTTTTATACCGGTAAAATATAAAGCGGGACTTTTATCCCGGGAAAACTCATTCAAGCGGGCGGAGCCGCGGGCAAAAGCTCGTAGATAATAACTTATTAAAAACTAACCTCCCTAACAGTCATGCTTAGGGGAATAAAACTAATTACATAAATTGTAAAAACAAAATACCACATGGGTTTTACCCCTAGAGATCGCAGTTCACGGCCGCGTCGGCCGGCAAATCAGTGAAACGTAAAAGCATCCGTTAAAATAAAAATATCGCAAAACATACTTAAACAGATTCGACTTTACAATTTTTCTCTTTAGAAATCTATTTAAAAGAATAAATTCGACCAAAAACGTAAATATACTTAAGTATAGTTGGTGAACCAACTTTACTTTATTTAGGGTGAAATAATAACACTCACACTCACGCCCTTTATCCCCGAAGTGGTGGAACTTTTCGCCGTACTGTCCGTCCTGTGATAGGCGACGAGCCTATCGCCATATCGGGTACAAATTCCAGACTCCAGGCTGATACTGAATTTAAAACCCAATATCGCTTTGCCCGACCCGGGGATCGAACCCGAGAGCTCAGCATTGCAGTCAAACCGTAACAATTACGCCACCGAGACAGTCAGAAGAGAAATAATAAATTAAGGCAAATAAAAATTAACTGTTTAATAAATAAGACCACATTTATTTTATTTAGGTGGCTCACAGCTGCTTATAATATTTAAAAACTATATACAATGAACCAATTACGAGCCAGCATAGATAGAAAATAATGGGGAAAACACATACAATTAACCCGAATTCATTATTTCTTTTTTTACCTGTTTTAAAATAAAATTGGCTTAGGAAGTGAAACTACTGGTGGTAGGTCTCTCATATGTAAGAGACCGTCTGGGTGGGTACCATCGCAATGTTTATTTCTACCGCCAAGCAGCAGTGTGCATGCACTGTTGTGTTTCGGTTTGAAGGACATTGTAGCCAGTGTAAGTACTGGACATAATGAGACTTAACATGTTATGTCTCAGGATGACGAGCGCAGTGGAATGCCACACAGTACTTTGTAACTCAAGGTGCTGGATGGTGTTACTATTGTTTATGGGCGGTCGTATCGCTTACCATCAGGCGAACGGCATGCTCGTCTCGTCATTCTATGCCATAAAAAAAAATATGTTTCTCTAAAACATCGCGAAAAATAACTAACATAGACAATCTATCTTTTTAGAAACGGTTTTAATTCGAATATCGATTACAGAAGCGGGAAAAATTGACTGATATATCACGAAACACACTTGAATTCACAACCCATCCTTTTAGAAGTCGGTTAAACCAAACCATTTCAAGGAAAGACTTTCAAAGAAATCATTTGAAACCCGCAAACTCTCTAGAGAATCATAAACAATAATTTATAACATCGGCCACTGTTCAAAGTCAACCCTTACAACTCAATAGGACATTGTCATAATCTATTAACTATGGGTACAAAGTGCCGATTTATTGCTTTTGCTAGAAAATTTACCCGCATGGGTTTCGATTTGTGACAACAATAAAAAAATTAACAAATTCCCAAGGTAGTTTCTTTTTCGTAATTTATTACTCAAATTTGATAATTTATACTTACTGAAAAAAAATTGTACTACTCTGGAAAGTTTAATCAAAATTTAGAGCATTTAGTCTAAATTCAAAAATGCTACACCACTTACATCATTTTAACGAAATAACTTCTAACTAAGCTTTTAACCACAAATGACCACAGATGAATATTTTCTTTGTAATCGTTGAATTTTGAATGAAATAGACACACACGCACTCATGCCTTTCATCCATTATATACTACAGTTGAGCACAGGTCTCTATTAGAAGATTTAGGCATTAGCCCACTACGCTTTAGTACTAAACGCCAAATATTACAAATACAAATACTTTCTATGCCGGGAAAATATAAAGTGGGACTTCAATCCCGGGAAAACTTATTCACGCGGGCGGAGCCGCGGGCAAAAGTTAGTAAGGTATAAAAGTTTCCTCACAATGTTTTCTTTTAAGTTACAGGTGTGATGGGTTTTGAACCTGTCATACGTCTCAGCAGACCGTTCCACTAAGCTATCGTAACAGTAGTAAATCATAATTCGAAATACCATAAATTACAATATTAAAAACGAAGAAAGCGGTCACACAAAAACATTACCGTTTCGTCCCGACTGACCAGTGGTTGGGTTAACCCTTTTAAACCTATTGAACGGCGTCCTAATCTCTTTAGGTGCGGGTCTTAGAGACCGCTTTGTTCCACAGTAGCAGAGACATTGTAAATGGACAAAAAGGTTGAAATGGTTGTGGGTAATTTTAAAAGAAGCTATGATTTTCATTAACTAACACTATTTTTAAGTGAAATCAGTTTATAATAATGTGAATTGTTTTATGAAACAAAATAAATTTGATTTTTTATGCAAGAATTCTAGACGATTTATTCGTCTGATCTCTACCATTGACTATAAACAATAGTAACACTACTATAAATTATTTAAACACATCGTTGCGCTCGTCAACCTTAAATCATAAAAGCATGTAAGGGAATAGGGGTTAAAATCGTCTGTAATATATTTTAATACTCATCATTAATTTGGACTGCCTTGGGTATTACCACTCTGAGGTCCCAAGTTCGAATCCCGAGTCAGGTAAATTGATATTGGATTTTTCTACTCAGCTCGGAGTCTGGAATATATGCCCGATATGGCGATAAGCTTGGCTCTTATCACATTATGGAACGGAACACATATGGCGAAAAATGCGTGTCATGGTTTGGTGTGTTTGTTTTTCATTAATTTAGCACTGTAAGTAAGGATTTATATCATGACCCGTAAAGTGCAACGGTTTTTTGGGAGTAATAAGCCGTTTGGCGCCACAAAAAAATAGATACGGAGACAATGAAATAATTTCGTTAAAAACACGGCATTCCAAACAAAATGTATAAACGAAACAACAAAATTCAAACCCGAAAAAACCTTTTAATATATTTTTTACTCTAATTTGCAACAGTAAAGATAACGCATTACAAAAAAATACATAATCTAGAGCACTTAATCTCCAAAGTTAACACTTAAGCGTTGACGCGGACAAATTTGTGGCCGAAAAAAAAAGACGAAAAAAACCCCGCCCACAGTGGCCATACTTTGACAATTGCGGTGCGAGACAATAATGGGTTTTGGTAGTTAATCCCCCTTTTGTGGTAGGTACTTTCGGCCCGTGGCGACTTGTTTTTACAATAGTAACGGACGCGACTATTGACGGGTTGGTTTTAAGTTTAAATTTTAAATGCATTATGAAAAGCTTCTGTTCTAAGCAATTAATATCACCTAACTTGAGCGCAATTCATCCATATTGTATTTCTTCATTCCATCTCTATAACAATATGAACTTTACTTCAAATCTCACTATCCTCCGTGTACGTGTTTTGTTTCACATATTAATAAATAGATTAATTATCGCTCGCTTTAACACTGAAGAAAGACTTTAGAAAACTACATACACAAGAATTCTATTTTCAAGTTTTTCCTGGATAAAAGTCCCACTATACATTTTCCCGGCATAAAAAGTAGCCTAAAATCTTCCCAGGGTCTCGAACTATCTGCATACTAAATTTCATCGAAATCCGTTCGGCAGTTTCTGATTTTATACCTTACAAACTATGGCATCCCTTTTGACCCCCTTAGGGGTTGAATATCGCAAAATCCCTTCTTAGTGAGCACCTACGTCCTAAAAGGAAAATTTGAGACTCCTAGCACATGTAATTTCTGAGATTTCGGGATGAGTGACTTAGTGAGTGACCTTTAACTTATATATATATATATATTTCGAATGAAATCTGCCAGCAATACAGCGTGCTCTAAGCTGAACCCTCTCAGTAGAGGAGGCCCGGCAGTGGGACAGTATATAGAAGGCTGGTATCTAGTGCGAAAGTTCGTCTGTAGGCAAGTTTGCTTCGTCTATTTGTATCAAGAAATACAAGAATTTTGTCTCGGTTTAAGGATATTATAGCCAGTGTAATTACTGAGCTTTATATCTATTATGAGCTAGGGCGATGTAATCCAGAGTGGAGTTGCTACTGTTTATGGGCAGTGTTACTATGAATCGATTGTCAGTCATTTGGTATTCTTCATTTAAATTCATTTGACCATAAACAACAAACTTATGTGACCTCAAAAAACTAACCACATTGTTACTGGCCGTTTAAAAAATACAACCCACAACGCTCTCTGATTGGTCAACCGTGAAGGTCTGCAATATGGCGTCCGTTTTTTGCGCGGGAAACAATTAAACATTATTTATACGACTCGGAGTCGAATCAATTCTCCATACTTTACGCGATTTTTTGTTAAGTTTTATTTTTAACATACGAGGAAATTGGTTTTTCGTGTTAGGTTTCTGTTGAATGGATTTCCATTTTGTTTTTCCCTAATTGGAAGAGTTTTATTTTTATTTATTTATACATATATACAAAACCATTACAGATATACTAAAGCGGTGTTGTACAAAGTTATTTGCTAATTGCTATTAACCTCAATACACCTGTAGGCCACTTCCGTGAATTCCTGCAGATTGCAGATAAATATATCCACGTTCTCGGAAATAATTTTGAGCAATCGTATGGTTGGTTAGACAATCTATTGCAATTTAAAAATATAGTCAAAAAATATATTTTTTTTATGATTTACCATAGAGACTAGACTCTCACGTGCGTCACTGCTCCTGTAAGTCATAATGGTTCGTAAAAAGACGAAGAGAAAATTTTAAAACATTATTTTGTTGGCATCATTATCGCACTAATATCATACATGTGAGAGTGTAGATAAAATTCGGTACACAAAGAGATTAAATCTTGAATTACTTCTAAAACTTTCATTCTAAAAAATACACCGGAAACTATTTCGGAAACGATTTTTACACACACCAAGAGTGGTAGTCTCGACGTAAGTTAACGTTAAGACCTATCGATGCAATTATATCGAAATTAACTGTCAACATGTTGATCGAATTGACAGTTAAATCGTCGCCACGTTAACCTATTTAAAGACCCAGGATTTTAATTCAGCGAAGATTTTCTCAAACGTCAATAGATTTTTATAAATCGATCTACAATCGAACGACTAGCAACCATTGCATAATCGTTTGCCGCGCCCTTGACAATGACTGCGCGGCGAACTCGATCAATGCCATATCCGTTCGATGTATTGTTTAGTTTTTGTGTGAATTTCGTTTAATTTGTAATACTTCAAGCCTTTTTAGTCTTTGGCATACCTACATGTGAGGTGAATAGGAACAATGGTTGAATTATATAAAATGTTAATTTTTATTAGCATACAATAAATAAAAATGATACAACATACTGGTAGAAACTAGGTAGGTAGACTTTACTGGTGGTAGGTCTCTCATATGTAAGAGTCCGTCTGGTGCAGCAGTGTGCATGCACTGTTGTGTTTCGGTTTGAAGGACATTGTAGCCAGTGTAACTACTGGACATGATGAGACTTAACATCTTATGTCTCAAGGTGACGAGCGCAGTGGAATGCCACACAGTATTTTGTAACTCAAGGTGCTGGATGGTGATAATTTCCTTCACTGTTAAAACGATAATCACAAGATATCTTAGTGCAACAAGATATCCCGGGGCCGTCCCGTATGCGCTGAAGAAGGCCACCACGGGTTTTGGTTGGTATGCCGGTGTAGGGTGTACATAGGGCTAGGGACTCGGTCCAACGCTCGCTCGGATGATGCTATACTCCCAAGTGTCGACATTGGACTGTAAGACCGGTGAAACCAACATAACCGTTCCACTGACCCCCCAGTGGTGGTAGCCATAACGCGTTTTTTCCCCGCGAAAAATAAAATCACCCTTTAATTGTATGTTTTGGATAAAGGACATGTCCGAAACGGGCCTAAAATTCTAACTAACTATATATAAAAGTTTATATATATTTGGTTAGAACTCCTAAAACTAGTCTTTAACAATAAATCGTATAATTTTAAAGTCCTCCGATGTTAAGATTTATATAATTTTATTTTTCTTAAAAACTACGCTTAATATGACCGTATTTTAAAAAGTTAGTTATGAATGTTGGGGTCTATGAATATATTTTAAATGGATCCAAGATCCATATTGTGCTCCTTTAATATCTCTAAAGTTTGAGCCTGGTTAGACTTTGAGGCCCAGCACCCATACAAAAAGCGGACATCTCCTTTCTGCAATATGACAAAAATCAAGCCTTAACGGTCAAAAGTGTGCCAAATAAGAGTGAGATAAAAGCATAGTAGAAAAATTCTTCATAATATTATTTGATTTTCTATGCTGACTCCGGTTAGAAGACGATTCATGGGATGTATGCGAGTTTTAAAGTTGTAAACTGTCACCATTACAAGCCAAGTTTCCATAATACTTATGAACTTATCGAAATCAGGACAAAAGTATATAAAATAGTACATATTTACTTATATACACGTTGTATATAAACCCAAACGAATCGTAATTGTAACTGATCGGCCCGTGACCAATCGCGTTCCATCAATATCAATATAAACAATTGTGCCAATCTTCCTCCATTAATACACCGCCATCTTGACTTAAATTAATTCGACAAAATTACCTATACACGCGGCAAAATTTGGAACTAACTATACTTCATACATTCCGACACACACTCGTAGAAACTAGCGCCATTACGACGGTAAAAATAAGTTTGCCACGCGTTCCGTCCTCAACGCATTCCAAATTTAAATTGGAGCCGCGTTCTCTTTCCCGCTTGCGGTGTTCGACGGAGATAAGAGGATAATTTTTTTAATTTGAATCATTTTTAAATTTCGAACCGGTCGCTCCTTTCGTGAGACCGTGGTGTTGTTTTTTTGGCGGTTTTCGTCAGGCGGACTCTTTGACGCGGCATGTATATAATTTCGTAGAAATTTTTCACTCGTGACTTACAAGATGGCGGGTCAGATTTTGTATCGATTATAATAATTGCATTTTACGTAGCATATTTATATTTTAATAACGATTATTAAAGATTATGAATCATGAATGTAATAAACATTATTCAAATGCAGAAAGCGACTATGATCCCTAATTAAAACCAAAATCAATTGAAATATCTTAGTAATAAGTGTTGCGTTGAGAAATAAAAATTACTAAATACTACTAGAATCCTGCCCGCGGCTCCGCCCGCGTGAATGAGTTCTTCCGGGATAAAAGTCCCGCTTTAATTTCCCGGGGAAAAAGTAGCCTATGATACTCACTGATAATGTAGCTTTGTTATGGTAAAAGAATTTTTCAAATCGGTCCAGTGGTTTCGGAGCCTATTCAATACAAACAAACAAACAATCAAATCTTTCCTCTTTATAATATTAGTATAAATACATCGTTTGTCTGAGTGATTCAAGTTAAATTCACTACATTCCGTGGATAATTAACAATCAAGTACACATAAATAAGCCTAAATTTCGCAGACACTGGGCAAAAATCTAGCCCCTTATAATAACATACATCCTCTTTATTGATAAGTAAAATAGTATAACATAAAGAAGTAAGAACACGCCTGTATTCCGAAGAGACAGGAAAATGTGCAAGGTATACTATTTAATAAAATATATAATTATCTAGCCTAGTGTTCAAACTCAAAACCTAACTTCGCCTACATATGTATTTGTATATAGTACCTAAATCATCACTTAAGTAAAAAGACAATATGTGTGGTACATTAGTGCTTTATAAATAGACAGCCTACAATTTACTCGGCAGTTGGTCCTTCGACCGAGATAAATCCAAAATGGCGGAATTCCATTTTTAAATTAAACACTCCCACGCCGACTCCGGTTGTAAGAGTTTCGTTTTTTTTAACCTCTTGAAGGCTTTGACGCGTGGGTTGACGGTACACTTTTTATTTTTAAATTGTATTGAGTGTTCGCTCTGAATTTCAATGACGTTGAAAAGGACTCGGTGTTAGTCGCGGCTTCACGTGAGTCACCTTTCTGGGAATTAGTGCTATATATTTTTCTGGGATAAAAACCCTTTATAGTAATGCAGGACATGGTCTATCTGTGGGCTAAATTTCTTCCAAATCAATTGACGAGTGTACAACACAACCCTTTTTTTTATACAGGGTCATTTTGACATTGCGTTAATAAATGAAATCACATACTGATCTCGTCGAAAATAACGCTTTCCATTAAGTTATATTAACCATAGATGTAAAATAAAAAATGTAAGTTTCGAACAAAATAAATATCAATAAAAAGTAACTTTAAGTTTACACGCCCTAATGCCACTACGGCTCTAAGATAATTGGTCGCAGCGGCAACATTATACTTTCATTCAGAAAAACACTTTCGCACACACCATATTCGCACTAAACTAAGAAATGATCAAATGATTTGAAAACTACAACCGGGATTTTTGGCAATAATATTCGTTATTCATGGATGATTTTTGACAAGATGTTAGAAGAGGTAAAGACGAATATGTGGTTTCATTTAGTAATGCAATGTAAAAATGACCCTGTATACTACCCACTACTGAAGACGGGCCTCCTCTACTGAGACGGTTTAGGCGTTAGTGTTATTATAGTAAATCTCATCGAAGATAAATTCATTTTAACGCAAACGCGGTCCCAAGTGACATCGATCAATCAAGAATGACAGATCTCATGTCAAAATATTGCACACTCCCTTGACAATATGAAATCGATTTACTTGGATGTTATCTGCAAAATCATTGGTAAGTTGGTGGCGTAGTCTTTTTTTTTTTTTTTTTTTTTTTTATGGCATTGAATGACGAGCCGAGCATGCCGTTCGCCTGATGGTAAGCGATACGACCACCCATAAACAGTAGCAACACCATCCAGCACCTTGAGTTTCAAAGTACTGTGTGGCATTCCACTGCGCTCGTCATCCTGAGACATAAGATGTTAAGTCTCACTATGTCCTGTAGTTCCACTGGCTACAATGTCCTTCAAACCGAAACACAACAATGCATGCACACTGCTGCTTGGCGGTAGAAATAGACATTGCGGTGGTACCCACCCAGACGGTCTCTTACATATGAGAGACCTACCACCAGTAAAAAGTCATGCGACTGACGTTGTGAGGTCTTGCATTCGAATATACATACATACATAAACTCACGCCTTTCTCCCATTAGGGTAGGCAGAGACTATGGAGCGCCAAGTACTACGATTCAAGCATACCTCTTTTACTTGTTCCACAGTCATCAGTCTCTTCATACATGCTCGTTGGTTACGAGAACTCCTTATTTGACCCTTTCTTAAGAGGTCGCTAATTTGGTCCCTGAAGGTACGTCTAGGACGTCCCCGTCCGACACTACCTTTCACTTTCGCGACATAAATTTCTTTCGTTACTCTCCTTTCATCCATCTTTTCAATGCGGCCAAACCACAGAAGCATTCCTTTCTCAATCTTAGTCACTACATCTTCTTTCAATTATAATTTTATTGCAGTCGAATGACGAGACGAGCACGCCGCTCATGATGGTAAGCGATATGACCACCCATAAACAGTAGCAACACCATCCAGCACCTTGACTTACAAAGTACTGTGTGGCATTCCACTGCGCTCGTCATCCTGAGACATAAGGTGTTAAGTCTCATTATGTCTAGTAGTTACTGGCTACAATGTCCTTCAAACCGAAACACAAAACAGCAAGCACACTACAGCTCGGTGGTAGCAATAGACATTCGCGTGATACGTACCCAGACGGCCTTTCGCATAAGAGATGTATCACCATTAAATTATATTAATTGGATATTTCGCAAATATATTAGAAAGGATCAAGATGTGCAAAGAGTCGTTTTTGATTAAATTATTGATGCATAGAAGGTTTTAGATTGGCCCGGTGGCGTAGTTGTATTACAGGACGACTGCAATGCTGAGGTCTCGGGTTCGATCCCTGGGTCGGGCAAAGTCATATTGGCTTTTTCTATTTAGTATCAGCCCGGAGTCTGGACTTTGTGCTAGATATGGCGATAGGCTCGCCCCCCTATCACACCATGGGACGGAATACGCACGGCGAAAAGTGGGTGTACTAGTTGCGCCTCTGCCTACCCCTTCGGGGATAAAAGGCGTGAGTATGCGTTTAGTAAGGTTTTTTTGTGCTTGATAAATAGCTAAGCTCGACTATTACATGAGACTCAACTTAGCGAGTGTGGATGTGGGACACACCTGCCTACCTATGAAAAATGCGTGATGGACATAAGTGGACGATGTTGCTCTCTGATAGGCTTTCGGCCCCGTATAACACTGTGAAATAATACACATACATTCACGCCGTTTATCCCCGAAGGGGTAGGCAGAGGCGCAACTAATGCACTCACTTTTAGACGTGCGTATTCAGTCCCAAGATGTGATAGGAAGTGAGTGAAATAAATAATTTGGTTATTAAACCCAGGGTTCGGCTTTCAAATATGTTAGTTCAGGGTAATTTAACTATGCAAGGATTACAAAAACCGTAGAGTTAAAACAAATAGCCCCCTTCTCAAACGACTAGAAACTTATTTCACATTTCCTCTGATTAATATCAGCGCTTTGTTAATATTATATAAGTACTACGTATAAGAAATACAAGTATAATATAAGAATAATATAAAATAAAAAAATCTCATACTCTCCTTTTAGACGTGAAAATATTATGTTCTCTATCTGCTTTGGGTAGGAACACGCGTTGATGTCTTTTATTCAAGTCTTCATTTTGAGTTCCATACACTCTATCAACTAATTTAAAATCGTTTTCACCTAATTACACTTTGAATGTTTAAGAAATTACTATTTTAACCGACTTCAAAAAGGAGGTTTTGTATTTATATATGGATATATAGGTATGTATGTAAGTTTTGAGCGCAATTTTCTCAAAAATGACTGATGTTGATAACGAATAAAAAAAAAAAAAATTTATATATACGTATATTTACTATATACTTTATATTTGAAGCAGGTGCGTAATTTAATTTTCCAGCTAATATAAGTAAATATATGAACAAATATACGATAAGAATTTTTAATTTAAATACTACATATATACTTAATTTATTTTTGGCTTGTAGTGGTTTTGAAGTCAGTTTTATGTTTTACTAAAAAGATTTTTATTTGTAATTTTCCTGAGTATTTTGAATAAATAACTTGAAGTAAGCAAATAACAAAACAGCGCCACTTACTTACTTCTTTGCGCCGGAGGTTTAAAACAATGCTGAATGATTTATTTATTGATAAATCAATAAAGGACATGTCCGAAAACGGGCTTAAAATTCTAACCAAGATACTTTATATATATTTGGATAGTACTCCCAAAAACTAGGCTTTTGTATTTAAATAAATCGTATAATTTTAAAGTCCTCCGATTTTGAGATTTATGTAATTTTATATTACTTAAAAACTACAATTAATATGAAAGTTTTAAAAAAAACTGTTTATTAATTGAGGGGCCTAATGTTTTTTAATGGATCCAATATCCATATTTTCCCCCTTTAGTATCCGTAAAGTTTGAGCATGATTAGATTTTGAGGTCCATGAGGGACATATTGTCACTTAAGATGTCACTTGAGCTGCTGTTAATTTGTATTTATTAAATAGTGACTATCGTAAGATGCCGACCGTAATTTAAGAGCGTCTCAGCTGATACCGCACTTTAGAGCTATATTTAATAGCATATGTTAATACGGCCCTAAGAAATCAGATTAACACACACACTCAAGCCTTTTATCCCCGATGGGGTAGGCAGACGCGCAACTAGTGCACCCACTTTTCGCCATGATGTGATGGGGGCGAGCCTATCGGCATATCGGGCACAAATTACAGACTTCGAGCTGATACTGTTTAAAAAACCTATATCACTTTGCCCGACCCGGGAATCAAACCCAAGACCTCAGCATTGCAGTCATACCGTATTACAACTACGCTACCGAGGCAATCGAGGACGTTAAAGTATATTTACTTTTCAGATGTAACAATTTTTTTTAAGGTTTGATAATTTGCTTGTTTGTTAATATTTATACAGCAGAATGAAGACGAGCAGGTTGCTCGCCTGACTATAGCGTTAGCCCTAGACAGTCTTAACATCCAAAACTTTAAAATATAAACTGCATTTTTCAAAATTATTAAAGCCACTATCATACTTGCTTATATAAAAGAAATCATCAACGGTTTAAGTGATAAAGAAAAATACCTATAGGACTAGCATGTTATACATAACACCTAATATAATACTTTTGTCATGAAGTCTGCCGTCCATTGAGGTCGACTCGCATTAGGCCAGCGTAGAGAACTAAAGGCCTAACCCGTATTTAGTAAAAGTTGTCCATTCCCAGCAGAGGGACTGTATACTACAGGTCTCATCTAACTAGTAATCCGATTTAATGTTTTTAAACAACTTATATTGTCTAATACAGCAGTAATACAACTCAAATACATAATATAAACAACAAATAAATCTAATCGATTAAAACCAATATCATTAAAAAAAAATCGAATCCAAACATACCAACTAGCCATAAAAAACACTTTAAAAAAACAACACTGTCACTGTCCGGCTTCGAGTGAAATTGTCAATTCTTTTTTTAAATTACACACAATGAGTTTATGCCTAGCATCACTTTTCGGCACTGTTTCTAGTCAGCCAGTACGTTCACAGTCCTTTTAAACGTGTAACTAATTGGGGTGAGTTCCTTTTTTGAACGCAGACAAGGATAATACTCCTTACAGCCTCGTCCGCGGTGCTGCGCCTCTGGAATGGGACCTTTTTGTCCCGATGTTAGTTTTTTTTTTCTTTGTCCGCCGACCGGTATTCGTGGCCTACCAACGCCTACGGGCGGGGTTCAGAGGCGAATGCGTGGAGTATATCTGTCTCTTTCGCTTGGATATGCGACGCGTGTGTTAGAAAAGGACGAATGTGTGGAGCGGTTAGGGTGGTATATAATATGGTTTGAGGATATTAATATTGATTGCTGGGCCTTCGTTATCCTTATAATATATCCTATAGTTTCGATGGTTTATTTTTGACTGTATTAAAAGGATATTATTACAACAACATATCAAGTGATCCTGCATATTAAAGTACCTTCTACCTACCTAATTGTATCGATGTAAGTATTTTAATATAATGCGAAATTATAAGATACTAGCTTTTGCCCACGGCTCCGCCCGCGTGAATGAGTTTTCCCGGGATAAAAGTCCCGCTTTATATTTTCCCGGGATAAAAGCCTATGTGTTAATCCAGGACATAATCTACCCGTGTGCCAAATTTCATCGAAATCCGTTCAGTAGTTTTTGAGTTTATTCGTTGCAAACATACTTACCTACATACAAATCTTTCCTCTTTATGATATTAGTATAGATTGACAGTTGGCAGGTTGATTTAAGCTACATTATGTTGTTGGAAAGGATATGTCCGCTTTTTGTATGGGTGTTGGGCCTCAAAATCTAACCATACTCAAACTTTATGACTATTAAAGGGGCAAAATATGGATAATTGGATCCAGTAAAAAATATTTTCGGTACATTTTCAATATTATAAATGAGAAGGTTTCGATGTTCGTGACTCAATCACATTAGAACAGCCGAATCGATCAGTATGAAAGGACATGTCCGAAAACGGGCCTAAAATTTTTACCAACATAGTTTATATATATTTGGATAGTACTCCCAAAAACTAGGTTTTTCCAATCAATCGTATAATTTTAAAGTCCTCCGATTTTGAGATTTATATAATTTTATTTCGCTTAACAACTACACTTCACGCACTTTCACTCTATGTACGTTTTTATAAAAGTTTGTTATTAATGGATGAGTCTAAAAATATTTTATAATGGATCCAAGATCCACATTTTTCCCCTTTAATATCCATAAAGTTTCAGCCAGGTTAGATTTAGAGGCCCAGCACCCATACAAAAAATGGACATATTTGCTTCTGTAATCGCTGGTGGGAGGATATATTTAGTATCCACCCGGATGGCTACCACCGTACGAAAGGTATAAAACGGGCCATAGTGGCCCACGTGAGCCACGTTCCGGGATCAGTGTATATCAGATTCAAACAAGCCGGCAGTGTGTCGACTGATGAGGCCACGGACGTAACTATAGCTTTCACATGGGGGGATCCTACGATATAAAAAATTTAGTGGCGTGGGTGCTTGCCTTGCATGACACCGTATACGGGTGTATTCGAGTCTCGACATGTTTGGTAGCCCGACCATTTTAGAAGCTAAGGGGGGGTCCAGATCCCCAAAATGTAAGCGGTCAGCAGCGTAGCGTGGTTTATTGTAAGCTAAGGGGGCGTCCGGACCCCCTAAACCCCCGCCTTATATACGCCCATGGATGAGGGGTAATCATCGTTCGTCAGTCGACACTATCTGGACCTCTCTCCGCTTACGATCAGACGTAGCGGGGTCAATTTGCCATGTAAAAAAACTACTAGATTCTGAAAAGTCTTTCAGTGATAAAAAGATACATTATCTCCGAGTGCTATAGCTTACTTTCATCTCAAGAACGGATTCGGACAGGTGAAACTGTGAAAAAATACTAGTTTTTATGTGACTGAATGAAAAAGTCATTTGCGTAAAGGACTTTATTCAATAGTATCAACAATAAAACTAGTCAAAATTACTTTTCTCGTGAATTTGAGATACCTATGCCTCAAAATGCCCAGTAATGCAGTACAATGACCTTCTAATTGGAATAAAACAGTGCTTGGTAAAAATAGACAGAACATTGATGTCTACAGACTGTCTACAGACATACCTACCGGTATGAAGACTTAATTTACAAGTGACAAATCTCATGACAATGGCTGACAGCACTTGCTTCCTTAGAAAAAAGGCGCCAAACTAGACGTGCAGTCAAAACGTTCCATATTCAAAACCGCTGAACGATGATGACTGGCGGCCATCTTGTTATAGTCATGGTGACTTGAAAATGTCCGCGTTTCCGCCGAGTGTAGTGAAAGTGTCAGTTTTTTTGTAACTAGTGTAGTTTTTTAATGTTTAGAGATGTAATTCAGACTTACGGTTCAAGTGTTGAATGATTTTTTATGCGGCAAAGGAATCTTTCTGCACTGTCAGCTGATTTTTTAAGTCTTATTTATAAGGCAAAAGAAGCTACAAACAGCCTAGATAGAGTCATGTTTTTGTAGTTTCTGTAATAGAACTATAGGTATTAAAGCATTTTGAATCTGTTTGTTTCATTCATCCATATAGATTTGTTATTAATTTTAGCTGTAAAGCACTTAACTGTTTTATTTGCGAAAAATATATAAAATTCATTAAAATGTGGTTTTGTTGCCATTAGAAAATATTTCCCTAACTGCAATCTCCAGAACAAAAAAAAATCGGTATGACATTGATATAAAGGTATGCATATTTATGCATATAATACAGGACTCTCGAAAAGAACCCCTTGCCCACTCGTCTCGTCATGATGACGTTATTATAGTCAAGTCATAGCCGACGTGCTTTTTGCCGCCAAACTTCGTTTTCATTTCGCCATTGTACGTTCAAGTGTTTGATCTTAGAGCATTGAGATTGTATTGCCTTTAACTTGTCGATAGATTAGAAAAACTGTTTCTAATAATAGAATGTCATTCAGTTTTATTTAAAATTAAAAATAGTGGTCAGTTGGAATTGTTACAAAAGAATGTCATTCCTATTTTTAATTTATCAAGGTGATAAAAGAGATAAAATACTGGCCAGTAATATCTAAATAAATTTCGAACGTTTTAAAATCAGAATGTTATAAACTAATGTCAATAATCCCTACATAATCCATTTTCGAATATCCATAAACCCGTGTCAATAAGTTCTACATTCGAACGCTAACAAAGAACGTTACACAACCATTTCCATCGCCTTTTGTTTTATTCCTCATACACCTCAATATACTCAAACATACACTCTAACCCCTTTAAATAAGGTGGAAAATCCAACACAAAGTGCGTCAACTTGCGACGTTTTGTTATTCGACGCGTATTTATTGATTAGTAACCGAGCCGACCAATCGCAGCCGTTCTCGTCACAACATGGCCGCAAGGGTAGGTCTCCCTTGGAAAATATCCATCTAATTTATTACGCATTGTGTAAGGGACCGACATTAATCTTTTTCTGCCTTTTATTAATGGTCCCCACCCGCGGGCGCCTGTTTTATTTTAATGAAACGCCGACGGCCCGGATAGCTTTCCCGCGCGTTCTGCGGCGCCATGTTGGATTTTAAAGGCAGGTTGAGTTTTACATTTTCAAAGATAGAACGATTTAAAAAGAATACTTGTAATAATAAAAAGAAACATACATTGAAGCTGACTTTAACCGCTCGTTAAAAATGGAAACAGTTGAAAGGATTATAATTTGTTTTTTTGTTCAAATGTATTAAGACACAGCTTAGTTGTTAAGCAGTATATAAATTGCGCCCGTGTTAATTTTATTCCCGAAAATTTGTACCTAAAGTACGATATCAATACTCAAAACTACTGAGAACTCAAATGATTATTGAATCATTTGCTCACAACTTCTTTTGCGTTGTCTTTTATCGGAATAAAAGTCTTCAGGAACCGAATTTTCTCGGGTTAAAAGTAACCTAGTAACCTAGTAATATATATATGCGAAAGAAACTTCTCAATTCTTGATTGGCCGAATAACAGACCAATAAATATTTCCTATATTATACTTTGCAAAATTAAGGATAAGCCCTGTGACAACTGTCAATGAAATCACGTGTAGGTATAAACTTTCGTATTTTACAAGTATTTCAGTGTTACCAGTTTGAGGAAAATATACATTTTATACTTTTGTCACTAATTCTGATTTTATTTAACACTAGCTTTTGCCCGCTGGTACGCCCGCGTGAATGAGTTTTTCCGGAATAAAAGTCCCGCTTTATATTTCCCCGGGATAAAAAGTAGCCTATGTTACTCGCTGATAATGTAGCTTTATATTGGTGAAACAATTTTCAAAATCGATCCAGTAGTTTTTGAGTGTATTCGTTACAAACATACAAAAATACAATTATTTCACCTTTATAATATTATTTAGTATAGATTATAATGCAGAACTGTTAGGGTGTCTGCATTACGTCTAATTAAACCCTAAATATATCATTTGTCCATGGCTCCGCTCCCGTTATAAAGTTTTTCCGAGACAAAAGACCCGCTATATATTTTCCCGCGATAAAAAAAGACTATATCCTTCTTTATGATTTAAGTTTATTTCGCACAAAAAAAATCGTCGAAATCGGTTCAGTAAGTAGTTCAGACATATTTCGCCTTGCAAAAGACAAAAGTAGATATGCTGAGCTGACTGCCAACCTTCACTAGTTGGAGAGGCACTACAAGAAGAAGAAGGAGTATTTTTAGAGAATGGTTATTTTTGTAATACTGTATAATTAATTTTGGGTTTCCAAATTTGGAGTTGGTGCCTAATTTAAATTGCTAGCTAAGCCAAGTAAATACACTAAAGAATATACGAAAACAATGCTTAATTTAAATTTTGCATTATTTTTGGTTATCAGCGGTTTTCAGGAATCAAACCCACCACTCTAAACCGTCTCAAAATTGAAATAATACCTGACAGATGTAAAATACAAAAGCAATTTTTGACGAACAAAAAACACATTTGGAACTTTATAAGAATGGCTTTTCGAAATATTAATCAAAGACTATGCGCCGGTACGATGACTTGTAAATTTACCAAAAAGATACGATTCGGCTTTTTTTTGTCAGAATCTTTGACCAGTTTACATTGACCTCTGATTACTCACTCCGAATATTACTACAAAGATCTTCGCATGCTGGGCGTTTGATACAATATCCATCTTTTTCAGAACCCCAGGGAATACGCCGCTTTACCTTAATTTTGACTTAGTCGGTGTAAAATATGCTGGAACGGAGGTCTTCTTAAACTGGGTAACTTCCACCATTTATAAATCTCCATTTTATATAGACCTTCACCAATGTACTAAGTTGATATATTGGTATGATATATTGATATAAAGGTATTTATTGCGGTCCGAAAATCTGGAGAGGTCTTTTTGTATTGGATATCTTATCGCTCGATAATGACTGGTATTAGTTGATCCCTTAACATAAACGACGTCTCCTTATTCCATCGTTATTCGTATGAACCGCGCGGGGTGAGGAAGACCGTCTTATACTGGATGGCCAGAACTTAATTTCCAGTTTACAAAGACCTCTGCACTTCAAACTACATTTCATCAACGAGGTTCATTTTACACTGGTCAATTCTACCACATTATTACCAACTCAAACGTGTCCCTACCAACATTTGGAAGATAATCGAGTTTTTTTCATTGTTCCATTTATTTTTTCGGTCGAATTTTTTCTATGAATAAATTTTCGGTAAAATTGCTGTAACAGTTTGAATATTTAAATTAAATTTCGGCTTTCAGGTTAAAACCTCATTTAGATGGATCAATTATTGCGAGCAATAATCGTATCCAATTATTGCTTAAAATGTTACCCTGTTACATGAGTAATGGCAATGAAATTCTCGCTCGCGTTGACGAACAGACAAGTCTTGACAGATATTAAAAAACCGAATATATCTCGCAATATTTGCATACAATTATTCCAAGCAATAATTTATCCATCTAAATGAGGCTTAAGCAAATATAAATTGGATAATTTTAAAATAAGTGCGTAGTATTTTGTATGATAGCGGCGATAGCCTAGTTGGGAGTGGAACAGACTGCCGAGACGAATGTCCGCAGGTTCAAAACCCAAGGGCACGCACCTCTGACTTTTCTATAAAATGTTATGTGTGTATTCTTTGTGAATTATCGCTCGCTTTAACGGTGAAGGAAAACATCGTGAGGAAACCTGTATATCTGAGAAGTTCCCGAATTTCGAAGGTATGTGAAGTCTGCCAACCCGCACTAGGCCAGCGTGGTGGATTAAGGCCTAACCCCTCTCACTAGTAGAGGAGGCCCGTGCTCAGCAGTGGACAATATAGTACAGGGCTGATATGGATATGGGATTTTGTATGAAACTCCGTCTGTAGGTACAATTTGTCTTTCTGCCAAACATCAGTGAGCAAGTTATGTTTCGATTTAAATATTGAAGCCACTGTAATTGGATAATATGATATCAATGCTGGTCAGCTAAAGTGAGTAATCTAATAAGTAACGTAACTTTTAGTTAACTGAGAATCGACACTAAAACCTCACAGTTTACGTAATAATATAGTACTCTACTTCTTCTAAGTGGACGATAGCCTAGTTGGGAATGGAACGGTCTACCGAGACAATGTCCGGAGGTTCAACACCCAAGGCACACACCTCTGAGTTTTCGAAGTTACGTGTGTATTGTTTATCAATTATCGTTCGCTATAACGGTGAAGGAAAACATCGTGAGGAAACCTACATACCTGAGAATTCTCCATAAGAATTTCGAGGGTATGTGAAGTCTGCCAACCCGCACTAGGCCAGCGTGGTGGACTAAGGCCTAAACCCTCTCAGTAATAGAGGAGGCCCGTGCTCAGCAGTGGGCAGTATATAATACAGGGCTGGTATGATGATGATCACTCTACTTCTGCACTTATAAAAACTACTAGTTGCTTAGTACAAAAATCCATATTTTCAGACCTTTTACACAGAAAAAAATAACTATCAAATATTGGGTAACCGACTTGGGAATCGAACTCAGGACATAAGCTACACTCCACGTATAGTAAATAAAGTAAAAAAACCAACTACAAAAGACCGTTTCGTATTTTATGTCGTTCATTGAATCTATAATCAAAGAACCAGTATAACAAGAACCCTATGTGAAATCCGTTTTAATAGAAACGTTATGTGGTACAGTTGTTCTTAAACTTTTCATGGCGTCGATTTATATCGTTTTTCGGTACCCGGAGCACTAGTTTACGCGGTATCGTACAGTTAACGTAATGGCTTCGTTTGAATTGACTGGTGGTAGGTCTCTCATTATGTAAGAGGCCGTCTGGGTGGGTACCACCGCAATGTCTATTTCTACCGCCAAGCAACAGTGCATGCACTGTTGTGTTTCGGTTTGAAGGACATTGTAGCTAGTATAACTACTGGACATAATGAGACTTAACATCTTATGTCTCAGGATGACGAGCGCAGTGGAATGCCACACAGTACTTTGTAAGAAAAGTTGCTGGATGGTGTTGCTACTGTTTATGGGTGGTCGTATCGCTTACCATCAGGCGAACGGCATGCTCGTCTCGTCATTCTATGCTATAAAAAAAAAAAAAAAAAATTGAAATAAAACTATTTTGCGGAGTTCATCGCGGTTTTTGTATTTTCTCCTACCTAACTAAAAACCTAATATCCTTTGCAATTGCAAGACGCGGGATTTGAACCCACGACCTCAGCGCGGTGTCGTATCGCGCATGTAATGCAAATACGCTATCGAAGAATACTAATCATTTTAGGATTCCGTACCTCAAAATGAAATGAGGAACACTTTTTTGTCCGTCCGTCTGTCTTCCACGAATCTTTTCTCAGAAACGCGCAAAGATATCAAGTTGAAATTTATATTAAACTAGCATTGCGCGCGGCTCCGCCCGCATGGAAAAGTTTTCCGGGATAAAAAGTAGCCTATAGCACTCAGGAGTAATGTAGCTTCCTACTAGTGAAAGAATTTTCAAAATCGGTCCAGTAGTTCCTGAGATTAGCGCGATCAAACAAACAAACTCTTCAGCTTTATATATTAGTATATAGATATTCGAGCCTACGGTCTCTTTCAGCTGTGAAAAAATCAAACTTGTAAGTCAACGCGATCGTAAGATATGACCGTTTATGTCGCATATTTTCGCATATTTTGCGATTTCGAAAGGAAATCGCAACCTATAGGATACTTCCCGTTGATCTAGAATCATGAAATTTGGCAAGAAGCAAGGGCTTATAGCACATGTAAAGGAAAAAATATTAAATAAATAAAAATCGAATTTACGAACTTTTTAAACCTGATTAATTTATTAATTAATTTTGGCGACCTATTGAAAAGATATCTACTTAGATACCTCACCTAAAAGTTTGTCGGCACCCTCAGTAAGCGAGTCCTTTAATACTTGCTAGATACTTATCCTAGAAAAATATAGTTACAACTTAGTTCAAAAACTTTGACAACCACAGCAAAATCCATACATAATTCTGATACAAGAATAAATATAATTAATGATTCTAATCCTAGGGGAATTGAGATGTTTGTACCACCATTAATCATATGACAATGGCATTGTGCGCAGGTGGTAGGCAGAAAGCACATAAGTACATACGACGAGACGTTTACTTAGCACGGATTTGAAATGCAGTTCAATGAGTGTTAAAATTTATTTTTGTTTTTTATGGAATTTCTCTTAATCATTTTTTATATAATAAAGTTGTTTAATTTATTTGGTGTGTAGAAGAGATTTCCGGTTTAAAAGTTCCGCTACATATATTTTACGGGATAAAATGCAGCCTTTTTCCTTCCCGGGATCTTTATTTCCATACAAAAATACAATAAAATCTGGTAATTGAGTTTATTGCATTCAGACAGACGCGACGGGGGACTTTTTATAATAGTTAAGGACAATGAAATCAAATAATTAATTTGAACCGATAAAATTTAACATTATGTAGATTCCATAGCTTAGATTTTTGTATTGGATTCCCTAATAAATTACACTTTTATTTAGAAATTTAGATAAAAGTTACAATAATATCAATTTACATTTCCGGCAAATTCAATTGCGATCAATATATTCGGTTTAGGAGTGGACGATAGCCTAGTTGGGAATGGAACGGTCTGTCGAGACGGATGTCCGGAGGTTCTAACCCCACATTTCTGATTTTTCGAAGTTTTGTGAGTATTGTTATCGTTCGCTTTAACGGCAAAGGAAAACATTGTGAGGAAACCTACATACCTGAAAATTCTCCATAAGAATTTCGAGGGTATGTGCAGTCTGCCCGCACTAGGCCAGCGTGGCGGACTAAGGCCTAAACCCTCTCAGTAGTAGAGGAGGCCCGTGCTCAGCAGTGAGCAGTATATAATACAGGGCTGATAGCATTGCATTGCAAGACAATAAGGTACAACATCTGATATGTGTTTTATGATAACTTATGGTCTAGTGAGCTAGACCATAAGTTTCGTCAAAATTATTACCATATTTTTTGTCATACATCGAAATCTTTGAGTACAGTCGGCGCCAAAACAGCTGAATCATATGACTAATGGTACACGCTTGGGGAGGCTTGGCATCGCGGGTCCCGGGAAATACTGCACCGGGAACATTCCGGAATACAAACTTATATACTAATATTATAAAGACGAAAGATTTGAATTTTTGTATGTTTGTAATAAACTCAAAAATTACTGGACCGATTTAAAAAATTCTTTCACCAGTATAAAGCTACGTTATCAGCGAGTAGCATAGGCTACATTTTAACCCTGGAAAATATAAAGCGGGACTTGTATCCCCGAAAAGCTGTTACGTAGACGAAGCCGCCAGCAAAAGTCAATGTTTTATATTTTATCAAAATCGGTTCAGTGGTTTAACCATCAAAACTTAACAGACTTGATCTTTATTTCAATAAAATTTCAGAAGCAGGTTGTATAGTCAAAATCAGCTTTCAAAAAGTAGCCTAAAACCTTCCCAGGGTCTTGAACTGTCTCCATACCAAAGGAGACGTCCGCTTTTAGTATGGGCGCTGGGCCTCAAAATCTAACCAGGTTCAAACTTTAGGGATATTAAAGTGGCAAAATATGGAACTTAGATCCATTAAAAAAATATTTTTAGACCCCTCCATTCATAACTAACTTTCTTAAAAACGTTCATAGTAAGTGTAGTTTTCTAGCCAAACAAAATTACATAAATCTCAAAATCGGAGCTCTTTAAAATTCAACGAATTATTGCAAAAGGCTAATTTTCAGGAGTTTTATCCAAATATATATCAATTGTTTTGTTTAGAATTTCAGGCCCGTTTTTGGACATGTCCTTGAAATGAAATGAAAAGAAAACACTTTATTGTACACACCGCATAAAGCAAAACGAATACAATTATAGTTTAGAGAAAAAAAATATAGAAAAATACGTGCGACAATAGGCGGTCTTATCGCTAAAAAGCGATCTCTTCCAGACAACCCGTAATTATAGTGAGAGACTAAATATAGTATATATAATATAATACCAGCCCTGTATTATATACTGCCCACTGCTGAGCACGGGCCTCCTCTACTACTGAGAGGGTTTAGGCCTTAGTCCACCATACTGGCCTAGTGCGGATTGGCAGACTTCACATACCCTCGAAATTCTTATCGTGAATTCTCAGGTATGTAGGTTTCCTCACGATGTTTCACTTCACCGTTATAGCGAACGATAATTGATAAACAATACACACATAACTTCGAAAAGTCAGAGGTGTGTGCCTTGGGTTTCGAACCTCCGGACATTGTCTCGGCAGACCGTTCCATTCCCAACTAGGCTATCGTCCACTTTATCCAATATAGTATAGCATAATCCTTTCATCGAAATTCGTTTGGTAGGTTTTGAGTTTATCGCATGCAAAGGCCGGGGTTTGTTTGTTTGTTTTATAATCTCTTCCTAGCCGATTTCGGCCTCGCCTGCCAATCTCAACAGAGATCAGCCAGGTACGCAGGAGATATTATAGTGCACAAGTGTGCGCAATACACAATTTGATTTGTTTTATACCATGGAAGGAAACAAACAAATCATTTTATTTGATTTAAAAACCAGTCCAAATGATTAGCTGAAATTTTTAAGTTGTAATTGGTCTACGTAGTTACCTGAAGATTGATAAATCAAGTCTATATTAAGTCTGTTCCATAAAATTATGAACTCGAAACCAAGATATATTGAAATGGGACCTTTTCGAGACCCTAATTTACAAAATGAAAAAGGAATCAAGGAAATAGACTCACAATTTTCAAAGAAATCAGTGTATACTTATGTTACTGGTAGTAGGTCTCTCATATGTAAGAGTCCGTCTGGGTGGGTGCCACCGCAATGTCTATTTCTACCACCAAGCAGCAGTGTGCATGCACTGTTGTGTTTCGGTTTGAAGGACATTGTAGCCAGTGTAACTACTGGACATAATGAGACTTAACATCTTATGTCTCAGGATGACGAGCGCAGTGGAATGCCACACAGTACTTTGTAAGTCAAGGTGCTGGATGGTGTTGCTACTGTTTATGGGTGGTCGTATCGCTCACCATCAGGCGAACGGCAGGCTCGTCTCGTCATTTGATGCAATAAAAAAAAATATACATAAAAAAATACTAACAAACGAATTGAAAACCTCCTCCTATTTTAGAAGTGGGTTAAAAATGAAAATAATCGAAATTTATCTCCAAAGGGGATAGGCAGAGGCGCAACTAGTGCACCCATTTTTCGTCGTACGTATTCCGTCATATGGTTCCGCACACATTCCAGATTCCGAGCTGATAATGATTAGAAAAATCCAATATCACTTTGCCCGACCCGGGGATCGAACCCGAGGCTTCAGAATTGTAGTCATAATACAACTACGCCACCGAGGCAGTCATATATATAAATTAAATAGCTCTTATAACAATAAATAGAAAAAAATATTGATATAGTATCACACTCACAAACAACCTTATAACTTTCCATTACAATAAAAAGTCCCTATTTCCGTTCCGACCCCTCTCTGCCGCCCTTTATGTAATACATAGGGGTGAAACGTATAGGGGATGGTATCGGGGCAATCATCCCTTCACAGGGGTCGTATTGTTTGATTAAAGGCGGAATAAATATAGGGTTTTAGACGTGGTTCCACTTACTAAGTTGGCAATATATCGCTAAGTTCAATAGAATTACTCTTATAATCGACTAGCTTTTGCACGCGGCTTCGCCCGCACGAGAGTTATTCCTGGATAAAAGTTTAGTTATACTTTTTCCCGGGATAACAAGTAGCCTAAAACCTACCCAGGTTCTCGAACTGTCTCCATATCAAATTTCATCGATATCCGTTCGGTAGTTTTAGAGTTTATCACATACAAACTTTGCCACCCCTTTTCACAACTTAGGGGTTGAATTTCGCAAAATCCCGTCTTAGTCAGCACCTACGTCCTAAAAGGAACCCCCATGCAAAATTTGAGACTCCTAGCACTTGTAGTTTCTGAGATTTCGTGATGAGTAAGGGAGTGAGTGACCTTTCCCTTTCATACATATTATAGATTTTACCGCTTGGTGATAAATGCTACTCGTCACAAACAACAAATACAAAAGTCACTCTATTATGCTCCCAAGTAAAGGAGTACCATCTAAAGTAGTTTTTTATTCCGATAACTGTCAAATTAAATTTACTTGTACCTTTTAAACTGTCCTATAATATTAATAATGCGACATTATGAAATATAAGTTTTACTTGCGTATTTAAATATTTTTACTATAACAAAAAAATTACCGCCTTCAAATAACATTAAAATCCGAAAAAATTACATCATCTATATACTGATTACCTATTTTAGAGACGGTGAACTAAAAAATAAATATAAGCGGCGATAGCCTAGTTGGGAGTGGAACGGACTGCCGAGACGAATGTTCGCAGGTTCAAAACCAAGAGCAAGCACCTCTGACTTTTCTAAAAAGTTATGTGTGTATTCTTTGTGAATTATTGCTCGCTTTAACGGTGAAGGAAACCTGCATGCCTGAGAAGTTCTCTATAATAAGAATTTCAAAGGTATGTGAAGTCTGCCAACCCGCACTAGGCCAGCATGGTGGACTAAGGCCTTAACCCTCTCCGTAGTAGAGGAGGCCCGTGCTCAGCAGTGGGCAATATATAATACTGGGCTGGTATGGTATGGAACTAAAAAATATACGACGAATTGATAACCTGCTCCTTTTTTGGAAGTCGGTTAAAAAGCAATGCAGGCAATGTTAATAATAAACCCAGAAACCACCGCGCTGAAAGATTTTTGGTGGATGAATAGCTCATGTCGTGGACTACATAAAAAAGAATACCGGCAGTGAATACCATACATGAAAAATTATAGTCTTTCGACATTTGCTGACTATGTATAATATTTACTGCCTATAACTTAATTTTAAAACTTACCGGTCTCGGTATCGACGGTGTACGACAGCCCGGCCCACGGGTCATCCTGGATAGAGAGAAATAAGCTATATCTTTACAATTTATAGTCACAGGTTCATATCCCGCGAACACGCAACGCTTAATGCCTATTTCCAACCAAAAGATCAAAAGAGTTTATTTTAAAAAAAGGTTTTACATTTTATAAAAAAAAACATTAAAACGGTACTGATATCAAAAAAAAAATACATTTATGACCACTTTTGTACCCTTCAATTATAATTATGCAATTATTACAATATTCAAAATTCGAATAAAGAATATGAATTCAAATTTCGAACTAACATATTCTCTCTATGGGCGTATTTAAATTTAAAATGTTCCAACAAAGAATCCATAGACGCCTATTTATTTTATTTAATAACATTTTAGCTTACCTCCTTAATTTCCGGATCTAGTAGAGACACCTTCACCTTCTCAATCTCGACTTTCTCCCTCTCAGCTTTCTCTTCTTTTTGCTTCTGCAGATTCTCCTGGGCCTTTTTCAGGTCGTTGTCAATCTCATGACTTAGCACTTTGGTGGCTTGTGGACCCTCCTAAACACCAAAATATCTGATTTTCATAACTAAATAACGAAATATTGCACTGCGATTATCTTCAGAAGATATTATTTTAACACACACACTCACGCCTTTTATCCCCGAAGGGGTAGACAGAGGCGCAACCAAATGCACCCACTTTTCGCCGTGCGTATCGCCATATCGAGTACAAATTCCAGACCCCGGGCTGATACTGAATAGAAAAATCCAATATCACTTTGCCCGACCCAGGGATCGAACCCGAGACCTCAGCATTGGAGTCGTACCGTAATACAACTACGCAACCGCGGCAGTCACATTTTAACTCCCTTTTAATATATCTTAGAAATGATTTTTCTAACTGAAAGACACAATTATTCGGCTGATGAACGCCATGACTACAGAATATTGTATTGAGCTTGTTATGAAGAGATGTTTGTGAATTCTCATACATGGTCCGGTACACACAGGCCGGCATAATTGTGTCGAGGGATAATCACCTCTCGTTAGCCGACACTCCACCTGGATCCCACTTCCTTAACCATCAAGTGCAGTAGGGTCACTTTGCCGAATGGCAAAAAACCCAAGCTATTATTGACCCGTATCACTTCCTAGCCGATTTCAGCCACGGCAGCCAATCTCAACGGAGATCAGCCAGGTATGCAGGAGATATTATAGTGCACAAGTGTGTTTTTTTTTTTTTTTGATAGCATAGAATGACGAGACGAGCATGCCGTTCGCCTGATGGTAAGCGATACGACCACCCATAAACAGTAGCAACACCATCCAGCAACTTGACTTACAAAGTACTGTGTGGCATTCCACTGCGCTCGTCATCCTGAGACATTAGATGTTAAGTCTCATTATGTCCAGTAGTTATACTGTGTGCGCAATACACAGGTGCACTCGCTATTCCTTCACTCTTATAGTCCGGTGAGACGGCAGACATGACCGGAGGAGAGATCAGCCGCAGGACCAACGGCTTTACGTGCTTTCCGAGGCACGGGGGTATCACACCGCCAACTTCCTGACTCCGAGCTACGACTGAGTAATTTTTAAGATGGAAAAACCCAGTCACAATGTTTTTGGGTCGACCCGGGATTCATACCCAGGACCTCAGCGCGCAAATCGTACTCGTAGCGCGTACGTAATACAACTACGGCACCGAGGTAATAAGGACTAATTTGCACTTACCGGTTGAATAGGATCCTCGAGAGAGAAGCCCATGTCCACATCCTGCTTCCAGAGTACTTCGATGAGGTCCATGTCCTGAAAAAGAAATATATTTTGAATAATGCTACTCATATTGTAATTTATACATGGAGTTATAAGAATTTAAAAAATGTTATAACGGATTTCTCTGTAAAAAATATATCATTTGAAATTAGAACAAAAATATACTTTTATTCTGGAACAAATAATTATAACACACAACGATAAAATAAAATTGAAAAAAGAATACCTAATTTTCAAATAAATCTTATGTTTAAACTTGTCATCGAAAAATAGAGATAATTAGAAAAAGTCTAGTACTTATACATAGACACTATAATTTTATTCAAAATCTTTATGACTTTTCTAAGGAGAGACCATAAGCAAGATAGATTTTGACAGATATTAACAAATTACTTCTCTACGAACCGAATAAATCACACCAAGCCATTGATGTATTAAAAAACCCTTTTTAATACATCAATGCACCAAGCCAATATTTTGAAACAAAATCTCGGCTATGACATTCTAAAAAAAGCGGTAAAATATCTCACGCGTCCATCTTGCAAACGGCCGTTGTAATGCGTGTTATCATTTCAAATCTTTTCCAACGATATCAGTGCCATCTACGCGAAATGTGAGAATAGACAAATGTAGAGAAACTGTAAACATTGTTTTATTGTCTTTATTTATTTTTATTAATTACATACAGCAGGCAAAGGAAATGAATTTTTATGGTGGGATTTTGCAATAAAATGAATTAGTGAGTTTTTATATAGTTTAAATGATTGTACAAACTTTACGACAAGTCTTATTTTATACAAAATATATTATAAATGCATTTATGAAGATGTTTGGATAGAAGAAACACAGAAATTGTTGATCGATTTGGAATGAAATTTAGCACACAGATAATTTTTTTTCGCTTGTAACACGAGATTGTCTATACCGTCCAGTTCGTGGGGAAAGGCGGATGGTTGTGTTGGGCTCACCAGTGTTACATCGTTTGAATGATGAAATCCGATCGACCAACACCCTAGGACTGAGATATAAATCTAGTGCTAAGTTAACAAATGCTACTTTTTATCACACAAAGTGCTGTGGAACTTTTAGCCCATAAAGGAAGTGCACGCAAGGAAAGTCGCGAGCAACACATTGTCTTATAAATCAGAAGTCATAAGTTCAATACATCGACAATCGTTACCAAAAATAGTTAGTTTATGAAACTTATGTTCCGTATAGCATATAGTTTCGAAATTTAGCAACTATTTAGAAGTATACATTAACGACATTATACATGTTATTGTAATAGCGTAATATAAATAAAAGATACAATCTAAATTAACATGTTTGTAATTTGTATTATTTTGGTGTAAGTAAAAAAATAAATAAGAAATTATAAATGTCAAACTGACGTTTTGCAATGGCGGGAAATTGCATCAGTTTATAATTATAAAATGACCAACGTGTGAATTATATATACAATACATAATATAAATCAATCCATTGTGAAATCTAATACATAAAGCATAGGAAACAAGTTTTATTTTTATTAATACCGCCATCTTTAATTGGCTTAATACAGACTTAATAACTAATCTCTTCGTAAATGACCATACCGCTGGCCGGTTATAAAATTGAAAAAAGAATAAACACGCGCAAAGCGATCCTCATCTCTAACCCCCAAAAATAAAGTCTGAAATCCAATAACAAAAGCAATGAAGATCGATTTCGATTCGAAAATTCAAATATCGAAATTACACGAACTTTTTACTGACATAATGATTTATATAACATATTTAACGCTCCAAAATATACTCTATTTTCTTGGAAGAAAGTTGAAAATCAATCGCTGGTGTACTTCTCCCGCGGAATAGACTCGCTAGGGGTCTCCGCGCCGCAACACAGCGGGATAATTTTTTTTCGAATACATTCGTGTAGTTGACAGCTTTTTGATTGCATTTTATTGAAACACACTGATACTTATATACGAGATATTATGAATAATGTTGGGATGCGCTTTGAAACGGGCATCAATATTACATAATAAAGAGATGTGGCAAAGGGTCCATATATTGCGAAGAAGATACTGACTTTCTTTTTAGAAAATTTCCCTCCTCGCCATTGAACTTATGACTTTGGAGAGATTTAATACCTAAAACTACTGAATTGATAGTAAATCTTTGACTATAGGAATCTGAAGTATCTTAAAATAACAATTCAATCAATCATTGTAAAACAAAGTGGCCCGCCGCGTCCATCTATACGCGATAAACTCAAAAACCATAGAACGAATTTCGATGTTTTGTATGGAGATAGTTTGAGAACCTGGGAAGGACATTGGCTAGTTTCCATCCCGGAGAAAATCTTTCACACGGGCAAAGCCGCGTGAAAAAGCTAGTTAGTTTTATTCTGGATAGAGATAACAAGTAATAATATTCAAAACCGCAAGATTTCAATATTCATCCTATGTAGAGTCACTAACATTTTAAATATGACAAAAAAAAGTGTGTGTGTACTTATGTACACGCGTTAGAAGTTATACTTCTTTGGCGTAACAAGATAAAAATCTTTTTAAATAACGCGCCAAAAGAAGTATAACTTCAAAATCTTTCGCCTTATTCTACGTTCAAAATTCAAAACTAAAATGTTGACTATAGCTAACTTCAGGGTGTCGGTTTTTCGTGACGGAATGCGTGCGCATCGTAAAAATTTACTCTCATCATTTTCCCTAACGCGCCAAAAGAAGTATAACTTCAATAAACAGAAGAAATATTGCTTTATTATGTTCAATTCATAGAGCATTTTAGTATGTAGGGAATAACTGAATCTGCTGCCAATTGTTTGATTAATTAAAAGCTACATTACCCCTGACTACAGTTGTAGTTGTACTACTTTTTCCCAAGACGATATTTTACGCACAATTTATTTATGTATGATCAGTTAAAAATCTAATTTATTTATTGATTAACGATGTTATGTAATGTTATAGATTCTTCTTGTTCTTTTTTTGTATTTATGTTTTATAATAGCGTTTGTTCACTCTTTTGGCTCAACATGTGCTACTTTATTGTGGGAACTTTGCTGGATTGTGATATATTTTAGTGTTAATCTACTTTAAGGAAATATTGTTCTGTTTGTTTCCCGAATATTAATAAATAAATAAATAATGACTAAAGGCTGATTCGAAATAAACTATCCAGACTGCTAACTGCGCGTTAATCGTAGGAATAAGGTAATCAAAATCATTTGTAACTTGTCGAACTTTATTCCGATTGGTCCATTTTAAAATAAAATATAATCCTTTACTCATCACGTAGGCAAACATAGTTGAACTTATGATAAGTCAAGATACATTAAATTGATTATAATTATTATTATTAATACCAAAGGTCACTTGTATGACTACCGACATTTTTATTGGGAGTAAAATCAATGATGAGAAATAAACAAAAACACAAAAGCCAGCTCGGGCTGGCAGAAAAGGGGATATAAAAAAGAGAACATTTTATTAAAAAATAATGGGAGGAACGCGTCGCGGTCCTCACCGGTAAGGACACTACAGACCCTAGCCTAGCTAAGCTACCAGCCTTTCACTAGCTACCTAAGCGATGACGATTTTCTTAATGGATCGATTGTAGCAACTAGCGGTTTTAATTTTTTATATAGAAATAGCCGATTGTTATAGAATAAACTATCTTATGTTTTAGTTTTCCCGGTATAGAAAGTAGCCGATGTCTTCAGGGTCTCAAACTATCTCCATATTATTTCATCAGGTGAGATAGTGGTCATACGCAAGCCTATCGGTAGTAAAAAAAAAAAAAAAAAAAAAAAAAACCAAATCCGTTTTTGAGTTTAACGCGTTCAAACAGGCGCAGCGTGCGCCTTTGTTTTATAAAATGTAAGGATAATATGTAAAGCGGGGTTAAGATTAGGTAGAAAACTTGCAGAAGTTATCTTCCGCAAGTGATTTTTACAATGTAAACTGTCACGGCGAGAGTTCGACAAATTTTCGAGCTTGCAGCGAGTCGCATGTGCACAGAACTATTGAAACAGCTTTTGCCCGCGCCTCCGCCCGCGTTTAAGTTTTTCCGTGAATAAAGTCCCGCTTTGTATTTTCCGGGTAGCCTATGTGTTAATGCAGGACATGATCTACCCGTGTGCCAAATTTCATCGAAATCCGTTCAGTAGTTTTCGCGTGAAAGAGTAACAAACATACATATATCCATTCTTGCAAACTTTCGCGTTTATAATATTAGTAGGATTGCCGCTAGTGGACACGCATGGAAGTTCTTGCGCAATATATTACTGCGAGAACTTGCTAGTCGAATCTTAGCTTAAGAGGTAATCCGAAACATAAACGGCAAACGGTAGTGGCCGGGGTCTAACTTAGTAGGGACGTGTGCGGTCGTTATGGGGACGCCCTTCATTTATTTATTTATTGCACTTTATATACAAATGTATATCGGCGGACTTAATGCCAAAGGCATTCTCTCCCAGTCAACCTTAGGGTGGTGCAGAGATAAATAAGGTAGGTGCATCAAGGTAACTTGTCAGGTATACACGATTACTAATTAAACATATATAAATGTATATATACGATATATACTTAAAATCAATAAAAAATATATTATATATAAATAATATATTTAAGGTACCAGCAACCGCCCCAAGGGACGATAGCCTAGTTGGGAATGAAACGGTCTGCCGAGACAATGTCCGGAGGTTCAAAACCCCAAGGCACACACCTCTGACTTTTCGAAGTTACGTGTGTATTGTTTATCAATTATCGTTCACTTTTACGGTGAAGGAAAACATCGTGAGGAAACCTACATACCTGAGAATTCTCTATAAGAAGTTCGAGAGTATGTGAAGTCTGCCAATCCGCACTAGGCCAGCGTGGTGGACTAAGGCCTAAACCCTCTCAGTTGTAGAGGAGGCCCGTGCTCAGCAGTGGGCAGTATATAATACAGGGCTGGTATTATTATATTAACCGCCCCTTATGCGCTAGAGGGCCACCGCGGGGTTTTGGTTTGTATGCCGGTTGGTGTTAGTGTTAAGGACCCGGTCCAGCTCGATCGGATCCCATCATTCCCGGACGATCTTATGTTGGGCCGTAAGACCGGTGTGCCCAACATAACCGCCTTTTCCACGGACTAGATGGTACCGACAATCTCGTTTTCACACACACACACGTACTCACGCCTTTTATCCCCGAAGGGGTAGGTATAGGCGCAAGTAGTGCACCCACTTTTCGCCGTGCGTATTCCGTCCCATAACGTGATAGGGGGCGAGCCTATCGCCATATCGGGCACAAATTCCAGACTCCGGGCTGATACTGAATAGAAAAATCCAATATCAATTTGCTCGACCCGGGAATCGAACCCAAGACCTCAGCATTGCAGTCATACCGTAATACAACTACGCCACCGAGGCAGTCCGTTTTCCTCTAATTGGTATAATCTTAGTAATCACTTGAAGCTTAAATCTCCGCCCTTCTATATCAACTTATAAAACCCTGCCAAGAGACTGGCCACTATTCTGAAACCGAAAAAATAAAATGATTACAAAAAAATACTTTAAGTCACTATGTAATTATTATTTTTATCTCTTTATTTAATTTGGGGACTTTTCTCCAACATGGATATGCCAGTCCCATCATAACTTAACCTTAAACTACAAAATCAACTTAGATTATGTAATTATATTTTATTCGGAATGCACTATGTAATTAAAAACAACGAAAAGGAAGCGACATTAAGGTAATTATTTTTGTCATATGTATAAAATATTAATTCCAAGATCTCAAAATATGTAATTAGGTTCGCGCTTTGCTAGGACTAGAGTGGAAGAAATGTATATTGTGCATATACTAAAGCCACCTATGATCACTTGGATTTATTAACATACTTTGATAGCCTACACGTGTCGCCATCTACATGTTAATAACAAATGCTTAACAGCGCTATCTACATTTGCCTGCAAACTATAATATTGAGAATAACGCCATCACGTTATCGTGACTGGAAACTGAAAACGCAACACTCACATTCCTGCTACTTGACAACAGATGTCGCTACGTGCGCAAATTGTGGAATAAAATTTAACTACAAAACAGGAAATCAGTTTGGCCTATAAGGAAAATATAAAATCGCAACATTGTTAATTCGTTAGTTATTATTATTAAATTTCGACACCTTTGCAACTGAAATATTAATGGAGAACCAGCAACGTATAGTACCGGAAAATATCAACAGATGGCGTTGCGCGTCCGCAATGGATTGTTCCAGAACACGTTTCAAGAAAAAAACGGGGTTTTAGCACTGCAGCCAACAAGGTCACCAGCGGTCAAGGCCTAGCAAGGTCAAAATTCGTAAACTAAATTTGTGTACTACGCCTACTCGCCGGCGATGCAACTTCAAATCCGTCATATTACATCCATCTCACTCACTCTCACATATGCATATATGTATATAGAGCTGTCCCCTTTCCGCGCTGTCACACGTGACTAACTTTTATATATAAATACTGAGAATTGGTTTGTCTGTTGGATGTTTTTGTAGCAGTTTGTTTAAATTGAGATTCATATCTTAATACTGATTATAAATTTTATTTGCTAAATCTTTTGGTACGTAATATAACAGACACACTAGAAATCGTGTGCCGACATTTCTTTAGTAATTTCTGGACTACATTGTCCTTACAATGAGATGCAGTGTTATTCACTTTGCCACAGATAAAAAATAATCAAGCTCATAACTAACCTAGGACTAAAAATGGCGTTGTCAAATCAGGTTTTCAATCGACAAATCTTGTTTAATTAAAGCGTTTGAATAATAAACAGCTGTTTGAATGTTGTAAACACTTAGACTGTGGCGTATTTTCTAATAGTTCTCGAGCGAGTCCATTTATAACTATGTGTTGTCTATTTCTAATAAGTAATGTGTTTACATTAGAACATCGTAGCCAATTTAATTTACGTATGTATATCTAAGTAGTTATTTTTTAGCATCACAAAAGTGTTTTGCAGTTATGCACATGTCTATGTTAAATGAAGTTACATTTTAAAATACATTTTTAATCTAGCTGTTGCCCGCGGCTCCGCCCGCGTGAATGAGTTTTTCCGGGATAAAAGTCCCGCTTTATATTTTCCCGGGATAAAAAGTAGCCTAAGTTACTCCTTATTACATCAGCTACCTGCCAATAAAAGTCCCGTCAAAATTGGTCCAGCCATTTCAGAGATTAGCCGGAACAAACAGACAGACAGAAAGACAGACAGACAAAAATTGTATAAAATGTTATTTTGGTGTATGTACCGTATATATATTCACATATACATGTAGTAAAAAACGGTTATTTCAATATTACAAACAGACACTCCAATTTTATTTATATGTGTATGTATAGATAACTTATAATACCTTAGTATAGTACTATTAAGTCATAAACATACATTTATTTTGTCTGTAAAATTAGTTTTTAATACACGGACGAGTAAACGGTCCTCCATCTCGTGTCAAAATGGTTAAAACCGGTTTTGATTATGTAAACTGACCGTGAAAATGAATTATCAACCTTTGTAATATTGCATATTTTACGAAATAACACGAACCTTGTGCGAAGACTAACTAGTGTAGTAAAGTGTAGTGCATAATTACAGCGAACAAATAATAGTGTCAGTGCTAAGTATATAATAACACACGAACAAAGTGATTTTTATGTTATCAGACTTTAAAAAAGTGCCTAGAACATTATTCTTAGTTGTAGTAAACTTATCACCTAGAAAATTAAGTTAGAATAATATTGCTTATTAGTCTTATAGACTAGATTGTAATTTATTGCTAAGAACCTAGTTCTTACAACAAAGGATAAAAAACGCGACGCTCCTTACATAACATGCGTTTTCCTTTACAAGGGTAGGCACATGTAACACCCATTCCGCTACTTAGGTCCCATGTAGGATCTATTATCATTCACCGATTTTATTTCTGACTGAGGATCGGACACTGGGCAAATTGTATGAAACTCTTATTACCCTACGCGGGAATCGAACCTTGGACCGACTGAACTAAGTACTGTCAATCTTTTTAATTTGGTTGAATCGTTTCATTTAGTTGAATAGAAATAGGTCCAATTATATCTTAAGTCTCAACCAATACATCTATTGCGCTACAGAGACTATTCAAATCTATATGAATATTATAAAGCTGAAGAGTTTGTTTGTTTGTGTGGTCGAATGCGCTAATCTCAGGAACTACTGAACCGATTTTGAAAATTCTTTCACTAATAGGAAGCTACATTACTCCTGAGTGCTATAGGCTACTTTTTATCCCGGGAAAATATTTTTATCCCGGAAAAACTACTTCACGCGGGCAAAGCCGCGAGCATCACCTTGTGAACAATAATAAATGTTAACACAAACATTTCTCGAAGCGTTCAAATAATTTTTTTTTTTAATGAATATCAAAATGTGAAAAAAGTTTTTTGTTTCTAACTAATATAAATACTTACGAACTCTGATAAAAGACAATACCGGACAGTTATTTTTGCGAGAGGTCATCTTAAGATGGTCACCAAAAATAGTGAAGAAAACATTACGTATAAATTATCTAACTTTACATAATTAACGAACGAATCTTACAAATTCGCGATAGTGTTAAAATGTGCGGGCGCGTGACGCGAGGTCAATCACCTCGCGCGAGTCAACGAACGATTTAGGACACTTCTATAGGCAGGTAAATCGCAGTATTTACAAGGTAGCTTCTAACCAGTGTTTTATCTATTTATGTCATGCGTAATTCAGTTACATCATAATCAGCCACACGACGTCCACAGCTGAACATAGGCCTCCCCTAAAGATTTCCAGACGGATCTGTTAAAAGCGGTCCGCATCCAGCGTGTTCCTGCGACCTTTATCAAGTCGTCTGTCCACCTTGCAGTTGGACGGCCGACGCTGCGCTTGCTAGTACGTGGCCTCCACTCGAACACCTTTTTGCACCATTTGCCGTCAGTTCTTCGAAGTACGTGCCCTGCCCACTGCCACTTCAGCTTGCTAATTCGCTGGGCTATGTCAGTGACTTTCGTTCTTCTACGGATCTCCTCATTTCTGATTCAGTTACATAAGAATTTGGAACTTTGTCCGCACTAGGCCAGCGTGGTGGACTGAGACCTACTCTTTTTATTGAGATTGACTGACGAGACGAGCATGCCGCTCGGGACATTAGATGTTAAGTCTCATAATGCCCAGTGATTACGCTGGAGACAATTTCCTGCAAACTGAAACAGAACAGTGCATGCACACTAATGCTTGGTAGAAATAGACATTGTAGTATACACCACTGCCTTCCCCTGAAACTAGCGTGATGTAAGGAAGTGCCGAACAGGGAAGTTAATTACTGATTTATAACGTTTATTGCTTAGGTGTTTTCTGTTGAAAACAGCATCAATTTTATGAACACAATCATACATACGTAACGTATAAAAATAAAAATGTTGTCATAATTTTTTGCGTAGTGACGAATTTTCGTATTAACATATTAGCATGTAACGTGGTATTTGCTGGGACTGTGGTCTCTAGTTCGATTCCATGGCGATGGTTTATTATTTAAACTATTTTCCCTCCTTTTGATAAACTATTTTCCCGCAATAAATTTGCCTGTATCACTCAAGAATAATGTAGTTTTCTATAAGTGAAATAATTTTCAAAATCAGTTCAGTCGTTCCAGAGATTAGCCCCTACAAACCTACAAACTTTTAAAATGAATATAGATTAATTTTATCGTTTGTTTTTATAGTAAACACATATCCATGCGTTTACCCCGAAGGGTTCGGTAGAGGGGAGAGGACGCTGTGCCAGTATAATTAATTAATTACATGACTTCTCTGAATTTTGAAGGTATGTGAAGTCTGCCAACCCGCACTAGGCCAGCGTGGTTGACTAAGGCCTTAACCCTCTCAGTAGTAGAGGAGGCCCGTGCTCAGCAGTGCGCAGTATACAGGGCTGGTATGAGTATGGTATGACTTAAATGAAGTATTTTTTATTGCAGTTGTTTACACAGATAGACCATGTCCTGGATTAACACATAGGTTACTTTTTAATCCCCGACAGTAAAAGAGGGATGTTATACGTTTAGGGTGAGTATCTGTGTGTCTGTGTATCTGTATATCTGTCTGTGGTATCGTAGCTCTCAAACGAATGGACTGATTTTGACGCGATTTTTGTTTGAAAGCTGATTTGATCGTTATTCCGGTAATGCTCTCGAAGTAAATTATCAGATATTTTAAACAGATGGCGATGACGTTCTGCTTGCGCTATCGATAGCTGGTGATTTGGGTATTTAGTAGCGGAAAAGACTTTTCACGCAAGCGAAACCGTGAGCTACCTAATCGAAATATACACATAGGTAGTCGAAAATCTAATCCCGAATTCAAGCAATGCCCCCTATATGTCTATACAGATTCTAGACGCGGTCGATGCACTAAAGGACGTCGCTCCAGCCTTTGTCTAACTTGAACCCTAAAAGGGAACGGTTAGGTCGAATTCAGTTTAATGACATTTGTTCTGAACAAAAAACAAACACGCTTTTATTTTGTAGGAAGAGGTGCAATAAAGAGACCCACTTTGCCCATGTGTTCCGTCCCATGATGTGATAGGGGGCGAGCCTATCGCCATATCGGGCCCAAATTCCAGTTTCCGGGCTGATACTGAACAGAAAAACACAATATCAGTTTGCCCGACCCGGGATTCGAACCCGGTATCGCAGAGCGGTGTCGTACCGCGCAAGACAACTACGCCACCGAGGTAGTCTGTATTCGATGTTAAGTTTTATATCTATACTAATATATAAAGCTGAAGAGTTTGTTTGTTTGAACGCGCTAATCTCAGGAACTACTGGACCGATTTTGAAAATTCTTTCACTAATAGGAAGCTACATTACTCCTGAGTGCTATAGGCTACTTTTATCCCGGTAAACTTTTCGACGCGGGTGGAGCCGCGCGCAATGCTAGTTATACATATGCATATACATTAAGTTTTAATATACATTAACTATTTAGTATTACTATAGGTTTTTACTAGAGAATGGGCACTAACGCGAACAACCATAGTATTTAAATCATTAAATTCAACCTCATAATGGGAAGTAACTGACTCCTGATATACAGCTACGCTAGTTTGGGAGTCAGGGACTAGTTTGAATTTGTACTACTATTTTAATGTACAATAAATAAATAAATTAATTAATAACCCATTCTTGCTGTGACGCAGTCGCGTTCGCAAAGACGCAAATGTACAACACGTGCCACTTTCGTTTTCGCAAACAACCTTGTTGCAATGCGATATTGTTTATGGCTTTGTTGTTATTTGGAAAATGTAATTCATACACACGCTGGATGCAGGCCGCTTTTGTCTGTCTATAAATCTTTAGAGGGCTGTGTTCAGCAGTGGACTTCATGATGATCATGAATCCTCAAAAGTCTTTTATGTCCGATGAGGTAGGCAACGCGACTAGTGCACTCACTTTTCGTTGTGTATTCTGTCCCATGATGTGATATTTCCATATCTGGCACAAATAAGAATTCAGACTGATATGATACTGAGGAGAACCATATATTATTTTACCTGACCCGGAGATCGAACCCGACCTCAGCACGGCGGTACAGCAATACAACTTCGCCGCCAAGGTGTACTAATAATATAAAAAAATAATACTAATGCGATTCAGAATTAGTCACTATATTTGGTCACCTGAACTATCTATGCAGTTGGTTACAATGTTATCTCAGAGAAAAACTTGCAATAATCAATCTGGCACAATGCCACAAACGTACACGTGGTGAAAAAGCGAATACGAATTACGCATTCGCGCGCGTGCCTGACGCATTGTCTTATCTGTTACGCGTGCAGAGACTATTGACCTTTGTTGCAATATATAATATCGAATCGATTTCGCATTATTACGCGTATTTACATTTCCTATTTTTGGTGCGTTTGATGAGTTTCATCTATCGTTTACGTGAATACTATACGTACACCAATTTCTATTTCAAAGAAGTACTTGTGTTTCTGTTGGACCATTGTATCCTGAATTACTATAGTAGGGACAAACTAATATGACCGGTATGACACGACACGGTTTTGAATTTTTTGGGTAGTCTACGTTCTCACAGAGTTATCGCTTTGGGAAAATTTTTTATTGTCATACCGGCCAGCTTAGTTTGTCCGAACTATAGATATAAAACTTAACATCGAATACAGACTACTTCGGCGTAGTTTTCTTGCACGGTACGACACCGCTCTGAGATACCGGGTTCGAACCCTGGGTCGGGCAGTGATATTGGGTTTTTATGCTCAATATCCTCCCGGAGTGTAAATTTGTGCCCAAAATGAACACACGGCGCATTGTGGTTACACCTCTGCCTACCCGTTCCGGGATAAAGGCGTGAGTGTTTGTTTTGGGATTGAACTGAACCATGATTAGGTGCGAAGCTTTATAATGCCCAGTAATTTGAGCTACGACGTCTTTTTTTATAGCATTCAACGACGAGACGAGCATGCCGTTTGCCTGATGGTAAGCGATACGACCACCCATAAACAGTAGCAACACCATCCAGCACCTTGAGTTACAAAGTACTGTGTGGCATTCCACTGCGCTCGTCATCCTGAGACATAAGATGTTAAGTCTCATTATGTCCAGTAGTTATACTGGCTACAATGTCCTTCAAACCGAAACAGAACAGTGCATGTACACTGTTGCTTGGCAGTAGAAATAGACATTGCGGTGGTACCCACCCAGACGGCCTCTTACATAATGAGAGATCTACCACCAGTAACGTCTAAGGGCCTCTATCTAAGGGTCCAGTATCCTCTATCTAAGTCCTCTATCTAAGGGCGGTATAAATAAATCAATCTCACGTTTGAGTCAAATCTCAAGTAGACATTTAATGTATTGAACTATTTAATAAACCAAGCTTAAGCTGCAATTTAAGAGCTTGTTCTCAGCTGAGTAAGCGCTGTTACACAAACATAACTGTCAAAATCCGGCACACATTGTAACTTGAGTTGTCATTTGAGTACAGTCAGCCACATAAGTAGCGGAACAAATTCAAAATTTCGAATCGCGTACACACGTTCAGTACAAATAAAACATATTTTTTCTTTGTGTAAAGTAAAGTAAATCACTTTTTTTATTATTGTAAAGACAAACGGAAATTGGTAAGAACCCAAAAGTGTAGAGGCAATTTGAAGTTTTGAATTTGTTTAGCTACTTATGTGGCTGACTGTACATGTTAATATGGGTTTATTAAATAGCGACTATCTCTTAAGATAGTCGCTGACCTATAGATGCTGACCTTAATTTGACAGCACCTCAGGTGATGCCAAACTTCAGAGCGAAATTGAGCATCTATTAAAATGGCCCTAGATACTTGAATACTTCTTGGCTAAGACATTGTCTTGGTACCATCAGATGGCTGATGGACCCTTGTATAGGAGACCACCAGCATATTCCACGACCTTTGCAGTTCCTATCAGGCATGCCTAGACATTGATAACAAATATCAATGCCAAATACCGAATTAAGAATGATAAAAGAAATTATCTATGAAAGGTTAACGAACGATGGTTTATGACTGCCTTGAAATAAAAGACTGCCTCAGTGGCGTAGTTGTATTACGGTAGGACTGCAAAGCTGAGGTCTCGGGTTTGATGCCGGGCGGGACAAACTGATATTGGATTTTTCTATTCAGTATCAGCCCGGAGTCTGGAATTTGTTCCGATTTGGCGACAGACTCGCCCCTTATCACATCATGGGACGGAATACGCACGGCGAAAAGTGGATGAATTAGTTGCGTCTCTTCTTCGTCTTCGTCTCGCCTTCGAGGATAAAAGGCGTGAGTGTGTGTATATATGTTGAAATAAAAGAACTAAAGAGTACACACCCGCTGTTTCACGAAGGAGTAGCTAGAGGCGCAAGTGCACGCACTTATGGCACTTTCCAGTCCTTGAAAGGGGCAAGTCTATTGAGATTTGTCATTTTTATAGAAAAATCTAATATCACTTTACCCGACTAAGGGATCGAACCCGAGTCCTCAAGCAATCGTAACGCAACACAAAGCCAGCGAGGCAGTTTAAATAACACCTTAATATAATTCATCACTAACTTAATTTATAATGTCAATGACTTACAAAGTTTTTGGGGACATATAAATAGTTGCATTGATTTTACAAATGGACGGTCTAGTATAATAATCAAGTAGATTAACTTTGAACATATAAAAAAAAGCATCACGCTATTCACCAATTTAAGGTGTAGGCAGAGATGTGACACTCTCATTTCAACAGTTATTTTAAATTCTATATAATAGGGATCTAACGACATATCAGGCATCATTTTCATACGCCAGACACTGCGTAATAAAATCACTTTACCCAACTCGGGAATCGAACCCTAGACAGCAAGACAATGGCAAATACAACACCGCCGAGGCAGTGACTCAAATCAACACCAATAAAAAAACTAATTATGATTCTACTGCTACTGTCACTCACCTCTTGCGTCAGTTCGTCGCCAGTGTGGTGTCCTTCATCTGGCTCCATCTTGACATCGGGTGACAGTATATCCATATCGCTCACACCACTAGAACTAGCCGTGAAGCTCGTACTGGCTCTCTCTCTTTTCACGTCCAAAACTAACTCTTCTTCAAACATTGGCGCCAACTCATAAACTTCGGCGTCCAACGGCTGATTATCAATTAAATATTTCTCTAAATTCTCTTGTTGTTTTACATCTATTTCTAAATCGTGTTTTAAGTCTTTAACGTCGAATAAGTCCCCGTACTCATGTAAATCTGCCATGTTCTGTTGAAACACAGAATCCTCTTCTAAGTCCATCTTCTCAGTCTTTGAAGTGAAGTACGGTACATAGTCTATCGCATTGTCGTTATAAAAGACGTCATTATCAGTCTCTTTCTTGACGTGGACGTCCAGAATTTCGTCATCAGGTTCCTTTTTAATATTCATGTCGTTTGGCTGTACAAGAAATTCATTAACGTCGAACGATCTTGTTGCTAATTCAGCGAAGACGTCGGTGTGGTTCTCAAAGAAGTCTGCTGAGAACGTGACGACGGCTTCGGCTGAGTCCACGACGGCAGCTGAGTCCGAGGACTCAACGTCCGAGTCATCGCTGACTTTCACCTCATGCGCTACGTTATCATCAGCGGAGACATCCTGGTCTGAAGTCTCATTAGCGACTGCCAGCGGGGCGGTATCGGTGGCCACGTTTAATAAATATGTATGAATCGGTCCTCCATTATGCCATGTCCGTCCATTGTTAAGACTCTGCCCGTACCGACCCAGGGAATTCAACTCCTCGAAAAGTTGTCTCTCATAGTTAATCAGGATGTTGTCCAGAGATTTCGGGTGGACGTATCTCGGACGGATGAGAGTCCGAGCTTCCTGTTCAAGAGACCAGTCGGAGCCGTTTGAGATGTTAAGCCCTGCGAGGAGTTGAGTGTCTCCTTCCAGATAGTCGTTGGGGTCGACTTTGAGGAGGCTCAACACCAGAGCGATGCGCAGGAGTTCGTCTCCATACAGTTTCTTCAAAGCAATCATTGTAACTAATTATTGAGCACTACTGAGATCTTTAAATTAAAAATAATCCACAGACGCTATATCCGAGTCCTTGTTTTGCTAAATTTCACTTCTTCTACCCTCCTCTTGCGTTTGTCTGGAGACATTTTGCACTGACGTCACTTCCTCCGCGCGCGCACTAGGGTGGAACACATTTTGTCCGCCATTTAGTCACTGGAGTCGGATTTTGGTACTTGGCCAATATTGTCACTTTTCGCGGAAAAATCTCTAACAAGTCACCTTTAACGTTGTTTCGGGATAATCTAAAATTCAAATAACAGTTTCTTTTAAACACATTAAAATTTAATCGGGTTTACGAATTTAGTTAACCCTTGACTTGGTATACATTACATCGGAGAAGGTTTGGAAAATGGACCGTAATAGATTGTGTTAAGGTCCTGAGTCACTTGGCACGTGGATATAATTCGATTCAAAAAATTTCAGACGCTTGCGTGATCGATAATTCGATACGGAAAGAAGGTTCTGTTATGAAAAAAGTCCCATTCGAAATTTAAATAATCAGAAAACACTAAAAGTCCGTGTTAAAAAAAAGTCTTTGTTTATCGCAATCCGAAAAGTAATTTTTAAAAACATCAACAAAAGTGTCCACTCGTTCTAAAATTAAAAACGCACAAACATTTCACTCAACAGCTGACCGAGACATCAAATAAAGAATACACGTATTGCGATTACAATATTTTTGTTTACACTGCAAATTTTGCGGCCAGTCTCATAATTGTTTATAACAGTTTATAAAATCAATGGAACAGAATTAAAAAGCAAAAGACAAACGAAACGCGTTCGAAAATTAAATTCGCGATTTCTTTGTTTACGTCGCGAGAGGACGCGCCAGCTTGCAACGGCGCGGTACGTAGAACTGCGAGCGAGCGACTCACGAGGCAGTCTGACTAACGCGACCAAATTAGATTGATCCCTCGCCACTACAATCATATAAAGACTGATAAGCCACGATAAAATGGCTGTTAAACTTAGGTCATCACATCTTTGTTTTCAATTTTCTTTTGTTGAGGAAAATAACTTTAAAATGATTTTATATTATCGACTGTAATTATTGCAACATTATGAGCTATATTATTTCGCCGGCAGAATGGATTTGAGATCGTTGCTTATCATTATTATAAGTTTTATCGCTCGTATCGTTTTGCGTTGTATTCAAATTATGAAAGTCCTGATTCTTATCACAATAATCAATAGAATCTATCTGTTTATGTACAATGACAATGTGTTTCCATTCTGACCTTGCGGCCTAGCTGTAAAGTCTTAACAATGTACTTGCATAATAGTTTTATAAATCAAAAAGTTTTATACAACCTGTGTACAAATATCTTTATCAACTTTACTAATATTGTGAAGATGTCTTCACATGGGTTTGTTTTGAAACTTGATAGCAATCTACATCTGTCGATTAACACCAGGCGAGACGCATTTTTCACATTATTTTTCCGTTCCCTAACGAAGACCCTGTACGGATATCTTTCACGGTCCTGTTCATATTCCGTCAGAATAAAAACAAGTAAACAAAGAAAATCGATCCTAACCTTGGTGCATGTCCATTTTTGTTTAGCATGAGTCAAGCTTGCCATTTAAAGAGACGAAACCATCAGGTGCCCTACCCTCAGATAAAACCGTACCGTATCACCCCTTATTAAGGTTCGTAGTTGCGATGACCAGGGGAGAGTGCTACTCCTAAGTTACAAGCGCATGCTCATGAACAGTACCAACACCTCTTATACTTTGTAAAATGCAAAGTATAAATATGCTACAATATCGAGACATAAAAATAATTGCACACTGGTGATTAAAAATAGACAATCTAGTGGATTGTACAATAGGATTTCGGTAGGCAACGGCTTGGCTGTGCCCCTGGCATTGCTTTAGTCCATGGGCGGCGGATGCTGCTTACCATCAGGCGGACCGCTCGCTCGTTTGCCTACCAACGCAATAAAAAAAATAATTACAAAGAATCTTATGTTACTAAAAAAAAAAAAAATTATAGTTTGTGAAAATATTTGGAAATTTATTAGAAGTAAACGCTAAAACAGCTGAACGGATTTGGATGAAATTTGGTACACAGATAGACCATGTTCTGGATTAACACATAGGCTTTTCATCCCGGTAATTTTCTCCCATTGGAAATAATGGATTGTAGTCGTTACAGGTATTTTTATTGATAATTTAATTGAAGTACATAAACTGTGATGAATTTTGAGTTCTATTTCCAGGTTCTTAGTTATCAAATTTGTATGTGGTATTGCTTTATGGTCGTGACGCTTACCATCGCTTGCTCGTCTCATCATTCAAATAAATAAAAAAAAATAGGGTATTTTACTATGTTCGACTTTACAATTATAGCAAATAATACGAAAAAGAAGCCTTTTCGTGAAATCAGCAATAAAATTGGTTAAGAAATGGTGTTTCAAATATTGCAATGTGCGCGTAGTGGGGATAGCACGCTAACTCCTCTCGCGCGCATCGTTATGCCTGATGACGTCATCTACCTATAATCGTGTCTCTTTTTCGCTTTATGACATTTAGCCCTACCATCAGATTTCATAGGCATATATCTTGTTGAATTTTTACCCGATTTTGATCGTGCTTTTGTGTTCGGTTTTGAATGACGTAAATTTTTGATAAAAAAAATTTTTTTCTTTGTTTTTTTTTAACTTACTTAATACATAAGTAAAATACCCTATTGTACTAAAAGCCATCAGGTAACCTAAAAAGTACACTCGTAGCCGTGAAACAAAATGACCATTTATAGATATCGAAGAGAACTAATAACCTAGGTCCCGGTATGGGTAACCTAGTGCCCTAGACAATCTTGATACTAGATCACCTTGTGCCTGAGCTCTAGCGTATGTTCTATAGCATTTAAACGACCTGCTTGTTCTATTTATGTTTGTCTAATAGCAAATGTGAACTGTAAAAGTACAAGTGAGATACAAGCTACAGGAATTGTCAAAACACAAATGTAGTTACAGCTTAATTGGCAATGGAACGGACTGCAGAGACGAATGTTTGCAGGTTCAAAACTTAACATCTCTGACTTTTTGATGTTTCCTAAGTATTGTTTATCAATTATAGTTCTCATTAACGGTGAAGGAAAACTACATATTTGATTCTCCATAAGAATTTCGAGTACTAAAAGGACACTAGGCCATCGTGGTTTACAAAGGCCTAAACCCTCTCAGTAGAGGAAGCCCATGCTCAGTAGTGGGCAGTATATAATACAGGGCTGGTATTTATTATTCGATAGAGGCAGTGGATTTTAACCCTGCACGAGTATGGTCCATAAAACCGAAATATAACAAGGTGATGCACCCAACTCCTGAAGTACTGCAATTTCTTTGTGGCGTGTAACTCTGAGGGGTCAAGTTATACTGGACGTGTATTTGGATGGCCGCCATAGAGGCAAACGGCCTCCATGTCGGCTGAAAGGCGTGTAATTATACTTTAATATGCATAATTTCTATATATACTTTCACCTTGTGCCTATAATTTAATTTGGAAGCGCTAGGGTATCAGTTTAAAATGTCCACTGGGAAGAAAGTAGGAGGAAGTTATTATCACTTTGTTCTTCAAATCAATTTGTAATTTTTGTAGTTTTCTATTATAAGTAGATGGACACACAAGCGAATTTGTCTGAATTGGAACAGGAAACATACTGTGGATAGGCCAGTTTAGTAATTTTATGGATTCATATTTTATTGTTTTTCTTGGCTGTATTTCGTTTTATCTTGAATAGTAAAACGGGTGGTGTTCATCAAACATCTTGCTCGTCTCCTCATTAGCATAAAAAACCCCAAATGGTACTGAAAAGTGACCATCTGGTTTGGTTTGTAAGTAGGTTACCTTTACTTGCGCCAGACCTTTTTCGGTATGTTTTCTATTGGCTATTATGGTTTTGAAAGATGTTAATCATTTGCATATTTAATACCGTAGATACAAGTGTATGAGATGTTGCTTAGCCGGTCGCCAGTATCCTTCAGTAAGATTGATGTCATTTCCTACACTGTGCTTCAATTCAATTAGAAAGAAATATTCGTCTCAAAAGTGAGACTAAAAACATCGTAAGTCCGACGTTCTGCGTGGATTCCATCCTTCTTCGTTGTTAGGCAGACATTGTACAGTCAGCCTCAAAAATATCTGAACAAATACAACATTTCAAATCGCCTGTACGCGTTAAGTTTAATTGACACATCTTTTTTTCTTTATTTTTTTCTTTACGTGATGTAAATTAAATCCCTTTTATTATATTTTTGTGAAGCGAAACCATAAATTCGCATAAACACGAACGTGTAATTTGGCGATTTGAAGTTATGAATTTGTTCAGCTGCTTATGTGGCTGACTGTACATTGAAGCGAATGCGCGCCGCCTAATTAAAATATTTAACTAGATTTATTATAATTACATCCAAATATTTCCAGCGTTACATTGCGTAGCGCCACTTTCTATGGTAACGCACATTTGTTCATCAACGCTTGCTTTCACGAGATTCGCGAACTTTCTAAATTTTGGCGCGCTACTTTATAATTTTTACCGCCATTTTATTATTTTGTAAAAGGAAAAACTGATTTTTCGTTTATACCTACAATATAATTTGAAATTGGAACAAAGAGAATGATTTTTAATAGACGAATGCGACAAAAACGTATGTACCCGCTCTGGGTTTTATCGTTTCCACATTTAAGCCTTAGTCCATCAAGCTGGTCTATTGCACCTTGGTGACTCACCTACCTTCGAAATTTAATTTTAGCATATTTAAACATGTAGACTAGGTACCTTTCGGTATATTTGCTTCACATTGTATTCCTAACTATATCGTATTTTAATAGTATTCATACTTTAAATTCGTTGTTCAAAACTATCGAATACGTAATTATTTGGCGGGCAAGAAACTTTGCGTATAATGACGTCCGACCTTGAACTTTTTGGCGGGCGCGCGGGAAAAATACGCGCGCTGCGAATTGGCGGGAACCGTGAACGAACGTTCTATGTTTGAATTTAATATAATCTTTTTTTTAAATAATCCGCATTGATGTATTAAAAAAAACCCATGCGTAATGTTTTAGCGGCATTGAGCACATTTCTTGGGATGGGTATAAAATCTTAAACTCGCGTCAGGACACGTGACCTGATCGAAAATTCGTAAAACGGAGGGAGCGCCAGCGCGGCGTAGGGGAGGAAGTAATTTATGTAATATAAATTATCATTTTTGTGTACGATAGCGCAATAAATAAATATTGTATTTAACCACATAAATGCTGGTACTTTTATACTGATAAATAAAGCATTTTTTTAGTATACTTTGGCTTCTAGAGGTTTAGGCGTAACTGGGGTGAATAGTGACAATAGTTATGATAAATCACTAACCTCACATTATTACCTAATTGATAAATCTTCGGTATATTGTCACTTGTCAATAATCGAGCTAAATAATAAATCGATCCATCAGTATTATCACAAGACCAGTTTCATCCCTATTCCTTGCACCCTTACCATACCATACCAGCCCTGTATTATATACTGCCCACTGCTGAGCACGGGCCTCCTCTACTACTGAGAGGGTTAAGGCCTTAGTCCACTACGCTGGCCTAGTGCGGGTTGACAGAGTTCACATACCTTCGAAATTCAGAGAACTTGTCAGATATGCAGGTTTCCTCAGGATGTTTTCCTTCACCGTTAAAGCGAGCGATAATTCACAAAGAATACACACATAATTTTTTAGAAAAGTCAGAGGTGTGTGCCCTTGGGTTTTGAACCTGCGGACATTCGTCTCGGCAGTCCGTTCCTCTCCCAACTAGGCTATCACCTTGCACCCTTATTTACCTTTTTTTCACCATACCCAATGGTAACTGTGCCTTCTAGTTTGCCTATCCTTGCCACAATAAATAACATGAGTTCTGATGATCAATTCCTTCATCAACAAACTTCCTGTTTTACCTAAACTAGACATTTGACTGCCTCGGTGGCGTAGTTGTATTACGGTACGACTGCAATACTGGGGTCTCGGGTTCGATCCTCGGGTCGGGCAAAGTGATATTGAGTTTTTCTATTCAGTATCAGTCCGGAGTCGGGAATTCGTGCTCGATATGGCGATAGGCTCGCCCCCTATCACATCATGGGATGGAATAACGGCGAAAAATGGGTGCACTAGTTGCGCCTCTTCCTACCCCATCGAGGATAAAAGGCGTGGTGTGTGTGTGTGTGTAGACATTTGTCATGTTGACTTTTTTGGATTTTACTTTAGATATTATTTACAGTTTTTGAAATTGGCCGAGGCCTTTTGCACGTCAGTTGTCGACCCCGCTTTTTATGGCCGAGACCTTCCTTAGCCTACAATGAGACTAAATATAACTGTATTATATTTTATGTACATCTGGGTTGATGTTCTGTGCATTTTAAGTTGACCTTGCAATACGTCACGTTAGGAGGTCGCGTTAAATTTGCTCTGGAGTGTGGTCTTATAATTTTTTTTATTTTTAAATGCTCATCTTTATCTCCGTAGGAATGGGCAAAGGCGAAAGTATAACCTAACCTTTTTTAACACTGGGAAATCCAATTACAAATGCAGACTTATCGGACTAAAGCAGATATATACTGGTGGTAGGTCTCTCATTATGTAAGAGGCCGTCTGGGTGGGTACCACCGCAATGTCTATTTCTACCGCCAAGCAACAGTGTGCATGCACTGTTGTGTTTCGGTTTGAAGGATATTGTAGCCAGTATAACTACTGGACATAATGAGACTTAACATCTTATGTCTCAGGATGACGAGCGCAGTAGAATGCCGCTCAGTATTTTGTCAGTCAAGGTGCTGGATGGTGTTGCTACTGTTTATGGGTGGTCGTATCGCTTACCATCAGGCGAACGGCATGCTCGTCTCGTCATTCAAAGCCATAAAACTGTGGCCCTGAGCCTTTGCAAGGGGCCCACCTGAATTAAATAAAAAAGTGTGTGTGTGTACTTATGTACACGCGTTAGAAGTTATACTTTGGCGTAACAAAATAAAAATCTTTTTAAAAAAATTATCTTTCCCCTTATTCTACGTTCAAAATTCAAAACTGAAATGTTGACTATAGCTAATTTCAGTCAGGTTTTTCGTGACGGTGTGCGCGCGCATCGTAAAAAATTAATCTCATCATTTTTCCCTGACGCGCTTAAAGAAGTATAACTTCAAAAATATCAATAAAACTAGGAATTTATCCCACTAACGCTTCCTATACTAACCCTATTAGAATAAAATCATTATAATTGTGAATATGTGTTTTTTTAAATAAATAAAACAGCATTTTAATTACGTTTTAAGACACTGATGTAATCACACCTTCGATTTTTTATGTAGAATTCTTCGGTCTAAGTTTCCTCACGATATTTTCCGTCATCGTTAAAGCAAGCAGTTCTTAAAGATTACACACGTACCTACCCTAAAAAGGTCAGGGGTATAGCTACCGGCAAACAACTTCAACCATTTCAACCATTTGAAAGAATTTTCACCAATATAAAGCTACATTATCAGCGAGTAATATACGCTACGCCGAGCCGTGAGCAATTACAAATGAAATAAGAAACAAATCGTTTCTTGTTCTATGCCCATGACTAAAACGAAACTAAACACAAGGCCAAGAAAACTTCCCCTTTCTTGAAAGAAGGAAATCCAAATATATCTCGGTCGAACGTAAATAGCTCAACCTCTAAAATGCACTTTCCAGAAACACAACTATTATTATAATAGGAACGAAAGGTCTTTTGGGTCGTTTATGCACCGGATTTAATGTAACCAACTAGATACTGAAGGTTAAATGTTCAAACAGACCGGCATAATAGGGTACCGGACTCATTTTTGTTCTTTTCTTTTATCAAATATTTACGTCATATAAATTCCAACCCAGAAAGAATAATTAAAGTTCGATAGAAAATCAAGAAGCTATAAGCTTTTGAATTTCGGTAGAACGGATGAGTGTCAAAAAACAAAAAAGACGCGCCATACCCACATATGACGTCATCGAGACTTACAACGCTTGCGAAAGAAGAGATGAAGCGATAACCCTACTACGCACCCACTCCTGCACATTGCAATATTTGAAATATGAATTACTGCCTCGTTTCTTAACCAATTTTAATGTAGTTTTATTTTTTTATGATATGGGGGCAAACGAGCATACGGTTCACCTGATGGTAAGTCATCACCGCCGCCCATGAACGTCTGCAATACCAGGGTGCACAGAGATGCGTTGCCGGCCTTTTAGGTGGGAATGCGCTCTTTTTTTGAAGGTCGCCAGGTCGTATCTTTCCGGAAATGCTGCTGGCGGCAATTGGTTCCATAGTTTAGTAGTACATAGTTTAGTTTTTTTCACAGAAAGGCTTCTTTTTTGTAATATTTACCGTTACATATACAATAATGTACAAAACCAAACATAGGACCCTGTTGTGGCGACTGGAGAGATAATCATTCGTCACTCGACACTATATGGACCTCACTCCATATCACCAGGTGCAGTAGGATCACTTTGTCGTGTACGTATAAGAAAAAACTCAAATTCGTAGTTTTGATGCCACTAACTGCCGGTATCGGCATAAATATTGCCAAACAATACCATACAAGCCGTACTATATACTGCCCACTGCTGAGCATGGGCCTCCTCTACTATTGAGAGGGTTTAGGCTTTAGTCCACCATGCTGGTCTAGTGCGGGTTGGCAGACTTCACATACCTACGAAATTATTTTTTTAGAGAATCTCAGGTTGACCGTTAAAGCGAACGATAATTGATAAACAATACACACATAACTTCGAAAAATCAGAGGTGCCTTGGGTTTTGAACCTGGGGACATCCGTCTCGGCAGACCGTTCCATACCCAACTAAGCTATCATCACTTCTCCAATATTGCCAATATTTCTCCGATATTGCCATATCGGGAAATAATATCCTGAGAACTAGTTATGAATATAAATTTGGATTGCCGGTTTGGGAATCGAACCTAAGAGACCACACCGCTCCACAAAGACCTTATACATTATACACCGCGCACAAAGAGAGAAATACGCATACTTCACGCCTTTATCTCCGGAGAGGCAGGCAGAGGCGTAACTAGTGCACCCACTTTTCGCCGTGCGTATTCCGTCCCATGATGTGATAGGGGGCGAGCCTATCGCCATATCGGGCACAAATTCCAGACTCCGAGTCGATACTGATTAGAAAAATCTAGTATTACTTTGCCCGACCCGGGGATCGGACCCGAGACCTCAGCATTGCACTCGTACCGTAATACAACTACGCCACCGAGGCAGAGAGAGATACGCCTTTATATCCCCAAAAGGAAAAGCAGGGGCACAACCAGTGCACCCACTTGTCGCCGTGTGTATTCCGCCCCATCGTGTGATAGGGCCTAGCACCAAATCTAATGCCAGAGTAAAAAACAATGAGAGGTGTCAAGGGACACCCGGATGGAACGAAGTTCCTTTCGATTAATTAGTGAAGGAATTGTAATAAAGTTTTATTTATATAACAGAGTGTGTATATATTATATATGTCGGGTAATTCCTTCTTATTAATCCCATTGAGGGTGTCTGAATATATAACGTCGGGTAAGACAAAATAATAATCATGAAAAATACAAGTCGAGATGTAAAACTGGTAGTGGGAGCGACAGTTGGGTGTATAAAAAGGGTGCCTTATCATATGTAGCAACTAGTTCAGTGCAGTTCGATACTAAGTAGTAACTATGGTGGTTTTCATGTCAGTCAGTGCTAAGTTAAGCGGTTACTATGTTAATTCGGGTTGTCACTAGGTGAGTCGATTACTGTTGAGAAGTTTGGTTAAGTAATTGTCTCAATTACCAATGTGTTATAATAAGTAAAGTTAATAGTGAATCCTGACGTGGTATTGTACTCTGAGAACATTTGATAACGTAACAATTGATCAACGAACAATAAATAGTGAGTTGAACAGATAATTCGTTTGTGACTTTTATTATGTGTGCCTACGTATACCTATCGGCCGACGCTGTCTCCGACGTCAGAATTGGGATAAACAATCAATGCCCACAGAAATAGATTGTGCTCACTACATATGTACGCTATGTGGAATACATCGTACGATGGACATATTTGACTACCCGCAATTTACGTGAAGAAAGAAATTGCGCTGAGTAATATCTGAATAAGAACTAGACTACAACGTGAATAAAAGTGGACACGTGTGAAACATAGCCATCGCATGTTTATTTCTGACGTCATCTGCTTACGGTTTCAAATGAATAAGGATCTGCGTGTGTACCGCGATCAAACTGTTGTGTACCGCGACCAAACTGTTAGTGTTCAAACGTTCCTGTTGGTGTTCAAACGTTCCTGTTGGTGCTCAAACGTTCCTGTGGTGTGCAAACGTTCCGGTAGATGTGCTGCCGACGTACGACGTGCGACGCACCATACGTCGTAGTTGGTGTCCCGGGCAACGTGACTACACGATTGCCTAGTACCGGTTGATGCTAACTGCTGCATCGCGTATCACGTGTGGCTATCTGTGACGACAGATATGATGCTTACTGCAGCGGTAGAGGAAGTCTGGTATCGTATGACCCATAACCCTTGTTGAGGGTTCTGGTTTCTTTTATTTCTTGGTAACCTTTACAAATATTGAGATCTTGTTTAACAAGGCATGTGCAGACATGGATTAACGACCATTTTGTGGTTATTGTTGGTACAGAGCCGTCCCTAAACTTAAGGACTTGGAGAAAACTACCTGTTGTAGTAAACAATGACTGTACATGGCCTTGGTTGACAAAAGTGATCTAGGTGCACAGTGTTCGGTCTGAAGGTCTGCTGGCCTTTCTTGGTCAAGGTTTCGGATCGCAACACTGTACTATTTAAAATATTGGATTAAGAGCGAGTCGTGCGATAATTTTGAGGTTGCCCTCGTGTTAAGATGACTACTGAATTCCTGCTCAAAGATTGATGCGAGACTTGATTAAAGTCCAGGATAGCGTGAACGGTTTGATGCTGTTGTGATATTTTTTGATTGCAGGAACTGAAGATCCTAGCAGGGAGTACTTAATGTATTCAGCACTCCGTAAACTGTGACTCCTGAAGAGCCTCTGTGTGATCCTTTGGTGGATCTGACGTTAACTGCAGTGATAGAGGAGGATTTGGTATCGTATCACTCGTAACCCTTGTTTGAGGGTTATGGTTTCCTTTATTTCTCCGTAATCTCCACAAAAGTTGGGATCTCGTTTTACCACGTGGTGGTGACTGGAGATTCTGCCCACACCACTTCGCAGGTGGATTTGCTTGTTGTAGCAATGAGAATGCCGTCCAGATATAATAGCCGTGGTGTTTCACTTTCGAGTACTTACTAGGTTCAAAGATTTCCCGTTAAATGGCAATTTGGGTAAGAAATACTGTACCTACATGGCCCCAATTGGTAAAACCTTTTAATTTCAATAGTTTTGATACCACTATTACACATGCATAGTCTATAGCCGTACTTCCACCAGAGTCTTATATTGTGAGAATGGTGAATACATTACAATCTGTTTACTATGTGTGGCCTGTGTATCGCGAGACTATAACGTGATCATCTAAATCATTGTAGCAAATTTGGTACAGATGAAATCAAGAATAACTGAAGTAGTCATTGTAGTAGCATAAGGAGGAATCTTAATCAAAGGTCAAAATAGGCCGAACGGTGTGTTGTTGTTTTTGTTTTTTTCTTGGCTTTCAGGAACAGAGATCTGCGTAGTGTGTGCTCAGTGCAGACCAGTGTACTTCAGGCTGTACGGAGACGCGCGGTCCATGCCGTGCGGATATGCGCTCCAGGGCATGCAGATGCGCGCACTCCAGTCCACGCAGATGCGGAAAGGCGCGGAACGGCGCGGTTCAGGTTGCGCGGACATGGGACTGCGCACTCCACTATATTTGGAGTGGCGCGGATGTCGAGCGTTGGCCTGGCAGGTGCATTTTTCAATGCATATTGGGTGAAGGACATGTGTAACCTACTATGTTAGAGCTGCGCAAGGAAGTCTTTGGACACTGAGCGGCGCGGAGCGGCGCGCTCCAGGGTGCGCTGCGGAACTGCGCGCTCCTGGAGATGCGGTGCGATGCGGAACTGCGCGCTCCTGGTGGTGTGGTGCGCTGCTGAACTGTGCGCTTCTCGCGTTGCTGAACTACGCGCTCCTGGCGATGCGCACTCGGGTGAGAAGTTGTCATTCTGCCATGTCTCATTATTTTGTTAGTGAGTTTTTTTTATAGAGTCTGAAGTTTTTATTTTTCTTGCAAATTTAAAGATTGATCTGAGTACAAAACGCTTGGCAACCGTCTAAGTTTTGTCAGTATGCCGCAGGTTAAGCAATAAACACATTCGTCTACTAATTGTAATTTTAAAATCCTTCTGTTCCCTTGAATTTGTCTGGTTTAGGCCAGGAATGGCCGAGCGATTTGATGCTGCTGCGTATATTTTCTGTTTGCAGACATTGGAAATCGCTGTTGGTGGTGCCGCGTGTGACTTGTCTGGTCCGGTTCGAGGACTGTGTGCATTGCAGCTACTGAGCCACTTCTCGGGGGATATTGCTGCTGATTGTCTATGGCACTAATCTCCGCTTAGATAAGAATTGTTTGCATTGTATACTGTCTTAGTAACTATTTGACAGCTGTATCATGAGAGTTTGTTACCGTCACTTCTTCTCTCTGGCTATGATACTAGGAGGTGATGGAGGAAGGGCGTTTTGGGGGTGCTGTCTATTTTGTAAAAATGTACGTAAGAGAGCGATCACATGTCAGGAGGTCCACGTCACTATACGTGATCTAACTGAGTTTTGAAATTAGATTTGTTACTTAAATTTCTTTTAACTAGGGCGACACTATTGCGAGCTTTTCCTTAACCTTTGAATAATACAAGCGACTGACTATAGTAACTTGTGCACAGGGTCACAGTGATGACTCTCTTTGCCTGTCGATTTATGGTCAAGGCTATGACTACAGAAATAATTTTAAATTCACGGTGATATTCATTCCTAAGTTTTAATTGAAATTTCGGTTGGGTTCTTGTACTTTAATTGGAATTTTAAATTTTCATTAAGTCGAAGTGTTAAATTTTCATGATTTTATGAAATTTGCATTAGCGAAAAATGCCTGAAGGTTAAGTTTTGAGGTAATCGATAATAGAGCAAAGTAAATGTTGAGCAGAACGATAGTCGACACATTGCTTAGTGCTCGAGGGAGAGACAAGTACGGGAAGCTTGATGTATGCGTATCCTAGTGCGGTTTGTGCTCGGAGGAGGCACACGAATGGGAAACTCGATGTATGCGTGTCCTAGTGAGGAACGCACGATGGAGGCATGTCCCGGAAGCTTAGTGCGTGGTGGCACAAGTAGGTACTGGAACGCACGATGGAGTTGTGTCCCGGGAGAATCGTGCTTGGAGGTACGATGCCCGAGCGTTTAGTGTCTCTTGAATTCGTATAGTAAACTGAGCAGGTAATAAATAGATTTATGTTGTAGATGAACCTTCAGCCATTTTTGTAAACTTTCAACTATATTGTTTTTGAAGAGTGTAGTTAAGTTTGCGTGATATCAAACTTTGTGTCATTCAGAGTAACACACGAGGACGTGTGTATTGTCAGAATGGCCGTGTCGGGTAATTCCTTCTTATTAATCCCATTGAGGGTGTCTGAATATATAACGTCGGGTAAGACAAAATAATAATCATGAAAAATACAAGTCGAGATGTAAAACTGGTAGTGGGAGCGACAGTTGGGTGTATAAAAAGGGTGCCTTATCATATGTAGCAACTAGTTCAGTGCAGTTCGATACTAAGTAGTAACTATGGTGGTTTTCATGTCAGTCAGTGCTAAGTTAAGCGGTTACTATGTTAATTCGGGTTGTCACTAGGTGAGTCGATTACTGTTGAGAAGTTTGGTTAAGTAATTGTCTCAATTACCAATGTGTTATAATAAGTAAAGTTAATAGTGAATCCTGACGTGGTATTGTACTCTGAGAACATTTGATAACGTAACAATTGATCAACGAACAATAAATAGTGAGTTGAACAGATAATTCGTTTGTGACTTTTATTATGTGTGCCTACGTATACCTATCGGCCGACGCTGTCTCCGACATATATATAAATATATAAATATTTTCCTATTTCCGTTCCAATACATATGTTTCTAGAGAAAAAAACAAATAAATACGTGTGGCACTCGGAGACTACCGCGGTAAAGCTATTGCATAGCATTTTTATCACAAATTTTGATTGACTAAACACCAGCGACTATATAACCCCTAGACTCCTAATGTTCAATATTTCTCTTCAAATTAATTCTGTCAACTACCTGAGGTATGAGGAAGCGGGGTACTGCATTACGATTGGTTGGAAACATAGCTTAGGGATGGAACAAGTTAAATTAAAACACGATGTTTTTATCGATATTACTTTTATTTAATAAGGTTTTATAGTAATATAATTATTTATTAAACGTCTTTTTACTCAAAGTAAGTAACATATTATAATCTAAAAATAATTCTGTTAAAGCACAAAAGAAATAAAAAATCTGTCAAGGTACCTATTTAATTAAAATAAATACTGATGGCATTCTTCTTCTTATTTTTTATTTATTCTATGATGTATGCCATTATCAAGTATAATAAAGTTAATCTAATATATAAAAATCTCGTGTCACGGTGTTTGTCGCACGCCTCCGACTCGATCGATATTTATGATGTTTTTTATATAAATTTTGTAGGTATGGGAATTGGTCGTTGGTCGCTAGGTGATTAGGGTATCCCTATCCAGTGTTTTTTTTTTAAATATTTTAATACCTATTTCCCAAATTTTCACCCTCCTACCCTCACCCTCCCATTTTTTTATCGCGATTTTAGTATTTTTATATGAACAATATCCAAATAATGTAACTGTCGTTCATATTTCAAAAGGTACGAAGTTATTTATGTTGTCGAATGACAGATGGCGCTAAGTAAGCCTCATCGATATTAACAAGAATATTTGGGCTGGCTTGTAGGAATAACACAAATAAAGTTATTAAAAACAATCGGTAAAATCAACAAACAATAAAATAAAAAATAATCCTAATAACATTAATTTTATCGATATAACTATCGACAAATCCTTTTGGTGCATCACTTACTTATAATGTTCAACAACAAAACGAAATAGAAAATTTAAAAGTACTTTCGTCGGAAAGAGATGCAAATTGTTAGGTTAAAATATTTGGTAATTCTTCAAATAATAAAATTAGAATTATAAGGCTTAAAAATATTATTATAATTTCATATTATCAAAGTTTAAGACTAACGGAAACATCATTGAATAAGTTTGAACGGAAGGAACGGATAGAATGGTAGGGATGACATGATTTGACGTTTGTTGAATTGTAAGAATAAGATGGACAGGAGGGACATTCGAGTGTGAGCTACGGTTGAAGTCGGACGTGCCTTAAGACCAAGAAGTGTACAGTGTTTGTGTAAATTGGAAGCAAAGTGTAAGTACCCACTACCAATAAAGTGATTGTGTTATAATTCTGGAATGTGAGTTTTATTACATTTCAGAAGTGGGATTGACCCATTTTAGTGTGCACCACTAAGTATTTCTTACTGCAGTCAGGCCTATTGTTTCATGGGAACTGTCTTAGAATTCAAAAGATATAGTTTTCATTTTAGTGTATATAATATATTAGTTTTGATTCTATTTGAGACTTACCTTCCATAAACCTATAAAAATAGAGATGAATGTTTCTCTTCAACATCGTGTAAGTAATTTTATTTTAGGGAGTAACATGTAACTCGATCAAACCGATTATAAGTTTTAAAGTGTTTAATATATATTTGTATGTTTCGGAGGCACGGGAATGATGCAGCGTGATGAAAGAACCCCTTCGCACCGGCGATTGATGACTCCCGATCGACAGCAACCAGGTCCAAGCCGAGAGCCTTCGAGGCAAAACAGCCGCAGCCGAGACCAACGGGAATATCGCAGCCGCAGCCGTCCGCGCAGTAACTATCGAGAGTTACAAGAACGAAGTGCAAGTCGCCGGGAGCTGGAGCGTAAACTTGAACGAGAACGGGCCCGAATACGTGTGTTGGAGGATGAAGTGCTTCAAAGGCGCGGCCGATCTCTACGTACTGGCACCGGTGCAGAATCCCGTGATCGAGAGCATCGTCGGGATCGTAATGCTGACGAAAAGGAACGTCATCACCATAAAGATGGAAGTCTTCACAGAGAGCGCAGCCCGAGATTACGGCGTTCGAGTGGGACACAGGATGGCATGGAGAACGACCGAGAACGTCCACCCAAAAGGTCAGATAGTCCTACTTTTGCATCCAAAGATATCGTAAACTGAATTAACTCGTTAGGACAATTTAAAAATCAACAGTCAACCTTAGCGACCTCGTTACCCTCTAACAATAACATGAATCATAAGAATATTTTACCTGATTTTGATCCTTCGTCCAAGACTCAGCGCATTGATATGTGGCTTAAAAAGGTAAACGAGTGCGCTACTGTCTACGGTTGGGATGAGCGTGTTACAATACATTTCGCGCTGCAGAAGCTCCAGGGGTTGGCTAAAACCTGGTATGAAAGTTTAAATTCTATATTGTTCACATGGCCTGATTGGCAGCAAAAATTGCTCAATGCATTTCCATACGAACAGAATTATGGCCAAGCTCTGGAGGACATGCTTAAAAGGAAAACTAGACCCAACGAAGCACTGGAAATATACTATTATGAAAAGTTAGCCTTACTTAATCAATGTGATATCGGAGGCAAGCATGCAGTCGATTGTATTATCCATGGACTAAGTGACAAAACAATGAAATCCAGTGCTAATGCACTGCGTTGTACCCAACCCGACCAGTTATTGCAGTTTCTTATGTGCAACAAGGAGAGTCTACAGTTTTCCGATCGTGCTTACTCTAAGTTTAGGACACAACCCCCTGAAGCAAGTTTGACTAAGCCCATAAGATCATTCATTAATAATAGTAATCCGATATATTGTTTTAATTGCAAGGAAAGAGGACATCCGTATTCTAAGTGTCCTAAGCCTATGATTCAATGTTTAAAATGTCGAAGGGTAGGCCACAAAACGGATAATTGTACAATTAGATTGGAAAACAACGATAAAACTAGTACCATTCCAAAAACAATGCGTATCTCAACTTCAGGGGTAAGTGCAAAATTTATTAAGGAAGGTAGGGTGAATGGTGTCCCTATACAATCCTTTATCGATTTCGGAAGTGAAGTGTCTTTAATTACTCGCGCCGCAGCATTGTCATTAGGTCTAACGGTTGACAATTCCTCCATTCCGATGAAGGGTTTTGGGAATGAAATAGTTCACTCTTTGGGCGGAGTCATTGTAGATTTTAATGTTGACGGTGTTGAGGCTAGGGTTTCATGTCAAGTGGTGGATGACCATCTCTTGGATGTTCCATTATTATTAGGTCAAACATTTACTGAGCAAGCACATATTATTGTGCATAAGAATTCTAAAGAATTAAAGTTCTTCGATTTAAATAATGAATTGCCTCTAAGGAATGCACAAAACAAAGGTAGTCCGGTGAAAATTTCTGTTTTCTCAGACGTTGTAGTTTGTGGTCCAACATCAATTAAGAGCCGCGTTTATTCATTAGAAAATGGTCAAATTATGTTAAACGGCAAGGTAATTGGAAAACCTAGTGAACCCTTCTTAGTCCACGGCGGACTCTACCAGGTCAAAGGTGGTTTTGTGTATGTTAGTATCACTCCGCTATCGGGGCAATGTGTACTTCATGAAGGTATGGGGATAGGCAGAGGTACATCTGTGAGAGTGGTATATCGTATACAGGCAGCACCTACTGAACCACCGTCACTAGTATATGAAAGTGTTGATGAAACTACGGTTAACGTGTGTGAATCAATAGACAGCTTGCATAAACACAAACTAATGGAGTTATTAAGACAATTTAAACATTGTTTTGCAACCTCATTAAAGGAACTCGGTTGTACTAATATAACCGAGATGAATATCCAGTTAAACAATACGCAGCCTATTGTGTATCGCCCGTACAGATTGTCACATAAGGAACGAGAAAAGGTGAGGGAGATGATTGGGGAAATGATGGACGCGGGAATAATTAGAGAATCTATTTCAGAATACGCGAGTCCTATAATATTAGTACGTAAAAAGGATGGTAATTTACGCTTGTGCATCGATTATAGGCAACTAAATTCGGTTACAATTAAAGAAAGATATCCTATGCCGGTGATTGATGATGAAATTGCTAGACTCTCAGGGCAGGCATATTTCGTGACTTTAGACCTGGCATCTGGTTATTACCAGGTGCCAATCGCGGAATCTTCTAAATCACTAACTTCATTCGTAACCCCGGACGGCCAATACGAGTTTAATCGTATGCCATTCGGGTTAGCGAACGCCCCAGCAGTGTTCCAACGTATGATGAATAGGCTTCTTGGTTCGGCTAGATTTTCGGAAGCAACTGCCTATACAGATGACATACTTATATATGGCAGGAATATAGATGAGTGTCTGGAGAGATTAGAACGAGTATTACATTTGATAGAAAAGGCAAATTTAACTTTGAATTTGAAAAAGTGTAAATTTTTGCAAACTAAGATAGATTACTTAGGCTATGAAATTAGTTCTGCTGGTGTACGCCCAGGTGATAAAAAAATTCAGTCAGTACAAAACTTCCCTTGTCCAACTAATCCGCATTCAGTACGTCAATTCCTCGGTTTGGTAGGATATTTCCGTAAATTCATAAGGAATTTTGCAGCTATAGCACATCCTTTAAATAAATTACTAAAGAAAGATGTGCCTTGGTCATGGTCAGAGGAACAGCAACAGGCGTTCTGTTCACTTAAAAATAAACTAATAGATAGGCCGATTTTAGCTATATATGACCCGGTCGCGGACACCGAGTTACATACAGACGCCAGCAAGGTTGGAATCGGTGGTATTTTGCTACAACGTGAACGTGGTGGAAACTCGTTCCAACCCGTAGCGTATTATAGTCGACAGACCTCCCCAGAGGAGAAAGTTTTTCATGCATTTGAGCTTGAAACGCTGGCGGTTGTGTGTTCACTGAAGAAATTCAGAGTCTATCTGTTAGGCCAAAATTTTAAGATCATTACAGACTGCAGTGCTTTACGTTCGACGTTCTCCAAACGTGACTTGATTCCACGTATTGCTCGTTGGTGGTTACACTTGCAAGAATTTAATTGCACTATAGAGTATCGCGCTGGTACTAAGATGTCACACGTGGACGCTCTATCTCGCAATCCGGTAGGCGATTTCGATAGCACAAATGATCCTGAACGTTATCCAAATATAATGTCGATCAGTAACGACGATTGGCTTCAAACGTTGCAGTTAGGTGACAACGAGTTGACTCGAATTAGAGACATTTTAACTTGCAATATCGATACTGATGGGTTAAAATATATTAGAGATAATTACGTTATTAAGGATAACAAACTCTACAGGTGTGTAGATGGGGATAGGTCCAAATTACGCTGGGTAGTGCCGAAAGGCGCGAGGTGGCAACTTTGTCAGTTAAACCACGATGAAATTGGCCATTTTGGTGTCGAAAAGACATTAGAACGCATTAAAAGAACATATTGGTTTCCTAAAATGTCAAGGTTCGTAAAAAAATATGTTATGGCTTGTATTGAATGCGCTTACGCTAAGACTGCTACTAGGAAAGACGGCCATCTACACACCATAGAGAAAATACAAATCCCCTTTCATACTCTACATATCGACCACCTGGGGCCTTTCGTTCGATCAAAAAGGGGAAACAGTTATCTTTTGATAATAGTAGATGGGTTTACTAAATTTACCTTAATCCGTCCGGTACGCAATACTAAAACTCTGACAGCTTTGCGAATTTTAGAAGATGTCTTTTACACTTTTCGCAACCCAGATCGTATTATTAGTGACCGTGGTACGTGCTATACGTCCCATGCTTTTAAGCGTTTTTGTCTAGATAAAGGTATACGACATGTATTAAATGCCGTTGCCAGTCCCAGATCTAACGGGCAGGTTGAGCGGTATAACCGCACAATACTCGACTCGTTAACTGCTCTAAACTTGAATCATGATGAGAAGGATTGGGATGATAAAGTAGGAAGGATCCAATGGGGTCTAAACAATACCCGTCAAAAGACTACGGGGAGGACGCCGGCAGAAATCATGTTTGGAACTAGCATGAGCTCTGAAATAAATCCAAAAATGAACGAAATAGTCTACCAGACCCGTGAAGAATGTGATTTAGAGATGATACGAAAAAGTGCCAAAGATAAAATTGATATAGAACAGAAAAAGCAAAAACAATACCATGATAAAAACCGGCGTCCTGCCCGAACATATAATTTAGGAGATTTAGTTAAAATAACCAAAACAGATTTTCATAATGACGGGAAAAGCAAGAAGCTTTTGCCTTCATATAAGGGCCCCTATAGAATTGTTGAAGTGTTAGGTAATGATCGTTATAGAGTGGCTGCTATTCCAGGGTTGAGTACAACTAAAAATAAACTTAAATCAACCGTGGCGGCTGATCGCATATTGCCTTGGGTACATATAGCTGCTCTAAATGTTAACGATGCAGATGATTGTGAAAAGGACGATAGTACTGATGACGATAATTAAAGTACACAATAGATGTAAAGTACTATTGTAATTATTACGTTTGATTTACAAGTGTTATATAGTTAACAGTCAGTGAAGATTACATTTAAGTAAGTAACGATATATGTAGAAAGGAATTAGGTATTCGGATGCTGCCTACTATTTGTTGAGACTAATCATAAAATTTTTAATGATTATTTGTTAATTATATACGTTATAAGAAGGAATGTATTATACAATGTATTACATATTATTTACTATATCATAGTTTATATTTGTGAGAAGGAAGGGTTCACAAATATACTAAACAGTCGTTTGTACTATATTCTGTGAGAAGGAATGGTTCACAAATATAGTACCTAAAACTAATGTTGTGAGAAGGAAGGGTTCACAATCATTAGACTAAATTTAACGTGATCGTGAGAAGGAAGGGTTCACAATCACTAGATTAAATTTGACGTGGTTGTGAGAAGGAAGGGTTCACAATCACTAGATTAAATTTGACGTGGTTGTGAGAAGGAAGGGTTCACAATCACTGAAATAGATTTTAGAGGACTAAGTGAGCTGTCGTGAGAAGGAAGGGTTCACGAACAGCTCCACTTATACGCAAAAAAAAAAAAAAAAAGGTTTTTTTTTTCTTTTGTTGCATGATATCAACAAACCTTATCATGTCTAAGATCCTACAGCCGAGTGTTAGGTTAACTGTGCATGAGGACATGCACGATGTCAGGATGGACGAGTGTTAGGTTAAAATATTTGGTAATTCTTCAAATAATAAAATTAGAATTATAAGGCTTAAAAATATTATTATAATTTCATATTATCAAAGTTTAAGACTAACGGAAACATCATTGAATAAGTTTGAACGGAAGGAACGGATAGAATGGTAGGGATGACATGATTTGACGTTTGTTGAATTGTAAGAATAAGATGGACAGGAGGGACATTCGAGTGTGAGCTACGGTTGAAGTCGGACGTGCCTTAAGACCAAGAAGTGTACAGTGTTTGTGTAAATTGGAAGCAAAGTGTAAGTACCCACTACCAATAAAGTGATTGTGTTATAATTCTGGAATGTGAGTTTTATTACAAAATATAATAAGATGGCGCGGGCCTCAATGCTTGGCCGGTATAAGATGAACTCCGTAAAATTTTAAATAAAATATGATTATGTGTCATTATTGACATACCTGTGAAATGTAATGCCATTTTTTTGAAAATTTGAATTATGGCTATTTTTACCACACCATCGTATTGTGCATGGGGCCATTGCAATATTTATTCATTCGCCAACACGGAAGTATTTACGGCTCACAGTTCTGGGCGCAACTGACTTGAAGATTTTGAACGGTAAGCTACATTGGATCTTTTTGTCAGATGTGTTGCCCGAAGCGGATCGTCTGTTATTAGGAGTCTAGGGGTTATATAGTCGCTGCTAAACACAAATTCGATCTTACGCTTACCACATAAAGAAGATTTTTAAACGCGAGCAAAGCACGTTTACTCTTGTTATTGATAAATGTCAGTAACCAAAGTAGAATAAATCAACAAAATTTTAAAAAAGAATGTTACGTTCGATTCTTTTGTACTCGTGCCGTGCCAACGCTGGGGAAATAGCTTCTACGCAATGTATTTAAGGTTCATTTTAGATTAGTAAGAAATGGTTTTAATGACTTTAATAAATAAAATAAATACAAATATACTCGTTTCAAGAATTATAGCTTCTACGCATTGTATTTAAGGTTCATATTAGTAAGATAATAGCAAAAAGTGTCGTGACAACTTTCCGTCCAGCCCCCTTTCACAACGCGCGATAAGGAACTTCGTTCCAATAAATATAATAAAAATATCTTAACCACGGCCTTCCATACTTAAAATGCAGGTTCATTATAAAATAAAGACAATGAATTGCTGATCATTGGATGTCGCAATTAATACTCGAGATATCGCCTCAGCGAAAATATTGTGAGGTAATCCACATACCAGAGCTCTATATAATTTCGAAGGTGTTGAGTCTGCCCTTACTAGCGTGGTGAGTCCACCAGAGCTAGACCCTCTCAGAGGCCAGAGACCCAGCAGTGGGTCAATATATTAGAGCTGGTATATAATTACACACCAACACTATGAGATACCAGATGAATTCATTGGCGGGAAGCGCAGATTAAATGTTGTAGAAAAAAATTCTTAGAAGACGATGCGTCTTTTTTGGAAGTCATATTTGTATTATGCAATAGGTACAGGTGGACAGACGACTTGATAAAGGTCGCAGGAACACGCTGGATGCAGGCAGCTTTCGACAGGTCCGTGTGGAAATCTTTAGGAGAGGCCTATGTTCAGCAGTGGACGTCGTGTGGCAAATGATGAACAATTACTTCCGCACATTTTTAACCACTCTTGTTGGATCCCTCTTTAAATAAGACAACTGTTTTTTCGAACCTCCCCATTTAGGAAACTGGGTAAATGAAAAGCCTATATAAGTTATAAAAACCTAGGTCCCTTGAGATCCCAGTTATACAGGTCACTCTGAACCAAAGAGTTCAAGATTATTTAGAGCGGACATTGGAAAAATTGTCAATCAAAAATTTTGAGCCTGTTCGTCAGTAACTCAATCAAGAACTTACTTTGACATGATCGTAATGCGCAAATTGGCATATTTCCTTTCAAAATATTGTTTTCTTTACAACATTTAAGCATACCGAGACGTCTAGTCACACGGAGGTGTCAGATAACACAGCGACTTATTACCAATTGGTAATAACTTTTGGATGAAAAATTTGGTCCCGATGTCCAGTCTATAATACTGTTTAATGTCTTGTTTACTATCTTATGAGATACCTAGTGTATAGATAATAGGTATACTAAGTTGTAAGTTGTAAGTGTATGAGTCAACAGTAGGGCTATATTAGCAGTGGAAGTCCTTGCCGACATCGAGTGAGGTTATCTAGATAAGGACATAGATTCCAACACCGTATGGACATGAGGGCAGCTATTTTTGTTTACAATGGAGTTTATTTATACCTATTATTTTATTCCCGGCCTCCGTAACATTTTGCTATTATACTCATTGTACAGCGCCATATATTTGAAACAGATTGAGATGAATAATTTCCCACAGTAAATGACTCAAAAAGTATGTGTTAATCCAAGGCATGGTCAAATCGTGTGTCAAATAATCGAAATCCGTTCAGCTGTTTCTACGTTTACGTCTAACAATCATTCCCACAACAGTATAAAGTTAGATAGACATGGGTTTGCGGAAGGGTTTGGTAGAAGAGCAATTATATTGGGTTATAGCTTTTTGAAGCGCAGCAAAGTGGGTGGACGTTAGCCTAGTTGGAAATGGAACGGTCTGCCGAGACAATGTCCTTAGGTTCAAAACCTATGACTTTTCGAAGTTTACACTTTATCAATTATCGTCCGCTTTAACGGTGAAGGAAAACATCGTGAGGAAACCTGGATAGCTGAGAACTCTCGTTAAGAGTTTCGAGGGTATGTGAAGTCTACCAACCCGCACTAGGCCAGCGTGGTGGACTAATACCTAACCCCTCTCAGTAGCAGAGGAGGCCCGTGCTCAGCAGTGGGCAGTATATAATACAGGGCTGGTATTATTATTATTTATAAAGTCGGTGGGCGACCTTCCAATTCAACAATCAAGCATACTGATATAACGAAATTCACAATATCTCAAGAGTATAAATAACTTCCCAAATTTAATTCAGGACCTGTACATGACCCAAATTCAGGAAGATTAATACGAGGTCGCAGTACGGCCTAATTCTTAAGGATTAATGCCAAACTATAACGATATTTTTATGCCACCTTTTATTGGTAGAAGACATTAACAAGAATTCTGGATATTTGGTACGTTCTTTTAATAAAGAACACTTACTTAATTAGAGCGTGCAGATCGTTCAATAATGTTTCCTCTGACGTTGATGTTGATGTTTTTAACACTAACTGCACTAAATTTAAAAAAACTATGTGCAACGTATTTTTTGGCGTGCGTAATTTTTAGTTAAATACTTAGGCATCTAAAATTTTATGTTGGTTAGATCGCCGGCTATGCATTTGTTTTTATTTATACCGGATTTAATTGTGGAAACTTGTAATTGACCTTACTTTGTTTACATCTTTTATTATTTTAAATGTTAGTTGTAAGTTTTCCTAAAATAAATAAAATAAAAAAATAAAAATAAGAGACGAGGAACGAGATAAGCCACTGACTATGAACAGTAGGAACACCGCTCGGGCTTTATAGTGCGACGCTATGCACTGCTCTTGTCTGTAATATCTCAATGCCCAGTAATTACACTGGTTATCATTGGAGGATACATATGTATTGTTAGTTACAAAAATATGTTCTGACAATTCCCAGGCGGTTGACGAGTGCAGCCAATGGCAGCCACTTCTGGCAACATTGTTCAACAGGAACACAACAGTGTTTAGACAATGCTTGGCTATACACAGACAGTGTCAACTCTTGATCACAAGGGACTTTTTTCATACAAATCTATTGTAATCCGGCTCATCTATTTCATCATACCCAAGCAGCAACCGAAGTGCATTAGACCTACCAACATTTCAGTATGCCCACGGTTACGTGTGGTGATCGCATTTTAGTCAAAAACGCAAAAATCGCCCTAATAGAGTATCGAACGTCTTTATCAATTTAAAAATAGCCCACTAAAAATATTCCAGTGCAAACACATCCTGATCTTCGAAGGTCGACCCTGACGATCATTGGTCAATGCACCGCGCGTGGGCAACGAGCAGCGTCTTTGTTCAAATTCTCCAGATTTGAACATGTTAATTGTTATTTTTTATTCAAATAACCTCACTAGTCTAGCAGCTGACGGGAGCTAAAAAAACTTGCTGAATTCACCACCATGCACATCGAGGCTATTCTATGGAGGGAACAGACGTTACTAGGGCGAAATGGCCACTCTTACTCCCCCCCCCGCTCCCTACTGCTACGGTGGGGTCCAGCTAAAGCATCGACTGACGAGCGATTACCCCCTTGCTACACAACGACGAAAACCGAAATTCGACTCGACAATTACTAATTAGCACATCGAATGCAAATAATGACGTAATTGTAAAATGAACTGCGCAAATCCAAGATCAACGAACTGTAGGTAAAGAGTGTTAATACTTGACAATTAATATTTGCATACATGCAATCAGTCCTGTATTATATACTGCCCACTGCTGAGCACGGGCCTCCTCTACTACTGAGAGGGGTTAGGCCTTAGTCCACCACGCTGGCCTCGTGCGGGTTAGCAAACTGCACATACCCTCGAGATTCTTATGGACAATTCTCAGGTATGTAGGTTTCCTCACGATGTTATTCTTCACCGTTAAAGCGAACGATAATTGATAAACAATACACATACCTATATCTGAAGGGTTTTCATGAATCCCCTTGAAATTGTCAAGGGACCTTGTATCATTAATATTTATTAATTAATTACTTAATTGCTAACAGTTCAATATAATTAATAATTAATTAAATTATTTATAACTACACACACAATTATTTATACTATATATATAAATATTACGTTATTGAGATGATTTAATTATTAGATTAAAGATTAAGAATTATTACATTTAATTTCTCCTTTCTTTTTTTTTTTTTTTTTTTTTTTTTTTAGTCCAGAGACCATGTCGCCGTGCTACCGTTCTCCCGGCAAACCTTCAGCATTATTATTTTGCAATATTTAAAAAAAATATTCTTTGTATCTTTGGAGCTAATTAGATAAGGAAAGTTTGCCGGAACAACGACAGTGTTCGTCTCGCATTCTAACTGATAACGAGCCAGGCAGTAACGTGGACATTCAGCCAGAACGTGGACGACATCCTGCACAACCCCTGATTCACATGTACACCATGCATTATCGCGGAGCCCAAACCTATGGAGGTACTGTCCCGTTCCACCATGTCCCGTCAGAATCTGACTCATCAGCGCCTAGGATTCTGCCTAATCTGAAGGGTTAGGCAGAATCCTAGACTTACACTTGATATTTGACCCAACAGCAAACAAAAACACTACCACACAACAAAAAACCAGGAGAAATCCTGGGAAAACAAGATGATGGGCCTTAATATTAACCTGGCTGCAGCAGCGTAGTTGTATTCCGCGGTAAGACTATCGCTGAGGTCTCGGGTTCGAATACCGGGGCGGGCAGTTATATTTGGTTTTTTATTTAGTATCAGCCCGGAGTCTGGAAATATGTCCACGCTATTACATAGGACCTAACATAGCTGGCGGAGTGTGGGTGTCATACAACTCTGCCTTCCCCTGAAAAGGGAAAACGGCGAGATGCTATGTATCTATGTATGTATGTATCTCATTATCTTTTGACATAATTTAACTATTGCCACTCTATTATCTATGCACTGTTTCTAAACGGAATTGTCATAGATGTTCCAATTTCAAATCCTAGATTTTTTAAAGACGTCCGCTTTTTGTATGAGTTCTGGGCCTCAGAATCTAACCAGGCTCAAAATTTATGGATGTTAAAGGGGCAAAAATATAAATCTTGGATCCGTTAAAAATATTTTCAGACCCCTCCATTTATAACTAACTTTTTAGAACGTCAATTTTAAGTGTAGTTTTAAGTAAATTAAATTTACATAGATCTCAAAATAATACGATTTATTGCAAAGGCCTAGTTTTTGATAGTACTATGATCCCAATATAATTATATAAAGTATCTTGGTTAGAACTTTCAGCCCCTTTTTGGACATAACCCTAGTGAATATAATCATTTTTGACGTATTTTCGGCCCCACATTGCGAGAGATGGAAGGTAAGAACATAATATTTCCTCTCGAACATTTGCGCAAACATAGATTATTTATTTTGTCGGACGTCCTTGCGTCGAGTCGGGTCGGCGGGTCATCGCACCTATAATGTCGAAAATAAAACTGAGTTACGTGTTCCGCGTGTTTTCTATGATATGCATATAGGATCACGCCTTCCCTTTTCAGGGGCAGCTTGGGGTGTAACATACATTTCCGTAGGACCCATGCGTACCTATTTTAGCGTATAGGCGGATTTAATGTCATTCAAACTGCCTCAGCGTCGTAGTTAAATTACGTGCGCGGTACGACTACCGCTCTGAGGTCCCGGATTCGAATCCCGAGTCGGGCAAAGTGATATTGCTCTGATTTTTTGCTCGACATGACAATAGCCTCACCCCCTATCACATCATGGAATGGAACACACGTAACGAAAAGAAAGTGCCCAGTCGCACCTCTGCCTACCCATCCGGGGATAAAGGCTTGATATGTCTGTGTATAATTACAGATTGATACCGAGCAGAAAAACCCATAATAATTCCCAATCCGGGGAACAAAGACCTCGGCAAGGTTGTCTACGCGATACAACAATGCCACCCAAGGGCGTGGGCAGGTAGACAGCGGGAAGCCGCTGCCCCCTCTAGATTCAACACAAGTACATTTAGGGCTCTTACACATAAACACGATGCGACGTCGTATCGTGGAAATCTACGACGAGCAACGTAAAAATTCACGACACGACATCGCAACCCGCCACGATGCACGGATTGGCGACGTCGATACGGGGCCGCAGTTAATCTCGAAAATGGACCGCAATAGACGTATTCTCCGCGATTTTTTTTATCGCGGGGAAATCTATATTGTCGATACCGTCCAGTCCCTGGGGAAAGGCAGACGGTTATGTTGGGCTCACCGGTCTTACGGCCCAACATTAGATCGTCCGGGAATATGACATCCGATCAACCATCACGCTGGACCGAGTCCCTAACACTATATACACCCTACAGCGGCATACCAACTAAAACCCCGCGGTGGCCCTCTCTAGCGCATAAGGGGCGGCTGCGGGCACCTTAGGCGAAGGGCGCCCTCATAACGACCGCAACCGTCTCTGCGCAATGCCGTCTTGCGGCCCATCTCTATCAGTAGCAGGGGCTCCGACGCCCCCACACACCGAAAGACGTCCTAAACAACTACGGCAGTGCTATGCCATCATCACACTGAATGGAATAACACTGGCGCCCACCTTGAAGTTGCGCGATGTACGAAAGTACAAAGGACGCAGTCGCAGTCCCCCACTGCGCGCCCGCAACCCCTGATGGCCCCTTTAAGTCGCCTCTTACGACAGGCAGAGGTTACTGTGATGGAATTCTTCAAACGCCCCCATCCACAGGGCGAAGACGTATTCTCCTCCTGTTGGTATTAAGAACCGCACCGGCGAAGGAGTCCACTGTGAGTTTCTACGACGTCGTACCGTGCATCGTGGCGCCTTGCGATGTCGTGTCGTGATAATTTTTTTTTAATGAACGGCGAAAGGTGGGTGCACTAGTTGCGCCTCTGCCTACCCCTTCGGGGATAAAGGGCGTGAGTGTGTGTGATTGTATAAATTGAAATATTTGAATTGGCTTCGTCCTTGACGCTACCGAGACGGCAAAATATTTTTTTAATCATATTTGGTCGTCGTACATCCGTATTGAGACCACATTCACACGGTACATGAACCACCAATCCTATCTGAATAGTTATATTCATAATTCCCCACTAATGATACCCTGTACTTAACGTAGGGTATTTCTGTCTCAAATTATTTAAAAACTAGTATTGCTCGCGGCTCCGACCGCGCGAAATTGATTTTCCGGGATAAAAACATTTTCCCAGTATAAAAAGTAGACCATAGCACTCAGGAATAATGTAGCTTCCTATTAGTGAAAGAAATTTCAAAATCGGTTCAGTAGTTCCTGAGATTAGGGCGTTCAAGCAAACAAACAAACAAACTCTTCAGCTTTATAATGTTAAGTATATACAGGGTCATTTTGACATTGCGTTACCAAATGAAACCACATACTCGTCTTTACCCCAACTAACATTGTGCCAAAAATCATCCATGAGAAACGAATATTTTCACCATAAAACTCAAATTTACTTTCCTGATTTTTTCATCATTTTGTAGTGTAGTGCGAATAAGGCGTGTGCGGGAGTGAATTTCTGACAGAAAGTATCATGTTGCTGCAGCGACGAATCCCCATAGAGTATTAGTAGCGGCATTAGGGCGTGTTAATTTAAAGTTACTTTTTATTGATATTTATTTTGTTTGAAACTTACATTTTTTTATTTTACATGTATGGTTAAAATTACTTATTGGAAAGTGTTATTTTCAGGGAGATAAGTATGTGGTTTCATTTGGTAACGCAATGTCAAAATGACCCTGTATAAGAAAGCGACAGAACATTAATTCAAAAAACCGCGTCATTTCGGTCCAATCGTTTGAGAGCTACGATGCCAGACAGTCATACAGATACACAGATACACACCCTAAACTTAACACACCTCATTATCTATCGGGGGTTAAAAACTGATATTTAAAATGAGTTCATAAAAACCGATTATTACTAACCCTATCGAAACCAAAGTAATGAGTCAGAAGAATGATTCATTATTTCATTCGCAAGACCGGTTTACGAAATATATTACTGACGAGCAAGCCGCTCCCCCCTAATACTAGTTTTACTGGTCTCTGATATGTACCTAATAGTCCGTCTGGGTGGGTACTACCGCAATGTCTATTTCTACGGCCAAGCAGCAGTGTGCATGCACTGTTGTGTTTCGGTTTGAAGGACATTGTAGCCAGTATAACTACTGGACATAATGAGACTTACACCCGTATTCTAAGACGTTTCCTCGAAAATTCCTCGACTCCACTCAACCTCACTGAAGGAAATCTGTATTCTTAGTTGAAAAAAATCTCCTCCACTCAACGTCCCTCAAGATTTTTCCTTTCTCGAGGTGAGGAATCAACTGTCAAACTCAAGGTACCTCACGACGTACCTTAAGGAAGACTCAAGGAAAGATTTACGCTTGGTAAACAGTGTTACAATCGGATATTTTTTCGTGTGTTATTTATTATTCGTATTAAATAGATTTCCAACAGTTCCTGCAATACTTGTACGATACTCCATACGAATGTCCCGAACGGCGTTATTTAAGAGATGCAAAAAACCCGATAGTTTTACGACGACACAAAATTCCAAACACGCTATCGTTTTAGGCTTAGGTTTTTAGGCAAAGACATTAAATAGTATAGTTATTAGGAAAGTCACTATCGTAAACATTTTATTACCAATTGTTTTAAAATTCACCATGGATGTATAAAAATCTTTTTTTACACGTCCATGAAATTTACATTTAATTTAAATTTGTCTTCCAGAAATTATTACGAAAATGAAAACAAAAGGCACAATAATTTAAGTAATTAACTATTTAGTAAGTAAAATATTTTCCATATTAGGTACGCTCTGACTTCAAATAAAACAGAAATAATGACATTAGTTTGATTGAAGGTCACTTTTCGAGTGACCACAGATTAAAAAATCGAAGAGTTTTCGCAAAAACTCTAATTTATCTGTACATCGATGACGTATTTAATGACGTAATTCCTTGACTCGACCTCACTCGAGGATCCTCAAGAATACCTCAAATTTTAACTAAGAATACCATTTTCGAGGATTCCTTGAATTAATCCTCAAGGTAACCTCGAGTGAGATAAGGTTGAGGAAGTTTCGAGGAACCGTCTTAGAATACGGGTGTTAACATCTTTAATGTCTCAGGATGACGAGCGGAGTGGAATGCCACACAGTACTTTGTAACTCAAGGTGCTGGATGGTGTTGCTACTGTTTATGGGCGGTCATATCGCTTACCATCAGGCGAACGGCATGCTCGTCTCGTCATTCAATGCCATAAAAAATATATATATTAATTTACATGACCGCCTAAAACCGGTATCCGTCCGGATAGCGAGCACCGTACACACAAGTTAAATTAACTATAGTAGCGTGAGTCGCGTTCCGGGATAAGTCTGTGTATATCCGGTTCTAACTGGCCGGTGTATTGAATCAACTGATAAGCTAAGTTTAGACTAGCAAGTTCTCTCAGCAATTTATTGCCCAAGAACTTCCAGATGCGTTTACACTAGCGGCAATATTTCTTTAACGCTTTTGCTAGAGACCACCTGCACACAGAATAAACTGCAAGTTCTCGCGCAAGTTGTACAAATGGTGTTTACACATGCGACTTGCCAGAAGTCATGCAAGCTTCAAAATGTTGCAGAAGTCAGCTTGCCGTGACTATTTACACGGTAAAAATAGCTTGCGCAACATAACTTCTGCAAGTTTTCTTGCTAATATAAACCTCGCTATAGACATCTCTCGCCGGTCGAAACTCTATATGAACGACACAGACAGGTGCAGTCAATTATGTTTAAAGAAAAAGGTGTAGATGCAGTATAAACAGTCTACAAGTGGCTAAATTTGAGGTAATTCGCACAATCGGTCTTAATTTCGTGTCAGAATCTGTTGAAATTTGTCGTCTAAATAATGTTCGATAAAATGTTCTATATGATAATAACGAATGAATGAATGAATGAATGAATGAATGAATGAAAACACTTTATTTTACACCACGTAATACAAAAAACAAATAAATAACAAATAGGTTTAGGGAGTTTTGGCGGGAACTTGGAAGTGTCATGAGGTGCTCTTGTTTTAATTCATTATTTTGGTGATATTTAGTGTTATATTGCATAATTATGGTGGTATATTATCCAATATAGTTCTATTAAAGAGCTCAAATGAAGTGAATTGAAATAATTGTGCTAATCAAGTGTTTTTTCTGTTGCCGCCAAAACTCCTCGATAAAGTCTTGGTAAGGTAGCCACTGCTTTACTTCGACATACTACAGATAATAAAATATACAAACCAAACTTGACATTGGCAAAATGTGAACACAAATGCCATTATAAAAAAAAAAAAAAAAAAAAAAAAAAAAGTTTAGAACTTTGAATCGCGCGACAATAGGCGGTCTTATCGCTAAAAAGCGATCTATTCCAGACAACCTACACTGATTGTGAGAGATATATGAAGTGAAAAAGGGGGTGTAGGTATACATAAAAATTTAAAATTAATAGACTTATCTAATAATAATATAATTTATAATGAACAAAATATGATAAGCCGTAACACTTTCACGTGTCATTATAGTTTGTTATTATAATATTAAGTTAACTGTGTGTGCGATAATGCGCCGTTTTTGAAAACCGAGTGCAGTATAGGTGCCATATCTACACCTTATGTTTAAAATGTCATTAGGTGCAGTGCCTGCATGACGTCACCTTACTTTGGAATAGAACGCGGCGCTGTGATTGGTTACTATTGAATTACAATTTTAATTCAGTTGGCTGTTAGATAAACAAGGCCAAAGAAAACTGGAATTGCCGATATAAGTTCGGTCGCACTGTGCGTCCTTATAATATTGTGTATGAAACCGGTTGTGAGAAGTGACGCCCAAACTAAGGATCAATCTAGGACCTATCGTAACAAGCCATTTAAATTCCCACAACACACTATTTGTACAGTTTTAAGGTCAAAAATTATATTTAGTGCACCACGACACTATTCAAGAATTAGGTCACAGTATAATATCTAGAACATTAATGCAGATAAATAGAACTTTCATTGCAATGCCAACGGGTGCGTGTGCGCGCAGAACGCGCTACGGTATTTTTAATCGTGCATCATGCACGCGGTCAGTTGGAATTGACAGTCCTTATTGAATATGATTCAGGTTCAAGATAGTCCGTTTTTATTAAATGCACTGGTCTTCATGAAAGATTTAATTCGGTAATGTCAGTTTTGTTTGATATGATGGCGTCAGGTTAATACGTTTTGACCACGGGAGATCAAAAGATGATACTTTTTATTTAAAACTAGCTGTTGCCCGCGGCTCCGCCCGCGTGAATGAGTTTTCCCGGGATAAAAGTCCCGCTTTATATTTTCCCGGGATAAAAAGTAGCCTAAGTTACTCCTTATTACATCAGCTACCTGCCAATAAAAGTCCCGTCAAAATCGGTCCAGCCATTTCAGAGATTAGCCGGAACAAACAGACAGACAGACAGGCCGACAGACAGACAAAAATTGTAAAAAATGTTATTTTGGTGTATGTACCGTATATATATTCATATACATGTAGTAAAAAACGGTTATTTCAATATTACAAACAGACACTCCAATTTTATTTATATGTGTATGTGTATAGATGTTCTTAATATGGCCATCTAATTGTTGCTTCCTTAGTCTTGGCAGGTCTAAGTATTGCTCTCAGCGCGCGTAAATACATTTCTCGGTTTAAAAGTGCCACTACGTACTTTTTCGCGATATAAGAAGCCTATTTAGTCCATGACATAGCCTGTGCATACTGAATACTTATAACATCAAAAACTAATAGAATATTAAATATTTGTATCCTAATTTGAACGTCATACAATTACGTTGCCATGCCGTTAAAAAACTTCATTTATAGCATTTATAATATTATTATTCTATTCCGCAATGTTTATTTCTACCGCCAAGCAGCAGTGTGCATGCGCTCCGCCCTGTGGATTGGGGGCGTTTGGAGAATTCTACCACGGTATCCCCTGCCTGTCGTAAAAGGCGACTAATAGGGGCCACCGGGGGGTCGCGGGCGGGCGGCAGGGGCTGTCCGTCCTTAGTTTTGTGTATCTTTCAGCACATTGTTGCGACCCCCGTGATGGACGGCAGCGTGGCAGGTAGGCCTCACGCTGCCGTTGCCGCCATCAGGCGAACGGCATGCTCGTCTCCTCATTCCATGCAATAAAAAAAAATAGATTATACAAACACGCACATTCCAGTTATTTGTATTTTTACTTACACAGCCTTAAAGAAGACTTGTAAACTCAGCAACTTTGAATTAAACAAAACCTCGGTCGGTTCGACCTGCTTTTGTTTTTTCAACAATACTTTTTGTAACAATTGTGCGTTCAAATTGTATACCATTTTTCTTTTTTAAACGAAAACGCTTTCGTAATGTACCTTTGTTTCCATTTATTCATTTTGACTATTAACAATTATTCTTGCTAGGTTTTCTTGTCAAACTTGACGTCATGCACGCTTCAAGCCGAACGTTTAATGCTACGTCGACTAAGGCCGGGTTGTTCCGTCAGTAGTCAAATAAACGGTATTATTACATTGGACGTTGCGCCTCGCTGTGAATTCGCTTTCAATTCGCCAGTGTGATTCGCTTTAACTTACCTGACCACGGTTGAAATCCGGCCTTAATCACGCTCTTTCTCCATTTCATGAGTCATGACGGCATATTTCGCTATACATACTTATGTAATAGGGGACGAGCCCTTTGCTACTTCCCGGCACAACAACTGCTGATACTGAGCAGACCCATATCACTAACCGAACCGGGATGGAATACCTCAGTACTGCGTACGCAATACAGCTACCCTGCCGAATTTGTGCCGAATATCACCATATATAATAATAATAATACCAGCCCTATATTATATACTGCCCACTGCTGAGCACGGGCCTCCTCTACTACTGAGAGGGTTTAGGCCTTAGTCCACCACGCTGGCCTAGTGCGGATTGGCAGACTTCACATTCCCTCGAAATTCTTGTCGAGAAGTCTCAGGTATGTAGGTTTCCTCACGATGTTTTCCTTCACCGTTAAAGCAAACGATAATTGATAAACAATACACACATAACTTCGAAAAGTCAGAGGTGTGTGCCTTGGGTTTTGAACCTCCGGACATTGTCTCGGCAGACCGTTCCATTTCCAACAAGGCTATCGTCCACTTAATATAATATCGCCATATTGGGCACAAATTCCAGACTCCAGGCTGATTTGAAACCCAATATCACTTTGCCCGACCCGGGGATCGAACCCGAGACCTCAGCACTGCAGTCATACCGTAATACAACTACGCCACCGAATTTATATATAGTTTTATTTCACCTCACATTTTTTCGTTACGCGTTTCATGTGAAATGCTTGTGCAGTCGGACTATACCATACCAGCCCTGTATTATATACTGCCCACTTCTGAACACGGGCCTCCTCTACTATACAGGGCTGTTATTAATACTAGGTTGATAAACTTACATTAGTATTTTGTGCTATCAATTTCTTAGATAAACGGAAAATCTACGTTTTTTATGTGTATAGATTGTGTTCGTATTTTGATAATTCCATGAATCATACTTTTGCCTAATATGACGCAATGTAGTGTCTACTATTTCGTAACGTTTCTCCTATGCGCCATTCTTGGTACAACCGCAATTAACGTATTTTTACCGTCATTTTTTTATACGGGCATGTCTAAATTACACCACTGCACTAGATTGTACAATGCGATTCAAATAAAAATAAGTTCAACTTTGCGCCATATTGTGTCGTCTAAATAATTAAATATTATATTAAGCTAATTTAACAATAACGTTTTTTTTTTTTAATTTTTAATTTATTTTTTCATGGCACTTGTGTTCACATTTTGCCAATGTCAAGTTTGGGTTGTCTTTTTTTATTATCTCATGACACTTCCAAGTTCCTGCCAAACTCTCCGTTTTTATTTAAATTTGATGTAAGAGTCAATTAGACAACATAAAATAAACCGTTATTGATATGCTAATAAGTTTTCTATGCAAATTTTGTCCTTTTCAAGTGACATTTGACACATAAAGGTCATTGACGTTCCTATTCTTATTTCAATCGCATTGTAAGTGGAGTGGGGTCCAGTTAGATTATTCACTGACGAGAGATGTTTATCAGAGAAAGATTTTTGAAGTTATACTTCTTTTGGCGCGTTAGGGAAAAATGATGAGAGTAAATCTTTACAATGCGCGCGCACACCGTCACGAAAAACCGACACCCTGAAGTTAGCTATAGTCAACATTTTAGTTTTGAATTTTGAACGTAGAATAAGGCGAAAGATATTGAAGTTATACTTCTTTTGGCGCGTTATTTAAAAAGATTTTTATCTTGTTACGCAAAAAATGTGTAACTTCGAAAAAGGTTTTTGGCGGGAACTTGGAAGTGTCATGAGGTGCTCTTGTTTTAATTCATTATTTTGGTGATACTTAGTGTTATATTGCATAATTATGGTGGTATATTATCCAATATAGTTCTATTAAAGAGCTCAAATGAAGTGAATTGAAATAATTGTGCTAATCAAGTGTTTTTTTGTTGCCGCCAAAACTCCTCGATAAAGTCTTGGTAAGGTAGCCACTGCTTTACTTCGACATACTACAGATAATAAAAAAAGACAACCCAAACTTGACATTGGCAAAATGAACACAAGTGCCATATACAAAAAAAATAAAGTATAACTTCTAACGCGTGTACATAAGTAGTAAGTACACACACACACTTTTTTTTTCTAATATAAATACTTGCCCAATCCGGGAATCGAAGCCGTAACTGTACGGTTAGCATACACTACCACTACACCTATGCTGATAAAGCGAAATATAACAATATAAACCTAAGTTGGTGGGAACACATTCATTGCATTGCATTCCCTTGACACAGATTATAAAGTATTGTAAATGAGGTTATATTAAAAAACATATTGCTATGTATTTTCTCAACTTTGTATTTAAAGGAAAACCTTATTCTTCAAATTAAAATCCTCTATTATTAGGAATATTTAAAAATATGTTATAGAAAAATATTATTTCTTAAAAAAAACAAGCCAGAGGAACCAAAAAATTTAAACACAAATTGTTTTTAGGGTTCCATACCTCAAAAGGGTTTGTTTTAATGAAGGAAAACATCATGAGGAAACCTACATACTTGAGAATAAAAAACAGAGTGATTGAAGTCTGCTGACCGGCACTAGACCAGTGTGGTGGACTAAGGCTAGACTAGACTCAGTAGTAGAGGAAGCCCGTGCTCAGCAGTGGGCAGTATATAAGACAGAGCTGGTGGTATTATATTATGCATGATTCACACCAAAAGTGCATAATGATGCTAAAGATCTTCACCCCAACATAATAGGCATATGAAATGAAATGAAATGAAAGGAAATGAAATGAAATAATATATTCGAACCCATAAAATGTTATACATTATTTAGATTCCATCAATATTAACTCTACCACCAGTTCGGAAAGCAGTTCTCACTAGAGAAGAACGGGCAAGAAACTCTAGTGTTGCTCTTTTCAAAATCAGTTCAAGGTATAAAATACATTGCATTATGTACAGAAAAAAATATATACAATTCAGTATTTGTTTACTTATGTTTTGAGCAGTTCATGTATATACTCGTAAAATAGGTAATAAAAATTTAAATTCCAACACAAGTGCATAACTATCTCAGGAATCATGTAATAATTAGATCTGATAGATCATAGTCCATAGATAACCACAACATACAACTGCCAAACTAGGTGACTAATTAAATTACAAATGAATAGAATTTAGCTAACACAAATTGAATGGTTCTTATGTTTACGCAAAGATTAGAGATTGAAATAAAACTTGATTTCTAATTTTATCAGAGTTTTGTTTTTATTTTTCTCCCAATATTTCGTATGCAGCCTTCATGGTAATAGAGCAGACTGAAGAGCTGGTTGACCGAACATTAGAAGGAGGAAAGATTTGTATTTTCATATGTTTGTGCCAATAAACTCAAAAACGACTGTACCGATTTTAAGAATTCTTTCACCAATATAAATGTTATCAGCGTGTAACATAGGCTCCTTTTTATCCTGGAATATAAAGCGGGACTTTTACCCCGAAAAACTCATTCACACGTTGGAGCCACGAGCTAAAGTTTAGTTCCATATAAAGAGAAGTATGAGTAAGGGTTCGACTACTGGGGCTAACCACTTATCTCTTATCTCAGCAATCTAGAAACATCAACATAAATAAAGTCACTGTGTTGCTTAAAGTAGGAATGTCTTTACATTATAAAATTTTAGTAGTGACAATGAAAACATTTTCAATAATGGTCAACTTAATTTAGAAATATTAATCAGTACACTTATGATTGTAGTGAACGATAGCCTAGTTGGGAATGAAAAGGCCTACTCTGCTGAAACAATGTCCGGAGGTTCAAAACCCAAGGCACACACCTTTGACTTTTCGAATTTATGTGTGTCTTTTTTATCAATTATCATTTGCTTTAACGGTCAAGGAAAACATTGTGAGGAAACTTTCATACCTGAGAATTCTCCATAAGAATTTTGAGGGTATGTGAAGTCTGCCAACACGGACTAGGCCCGCATGGCGGACTAAGGCCTAACCCCTCTCAATTGTAGAGGAGGAACATGCTCAACAGTGGGCAGTATATAATACAGGGCTGATTGCATTGCATACTTATGATTTACTTTATGAGATTCATCATTCAAAATAAAGAAATATTTTGATGTCAACACGATAATTTGAACAAATTATTTATAAGTCGCTAATCTGATAGTAATCATTATGACAAGCCATAGTAACACCAATTTGAAGCTTTTCATCTAGAATTTACCATACACTGCACTGAGCTTGCACTAAGAGTATAGGAACAAACTACTATTTAATTCGTATTCATTATATTCTTCGGGGTCCGAAAAATTAGAATACATTTAAATATTTATGTATGTTTATTCATAACTTTAATAACACACTTTAATGCACCTACCTTGTTTATATCTCCACCATATTAGGGTGGTATGGTAGAAAATGATATGGCATTAAATCAGCCTATATACTTTTAAAGTGCAATAAATAAATAAAATTAAGCCTAGAACATGTTGGTGTAACTCTCTTAGTAAAGGAGCCTCATGCCTAGTTACAGCGTTGTAAATATATACTTGATATGTACTAGATTTGTCTCAAAACATTAGGAAATTAGTACTTGGGCCTAGCCAAGCACATTATTTCTTCTATTTCAATGTGTACCTTATTATGAGGAAATTTAATTGCAGGGCCAGTTGGCAAAATTGTATACATATCACTAATAGTTATTTAAATACCTCATCAAAAAATATAATATATACTAATAAATTAACTAAATAAATAATATTTAATTTAATGTATCTTTTAAATTACATCAAAACATAGGAAGTTAATAATTCCAACTGGAAAATCCCCAATTGAAATTAAAACAATAACAAGAAACATGGTTCTAATTTTAAAAATTATCTATATGGACACTTTTATGTTGGCCAGTAATAAGCCATAAAAAGTATTGAAATAAATAGTAAGTTTTCACTGCCATTGCATGTCCTTACATGAACTTAGTGCTATAGTTGTCTCTTTCTTACATGTAGGAAGGGTTAATGAATAACAGAGATGGAATATAGGTCGTGCAAACCCTATAGGTAACACAGGTGAAAAAGTACATATTCAGTGATAAGATATCATTTTGTTTAATTTAGTAGTGATGACACACGGCAACACTGCTAAAAACCCTATAATCAATGTTAAATACGCTTAAAGTTACGAGTAAAGTAACAGAACCTTTTTTCCGTATACCCTGCAAGGTCGATTTATATAGAGGTTACAGAATAATATAAAAAAATAATCCGATGCAGTGTTACACTTCGTTAACTCTTATTACGGAAGATAGACGAAGAAAACGTGTAAAAGTTTCTACGAATACATATAATCACTGATCACGAAATACACCAACAAATTGTCACTGCACAATCCCAAAGTCGCGGAAAGCCGCCGCACAATACCCGAACGCAATTTCGAACTTTGCACTTCGATTTACACTGTGAATGATTATTTAATTTGTTATTTAAATGAAAAAATCAAGATCGCACGATTCAGTAATCGGCCTGTGACTGACTTCTGATCGAACTAGGCACCGGTCACACGTCACTATGACGTTTGTAAAGGACAGAGATATGCGAAAGAGTGAGACAAAATATCCGATAGTATAGCAGGCGGATGATTACGAGAGGTTACCTATCATTATATTTGCCCTTAAAATTGCGACTGGTGTAAATCTGCATCCGTAAATTATTTCTTAGGACGTATTTATTAAAATTTCTTATTGCCTCATAGAGAATTATCAAATTTGTAAATTTTATAATACTGCCATCTCGTATCCAGTTGCTGAACTATTAAAACTACATCTACTCGTCACAAGATGGTGTGGAAAATACATGTTTCTCTTATTATATTATGATATACATAAGTACATTTTCTTGTAACGTGGTACTATAACATATTAACACATAACTCAATAACTCAGCTAACCAAATAACATGGTTAATATACGCCCTTTATACTGAACTTGTAGTACTTGACTACTTGACAACAAAAACTGATGACGCAATCAGTGTAAATACGATTTAATTGTCATCTCAAACACACTTTCAAGGTTTTAGGCTTCATTATCCCATTACAAGTTTATAATACTTGCTGGTAACTAAGCCGTATGTAGAGAACAATCTAGCAAAATATACAGTACGCTTAGTTTTGCGCCATCTGTTGACATTATGTGGTACTATATGATTTATAGTCCGCCTTCGATAAACTTTATCAGGGGCAACGATTAACTTTTTTAGTATTAAAATTATTTTATTTAAATGATAACGCTAGACCACACACATCTTTAGCCACTCAGCAAAAATTAAGTGTTTGGCTAGGTGTAAATAAAAAAAAAAAAAAGGTGTTAATGCATTCACCTTATAGCCCTGACCTTGCACCTGCAGATTTCCACCTGTTTCGGTCTCTTCAGAATTATTTAGGCAGAGTCAAGTTAACATCAAGAGAGGACTGCTAAAACTAGTTGTTGCGTTTTTTTGATCAGAAGTTCCAAAATTTATACAGCAACGAGATTCTGGCGCTACATAAGTACATAAATGGCAGAAATTCATCGAACAAAATGCCACCTATAGGCAATATACTGTAATTAATAGTAAATAAACTTTGAAAAAGTAAGTCTTGAGTTTTAGTATTTAAAATGGTAAGAAACTTTTTCCCCAACCTAATATTTTCACACCAACTTTTTAGAAGGGACCTGCATGAAGCGAATAATGCTTACTTAATTACTTATCTAATAAAATGACTCACCTGGGTATTATTGAATTTCCTGTTCACATCAGCCATGTCCTCGGGATCAGGACTGAGACTTCTCATGGTCGGCAACACGTCCTCTAACATTTTACCACTTGTACGGCTCTTCTGTGGACAAAAATATAAATTTTAGAAGAGTATAATATATTTTCTATTTTATTACTTCTTTAGGGTACTCCATCTATTAGATCCAATACTAATCAGTATTGGTGAAGTTGAGTGATCAAAATTTTAGCGAGTTTATCGGTCCGAAAGAACATGTGAAATAGCCGTGATTGAATTTGTGTGTAATATAGACACGACTGCTTATCACACCGTGGGACAGATAATGTTGATTTGTTACACTAATTGCTTTCCTGCTTCTTTTCGGCACGAATACAATGTAAGGAACCTTTAACAGAATTTAATCCGGTCTCCAGCGTGGTGGACCTCCTTAATCCTTTTAGTAGACGAGGCTCGTGCAGCAGAGCGATAGTATATGCAAGACTGGTATTTCAATAAGTTTTTTTTTATTGCATTGAATGACGAGACGAGCATTCCGTTTGCCTGATGGTAAGCGATACGACCACCCATAAACAGTAGCAACACCATCCAGCACCTTGAGTTACAAAGTACTGAGTGGCATTCCACTACGCTCGTCATCCTGAGACATAACATGTTAAGTCTCATTATGTTCAGTAGTTTCACTGGCTACAATGTCCTTCAAACCGAAACACAACAGTGCATGCACACTGCTGCTTGGCGGTAGAAATAGACATTGTGATGGTACCCACCCAGACGGACTCTTACATATTTATTTATTTATTTATTTATTTATTTAATGACACACCAACAGTTAATAGACTGAGAAAGCTTAATTAAAATTACATACTTATGGACTAGTCTACTCACTAATTACAGGTGTGAGACAGCATTTATATAAAAATAATAAATTTAAAGAAATGCAATCAGATCAAATCAAAATCAATTGTCCGATAAGCATGATTGCAGCATTTGTCTTCTGAAAGATGCAGTGGAATTCGAAAAGACATCAACAGATAAAGTAGTCTGGATGTCATTATAGGAACTCTGGATCCTATTGAGCGGCGAAAACTTTCCCACATTGGATCTATGACGGCGTGTACGGAATGTATCCCTATCAATGCGACTCGACCTGCAGTCAAGTTTAGGGATATTAAAACTAAGCTCCCCCAAGAGAGATGGTTCTGATACAGCACCACTGATCATCTTATTACTGGACTGAGAGATGTGATCTATATGACTTATGAAGTTTAATTTACTATCGAGAATAACCCCCAGATCTCTTATTTTATTGACTTCAGTTAAATTCATAGTATTTAAAGTGTACGTAGAATCATAGGGATTACGCTTTTTAGTGAATTTTATGTGGAAACATTTGCTAGCGTTAAGCGTCATGTTATTCAAAGCACACCAATCCTTAACGCTAGACAAATCAGCCTGTAAAAGATGTGAGTCTTCAGGAGATCGAATAGTACGGTATAGTTTTAAATCATCAGCGTACAGTAAGCATTTGGAATATTTTACTTGATTAACTATGTCGTCTATAAATAAAAGAAATAGGATGGGACCTAAATGTGACCCCTGGGGTACCCCAGAGGTTGCAAATTACATATGAGAGACCTACCACCAGTATAACATAAGCTCCACCAAGCCCACCATTCCACCATGTTATCTATCGTATATCGCATCATCGTTCTTGCCTACAGCGTTGTTGACGTTATCATGCTTCCTATTTTCGTAAATCGTACGCTCGGCTTTATCTTTAAACATTTTTTACAATTATTTGAAGGTCCTTTGATAACTAAAAGATACTACGTCTTATAAATTAACAATAATAATTACACGCCTCGGTGGCATAGTTGTATTACGGTACGACTGCAATGCTGAGGTCTCGGGTTCGATCCCCGGTCTATTCAGTATCAGCCCGGAGTCTGGAATTTGTGCCTGATATGGCGATAGACTCGCCCCCTATTACATCATGGGACGGAAAACGTAATACGCACGGCGAAAAGTGGGTGCATTAATTGCGCCTCTGTCTACCCTTTCGGGGATAAAAAGCGGGAGGGTGTATGTATGTACGATCTCAAAACTGGAAAGCAACTCAAGTAATTAAAATACTGTAGACGGGGCAGCCCTATGGCGTGTTTACGTACCGCACGGCTGTAGGTAATTATTTCAAGGACACGGCCGAGTGAGAGTACTTTTAAGATAAGTTTACTATGGCTTCATTGGAACGGACTCTGCGACGAACGTGAACGAGGTTCGAAACTTAAATTATCTATTTTAGTTATGTGTGTATTGGTAATTATCACTCGTTCTAACGGTTAAGGAAAACATCGCGTGGAATCCTATAATGTAGAGATTGTGATTGATATACGGTGTAGCTTAAAGACCGTCTGTTGTATGATTTCTGTTTAAAATCCGAGATAGTACAAAATGCCTTTGAAGAGTTCGTATGCTCCTGTACACATGACTTCTTCAAGAATGGCATTGAAAAATTACCACTGCGCTGGCAGAGATGCATCGATAGCATGGGTGCATATTTTGATTGATAGAAATAAAAAATATTTATAAAAATATGACTAACTTTCTGTATACTAAACGGCAATTTCATAGGTAAAGATAATATTATTAATACAAGATAAGATTGTGAAAATCAGATTATTCGAAAAAATACAATGCATACATTTGACAAAAAGTACATAGCGTATACTCGAAGCCGAATAGTTAGCAACTATATATCTGGGACATCGTAGTCACTGTTATAACTGGATATTGTGAGACACAGTGCAACGTAGACAGCAGGGTTTGAAATACCGTTAAAAAGTTGGTATCGTTATGGCTACTACAGGCAGGTATCGGTAATTAATAAGTAACGCTAACCATTTTACGTTATTAGTCAAACCTTTTAACGTTAAATATATATACCGGTAATACATAAATTATCGATAATTTTATCGTTATGAGTATACTTAGTTACCATCGCTCTCGTCCACTTGCAAGAATTGAGAAACGACATTTATGCTAAGAGCGCGGCCGCGCCCTTATGTGCCTCCCCACGTGTTCCCATTCGAAATTTGTAATACATAGCTTTATCCCGTGGCTCCACCCGCCTGAAATAGTTTTTCCAGGATAAAAATATTTTGTGTTTCTGACTGCCTCGGTAGCGTAGTTGTATTACGGTACGACTGCAATTCTGAGGTCTTGGGTTCGATTCCCGGGTCGGGCAAAGTGATATTGGGTTTTTCTATTCAGTATCAGCCCGGAGTCTGAAATTTGTGCCCGATATGGCGATAGGTTCGCCCCCTATCACATCATGGGACGGAATTTATCCGGCGAAAAAGTAGGTGCACCAGTTGCGCCTCTGCCTACCCCTTCGGGGGAAAAAGCCGTGAGTGTATATGTATATATGGCACCTGTAGGACGAAAACGACGCAATTCAAAATATCTAAAATTGGATTATCGTCATAAAATGACTTAAAACTGGTCTCTTTTTTATGAAAATATATTAAAAAAGGGTCCGATATAATAGTTTTGTCCTTTTCCCGCTTGAATATGGCGGTGTTTGAACCATTGTTGTATTGGAAATTTCGTTTTAAGTAATTTTATGACGATAACTCAATTTTCGACTTTTTTGAATTGTGTCGTTTTCGTCCTAAAGGTGCGATATGTAGAACATTTTCTCGGGAAACAAAGTAGCCTATAGCACTCAGGAGTAATGTAGCTGCCTCTTGAACCTCTGTGAACAACAATTTTCAAAATCGGTTCAGTAGTCTTGACTTTAGTGCGTTCGTAAATGCGTGGCACTTGATCATTATTTCGTTGTGGAGTTATTTTAAAACTATTAAACATCTCTTAAGATATTCATTGAAATCAAATGATGTCGAGAACAATTTTGTTAGTCAATAAAAACAATGGGAAAAGTCTATAAGACGGCAGTCCGACCTGTGTTATTGTATGGCTCAGAGTGCTGGACGACCAGAAGGGTTCATGAGCAAAAACTTCTCGTCAACGAGATGAAGATGTTGAGATGGTCAGGTGTGACTCGATTAGATAGAATCCCCAACGAATACGTACGAGGAAGCTTTAAAGTCGCACCAATTACCGAAAAAGTTGTTGAAAGACGCCTTAGATGGCATGGTCATATAATGAGGCGCAGCGAAGACCACGTGGTACAAGTTGCGTTAATTCTGCCAGAAGAGAAAAGAGGCAGAGGCCGCCCGACATCGACCTGGTGGTCTAATATTAAGAGGGACTTCAAGAAAGCCCAATTACCAGATGTGACATCCCAGGATAGATTAACCTGGCGCAAGCTAGTGAGGAGACCCGACCCCAAATAATGGGAACAGGGTTGGACAAAGAAGTCGAGAACAATTTTGTTCAAAATTAAATACTTATGATGAATAACTTATTTATTTGTAAAAGGTCTAGATCATGTTTATAAAAAAACCTTCGCAAATAATGCATTATTTTAGAACAAATTTGATTACCATGAAAATGGTTTTAGTGAGTTAACCTTAATAGATAAACATATGCTGTCGCGGACTTTTTTTAGAGCTTTTAAAGGGAAAAAATGCCGTCAACTTTAATATTAACCGAAACTTTAACGTTCACGCAGCGCATGTAACGGAAGCTCTCAAAAGAAATATATTTTTCCGTTTTGCAACATTTTTATTGAGGCTACGTTTCTATTGGTCAGCTTGACGTTATAAAGCTTTCCTATATAGCTTCTTCTGCTTTTTGCGTTGGACAGTCGATAAATCGACTGTCCAACGCAAAAAGAATTTATCAATTCGAACCAGTAGTCCCTGAGATTAGCGCATTCAGCCAAACCAACAAACAAACTCTTTAACTTTATAATATTAAGTATTATTAGGGTATTCCATTTTTATTTGTTGTAGTTAAAGGTATCTCAGAATATTGCGGCGGGTAATTTAGAATAATAATTGTAGAAAATAGGTACCTATAGACGTCAAATTAATAGTAGGAGTGACTGTTGGGTATATAAAAAGCGCGGCTCACCATTCGATCTGGGTCAGTGTTCTGCGAATTAGTAAGTGATTATTATGCTAGTACTACTAGTCATCTAGAGATTAAAATTAAGTGGTTATTATGTTCGTTTTAAATCAGTTGTAAATAAATAAATAAATAATTATAGTGTATCTTGATTGTTCTTATTATTCTATTATTTTTGATAATACTCGTCTCCTATAGTTTCTAAGATTAGAGTGGGATTCTTATTCAATACCCACTGGCTCAATAATATGATGATCGATTGAACTGGTATCTACTTGGCGTATCATGCGACGCACAGATGTATGTCTGTATGTATGTCTATTGGGGACGTATGCAGTCGCACAGACGGGTGATCAGTTCACCTTCTTGGAACTATTTCACCCTTAGTCCCAGTTTTGGGTGGCGTTGCCACTTTCGCTATGGTTCGGTTCGCTTCGCAGGTATCATGCCCAGGGGCCGCATTCACCATAGAGACTTTCGGCTGCGGATCAGCTAGACCTTGGAGGCATCGTGGCTCCCTTCCAGGTGTGTACCTTCCAGGTTACCGACCTCTGCCCAGCACCGCCCTCTACTGAGGGTCCCGCCACTTTGACCTTGATTGATCATTGTGGCAGGAGCCAACAAGGGGGCAGCGCTCAGCCTATGCGGTGAGAACCACACAAGCTGCCAGGCCCAGACTGCCCACATACTCTCCCACCCCCCAGGCGGCGTCCCCCAGTCTGACACAGCGTAGCTTACCTTTCCTTGGCTATTCGTGACAGTTTCCACCCTGAAGCACTGGTTTTACTGGTGCTCCTGCATTATGCCCGCTTCTTCTCTTACAAACCTTTTTGTTGCCCTACTGAATCTAATCATGTCTCCTAGCTAGTTCCAGTCTGTCTGTTCCATGCGACGCACAGATGGATAGACGAGTAGAAAAAAAAGCGGCGATTGCCTAGTTGGGATTGGAACGGACGGTCGTGAGAAGAGGGTCGGCCGGTACTATGGCGGGGGTCGCACTGGGGATCGAACTGCCCATCGTCATACATCCCCTTGCAGTGCGCCGGCACTTGCAACCTAAGCCAAACCAAACCCAATCCTCAGACAATCCTCATCCTAACCTATCCAAAACTAATCCAAACCTAATCCTAACCGAACCTTAATCCAAATCTAACCCAAACCTAATCAAATCTAACCAAACCCTAACCCAAACCTTAAAAAATACCTAACCAAATCCAAACCAAACCTGATACAAACTGCACCCTAACGTACTCCAATCCTAACCCAAACCTAATCCAAACCTAAGCCAAACCTAATCCAAACCTAACTCAAAACTAATCCAAACCTAATCCAAATCCTAACCCAAACCTAATCCAAACCTAACATAAACCTAAACCAAACCTAATCCAAGCCTAATTAAAAACCTAACCCAATCACAAACCTAAACTAGACTTTAAGCTTAGAAACCTTCAAATGAGGAACTAATATAGTACGGTGACTCTCGAGACATTCCAATTTTAAAGAGTATTTGCTTATGTTCTTAAGTGAGTTTAACCTTTTTTTAATAAAATCGGATTGAGTTTTTAAACCTTACCCAAACGTAACCAAAATCTAACCTAATCTAATCAAACCCAAACCAAATCTAATCCAAGCTTAACCCTAACCGACACCAATCCTAACCCAAACCTAACCTAAACCTAATCCAAACCTAATTCAAAACCAATCCAAACCTAAACCAAATCCTAACCCAAACCTAATCAAAACCTAATCCAAACCAAACTTAAACCTACCCAAACCTAATCCTAAGCTACCCTAACCTCCCCTAAACCTAACCCTAACCGAACCCTAAACCACACCTACCCCAAACCTAACCAAAACCTAATTTAAACTTAACCCAATCCTTACCAAAACCTAACTAAAACCTTATCAAAGTTTAAGCCAAACCTACCCAAACCCAAACCAAACCTAACCCTAAAACACTCCGCGGTGGCCATCTTCGGCGCATTAGGGACGGCTGCGGGCTCCCTCGGACGAAAGTGTCTAAGTTGTCGTCGGCAACCGCCACTGCGCGGTGCCGCCTGGTGCGGTCCTATTGGGGGGAGGGGGGGGGGGGGTTGGCTCAGAAGCCCCCGCGCACCGAAGGACGCTCTCAGCGTCAAAGGCAGCGGAAGCCAACCCGAACTTAAAAACCTAAACTATAAATGTTTTTAAGGGAGTTCAACCTTTTTTTAATAAATTCAGATTGCGTGTTTGCGTTTCAAACATGTGTTTGATCAATTAAAGAAATTAATTGAATGTGTTTGAAATCATAAGCACTAAGGAGTATTAATCTTAAATATTTAAACAAACAATTCTTTTATATATATTCTAATGCATCATCGGGAAGACTATTTTAACACTATATAATAAAATAAACGAGCCATATTGTTCATATCTTTCTTTAATTTCAATCTATCCACCAAGTTCCAACGTCTGCTTCATAAATTTTTTGTTGTGCGGAGACTGAAACATGTTGCCGTTTTCAATCAAGATCGTGCTTTAAAGTAACTAACGAAAGTTACTTTTTATTGGTATAAAAGTCGCCTTAATTATGAAAGAAACAATTTCTGTATTTTCAATGTAAAATCATACAAAATGAAAATGTTAACGTAGGGAAACTTTTTGAGGAAAGAATGGGCATTATGATACTTAACATCTAATGACTTAGGGCGACGAACGCAGTGGAGTGACATGCAGTACTTTGTACTTAAAAGTTCTGGGTGGTGTTGCTACTGTTTATGGGTGGTCGTATCGCTTACCATCAGGCGAATGGCATGCACGTCTCGTCATCCAATGCAATAAAAAAAAAAAAATACTACAGATAATAAAATAGACAAACCAAACTTGACATTGGCAAAATGTGAACAAAAATGCCATTATAAAAAAAAAAAAAAGTAATGAGGTAAAATGTTTGTCATATATAAAAGTACGTTAGTAATATATGACAATTACGCGTGGGGCGCGCATGGGTTGATTCGCGCCTTGGTACAAACTACAAACGGCAACGTCGCTTATAAAAAGTAACGTTAAAAATTACCGGTCATTTTAACTTTATCGACTTAAAATATTACTGGTAATTATTAACGTTACTGGTATCGTTATAATTATGTTACGTTACTAAATTAATTACCGCTACTAAATCTTACCGATACACTGGTATTTGTATGAAATTACCGTTACTTACCGATACTTTTAACATGAACTGGTAACGTTATCAAGCCCTGGTAGACAGACGACTTGATAAAGGTCGCAGGAACATGCTGGATGCAGGCTTTTGACAGGGCTGTCTGGAAATCTTTAGGTCAGGTCTATGTTCATCAATTTCATGTAGCTGATGATGAAGATGATGAGACTAAACATGTCTCAAGTTGACGATCGCTCTGTGTATTACAGTATGTCGTAATTTCAAACCTTTAGGACGAAAACGACGCAATTCAATAAAATAGAAAATTAGTTTATCGTTATAAAATGACTTAAAACTGGTCCCTTTTTTATGAAAATGTAATAAAAAAGGGACCGATATAATAGTTTTGTCCTTTTCCCGCTTGAATGAATATGGCGGTGTTTGAACTATTGTTGTATTGAAAACTTCGTTTTAAGTAATTTTATGACGATAACTCAATTTTCGATTTTTTTGTATGCTGTCGTTTTCGTCTTAAAGGTGCGATTTAGAGTTCGTGTATTATGGTTACTGTTGTCGCTTAATCAGAGCAGAGGTTTGCTCGTCTTATAATTCCGTTGTGTAAACATATACTGACAATCTCTATCTATATATATATTTGCGTTATCTTATACATTTTTGAGTAACATATGTACAAAGTATCTACATCTGGCAAACAACACAAAGAAATAGATAACACCTATTTTATTTATACTTAAAAGTCAGTTATATCTGATAGAACCACGTGTTTTCGTTGTTTCTGAATTACTTTATATAAATTGATAAAGTATAATTATGTGAATGCTATCTATAGATATTTTTCTTAATCTACGAATGTTTTATTTTATTTTTTAACCCCGACAGAAAAAGAGGTGTGAATGAATGAATGAATGAAATGAATGAAAACACTTTATTGCACACCACATTATACAAAAATTAAATAAATAACAAATAGATTTAGAACTGAATCGTGCGACAATAGGCGGTCTTATCGCTAAAAAGCGATCTCTTCCAGACAACCTACACTATTATGTGTGTGTGTGTGTGTGTGTGTGTGTGTGTGTGTTATAAGTGTGTTATAAGTTTAGGGTATGTACATCTGTGTATCTGTATGTCTGTCTGTGGCATCGTAGCCAATGTAAAGCTATATTATAGACTAGCTGTTGCCCGCGGCTCCGCCCGCGTGAATGAGTTTTCCCGGGATAAAAGTCCCGCTTTATATTTTCCCGGGGTAAAAAGTAGCCTATGTTACTCCTTATTGCATCAGCTACCTGCCAATGAAAGTCCCGTTAAAATCGGCCCAGTCATTTCATAGATTAGCCGGAACAAACAGACAGACAGAAAGACAGACAGACAAAAAATGTAAAAAATGTTATTTTGGTGTATGTACCGTATATATATTCATATACATGTAGTAAAAAACGGTTATTTCAATATTACAAACAGACACTCCAATTTTATTTATATGTATAGATGTATAGATGTATAGATATAGCGTGTGTGGGCTTATAAGAATGGTCTCATCGAGTAGGTGTTAGATAGTTGATTATCAAGGCCCCATGATGGAGAATACAGTAATTTAAAAAATATTTGAAAAAAGAATGTTACGTTCGATTCTTTTGTACTCGTGCCGTGCCAACGCTGGGGAAATAGCTTCTACGCAATGTAGTTAAGGTTCATATTAGATTAGTAAGAAATGGTTTTAATGACTTTAATAAATAAAATATACTCGTTTCAATAATTATAGCTTCTACGCATTGTTTTTAAGGTTCATATTAGTAAGATAATAGAAAAAAGTGTCGTGATAACTTTCCGTCCAGCCCCCTTTCACAACGCGCAATAAGGAACTTCGTTCCAAAAGTTTGAAATACAAATTAAACTAAAATTTAAATAACACAAAATACCTCAAAAAATAATTTTGTCTGTGTCGTTTAAGTACCTAATAATATTTTGATCCAAGCGTCGTCGCGTCGGGGGACCGAACTAAGGACCAGGGAGATGAAAATTCCATTAAATTCATTTTTTATTAGATTAGAGACAAATATGATTTTCTGGTAAGCCGTTCATATCATACAGGGTAATGGTGGTAAGTACGTGTTTTCCGTGATCAAAGTGACGATTGAAGATTTAATTTTAATGATAATTTTTTATGGGTTGATAATAAAATAATTAATTATAAAATGTGCCAACATTACCAAATGCTTCCGTGAGTTTTATGGACTTATCTACTCCCCGTTACCGTTCAATATTTCCGTACTTTGCCAGATTTCATAATTTATAAATATAATTAACGAATTCACATTACATCCTTATTTTATTCAACATACTTTTATTTACTTTTTACTGGTGGTAGGTCTCTCATATGTAAGAGTCCGTCTGGGTGGGTACCACCGCAATGTCTATTTCTACCGCCAAGCAGCAGTGTGCATGCACTGTTGTGTTTCGGTTTGAAGGACATTGTAGCCAGTAAAACTACTGAGACTTAACATCTTATGTCTCAGGATGACGAGCGCAGTGGAATGCCATACAGTACTTTGTAACTCAAGGTGCTGGATGGTGTTGCTACTGTTTATGGGTGGTCGTATCGCTTACCATCAGGCGAACGGCATGTTCGTCTTCGTCTCGTCATTCAAATCAATAATTTAAAAAAATCCCTAAATGTTTTTTTTTATTAAAATTATCTGTAAAACTACTAAATCTGACATCGGGACGTACACATTTATACATATAGTAAAACTTATATACTATAGCTTTTGCCCGCGGCTCCGGCCGCGTGAATGAGTTTTCCCGGGATAAAAGTCCCGCTTTATATTTTACCGGGATAAAAAGTAGCCTATGTGATAATTCAGGACATAATCTACCCGTGTGTCAAATTTCATCGATATCCGTTCAGTAGTTTTTGCGTGAAAGTTATTAAATTACTAATATCGCTATTAAAAAATAGGGGATGATGGAAGAAGGTAGAAAATTTAGGGTTGTATGTATTAATACTGCCACATCATAAAAAAAAATTCTGTCCGAAAAATAAAACAATTTTTTTTTGGGGTGTGCCACCCTTATCACTTAGGGGATGAAAAATAGATTACAACCTATTCTCAGACCTACCAAGTGTTAATATAAAATTTCATCAAAATTGGTTCAGTCGTTTCGGAGGAGTATGGTAACAAACACTGTGACAAGAATTTTTTATGTATGTAGATTGTAGCAGGCCGATGTCTGCAGTCTGTACATTATAGACATTGAAGAAAAACTAATATGGGGATCTTTATTAGAGCAACAAAGGCCAAAACAAAAGTTTTTAGATTTTTTGTCTTTCTGTCCGTCTGTATGTTTGTACACGCATCCCACAAAAACCACTGCATGGAATTGAATGCAGTTTTGACCGATGTCTAACTTAAAGTATAGCTTAGGAAAAAATATTGATGTTCAAAATTTATAAAACACTGATTCTAGCTATTATGATTATTCAAACGGTCAAATATTACTCTTATTTCAATAAATATATCATGACTGTAGACATATTAATATGCTTTGGAAGTACCTACCTAATAAATACCGAAAAAATGAGCGTGACCTGTCAGGATTGTCATCCTAGGTGTAACAAGGTACATTGTTTGTGCCTTTGGCGCCCGTGACATCACAAAGCGGCCCAACGGAAGACCAGCGCTGGTTTTTATCAGCTTATGCTGAGTTGGGGTCGTTTTTGTAACGAGCAATTTTAATTTTAAGTGTGTAATTATTATCTTTTAATCTAGCTTGTTACAAATAAATATATTTCTTTCTTTCTTTCTTTCTAGACCTAATAGTTTAGCTTTAATTACGAAGTTAACTGGCAAAGTCGACTTTAGTAAAAAAACTACAAAAATCAAAATAACTTTTAAACTATCCAATTTCGGGCAACATACATAGGGTTAGTTCGATGCACATTGAGGTCCTCTATCGACCTGCTTCAGCTAAACACTATCGTCACACCAAGAAGATATAAATGTGAAAGTTAGGATGTTTGTAACTCAATCAAGCTAGAACGGCTGAACCGATTTGGAAGAAATTTGGCACAGAGACAGATCATAGTCCGGAATAGCACTTAGGCCATTTTTTATCCTGTGAAAATATAGAGCGGGACTTTTATCCGGATAAACTTTATCACGCGGACGGAGCCGGGAGCAACCGCTAGTACTATATATAAATCTCAAGTATGTATGTAGTATAGGCTTCCTCACGATGTTTTCCTTCACCGTTAAAGCGAGCGTTAATTGCCTACAGGCTACACGTAACTTCGAAAAAGAGGTGCCATGAGTTTTGAATCTGTATTCCTCCTGGTCCGTTCCATTCCCAACTAGGCTATCGCTATTTTTTGGAATTAAAACAAGACCTCAACTATAATGATTACGTGCATACCATACCATACCAGCCCTGTATTATATACTGCCCATTGCTGAGCACGGGCCTCATCTACTACTGAGAGAGGTTAGGCCTTAGTCCACCACGCTGGCCTAGTGCGGGTTGGCAGACTTCACACTCTCGAAATTATTATAGAGAATTCTCAGGTATGTAGGTTTCCTCCCAATGTTTTCCTTCACCGTCACAGTGAACGATAATTGATAAACAATACACACGTAACTTCGAAAAGTCAGAGGACTGTGCCTTGGGTTTTGAACCTCCGGACATTGCCTCGGCAGACCGTTCCACTCCCAACTAGGCTATCGCTACTTTTTAGAATTAAAACAAGACTTCAACTATAATGATTGCGTGCATATAATCGCTCATATCTAGGTCGTCCTAGAGCTATGGGAATCATGTCGTACGGACTGGCGACTGTTTACTTATTAATGTTGTCGATCAAGGCATCTGTTTACCGCATGAATGGATACCGTGGTACTACCGCTGAAACATCGCTGGACCGCTTTACGTCGTAGGAGTAGGTACCCCCGCAGTGTCTATTTCTACCGCCAAGCAGCACTAGAGTGTTCCGGTTTGAAGGAAATTGTAGCCTGAATTACCCGGCATTATGGGAGTAACATCTTACGTCTCATGACGAGCGTAGTGGAGTGCCATGCAGTTTGTAATTTAAAGTCCTGTATGGTTTTCTTACTATCGTATCCAATGATGTTTAAAGAAAAAGGTGTAGATGCGTTGTAAACAGTCTGCAAGCAGCTTAAATTGAGCTAATTAGCACAATCGGCCTTAGTATCGTGTTGGAATGTGTTGAAGTTAGACGTCTAATGAATGTTCGATAAAATTTTCTATATGATAATAATGAGAATTATGATATGCCGTAATACTTTCGCGTGTCATATTATAGTTTGTTATTGTAATATTAAATTAACTATGTGTGGGATAATGTGCCGTTTTTGAGAGCCGAGTACAGTATAGGTGCCGTATCTACACATTTTTATTAAAATATTATTGGTCGTAACGCTTACTATCAGGCGAGCGGCGTGCTCGTCTTGTCATTCAGTTGCAATGAAATAGCACGTCCTTGACTCTATTTACTACGAGCTTCATTAAATATAGTCATCGATCGGTCGCTTTTGCTTAACGATGGAGGTATGAGCATAATAGCCTTTTACGTTTTCCTAGTTTACTGTACAATACAACGAGTAAAGGAAAAAAATACAAATTGAACAATCCAGTCAGTCTCCACTCATCGATCTTTGCGATACAGGCCCTGAGCCTAGTGCAAAGTTCGCCGGTAATGATTTAATAATAGTACAACAATGTTTAATGTATTTTAGACTTAACACCTATGTAAGTGTTTTGTACTTTTCTGGAAAATGAATAAATAAATAAATAAATAAAATAAAATAAAGTTAGTTTTCGAATAAAAGGAGGTTAGGTACCACTTAGGTAGCTAAAACTACTTTTAGATTTATATTTTTTTAATACTGGATTCTTCATCATTTGTCGCGACACTGACATTAATTTAATGTTATCTTATCATTGTCATTATATTCTTTACTAATATTATAAATGCTACCGTGTGTGACAGCGTTGCCAATTTAACGGATTTCCCGTCATATCTATATAATAAATAAAATCTTCCTTCAGCCTTTTACATTTGTGAAATGTATAAGACGGGGGGGGGGGGGGGCGGGGGGGTACAAGTGACTTATTTGTTGAAAGGGAGGTTTTTTAGGCGGCAAGAACCCACGTTACGCCCCCCAATGTGAAAGCTATATCTACGCCCGCTACATAGAAGTTTATAAATGTTTGGGCTATTATGGACGAAATAAAAATTTTAACGGATTTTTGACGGGAATATACAATGAAATGGGCGGATTTTCAAAAATCTTGTTGCCAACACTGGTTTGTGAAAATATTTGGATGTTTATTAGAAGTAAACGTTGAATCCGCCGAACGAAACTTCGCACACGGGTAGACCATGTCATGGATTATTACAGGCTCTTTATCCTAGTAATTGTTCCGTGGTAAAAAAATATATATTTTTCATTCGATTTTTGGATAAATGGCGCTGGCGTCGCGTCGTACAGATGGCGCTGTAGATCGGTACAGTAACTTAGATATTTTTATTTTATTTTATTATTTGAGGATTGCCAACAAAGTTTACAATAACACAAACATAATAATAACAATCAGAAAATAAAACTAAGTAATTGTAACTCAGACTACAGGCAACCACAACGTGCATAATATAATTTTACGATATAATTACTCAATTAAATATTATAAGGAACAAGACAAAAAAGAATAGATTTATCAGAATGTTAGGGTCCAAGTTAATCAATGTCACCTAAAAGAGTTCTGTTTTTTTTTTTTTTTTTTGAATCGGGAAAGGCTTTTCACGCGGGCGGAGCCGTGAGCAACACCTAGTCTCTGATGGAGTTTATGGTCCAAACACTCTCATACATTCGACATCTCGGTAGCTTCAAATTACTTGTCCAAGAAAGTCCCCAGGTTCAAAACTCAAGCCACATCTGACTTTTAAATCTACATGTGTATTATTCGTCAATTGTCACTCACATAACTCTAGGGAGGCATTGCCCCCCCTATCAACGGTTATGTTCTTAACCCACCGAACAATATTTACCGACAATATATAACTGGTAGAATCGTAGATCAGGGTTGCGAGCGCGTCAGCGTTCACCCTAAAGTCCGGTGTGGCCAGAAAAGCCGATCCTCGTCAGGCTACTGGCCGGATAGTCAGGTCAAAAAAAAGAAAAAAAAGAGTTCACAACAGATAGGGTAGAAAAGTTCTCGAGTGGAGACCACGTGCCGGCAAGCGCAGCGTGGGACGTACTCCTACAGACTACAGACCTCGTAAAGGTCGCAGGAACCCGCTGGATGCAGGCCGCTTCTAACAAGTTGGTCTAAAAATCTTTGGAGGAGGCCCATATTTAGCAGTGGACTTACAAAGGCTGAAGGAAAAAGATGTAACTAATTTTACGGTCGGATGCAAGTCGAAAACGGTGCGTCATGTAATTGCATGTTAGCAGTATGAATTCATTATTTATAATTCTAGTATACTTTTTAATTTGCACTTCTAGTTACTCATTAATGATTGTTATATGACGTCTATTAGACACCCAGTTTGGTGGACCATGAGATTGTACAACGTGAACGCAAGTTCGACGCAACAACTCATATTCGAATGAAACCAAATTTCCAACTAAACGGATCTAATTAATGATTTTTGAAGTTATACTTCTTTTGGCGCGTTAGGGAAAAATGATGAGAGTAAATTTTTACGATGCGCGCACACCGTCACGAAATACCGACACCCTGAAGTTAGCTATAGTCACGATTTTTGAATTTTGAACGTAGAATAAGGCGACAGATAATTTTTTTAAAAACTTTTTTATCTTGATACGCCAAAGAAGTATAACTTTTAACTTCTAACGCATGTACATAAGTACACACACACTTTTTATTTTTACCCGACTACGGCGAAGCAAGGAAGGGTAATGAGTTTAGCACCCTATGTATGTATGTATTTCTTTGTCGTTATTTTAATCTATAAGTAAAATATTCACAACTTGTTAATAGCTCCATCTGTTGGCAAGTTATGTAAAATAACGGTTTGCTTACTTAAATGTTATTTATGTAAAATATTATCATCTGGAGTTATGAAAAATTCATTATAATATCAATTTTTAATATTCAGCTATAACCCAAGATTTATTGTACAGTAATTTCAAAGGAGGTTGCAGTTATTATAGCATTTATATTCACTTTGAATGTCTATTGGATTAAAAAAGAATCCAGTCAGTTCAAGATTCGATTGACTTCTGTCCCAAAAGTCAACTGGGAAGAAAACTAAGCAATATTCAGTTTGTATTTTCATTACGATGGATTCCGAACACGAAAACCCTGGCACCTCGCCGACATATACATACATACATACATACCAGCCCTGTATTATATACTGCCCACTGCTGAGCACGGGCCTCCTCTACAACTGAGAGGGTTAAGGCCTTAGTCCACCACGCTGGCCTAGTGCGGGTTGGCAGACTTCACATACCTTCGAAATTCAGAGAACTTCTCAGGTATGCGGGTTTCCTCACGATGTTTTCCTTCACCGTCAAAGCGAGCGATAATTCACAAAGAATACATACATAACTTTTCAGAAAAGTCAGAGGTGTGTGCCTTGGGTTTTGAACCTCCGGACATTGTCTCGGCAGACCGTTCCATTTCCAACTAGGCTATCGCCGCGTCTGTATGTAATGTATGTATGTATCCATTTAATTTTAAATTTAATGTTCCACTCAGCGTCGCTCCTATTGAACCGATTTTGATTTATTGATTCGTATTTATTGTGCGATGGTTATAGGCTAAATATTATTCCACTTTTTTACGCGAATAAAACTGCTTCACGGAATTTTCGATAGTTTAAATTTTACGCGACGTTTCCAAGACTTTGCAGCCTTCATGGTCACGGAGCGAACTGAGGTGTTGGTCGTCTGGTAAGTTACTATAACAATATCTACCTTCATTTATTAATTACTAACGCGGGTGAAGCCGCGTGCAAGACTTTCTCCGGGATAAAAAGTAGCCTATGTCCTTCCCAGGGTCACAAACTGTCTCCATACCAAATTCGTTTGGTAGCTTTTAAGTTTATCGCGTTCAGACAGTCAGAAGTATTCAGAAGCAGCATTCAAATTCTCGTGTCACAATGTTAGTTACCCTACTCCTCCGAAACGGTTGAATCGATTTTGATGAAATTTTATATTCATATTCAGTAGGTCTGAGAATCGGCTACTATCTATTTTTCATACCCCTAAGTGATAAGGGTTGTTCACCCCTAAATTTATTTTTTAATTTTTTAGATATTTTTTTTTGTTTTTATTTGATACGCTCGCCACCTATCACATCATGGGACGGAATACGCACGGCGAAAAGTAGGTGCATAATGCATTGGTTGCGCCTCTGCCTACCCCTTTGGGGATAATAAGCGTGAGGGTGTGTGTGTGGGTGTGTGTTCTCGTAGTTCTTCGGGTGTATAAGGGGGGTGTAACATATTAAGCAGTCCCTCCATGCCCTGACACCAGTATCAACCAAGTAAAGAAGGCGTGGTATGCTATCAGAATAATCGTAACAGCCAATCATCCTTATCATGCCGATTATTTAATTCTTATCAACTTGACACTAAATATATTTATGAGTAATATTATGACAACGAATTTATAAAATAAACTAGCATTTTCGCGCGGCTTCGCCCACATGAACGAGTTTTTTCTAGATAAAAGTCCCGCTATACATTTTCCCGGGATAAAAAGTAGCCTAACACCTTCCCAAAGTCTTAAACTATCTCCATACCAAATTTTATCGAAATCCGTTGGGTGCTTTTTGAGTTTATCGCGTAGAAACTTTGCCACTCTTTTTTATTCTCTTAGGGGTCGAATTTCGCAAAATCTCCTCGTAGTGAGCACCTACGTCCTAAAAGTGCCCCCATGCAAAATTTGAGACTCCTAGCACTTGTAGTTTCTGAGATTACGTGATGAGTGAGTGAGTGACCTTTCGCTTTTATATACATATACTAGCATTTGCCCGCGGCTCCGCCGGCGTGGAAAAGTTTTTTCGGGATAAAAAGTAGCCTATAGCACTCAGGAGTAATGTAGCTTCCTATTAGTGAATGAATTTTCAAAATCGGTCCAGCAGTTCCTGAGATTAGCGCGTTCAAACAAACAAACAAACTCTTCAGCTTTATATATTAGTATTTACTAGCTGACCCGGCAAATGTTGTTTTGCCATATAAATTCTTTTTAGAGATTATTTTTGTGGCAAAAAATGAATAATTGATCAGTTATCGACCGGGGTTAAAAGTTATTAAATTACTAATATCGCTATTAAAAAATAGGGGATGATGGAAGAAGGTAGAAAATGTAGGGTTGTATGTATTTTGTAACACCACTAAATAAAAAAAAAACTGTCCGAAAAATAAAAAAAAATTAGGGTGGGCCACCCTTATCACTTAGGAGGATGAAAAATAGATAACAACCTATTCTCAGACCTACCAAGTGAGAATATAAAATTTCATCAAAATCGGTTCCGCCGTTTCGGAGGAGTATGGTATCAAACACTGTGACACGATTTTTTTATAGATATAGATAGATGTAGCATCTTGAAATATGTAGTACGCTGGTGGTGGGATATATCCGGTATCCGTCCGGATAGCGAGCACCGTACAAATAAGTTAAACTCGCTATGGTAGCGTGAGTCGCGTTCCGGGATCAATCTGCGTATATCCGGTTCAAATAGACCGGCATCGTCTCAACTGACGAGGGATAATCATAGATCGTCCCCGCTTACCATCAGGTGCAATGGAGTCACGTTTTGAAGTCATACTTCTTTTGGCGCGTTAGGAAAAAATGATCAGAGTAAATAATTGCGATGCGCGCGCACACCGTCTCGAAAAATCGACACTCTGAAGTTAGCTATAATCAACATTTTAGTTTTGAATTTCGAACGTAGAATAAGGCGAAAGATATTGAAGTTATACTTCTTTTGGGGCGTTATTTTAAAAGATTTTAATCTCGTTTTTTTATTGCCTTAGTAGGCAAACGAACATGCGGTCCGCCTGATGGTAAGCAGCATCCGCCGCCCATGGACTAAAGCAATGCCAGAGGCACAGCCAAGCCGTTGCCTACCGGGAAGAGAGCACTCTTTTTTCACTTAGCCATGTCTGTATAAAAATATGTATTAGCAACCCGCCTCAGCTTCTCCGAAGTAGAAGTTTTACTGGTGGTAGGTCTCTCATATGTAAGAATCCGTCTGGGTGGGTACCACCGCAATGTCTATTTCTACCGCCAAGCAGTAGTGTGCATGCACTGTTGTGTTTCGGTTTGTAGGACATTGTAGCCAGTGTAACTACTGGACATAATGAGACTTAACATCTTATGTCTCAGGATGACGAGCGCAGTGGAAAGCCACACAGTAGGTACTTTGTAAGTCAAGGTGCTGGATGGTGTTGCTACTGTTTATGGGCGGTCGTATCGCTTACCATCAGGCGAACGGCATGCTCGTCTTGTCATTCAATACCATAAAAAAAAGAACTATCTATAGCTGATGACACAAAATTGCCAAAAAGAAAAAAAAAATGTTCCGATCGTTATCAAACTTTACACGAGCGCCAGCTAGGCTAATCTGAAGATTACATAAAAGTTTCATTGAAATCGATATACACACATTTATTTTTATATATATTACTAGCGTTTGGCTAGCGGCTCCGTTCGCGGGTTTCAGTTTTTATAGGATATTAGTCCCGCTTTATATTTTACCTGAATAAAATAAAAAGCACTAGATTTCTGCTCGCGGCTTCGCCCGCGTGAAAAAGTTTTCCGGGATAAAAATATTTTCCCGAGATAAAAAGTAGCCTAGTGAACGGCAAGCTCGTCCCGTCATTCAATACAATAAAAAAAAAAATATGACCGCTCCGCTCCTTCTCGCGGTATGCGGTAAGAATAAATAAAACATTTCTAACAAAAAATATTTTATTTTTCAATAAAAAATCAAATAGTATACCTAGAATGACTTGGATCATCCTAGTATATATTATATATACTCTTTGGACTAGGATTATACAGATACAAACCATGAGTTTTTCTAGCACCTTTTCTGTAAAATTCCGTGTTACATAATAATAACATTTTCCTTCCATGGACATGATCTACCCGTGTGTCAAATTTCATCGAAATCCGTTCAGTAGTTTTTGAGTTTATTCGTTACAAACATACTTACATACAAATCTTTCCTCTTTATGATATTAGTATAGATAAATAGTAGCCCATGTTACTCGTTGATACAGTACCTTTATATTGGTGAAAGATTTTTTTTAAATCGGTCCAGTAGTTTTTGACTTCATTCGTTACAAACTATAACTGACTGCCTCGGTGGCGTAGTTGTATTATGGTATGAATGCAATGCTGAGGTCTTGGGTTCGATTCCCGTGTCGGGAAAAGTGATCTTCTTCTTCTTCTTCTCAGTCGTACACTCCTGGCGGAGTGGTCGTGGTTATGGATCGTCTGAAAATTTGGTTGCAGCTCTAGCGAGACTTCTCCATCTCTCTCTACTTATGGCTCTGCGTGTGCATTCAGTAAGGGAACAGTTCATAGATGATTTAATGACGTCTGTCCATCTTGTGGGTATCCTGCCACGAGAACGTCGACCTTCTACTCTTCCTAGCACCAGTAATCGCTCCAAAGAGCTTTCATTTCGGATGACATGCCCAAACATTGTGAAGATTCGCATGTGCACAATAGACGAAAGTCTTTGTTTGATGCGAAGCTCGTTCAGGATAGATTTGTTAGTGCGGTGAGCAGTCCATTTAATTCTTAGCATGCGCCTCCAGCACCACATTTCAAAGGCGTCAATCCTTTTGCGACATTTCTGTTTGATCGTCCATGTTTCAGCTCCATACAAGAAAATAGGAAATACTAGGCATCTCATTAAGCGGATCTTGGTGTTTTTAGTTATGCGGCGATCTTTCCATATCTTCGTGAGTCTTTCCATGGCTGATCGTGTCATGGTACACCGTCTTCTGATGTCTTCCTCGCAACTACCAGTATTTGTGATTGTGGATCCCAGATAGATGTACCTCTGGACAACTTCGCAATTGGCTATTACGCCTAAGTCAGGTCGATTATTATTCTTACGATCCACTATCAGCATTTTAGTTTTATCGCGATTTATGGTAAGGCCAAAGTTGGAGCTGGTCGTTTCCAGAAGCGAAAGGAGTTGTTGTAGGTCTTCTTGTGACGTTGCAAGAAGAGTAGTATCGTCTGCATATCTCAGGTTTGATATCAACCGACCTCCAATGGATACACCTTTGTCCCAGTTTTCTAAAACTATTCGCATTATGTATTCGGTATAGATATTAAATAAGAGAGGAGAGAGAATGCATCCCTGACGAACACCAGCCTGTGTTTTGAAATTCCCCGAATCAATTCCGTCCACGCGCACGGAAACTGTACCTTCTTCATAAAGTCTCCGTATGAGATAGACTAGATGTTGTGGTACACCCATTGTCAATAGTACTCCCCACAGCTTCCACCACTTAACCGTGTCAAAAGCTTTACGAAAATCCACAAAGCAAATAAACAGTGGATTATTAAACTCGCGTGCTTTTTCTATGATCAGTCTTAGGTTGAGAATCTGTTCACGTGCTCCTTTTCCCTTGACAAAACCAGCTTGTTCTTGAGCGATCTCCCGGCCTATATATGCCTGTAGCCTGGTATTCAATATATGAAGAAGAACCTTGCTCGCGTGAGATATCAGAGATATTAGGCGGTAATTGTTACACTTCTTAAATGAACCTTTTTTATGGAGCGGGATGAACAAGGAATGCGACCAATCCTTAGGCCACTCTCCTGTTTTCCATATTTGTAGGCAAATTGAGTGTAAGATGTCCACACCAACATCTCCCATAATCTTAAATATTTCTATAGGAATTTCATCAGCGCCTGCAGCTTTGCCACACTTTAAGTGTTTTACAGCAGCCTCTATTTCCGCTCTCAGTATAGATGGTTCTTGCTCTGTGGCTATTTCATTGGCAGGTTCAAAGGCTATTAACCTTTGGTTATCTAGAAACAAGGACTTGCAATAATCCTCCCACACTTTGACAATGAGCTTAATTTCTGTAACAGTATTACCGGCAGAGTTTTCTATTGCCCAGGACTTTGGTTTAACTTGTCTTGTAATTGTTCTTATTTTCATGTGAAGATCCCTAGTCTCAAATTTCTGAGCATGCTGTTCTATTTCTGTGCAGATGGTGATATTGGGTTTTTTAAATTCAGTATCAGCTCGGAGTCTGGAATTTGTGCCCGATGTGGCGATAGGTTCGCCCCTATAACATCATGGGACGAAATACGCAACGCGAAAAGTGGGTGCACTAGTTGCGCCTCTGCCTACCCCTTCGGAGATACAACGCGTGATTATGCGTTATATATCTTAGTTAAGCATGTCAGAAGTAGGCATAGAATAGATAAGAGTAAGTCGGTAAGAACTTGCGAAAGCGGTAACGATAAAATTAAGGAAAGAGCAGTCGGAAATCAACGGTGTTCTAGCAAGATAAGATACTTTTTATTTTTTTTATTGCATTGAATGACGAGACGAGCATGCCGTTCGCCTGATGGTAATCGATACAACCACCCATAAGCAGTATCGTTAAATATAATTTTCTTTTTTTTTTCTTGGGACGAAGGGCCCCTGGCCGATGCTGGGCCCCTAGGCAGTTGTCTAATTTGTCATAAGGCTGATCCGGTCCTCCCTTTTCTCTGACGAATTTTTAGATTGAGTTCTCTTTGTAAATTACTTCATACTATATTATCTGTGTCATATTCAAGGTCAATCCAAGCGCTCATAGATAGGTTCCTATCAAACGCTATCATTAGATAAAAGACAATAGTAATTATACAATACAATACAAATATTCTTTATTGTAACCATTTTAAAATATAAAAACAATTAAAATTATACAATTTCCTTAAATTTATGGTGCACAATGGGCGGCCTTATCGCTACAAGCGATCTATTATAATCAATTCGTATAAATAAAGGACTTGAGTCAAGCCCCTGGAAGACTTGTTAGGATCTTTTATGGTTATTCTAACCCTTAAATTATATTATCATTATCATCAGTCACATGACGTCCGCTGCTGAACATAGGCCTCCCCTAAAAATGTCCAGACGGACCTGTCAAAAGCGGCCTGAAGCACTGAACCGATTCCGATGAAATTTGGTTTGGAGATAGTTTGAAATCCCGGGAAGGACATGGGCTACTTCTTATTCCGGAATAACATACCGGGATTTTTTCCCTGGTAATAGTTTTTCGGGAGAGAAACCTCGAGATAATAAGTATGCAGATAGTTTAAGACCGAGGGAAGGACATGGGCTACTTCTTATCCCGGAAAAATATGAACTGAGACTTTTATTCCGAAAAATTGTTTACTACCATTGAAACCGAGCGAAAATAAGTATGGAGATAGTTTAAGACCCAGGGAAGGATATAGGCTACTTTTTATCCCGGATTAACATACCGGGATTTTTTCCGGAAACCGGAAAATCGTTTTTCGCGAGGGGAACCTCGAGAAAATAAGTATGTTAATAGTTTGAGACCCAGGAAAGGACATAGGCTGCTTTTTATTCCGGGAAAATATATAGCGGGATTTTTAGTTCAGAAAATGAAGCGCGCTAAAACAGTTACTATGGCAGAAAAAAAAATGTGTGTGTACTTATGTACACGCGTTAGAAGTTATACTTCTTAGGCGTAACAAGATAAAAATCTTTTTAAATAACGCGCCAAAAGAAGTATAACTTCAATATCTTTCGCCTTATTCTACGTTCAAAATTCAAAACTAAAATGTTGACTATAGCTAACTTCAGGGTTGCGGTTTTTCATGACGGTGTGCGCGCGCATCGTAAAAATTTACTCTCATCATTTTTCCCTAACGCGTCAAAAGAAGTATAACTTCAAAAATGAAAGCATATTATGTTCTGACTGAAGGGAAGCTGCAACGGCTCGCTAATAGTATGAGTGTCCGTAAAATAGCCAAGCGTTGAGGATTTATTTATGTGTGCGTATCGTCCCAATACGGTTTGACTGTGCGTATTATGCTTTAAGTGACAGATTTTTTGTTTTTTTTTTATTGCTTTGAATGACGATACGAGCATGCCGTTCGCCTGATGGTAAGCGATACGACCACCCATAAACAGTAGCAACACCATCCAGCACCTTGAGTTACAAAGTACTGTGTGGCATTCCACTGCGCTCGTCATCCTGAGACATAAGATGTTAAGTCTCATTATGTCCAGTAGTTACACTGGCTACAATGTCCTTCAAACCGAAACACAACAGTGCATGCACACTGCTGCTTGGCAGTAGGAATAGATATTGCGGTGGTACCCGCCCAGACGGACTCTTACATATGAGAGACCTACCACCAGTAAAAATTGTCCGTGTTAATAGGCCATAGGCGCGTACATTCTAGTTGGTCCAAGATTTTTGTACTACTTACGCATTTTTTTGGAGCAAATTAATAAAAAATGTCATCCACCTCATTGAAGTCGCCAAGGAGTCGGTTTAAAAAATCTTATATCGCTAGTAAAACAATCGTAGTTAAAAAGCCATGGTTTCTCAGAACATAGTTGGTAGGTGGTTTTATCTGTTTGTGACGCACATATTTATGGATGAGTGAGTAATCGGGGGAAAAATCATGCGCTTGGTTCATTTTCCTGTACACGCTGTAGGCGATGCGCATGCGCCAACTTAATTTACGAACAGGGTCAAACGAACACGTATCACGCAAGTGTATTGTCTCATGATGTGATAACAGACGAGTTTCACATCTGGTACAAATTCCAGAAACTGATACTGAGCTGAAAAACCGAATTTATCCGAGCCGAGCTTCGAACCCGGAACCTCAGAGCGAAGTTGCGCACGCAATACAACGTCACTGAGGTAGTCATAAGTCACGAGGGCGTATCGACATAAATGATTTATCGTAGTCTTACCAACGCGATTAATCAAATTTAAGTGCCCTTTCGATGGATTTGACAGTTAATTTCAGGATTACCCTAGTAGCCTTAAATGGGTGGATCAGTCATTACACACACACAAACACACACACACAATCATGCCCTTTATCCCGGAAGGCGTAAGCAGAGTCGCAACTAGTGCACCCACATTTCGCCGTGCGTATCCCGTCCCATGATGTGATAGGGGGCGAGCCTATCGCCATATCGGGCACAAATTCCAGACTCCGGGCTGATACTAAGTAGAAAAACCCAATATCGCCATGCCCGACCGGGGGATCGAACCCGAGACCTCAGCACTACAGTTGTACTGTAATACAACTACGCCTTCGAGGCAGTCTTTAGGACACAAATATCGATTCTACTTAAGAGAGTCTCATCCATCATCATCATCATCAGCTACACGACGTCCACTGCTGAACATAGGCCTGCCCTAAGGATTTCCAGACTGACCTGTCAAAAGCGGTCAGCATCCAGCGTGGTCTTAACCCAAGGCTTGTTAGAATTATCTATCAAAATTGACAGCAAAATGACAGTTCAATGACATAGGACTTAACGATCGTTAACTTATGTCCAAACATCTTTGAATATTTTACGGCGACGCGATAAAATATTCCAATCGTTAACTGCGGGTTAATAAGTTCATCACTTTGGTGTGTTTTCCTCTATAATATTAATTCGTATTAACTGAAAATTATAATTGTAAATGTAGGCGAATGTACGCTGTACAGTCAGCCGCATAAGGAGCTGAACAAAACCAAAATTTCAAGTCGCCTATATACGCGTTAAGTTAAACTGAAACATTTTTTTCTTCGTTTGAAATAAAGTAAATCACTTTTATTGTATTTATATGAAGAGAAAAAAAGGATTAGTAAGAACACAAAAGTAGGTAGGCATTTTAAATTTGTTCAGCTTCTTATGCTGCTGACTCTACAATGTTAATTTATAATTCACGAGCTTTTGCCCGCGGCTCCGCCCGCGTGAATGAGCAAGTCCCGCTTTATATTTTCCCCAGATAAAAAGTAGCCGATGTGTTAATCCAGGACATGATCTACTCGTGTGCCAAATTTCATCGAAATCCGTTCAGTAGTTTTTGCGTGAAAGAGTAACAAACATCCATACATCCATACTTACAAACTTTCGCGTTTATAATATTAGTAGGATTGATTTCCCTCCTTTTATTAGGGCCCCTTCTTTTTCTTTTAAAAATGGCTCCACCGTGTTATCGGTGATTTTGCCAATGTCAAGTCAAGATGTCAAGTTGTAAAAATAATATAACTTTTTTAAGAATAACTTTCGACCCGAGGTAAACCAGGAAACGATGGCAGCAAAGAGCAATACAACTAAAATATTTGACATTAGTTATGCCAATGAGAATGTAAACAGTACGTTAATTTAGAACCCATTTAGAACCAAGCACTTGACAGGAGCGTACAGCATAGATAGCAACACTAGTGTAAAATTTATAGATTGGAACTATGGAGATAGAGCTAAGGGACACAGAAACGAAAGATAGCAAACTGCACAAGCAGAGGCAACAAAAAGCTTAATTTAAACATAAGAATTTGTAAGGATAATAGCTGATTGTTGAAAAAATACGGATACTGAAAATACAGCAGGAAATAACAAAAAAAGGGGAAAAAAGCAAGAAAAAATGAGGAAGGTAGTGAACGGCAATTGAAATACATAGAGAGAATAGGATGAGGGAATACGATGTGATAAATTAATAAAGGCATAGAAATTAAAGGTAAAGATTATTTTCGATAAATTTAGAAAGTATTCTCAAAAAGGGACCCTTATAAGATCACTTTTTGTCTGTCTGTCGGTCGGTCTGTCTGTCTGTCAAGACGCTTTTTCTCAGAAATGCGTAAATATATCAAGTTGAAATTTATATTAAATATTCGAGTCTACAGTCTCTTTCAGCTGTAAAAAAATCAAACTTTTAAGTCAACACGATCAAAAGATATGACCGTTTATGTCGCATATTTTCGCATATTTTGCAATTTCACAAGGGAATAAAAACCTATAGGGTACTTCCCGTTGACTTAGAATCATGAAATTTGGCAAGAAACAAGGTCTTATAGCACATAATATAAAGGTAAAAATCTGAAAACCGTAAATACTTGTCCGGATTTTTTTAGCTAGAACTTGGTTTTATATGAGTCCAGTGTTAAATTCTTTCACTTGAATGGTAACCCATTTTAAACCGACTTCCAAAAAAAGGAGGAGGTTCTCAATTCGTGTGTTTGTATTTTTGTTTATGTATGTACACTGATTTCTCTGAAAATTGTGAGCCTATTTCCTTTTTTATTTAGTAGATTAGGGTCTCGAATTGGTCCCATTTCAATACATCATGGTTTGGGGTTCATCATTTTATGGAACAGACTTAATAGACCTGAATCATACGGTTAATTTCATTCGATGATTCATTAGAAGTGCCCTTATGAAAGTCGATTAGCAATGCATAAGTTTGACTATTTTTTATTGAATAAAAGAATAATAAAAGATAATACATATGCATGGTGACCCGTTATACGAATAACAGGGACTTCCACTAGATAGTAAGGGATAAATAGGCATATAAAACCATTTATTTATAAAAAAAAAGTCATTAATAGCGGAAACGTAGATTTGTTATATTTCTATCATAAAATGAGTAGGCGCTTCTCGACAGATTCGATAGAATGTGGTTAGTATCTAACTATAATATCTATCTATAGACTTCCAATGGACCTCAAAATATGATAAATATAAGCTGTTTAGTCTTGAGAACAAATATATATTAAGATGACTTGCAGGTTGCTTTTAATAGATACGTATATTAGTGTAATAAGTGTATGACGCGAAACGCCCATGCAAGTTGGCAATTTTACTAAAGGAAAGGTATGTTTAACTCCTGATTTAATAAATCATTCATCATTGCTACATAAGGGAGCATTCAGATTTCCACCTGATTTCAGGATCTACTAGAAACTCGGGGAATCTATACCTTTTGACTTTGGTTTGCAAAGTCTAATCTAATTGCGTATGATGTTCTAGAGATAAGATTAACCACTCAACAGTGAGCATCAGGCTGCTCTACCCAAATGATGGAGTCTTTTATATTATAATATAGACCTGTACTGTTGTCCTAGCGCGATATTACCCCGACGATCCTATAAGTTTACGTTCTAATATGACAGCTCCGCTCATTCTCGCAGTATGGGGTAAAAAAAACACTTCTATCAAAAAATATTTTATCTTTCAATACAAATTCAAATAGTACCTAGAATGACTTGGATTACACAGATACAAACCATGAGTTTTTCCAGCAACTTTTCTGTAAAATTCCGTGTTACATAATTAATTTCCTTCCTGTCTGACCTCCTTACCGCCAAGGAGCAGTGTGCATGCACTGTTGTGTTTCGGATTGAAGGACATTGTAGCCAGTGTAACTACTGGACATAATGAGACTTAACATCTTATGTCTCAGGAGGACGAGCAGTGGAATGCCACACAGTACTTTGTAACTCAAGGTGCTGGATGGTGTTGCTACTGTTTATGGGTGGTCGTATCGCTTACCGTCAGGCGAACGGCATGCTCGTCTCGTCATTCAATGCAATAAAAAAATATGTATACCTATACGGTGGTCGCTATCCAGGTGGATACAACATATGTCTTACCATCAGCAACTAAACTGTAAAACAAAGTTCGTCCATGGGACTATTTTTTTTTACTATCAACCAATCAAAACAATTCATTTGAAAGTCGAACTTTATTCTGATTGGTCTATTCTAACGACCCGGTGGCACTTAGCATAGTTCTTGAAATCTATACTAATATTATAAAGCTGAAGAGTTTGTTTGTTTGTTTGAACGCGCTAATCTCAGGAACTACTGGACCGATTTTGAAAATTCTATCACTAATAGGAAGCTACATTACTCCTGAGTGCTATAGGCTTTATTACTTTTTATGCCGGAAAAACATTTCCACACGGGCGGAGCCGCGCGCAATGCTAGTCGGTTGAAGGCCTGTGCCATCACAAGTTCCGCTTAGCGATACACGCGACCATGAACTTTAATAAGCGGTGATAAGGTGCGGCTGCTATTAGCCGTTGATTTGAAGACGAGGCCATAAGGCCTTGCAAAAAATATAGATATGTGTACTTAGATGTGTATTTTTTATTTGTTAAGGATATAAGCAAAGCAATAATACAAAGGAGATGTCCGCTTTTTGTACGGGTGCTGGGCCTCAAAATCTAACCAGGCTTAAACTTTATGGATATTAAATAATAATATTTTTAGACCCCTCCATTTATAACCAACTTTCTTAAAAACGTTCATTTTAAGGACAGATAAGTGTAGTTTTTAAGCAAAATAAAATTACATAAATCTCAAAATTGGAGGACTTTAAAATTATACGATTTATTGCAAGGGCCTATCCAAATATATATAAGCTATCTTGGTCAGAATTGTAAGCCCGTTTTGGATATGTCCTTTAAACACTGGTGGTAGGTCTTTTATTATGTAAGAGACCGTCTGGGTGGGTACCACCGCAATGTCTATTTCTACCGCCAAGCAGCAGTGTGCATGCACTGTTGTGTTTCGGTTCGAAGTACATTGTAGCCAGTGTAACTACTAGACATAATGAGACTTAACATCTTATGTCTCAGGATGACGAGCGCAGTGGAACGCCACACAGTACTTTGTAACTCAAGGTGCTGGATGGTGTTGCTACTGTTTATGGGTGGTCGTATCGCTTACCATCAGGCGAACGGCATGCTCGTCTCGTCATTCTATGCCAAAAAAAAACCCTTCCTCGCTACGCCGTAGTTGGATAAAAATAGATTAAATAGCCAAATAATAACGTCCCAAAACTATTTTGTAGTATCGCTAATCGAACTAAGTGCCAAGGTCGCTGACGCAACATCAGTGTTTGCTTTTGCCTCAATCATCAAAAGAGTCTCGTAAAAAATGATAAAAAATCAATGCGTACATATTATTATGTTTTGTTGTTTTTACCTCGTAAATGGCAGACTTCCGAATGTAGTTGAGTTACTTATATGTAACTCTTTTAAGTCGGTTACTATAGTAACCGCTTTTATAAAAAGAAGAGGTTCTCAAAAAAAAATGTTAAGGGTGAACAACCCTTATCACTTAGGGGTATGAAAAATAGATGTTGGCCGATTCTCAGACCTACTCAATATGCTCACAAAATTTCATGAGAATCGGTCAAGCCGTTTCGGAGGAGTACGGGAACGAACATTGTGCCACGAGATTTTTATATATTAGATGTAACGCAATATCTCTGTCAATTATTGACCGATTTTGAAAATTCTTTGAAGCTTTAATTAATTATATACCTAGATAGACACTGAACGTTTCAAACGCGTCGAAAAAAATAGAGGCGAACAGTTCCCCACTAAATGAGTTCGAGTGAATTATTTTTTGTTGTTTTTCATGGATATAATTTTCTCCCCATTTTAATAGAAACCATGTAATAACTGGTATCATTATGCGTGTACACAAGGATACGTAGAATAATGCAGCGATAGCGTATGACACAGCTGTCACGCATACTAGCTTAAGAAAAGTTGGCCTGTTTGTTTTAGTTTTATTGCAGCGCGTCACTCTATCTAGGTTTATAATTTATCAAAGTTTTGATGTTTTGTTTGGTATAAGTTCACAGTGGTCCCATATAAATTACATTGGTATCAGACCTTTGACTTCGGAGGTACAGCAAGTAATTTGTCAGAATTACCCAGGAAATGCATAGAAAATGAGATTTTGTTTGTTTTACGACACTTCTAGGCAGCGAATTATTAAAGATATTTTTTATTTGAATGGTCGTGGCCTACTAGAAGCTTCAGTATAGTCGTACCGCAAAATAACTACGCCACAGACGCAGTTTGAAGATGTTCGGAATCTTATTGATATTATAAATGCGAGTGTGAAAATGTTTGGATGTTTATTAGAAGTAAACGCAGAAACAACTAAACGGATTTGGATAATATTCAGCACACGGATAGGTCATGTTCTGGATTTACACATGGCTACTTTTTATCCTGGGAAAACATAAAGCGGGACTTTTATTCCGGAAAAACTCTTTCACGGCGGAGCCGCGTGCAAAAACCTAGTTCAATAATAAAAGATATTTTAGTTAATATTAACATTAATAGTATCTTACTAATATTATTAAGGCGAAAGTTTGTAAAAATATTTGCATATTTGTTACAAGTAAATGCATGTAAAACAACTAAACATATTTAGTTGAAATTTGGCATACGGGTAGATCATATCTTGGATTAACATTTAGGCCAATTTTGTCCCGGTAATTTGCTCCCATGGGAAATAATGGATATTTTTAATCTGATTCTTTAAGTAGATGGCGCTGGCGTCGTACTGTGTTTTAGGGTCTTTTGTAGCGAGAAAGGCTTTTTACGCGGGCGAAGCTGCGAGCAATACCTAGCTAGTATATATTTTCAATGAACAGTTTCTAACATTCATTTAACACTTATACACGCCGAGGTAACAAGCGCAAATCAATGAAATGTCATTGAAGTTAATAAATAATCGCAACGATCAATAACTGAACGGCGTGTATTTCAATGAAGTATTGACAATATCTTTTAAATAATATGTGTAACTACTGGACATAATGAGACATAACATCTTATGTCTCAGGATGACGAGCGCAGTGGAATGCCACACAGTACTTTGTAACTCAAGGTGCTGGATGGTGTTGCTACTGTTTATGGGTGGTCGTATGGCTTACTATCAGGCGAACGCATGCTCGTCTCGTCCTTCAATGCCATACAAAAAAAAACGTGTTGACTTTTTTGCCCGATTTTAATCGTGTTATTGATAGATTTTAAATGAAGTATATTGTTGATTAACATAATAAAAAATATTAGTAAAATAGCCTAATCTTCAGAGCACACACCGTGATAACGATGGCAGAACACAGTGAGTGAGGCGATGTCTTGGCGAATTGATTTCTTACAGCCGATTCCAATAAACTAACCGATAACCACGCGTTAATTGTAAGAATAAACCAATCAAATAACTCATAAAAAATACCACAGTTGCAATTTTGGTACAAGTAACCAGCTAACTTTTGCCTTTGCAGTCAATGAGTAAACTGGCCGTCGCGTTGGTGTGCTGTCTTTCAACCGACTGTAATTTTATTTACTTATATTCTAAAATACTTATCTGTGGAAACTTATAATTGGCTCTAAACTTTTATACGTAAGCACTTGTAATTTATTTGTTACCTAGCTGTTAGTTTCCCTAAAAATAAAATATCGAACTATTCTATACCCAAGTACCTACCTACTTGTATCGAGTTTATTATATAGTTATTTGTATCAAGTTTTTTTTCTCTATAGTCGATTGTTTATTTTTAGTTCCAAATTCGCTCATAGACCTCATCAGCAAGTTTAAATCGCTTAAAAGGACATGTCCAAAATAGGGCTAAAAATTCTAACCAAGATACTTTATAATAGGTATATATTTGGATAGTACTCCCATAAACTAGGCCTTTGCAATAAATCGTATAATTTTAAAGACCTCCGAAATATTTTTCGTATTAAAATATTTTTAATGGTTCCAAGATCCGCATTTTTGCCTCTTTAATATACATAAAGGAGATGTCCGCTTTTTGTATGGGTGCTGGGCCTCAAAATCTAACCAGGCTCAAACTTTAGGGATATTAAAGGGGCAAAATATGGATCTTGGATCCAAAAAAAAATATTTTTAGACCCCTCCATTTGTAACTAACTTTATAATAACGATTATTTTAAGTGTAATTTGAAGCAAAATAAAATTACATAAATCTCATAATCGGAGGTCTTTAAAATTATACGATTTATTGCAAGGCCTAGTTTTTGAGAGTTATACAAATATAATATAAAGTATCTTGGTTAGAATTTCAGGTCCGTTTTTGGACATGTCCTTTGAACCTGGTTAGATTTTGAGGCCCAGCACCCATGCAAAAACATAACCCTCCTTCTTTCGCAGTCGGGTAAAAAGCGGACATCTCCTTTACTTCAGTTGGCTGTTAGATTAACAATACTTTTTTTTTTTTTTTTTTTTTTTTTACTGAACAAAGCAAAGAAAACAATGAAATTGACGACGCTATGCGCGGCTGTGCGTTCGGGCGAACTGTGCGTCCTCATAGTAAGTATTGCTTTGATTAATTATATACCTAGATAGAGTGACGCGCTGCAATGAAACTAAAACAAACAGGCCAACTTTTCTTAAGCTAGTATGCGTGACAGCTGTGTCATACGCTATCGCTGCATCATTCTGCATATCCTTGTGTGCGCGCATAATGATACCAGTTATTACATGGTTTCTATTAAAACGGGGAGAAAATTATATCGATGAAAAACAACAAAAATTTATTCACTCGAACACATTTAGTGGACAACTGTTGGCCTCTATTTTTTTCGACGCGTTTGAAACGTTCAGTGTCTATCTAGGTATATAATTAATCAAAGAGGTATTGTTTGTGAATACACATGTACGAATCTGTGACCAAGGTAGCTGCCATATTGTGTAAAGGGAGCCTTAAACCCACAGATATTCAAGGTAAAATTACGAGACGTTATTTAGCGATGTCGAAAACAGTTTAAAGTAATACGCAAATAATTTTGACAGAGTATTGACTTATACAAATGGGTGCCTAGTTCAGTATGATTAGGGTTGCCAGCTTTTTCGACGAGATATAAAGTTATTGAGAAGGGATGTTAAAATGAACAGTATTATAGAAAAATAAACAGTCAGTATTAAATTTAAAAAGCATATTTCTCAATTTTTTTTATTTTTTTTATTTCATTGAATGACGAGATGAGCATGCCGTTCGCCTGATGGTAAGCGATACGACCACCCATAAACAGTAGCAACACCATCCGGCACTTTGAGTTACAAAGTACTGTGTGGCATTCCACTGCGCTCGTCATCCTGAGACATAAGATGTTAAGTCTCATTATGTCCAGTAGTTATACTAGCTACAATGTCCTTCAAGCCGAAACACAACAGTGCATGCACACTGTTTTATATTATTTATGAGTTCTTATAACTTTTATAAAATTCTTAAACCTCTCCACAATTTTCGACTAGTACGAGCCCTGTATTATTTACTGCCCACTGCTGAGCACGGACCCCCTCTACTACTGACAGGGTTTAGGCCTTAGTCCACCACGCTGGCCTAGTACGAGTTGGCCGACTTCATACACCTTCGAAATTCTAAAAGGTTTTTTTAAGGTACGCCGATTTCCACACGAATCACGATGCTTTCCTTCACCGTTACGGTAAGCAATAATTCACAAGGAATACACACAATATAACTTTAGAAAAGCCAGATGACGAATGTCGGCAACAGAAGACATTGATATGACCAGACACGTTGAGAACAGTATTTTGTATAAGTTTTTTTTAAAAGTAGCTACATAAACTAGTATACAGAAAAATAAAAAAACCGATTACAGTAGATAATAAAAAGCGAAAAAAAGTGTAATATTGTTTTAACGGTATGGTTGGCAACGCTAAATATAATATTCACGTATTTTTTTATGTTCTTATTGAATTAAGGCACGCGGCAGCGTATCAGCGAGGGCAAAAAAAAATTATAAGAAGATACACCATACTTTCAGGATTATAATTATCTACAAGGCTTAGCACACGAAACCGCTAAAGAAGTATTTTCATCTCCCTGGTCCGGAGTTCGGTCCCCCGACGCGACATGCAGACGCTTGTGTCAAAATATGACTAGGTACTTAAACGACAAAGACACTTGGAGTTTTGGCGGGAACTTGGAAGTGTCATGAGGTGCTCTTGTTTTAATTCATTATTTTGGAGATACTTAGTGTTATATTGCATAATTATGGAGGTATATTATCCAATATAGTTCTATTAAAGAGCTCAAATGAAGTGAATTGAAATAATTGTGCTAATCAAGTATTTTTTTTGTTGCCGCCAAAACTCCTCGATAAAGTCTTGGTAAGGTAGCCACTGCTTTACTTCGACATACTACAGATAATAAAATAGACAAACCAAACTTGACATTGGCAAAATGTGAACACAAATGCCATTATAAAAAAAATAAAAAAAAAGACACTTATTATTTTACTTTTTATAGGCTTTTTGTGACGGGGGTTATTTTAATTTTTATTTCAAACTTTTTAAATTAGTACATTTTCCATCATGGGTCCTTGATAATCAACTATTTAACACTTATCGTTGAGACCATTCTAATGAGACCACACACGCTATATCTGCTATAAGTTGCTAAAGAGTTGGGTACACCGCAGACAACTTGATGCTGCAGCATCAGCTCAAGGTTAACATGTCTTAAAAATATTTCCGAAGTCACAGTACACCAAATTTTAATATCAATCGGACTTTTGAAAGATGGAAATGAGCTGATAATCTTCAAACGCCTGAACAGATCTTCATAAATTATAGCTAAGAACCATCTCGATCACAACAGCTTTCAAGAAAAAAAACCGCGTCAAAATTGGTCCATTCGTTTTCGAGCTACGAGGCCACAGACGGACACACACACACATCCTTTTTTTATTTTGTAAATTTTTAGAATATTTTTCAGTTTGACGTGTACGATTTGGGGGGGGGGTCATATCCCCAGTGACCCTCCCCTCGGACCGCCTGTATCTGGGCAGATACAGAATACCTCCTATCACCGTCTAGTATGATAATGTTGCAAAAAAATATAGTCACATAGGTAATATTCGTGCTACCATTTGAATTTGCGAGACGATTTGGCATTGCATGACTGTGTAATAATTATAACTTTCCATTTGCTTTTTTATGTGTTAAGTAAGCAGAAAATGTTACGTAATAAAAGTGGTTTGTGGTACAGGTACAGTCAGCCACATAACTGAACAAATTCAAAATTTCAAATCGCGTTTAAGCTTTTGCGTCAGTATCAACAATTGTTTTTTCTTCACTAAAATAAACTTCACGTGGTTAACTTTATTTTAGAAAAAGAATATTTCGACTGGAGTGAACGTGCAGAAGCGTTTTGAAGTTTTTAATTTGTTCAGCTACTTTTGTGGCCGACTGTACGTTGTAAACATGTTTTTCAGTATGAATTGATTTACCATTGTCTTAAAGAAAAACCATTTAGTGAGATACGCTTGTGGTAGAGCGACGCTACAAACCTACCTGCCTGTAGTACGAGTGGGCTGGACTGGGGTATTACCATTATCTTATGGAAAACAAATCAATAAGATACACGGAAAGTGGTAGACCGACGCTATTAATATACCTGTCTGCAGCATGAATAGGCTAAACTGGGGTATTACCACTGTTTTTAAAAAACAACTAAAGAGATAAGTGTGAAGTGGTAGAGCCACGTTATAAACACACCTGCTTGCAGAATGAACAGGCTCGACTGTGGTATTACCACTGTCTTAAAAAAAACAACTAGAGAGATACGTATAAATTGGTAGAGTCACGCTATAAACACTCCAGTCTGCAGAGTAATTGGGATGGTTGAGGTACTACCACTGGGTTATAAAAACAAAGTAGGTAGCTTACTGTTGTGTACCGTACAGTGTATTTTCCAGTGGCCAAAACAAAATCTCTATTCCTACCTATAAAACCGCCACTCATGAGGGTACCCGGCTTTTAGCCCAGGGGCTAGGGGGGGACGAAAATTTCAAATATTTACATAATACCAATAATTCTTAAATTCCCCCCCCCCCGCCGTCTCATCCTAGGTTTAACCCCACGGCTAACATGCCCATGATTCTCCTAGAATTATGGATGCTACGTAATGGACAAAATTTAATATCAGCGATCAACCTCTAAGCCTATAGACTACTACAGGAAAATCTTATCTGGGAATCGAACCTTAAACTTTACAGTTCTATATGCACAGACCCACTGCACCTGATGGTAAAAGAGATCGAGATAGAGACTGACGAGAGAAGATTACCTCTCAGTTTACTGAATGGTGACTTGTTTCAAATAGGATTTACACAGGCTGAACCCAGAACTACTCACGAGGGCCACTATGGCGGATCTTATACCTTACTTCACTTTAGGTGGCCACTGAAAACCAGCGCTGTGTTGTGGCTCACGTCGTAACAGAGCATTATGCTGAGCTGGCCACCTATTGTCACATCGCAGGCGTGTAAAACTGCGCTAATCAAAAATATATTCTTGCCCACGTTTGTCATGTATTGCATGCACCAGATGTGACAATAAACTATTTTTCTTTCTTTCTTTCTTTACTTGGGGCCGTATTAATAAGTCGATCTCAAGTTTGAGTAAAATCTCAAGTAGACATTTCATGTATTGAACTATTGTGAGTTTGTTCTCAGCTGAGTAAGTGATGTTAAATAAACAAAACTTTGATGTCAAAATAAGTTACATAATGTTACTTAAGATGTCACTTGAGCTGCTGTTAATTTGGATTTATTATATAGCGACCATCTTAAGATGCCGACCTTAATTTAAGAGCGTCTCAGCTGATATCGCAATTCAAAGCGAAATTGAGTTGAATTTATTAATACCGCCCTTAGTGTTGCCCGCGGCTTCGCCCGCGTGAAAAGCCCGTCTCGCTACAAAAGTCCCCAAACACAGTACGACACTACCATCATCTACTTAAGGAATCAGACAAAAAATCTTTCCTATGAGATCAAATTACCGGGATAAAAAGTAGCCTAGGTGTTAATCCAGGACATGATCTACCCGTGTGCTAAATTTCATCCAAATCCGTTCACTTAGTTTTAACTTACGGTTTTAATAAACATCCAAACATACATTTATAATAATAGTAATAGTAAGAAGTAAGATTTACAGTCAATATCCAGTATACATATATCATACAACCATCAAAGAAACCCTATCATTAAACTAACAGTGAATTTATACACCAGTTAAAATATTATTGTAGTAGGCGCTGTTTTTGAAAGTAGAATTCTATGTTTTTTCGAATTTTAAAGGTTCGTCGCGCATGGGCGCCAATATACTTTTTTTTAATTACTCGTATAAGGAAGCAAGATAAGTCCAACTAAACCGTAAAGCGTCTCTACCCATAATCTTTTTATGTATGATTAAGAGATATAAATAGCAAAACTCAATACTTATATGTCGGACGCGCAGTAGTATTCAAGGCCATATGTACGCTATCTGTGCCTATTGCGTAATATCATTAAAAAGTATTTAGAATCAATGGTTTTCGAATTTCGAAAAGTATTTCCCCATTGCGTCAGTGCAAATCTGAAATGTCAAACGTAAATAATTCTGCCGTCATAGTCTATTTGCCCGTGCGCAACAGAGATAGAAGACTTATCAAAGTTCAGCAGGTCAATATGTTTGGTTTACAAATTCATACATTAGTAAACTTCATTATTTTGATTGCATAACCATTTTTTTACGTAAGTAAAGTTTCACTAAAAGACTAAAAAAACTTACGTTTGAAAAAATCCAAAACAATCACCGCACTATCACACAAATTCCAAATTTAAAAAGTAAACAATTACACTGTGGAATTAAAAACACGCGAGAGTCGTACGCGGAACGTTATGGCAACTCCGACGCAATTCGATAGAGTTATAATGGCCAGCGAACGAGCGCTAAGGCAGACGTGCACTGACAGACTGGACATTCGCGCGCCATGTGACACCTGACGCGTAAACACTAAACACCTTTGTGTGATATGATAACTTATCTAGTAAGAGTTATGGAAAATAAGAACGTTTATCTCCTTCGATTTTAGCACCTAAAAAATACGTAACGATGTACACAGGTGGCGCTACTAATTTGGCGCCAATTGACAGTTTTTTGCAGAATGGCGGTTGAAAGTTTTTGGCGGGAATGCGAAGTCATGATAAATATTTGTGTTACTTTTCGGAGTAACATTAATGAACAACAATTTTAATCAACTTTAACGAGATAGATTACATGCTTATTACTCAGTCAATAATCAATAGAATGTTTGGTCCTATTCTAAGCATTATTTAACTAATAACGCTTTCAACAGATAACGCTGTTGGCTGGTGACGTTTACTGTGGTAGGTCTCTCATATGTAAGAGTCCGTCTGGCTGGGTACCACCGCAATGTCTATTTCTAGCGCCAAGCAGCAGTGTGCATGCACTGTTGTGTTTCGGTTTGAACGACATTGTAGCCAATGTAACTACTGGACATAATGAGACTTAACATTTTATGTCTCAAGATGACGAGCGCTGGATGGTGTTGCTACTGTTTATGGGTGATCATATCGCTTACCATCAGGCGAACGGCATGCTCGTCTCGTCATTCTATGCTATAAAAAAATAATCAACAACAGATAACGCTATGTTACGCAACTGAATACGAAGGCACATTAGGTATCACTGAGTTCTAACGGCTACTTTTATCCTTGCGAAATATCTATTACTAGCCTTTACCCGCGGCTTCGCCCGCACCAAAGAGCTTTCCCATGATAAAAATATCTTTCGGGGATAAAAAGTAGCCTACAGCACTCAGGAGTAATGTAGCTTCCTATTAGTGAAAGAATTTCGGTCTAGTATTTTTGGAGTTTATCCATTACAAACAATCAAATCTATCCTCTTTATAATATTAGTATAGACTAGAACTTCTGCTCGCGGCTCCGCCTGCGTGAATAAGTAATTCCAGGATAAAAGTCCCGATTTTTATTTTCCCGGGATAAAAGTAGCCTATTTGTTAATCCAGGACATGATCTACCCGTGTGCCAAATTTCATCGAAATCCTTTCAGCAACTTTGGAGATGTGCAGTAACAAACAAACAGAAAAACAGACAGACAGAAAAGAATTATAAAAATCGCTGATTTGGGTCCATTACTCTTACTTAGTCGCCCCCTCTGTTTTTTATCACATTTCTTTAAATGTACAGATGCACCGGTTCTACTGCCTTATGGTTTATGTATAGATAGATAGATATTAGAATAATTTTATTGTTAATAGATACGACCTGGCGACCTTCAAAAAAAGAGCGTATTCCCACCTAAAAGGCCGGCAACGCATCTCTGTGCCCCCTGGTATTACAGATGTTCATGGGTGGCGGTGATCACTTACCATCAGGTGAACCGTATGCTCGTTTGCCCCTATATCATAAAAAAAAACTTCCAACTAACATACCACCACCATACCAGCCCTGTATTATATACTGCCCACTGCTGAGCACGGGCCTTCTCTACAACTGAGAGGGGTTAGGCCTTAGTCCACCACGCTGGCCTAGTGCGGGTTGGCAGACTTCACATACCTTCGAAATTCTTAGAGAGCACTTCTCAGATAGGCAGGTTTCCTCACGATGTTTTCCTTCACCGTTAAAGCTAGCGACAATGCACAAAGAATACACACAACTTCCAACTATTTTTAACCGACTTCCAATAGGAGCAGGTTATCAATTCGTGTGTTTGTATTTTTTTTTATGTATGTACACTGATTTCTCTGAAAATTGGGAGCGTATTTCCTTGATTCCTTCTTTATTTAGTAAATAAAGGTCGCGAAGTGGTCCCATTCCAATATATCTTGGTATAGGGTTCATCATTTTATGGAACAGACTGAATAGATCTGAATCATATGAGTAATTTCATTCGACGACTTAAAAGTGCCCTTACGAAAGTCTATTAGCAACGCATAAATTTGAGTTATTTTTTATTGAATAAAAGCATAATAAAAGATAATACATATGCATGGTGACCCGTTATACGAATAACAGGGACTCCCACTAGATGGTAAGGGATAAATAGGTATATGAAACCATTTATTTAAAAAAAAAGAAATATCAAAAAACGTACATTTGTCATATTGCTATCACAAAATGAGTAGGCGCTTTTTGACAAATTCGATAAAATGTGGTTAGTATCTCGCTATAATATCTAAATATAGACTTCTAATGGACCTCAAAGTATGATAAATATGAGCTGTTTAGTCTTGAGAACGAATATATTAGGATGACGAGCAGGATGCTTTTAATAGGTACGTATATTACCGTAATATGTATGTGACGCAAAACGTCCATGCAAGTTTGTGATTCTACTAAAGGAAAGGATGTTTAATTCCTGATTTAATAAATCATTAATCATTGCCACATAAGGGAGCATTCAAATTTCCACCTGATTTCAGGATCTACTACAGACTCGGGGAATGTATACCCCAAAACAAAATCTAATGGAACCTGGTTATGATTTTCTAGAAATCAGATTAACCGCTCAACAGTGACCATCAGGCTGCTCTAACCAAATGATGGGAGTCTTTTATTTATATTATAATATAGACCTGAGCTGTTGTCCTAGCGTGATACTACCCCGACGATTGTCCTGCAGTGACACTATCCCGACGATCCTATAGGTGGTTCCGCCATAATGATTCCACATTTAACAATAAAACGCAATTATTGGTTGGCAGCCTAATCCTTGTCCTTAGTTCCCTTTTCCGCACCTCTTTCTCCCTTACTCTTGCACGCCTACCTATCTGTGTCTCGCGCGCACCGCGCCGAACAAGCTGCGCGAGTGCCACTCACTTCCGTAAACGCCGCCGCCGCAGCCACATTAATAGCTGTCTAATGATTCGCTAATCCGCTTTAATTTGGTGCATAACTCGCATAAAAAGCACATGTAACGCTAATTGAACTGCTGAATGCTCGTGCTTGGTGTTGGTGACGTTATTTCGTGTGTGAATCAAGCCCTTTTGCGTGCGCGTCGTATATCTACAGCGACGCCATCGCCGGGACCGCGTGCGCCGCCTGATGCAGAATCGTCAAGGTAAGGCGTGTTTTACCCACCAAAATTCCCAAATAGGTTGCCAACCCAAATACTCCTCCGCGAACCAGCCCCTCTGAAGGGGATCCCTAAAATACAGTCCACAAACGCCAGGGTCATTGTTGGCCCAACGCACCGAGCCTTAGGACTCGGCCGGGACAGTTTCGACTGTCCCATTTAATTCCCCCGCTCTCTTTTCCCCCTTTTATATTTCGGAGGCCCATTACGTGGCGCCTCCATTTTTTGGTCCATACGAGACGGATTAATATCTGGTCATCGGACTACGCCGCTTATTAATTAGGGCCTAGATTCGTCTAGATTTGCCCCCCTCCGCATTTAGTATATTCCGTAAGTACCTGCCTAGGTACCTACTCTTCTCGCTTAGTTGTTTTCAACCTTGGTCTTAAAGGGGCTACATAACTCATTTAAATATCATTGTTAAAACAAAAACGCTTATTCATTAAAATACCTATTTACCTTTTATTTCTATACATAGAGAGTAAATCTTATAAAAGTATTTCGTTGCGAACGCTCAGTTCAAGTAAAACTCCGCACGCATAGTGAATCATCGCATTCATAAATATAAGTAAGTAGCTGTTATAATATTCGCCGCGCACAGCTGTTGTGCCTATAGTTACTTATTAGTTATATCGGTGTATAATATTTCGGTAAAATGTCGCGTTCGAAACGAATAGACACCGAGTCACCTGTACAAAATACTGAGCTTATATTGTTAGAAAGTCAACGAAATACCTATTTCGTAATAATTCAAAATGTGTTCGAGAATTCGCAAAGGGTTGACACTAGTCAGGAATGTCTGGAAACCTTTCTTAGTTCAGTCGAAACAATTGATGACACTAGGTCTCAATTTAAAGAAATTCTTGTTGAATATAACCGCGTTTTACTTAAGGCTGATCCTACTAGTAAGCCTGATTTTCAGTCCTTAATCTCGTTTGAGGATTTATATTGTCGTATTAAGCGCGTATTATCTCGTGTTGATTCCAAGCCTTCGAGGGTGGACACAGTTTCCAAACACAGTGGTATAAAACATAAAAAACCATCCTTGCCGTCACTCGAAATTATGGCGTTTGACGGTGACATACGAAACTGGCCCCTATTTTACGCAGGGTTTAAGTCCATGGTACATGAGAATCCGTTGTTAACAGATGACGATAGGCTGTACTATTTAGTGAGCAAACTCTCGACTAAGGCTAAACACGTGTTCTCGGGTATTACACCGTGCGCAGAAAATTATGACACTATATTACAATGTCTAATTGATAGGTACCAAGACACTCGAACACTCGCATCTACTTATTTAGATCAAATGGTTAACTTCAAGAGCACTGGTCCCGCCTCTGCGTCTAAATTCCAAAGCTTCTTAGAACAGTTCATAACTGCTGCGAGTGCATTAAAAAACCTGCACCTCAATGATCTAGCAGATTTCATGCTGCTGCATCTCGCTTTGCGAAGATTGGACGCCGAGACGGTCCATGCATTCGAGGAGCGATATCGCGATGTAGAAATGCCTACATTCATAAACTTATCTGATTTTATTCGTAGTCAGTTTAAAATTTATACTAACACGCAAATTAATTACGTCGCTCCCAGTGTTTCACGTAATAATAATTCTAGTAAAGGTAAACCCCGTAGTCACGTACCTAACCCGCAGACTTACACGTCAGTTTCAACACCTAATAACAACAAATGTCTTTGTGATAATTTCGCACATAATCATCTCTTTAAGTGTCCTACATTTAATCAATTAGAGCCTTCCGCACGATTTAAATGCGTAAAGGATAATGGCGCTTGTATTAACTGCCTTAGTTTATATCATAAATCGCGAGGGTGTAAGTCTAATTTTAGATGTCGTAATTGTAACTCAAAACATCACTCATTGTTACATTTCAATGAATCAAATTCTCAATCCATTTCGCAAGCGCAACGTAATGTAAATTTGCCTGCGTCGGGAACCGAACCCGCGCCAGGCGCACCCGCAGTCAGCGCTCGGGCTTCGTCCACTTGTGGCGTGAGCGCCGCCGGCCCGCCTCGTGCGCCGCCGCCGCCGCCCGATAGTGCACAGAGCGGCAACGTCTCCTCGCTGCACACATCCATCGCTGTGCCAGTGCCGAACGCAACCGCTTCTAGTGGCTATCTCAAGCGATGTACGCAATCCACTATATTGTTGTCGACAGCGCAAATTACTATTTATGATCGTGGCGGTCGGGCGCATTTAATTAAATGTCTTCTTGACTCGGGATCGCAAAGTAACTTTATAACATCCGAATGTGTTGCGCTCTTAGGTATGAATTACGACAAAAATACGCAAACTATTGTACGTGGTTTCGATGGTACGGAAAAATCCATTAGGGGTTCCACACGCTTTAAAGTACATTCGCGTCATAATAATAACGTTTGTTTTGACGTATCGGCACTTATTGTCGACCGCATCACGGACAACCTACCTTCGGGGCCCGTTGATAAATCTTTGTTCGCGCGTTATATTAACTCACTCCCGCTTGCGGACGGTAGCTTTGCCACACCGGCCGAAGTGCAAGTACTTCTCGGTGCTAGTATTTTTCCACACCTGTTAATACCGGGTACGGTTTACAGTGTGGATGGGTTGCCGCCCGCGATAAATACTGTTTTCGGATACGTTATAATGGGTTCCGCTCCCGTTTTACTATCCAAAACTTTCGCTTTAAGGTCGACCTCGGCTTGCTGTGCTGTTGTCGATCAACCTCCCTTGGACCACCTTCTTAAAAGGTTTTGGGAACTTGAGGAGGTTTCCGCTCCGCCCGCTCAAGGTCATGATGACCTTGAGTGTGAAAATCATTTTTGCACCACCACTACGCGTGACGCTAGTGGTAGATACATCGTCGCTCTGCCGTTTAGGGACGCTGCTCGTAAATTAGGTAGTTCTTACCACACTGCTCATAGACGCTTCTTGTGTTTAGAGCGTAAGTTGCAGTCGTCTGACATGTTGCGCACCGCCTACAACGATATCATTCGCGAATACGTTGCTAAGGGTTACATCACCGAAATAGGAATAAATAATAATTTCGATCTCGCCGCCGCCGCATCCTATTTCGTTCCGCATCACTGCGTGCAACGTGAGGACAAGACCACTACTAAGGTCCGCATGGTGTTAGATGCCAGTTGTAGGACAAGTTCAGGGCTGTCGCAGAATGAAGTTTTACATTCAGAACCTAACCTTCAAGGTGACTTAAATTGTATTCTTCTTAATTTTCGCCTTTTCAAAATTGCTGTTTCCGCTGATTGTCGTCAGATGTTCTTGCAGATCGGTATGCAAGAATCCGATCGTAAGTTCCAGCGTATTCTTTTTCGCTTTCACACTAATGACCCAGTGTCAGTTTTCGAATTAAATCGCGTTTGTTTAGGAATGATTTACAGTTTTTCAAGATTATTACCGAGTCGACTTTCCGTTACTCGTTCTGACTTAGATTTTGCTGAAGGTAAAATCATACTTGCTCTTCAAAATGTTTATTTTGCTGACGACATTCGTAAATTAAAAAACAAACAAATTTCTTCACCCGCTTTGCAAAAATTAAAACCGTTCTTGGATAGTGAAAATATAATACGCGTCGGCGGCCGTCTATCGAATGCTGCCGTCGAATATACGCAAAGACACCCGTGTGTGCTCCCGCGACGTGATCACGTAGTCGACATGATCATCGATTATCACCATACGAAGTACTTACACGCCGGTCCTGAACTACTGATGTCCTTACTTAGGCGTCATTATTGGATACTCGCCGCTCGCCGAGTTATTCGGCATCGTATACACAAGTGCAACACTTGTTTTCGGGCAAAGCCGCGCCCTACATTTACCATGATGGCCGAATTGCCCGCGTACCGTGTCAACCGGGTTGACAAACCATTTTCGCATACGGGTTGTGATTACGCAGGCCCTCTACAATACACGCCCGTGCGTGGTAGAGGTGTCAAAGGCCGCAAGGCTTGGCTCTGCATTTTTACTTGTCTCACGACGCGTTGTTTGCATGTTGAGATAGCCACGGAACTGAGCACGGTTAGTTTTCTCGCTGCGCTTAAGTGTTTTCTTTCTCGCCGCGGTCCGGTTCAGTGTTTATACACTGACAACGGTACCAATTTTGTAGGTTGTCGCTCGTACCTACGCGACCTTTATAAGTTCCTCGACGAATATCGCCCGCGCCTTGAACACGAATTAACAGAAAGTCGCATTGAATTCAAGCAGATTCCGCCTGCTAGCCCTCACTGGGGTGGATGCTGGGAATCCATGGTCAAGGTTGTAAAGTCTCACCTCTTCAAGGTCATAGGGCAGCAGCTGCTGTCCTATGAAGAATTACTAACCGTACTTACGCAAGTCGAGGCACTTATAAACTCGCGCCCGCTTACGCCCTTAAGCAGCGACCCCGCCGAGCCGACGGCGCTCACGCCGGCTCATTTCCTTCATACTGCTCCGCTTTTTTCTTTACCCGCGTCTCACATAGATTCGTCTAATCTACGTGAGAGACATTCGCTATTGGATAAATTGGTCCAATCCTTCTGGCAACGCTGGAGGATAGAGTATTTGCATCAATTGCAAGCTCGCGCTAAATGGACCACGCCATCCACTCCGATCCAATTAGGAACGGTAGTGGTCATTATTGTAGATAATTCGCTGCCGCTTTCTTGGCCTCTCGGTGTGGTGGAAGCTGTCCACCCCTCGAAGGATGGTGCAACGCGTGTTGTCACAGTTAGGACGAGCAAGGGCAGCTTCGTGCGCCCTGTCTTTCGGCTGTGCCCGCTGCCCAGTCAGTAAATATTTATAACCCACGGTTGCTCGTAGGCCTAGGATTCCTAGCGGCTGTGGATACTAGATTCACAGCCGATGCCAAGAGCCCGTGGGCGTAATTTCTTACGCTTATTTCGTTAATTCGCTCATCTCGCTAAATGTACAGGTAGGAGTAGGCTTACGCTCTATTTCTTTTCTCTTATAAGGTAGCGTTTTCTAAAGGTAACCCTTTAAGGCCGGGGGAATGGTTCCGCCATAATGATTCCACATTTAAAAATAAAACGCAATTATTGGTTGGCAGCCTAATCCTTGTCCTTAGTTCCCTTTTCCGCACCTCTTTCTCCCTTACTCTTGCACGCCTACCTATCTGTGTCTCGCGCGCACCGCGCCGAACAAGCTGCGCGAGTGCCACTCACTTCCGTAAACGCCGCCGCCGCAGCCACATTAATAGCTGTCTAATGATTCGCTAATCCGCTTTAATTTGGTGCATAACTCGCATAAAAAGCACATGTAACGCTAATTGAACTGCTGAATGCTCGTGCTTGGTGTTGGTGACGTTATTTCGTGTGTGAATCAAGCCCTTTTGCGTGCGCGTCGTATATCTACAGCGACGCCATCGCCGGGACCGCGTGCGCCGCCTGATGCAGAATCGTCAAGGTAAGGCGTGTTTTACCCACCAAAATTCCCAAATAGGTTGCCAACCCAAATACTCCTCCGCGAACCAGCCCCTCTGAAGGGGATCCCTAAAATACAGTCCACAAACGCCAGGGTCATTGTTGGCCCAACGCACCGAGCCTTAGGACTCGGCCGGGACAGTTTCGACTGTCCCATTTAATTCCCCCGCTCTCTTTTCCCCCTTTTATATTTCGGAGGCCCATTACGTGGCGCCTCCAATAGGTTTACGTTCAGAGTCATAAGACCATTCTAAGCCTATGATCGCTCCGCTCATACTCGCGGTATGCGGTAAGAAAAAAACTTTTTTAAAAAAATAGCACCGACTTCAAAAACCACTCTAATGTAAAAAATAACTTATACTTTGCTCATGGGTTTTAAGGAAATTTAAATACTACCAATATAATATACACTGCCATTCGTGTGATTATATTTATGTGTAATGAATAAACCTTTGGAGTCGGTGCCTGATTTTTTGTACTAATTTGGCATGCGACTAGAATTATTTAATTCACTCTTTTGTAAAGTACATAGTTCATATTACAATTTAATGTGTCTAATTTAAGAGTATTTTTTAATAAACATATTTGTGTGAAGCGGCGATAGCCTAGTAGGTAGTCGAAAGGACTGCCGAGACGAATGTCCGCAGGTTCAAAACCCAAGGGCACACACCTCTGAAAGTTGTGTGTATATTTTTTGTAATTATCGCTCGCTTTAACGGTGAAGGAAAACATCGTGAGGAAACCTGCATACCTGAGAAGTTCTCTGAGTTTCGAAGGTTTGTGAAGTCCGCCAACCCGCACTAGGCCAGCGTGGTGGACTAAGGCCTAAACCCTCTCAGTAGTAGAGGAGGCCCGTGCTCAGCAGTCGGCAGTATATAATACAGGGCTGGTATGGTATAGCATATTTATGTAGGCAGTTCGATTTTTTTATGACCGGCACCGACTCCAAAGGTTTATTCATTGCACATAAATATAATCACTCGAATGGCAGTGTATATAATATTGGTAGTATTTAAATTTCCTTATAACCCATGAGCAAAGTATAAGTTATTTTTTACATTAGAGTGGTTTTTGAAGTCAATGCTATTTTTTTAAAAAAGTTTTTATTTTTCACTTTTTAGTAAATAGGTAATGCAATATAGAGTTAAATATTATAATTATTGCTATTACATATTCAAATTTTGTAATTTATTATGATAGATGGAATTCCCAAAGCTGTCTTGATTCGATATTTTGATGATCAAACAATAGATACAAGCCTAGAAATACTAGCTCAAGAGTCATGAGTAAAAGACTTTTGAAAGTGAAAGAGTTTTTATATCATTTACATCGACATATAAAACTCTTTGAATAAAACTGACAACGGAGATTTTTTAAAACTAATAAATCTGTCAAATTATATTGACAGAAGTCAATAGGGATATTATTTCTTCGGATTAATTATAGCTTAAATTTATTTCAGCACGCAATTACATATTTCAGTAAATTGATTTGAAATTAAATCTAGATTATAGTGTGTTCATGGTTTAAAGGAGATATATGACAGGTTCGTCTGGAAATCTTTAGGGGAAGCCTATATTCAGCAGTGGACATTACTCATACAGCTTTCTCTCTACTGTGTCGTGATAATCATGACGATGATGAAGACAAATAACTTCAGGATGCTCTCTCAAAAAATTAACCCGAGCCCTTTGATAATAATAATAGTTCTCATTTTTATTTCAGAAAATTATATCTATGCTTAAAAGCAAAATAGTCCAGGAAGGAAAATGTTATTATTATGTAACACGGAATTTTACAGAAAAGGTACTAGAAAAACTCATGGTTTGTATCTGTATAATCCAAGTCCAAAGAGTATATATAATATATACTATGATGATCTAAGTCATTCTAGGTATACTATTTGAATTTGTATTGAAAAATAAAATATTTTTTGTTAGAAGTGTTTTATTTATTCTTACCGCATACCGCGAGAAGGAGCGGAGCGGTCATATTTTATTTTATTTTTTTATTGAATTGAATGACTAGACGAGCTTGCCGTTCGCCTGATGGTAAGCGATACGACCAACCATAAACAGTAGCAACACCATCCAGTACCTTGAGTTACAAAGTGCTGTGTGGCATTCCACTGCGCTCGTCATCCTGAGACAAGATGTCTCATTTTGTCCAGTAGTTACACTGGCTACAATGTCCTTCAAACCTAAACTATAGTGTATGAACACTGCTGCTTGGCGGTAGAAATAGACATTGCGGTAGTACCCACCCAGACGGCCTTTTACATATGAGAGACCTACCACCAGTAGCAGTCATATTAGGCTGAGAATGGTCTTATGACTCTGAACGTAAACTTAAAGGATCGCCAGGGTAGTGTCACGCTAGGACAACAGCTCAGGTCTGTATTATAATATAAAAGACTCCATCATTTGGGTAGAAAAGCCTGATGCTCACTGTTGAGTTGTTAATCTAATCTCTAGAACATCACACGCAGTTAGATTAGACTTTGCAAACCAAAGTAGGTATAGATTCTAGTAGATCCTGAAATCAGGTGAAAATCTTAATGCTCCATTATGTAGCAATGATGAATGATTTATTAAATCAGGAGTTAAACATTCCTTTCCTTTAGTAGAATCGTAAACTTGCATGGGCGTTTTGCGTCACACACATATTATACTAAATACGTACCTATTAAAAGAATTCTGCAAGTCATTATAATATGTTCGTTCTCGAGAATAAACAGCTTATATTTATCATATTTTGAGATCCATTAGAAGTCTATAGATAGATACTAACTACATTCTATCGAATCTGTCGAAAAGCGCCTACTCATTTTTTATAGCAATATGACAAATCTACGTTTTTTGCTATTTAGTACTTTTTTTATAAATAAATCGTTTCATATACCTATTTATCCCTTACCATCTAGTGGGAGTCCCTGTTATTCGTATAACGGGTCACCATGCATATGTATTATCGTTTATTATGCTTTTATTCAATAAAAAAAATAGCTAAAATTTATGCGTTGCCAATAGACTTTCGTAAGGGCACTTTTAGGTCGTCGAATGAAATTACTCATATGATTCAGGTCTATTCAGTCTGTTCCATAAAATGATGAACCCTATACCAAGATATATTGAAATGGGACCACTTTGCGACCCTTATTTACTAAATAAACAAGGAATCAAGGAAATACGCTCCCAATTTTCAGAGAAATCAGTGTACATACATAAAAAATAATACAAACACGAATTGATAACCTCCTCCTTTTGGAAGTCGGTTAATAAATGAAACACTTCTATCAAAAAATATTTTATTTTTAAATACGTAGATTGACTAGGATTGCATAGATACAAACCATTAGAATTTTTCTAGCACCTTTTCTATAGAATTCCGTGTTACATAATAACTAAATTTTCTTTCTGATGCTTGTCTTATACCACCTTTAGTTCATGAACACACTAGTATCTTTATTTAATTTCAAATCAATTTTATGATATATGTAATTGCGTGCTGAAATAAATTTAAACAGTAGGTACATTATATTGACATAAGAAATTTGTCAAGTATTACTTTTTAAAATTTGGTGTTGTCAGTTTGAATTAAAGAGTTTTATATGTCGATGTAAATGATATAAAAACTCTTTCACTTTCAAAATTATTTTACTCATGACTCTTGAACTAGTATTTCCAGGCTTGTATCTATTGTTTGATCATCAACATATTGAATCAAGACAGCTTTGGGAATTCCAACTATTATAAAAAATTACAAGATTTGAATATGTAATAGCAATAATTATAATATTTAACTCTATATTGCATTACCTATTTACTAAAAAGTGAAAAATAAAAACTTTTTTAAAAAAATAGCATTGACTTCAAAAACCACTCTAATGTAAAAAATAACTTATACCTTGCGCATGGGTTATAAGGAAATTTTAATAATACCAATATTATATACACTGCCATTCGTGTGATTATATGTATTATATATTAATGTACAATGAATAATTATTTGGAGTCGATGCCGGTCATAAAAAATCGTGTAAGTGTAAACCAACGCGTCATACAAGAGCTGTATACGCAAATATATAAATAAAAATATTCTTATAATAAGCACATTAAATTGTAATATGAACTAGTTTCTTAACAGAAGAATGAAATAAAAAATACTAGTCGAGTGCCAAATAATACAAAAAATCAGGCACCGACTCCAAAGATTTATTCATTGTACATTAATATAATCACACGAATGGCAGAGTATATAATATTGGTATTATTAAAATTTCCTTATAACCCATAAGCAAAGCACAAGTTATTTTTTTCCTTATAGTGGGTTTTGAAGTCGGTGCTATTTTTTGTTAAAAAGTTCTTGTACAATATACTCAATTTGTAGTCTTGTGAATTAAGGAAAATTATTTCGAAATCACAGTCAGTTTAACTTGCACTGCAGTTTGTCCTGTTACGGCTGTACACGGTTTTGTTGACTCATAATAACAATGTCTACTTTATGTCAACGATTATGTGTCAGGGATTAAAATGCCACGTTTTTTTATGGCATTGAATGACGAGACGAGCATGCCGTTCGCCTGATGGTAAGCGATACGACCACCCAAAAACAGTAGCAACACCATCCAGCACCTTGAGTGCAAAGTACTTGTAAATTATACATACATATACTCACGCATTTTATCCCCGAAGGGGTAGGCAGAGGCGCAACTAGTGCACGGACTTTTCGCCGTGCGTAGTACGTCTCATGATGTGATGGGGGCGAGCCTATCGCCATATCGGGCACAAATTCCAGACTTCGAGATAATACTGAGTAGAAAAACTCAATATCACTTTGCCGGACCCGGGGATCGAACCTGAGACCTCAGCACTGCATTCGTACCGTAATACAACTTCGCCACCGAGACAGTCTGTAAATATATACTAATATTATAAAGCTAAAGAGGATTTTTTTGCTTGAACACGCTAATCTCAGGAACTACTGAACTGATTTTGAAAATTCTTTCACTAATAGGAAGCTACATTACTCCTGAGTGCTACGTTTTATTCCGGATAAACATTTTCGCGCGGGCGGCGCCGCCAGCAATACTAGTCATACAAGAATCGGTCGGGCGACTTTCTCACTCAGTTCGATTGTCACGTCATCCATATGACATCCACTGCTGAGCACAGGCCTCTTCTAAAGATTTCCAGACGGACCTGTCAAAAGATTTACACGACGATATTTTTACCTCACCGTTGGAGTATCGTATATTTTTTTGAATGAAATGAAATGAAATGAAATGAAATGAAATGAAATAATTTATTCGAACCCATAAAATGTTATACATTATTTAGATTCCGTCAATATTAACTCTACCACCAGTTCGGAAAGCAGTTCTCACTAGAGAAGAACGGGCAAGAAACTCTAGTGTTGCTCTTTTCAAAATCAGTTCAAGGTATAAAATACAATGCATTATGTAGAGAAAAAAAAATACAATTCAGTATTTGTTAAGTTTTGTTTAGAGCAGTTCATTTATATACTCGCAAAATAGGTAATAAATTTTTAAATTCCAACACTAGTGCATAACTATCTCAGGAATCATGTAATAATTTGATCTGAAATGTTCAAGATGTCGCTATTAATCTAAGTTCAAAATATACCCCTAATACTTAGATGTAGTAAGCGAAAAGGGCAGACCAGTCCACACAAGCAGCACTCGTTCACGAGTATGACGCATGTGCCAGCCATCGGCCTCCTCAACCATATTACAGGGAAGTGGCCGACCCGGCACACGACGCCGCCGCAGGCACAGACAGTTAAGGAGTATGTCATACCCAAGCCGCTCACAGATGGAAACAAAGAAACTTTATTGAAACGAAAGACATGATTCCAAAGAAAATCATATGAAAAAAATTTAATCCCAGGCTTTTTTATCCTCTATGTATTCTGAAATCTTGTAATAAGCTTTATTACATAACTTTCGCTTAATAGTTGTTTGGAATTTACCAATGTTTAAACACTTAATTTCAGTGGGAACTTTGTTATAAAAATGTATACAGTAACCCTTAAAAGATTTGCTGATTTTTTGGAGCCTTGTTTTATGATTAACTAGATTATTTTTACTTCTAGTATTTAAGCCATGGATATCGCAAACTTTTGGAAAGTTTTCTATATTCTTATGTACGTACATTAAATTAGCGAATATAAATTGTGATGCTACTGTCATTATATTTGTTTCTTTGAATTTTTCTCTTAGAGAACATCTAGAGCTTAGGGAGTAGATAGATCTTATAGCTCGTTTTTGAAGAACAAATATAGTATTAATGTCAGCAGCACCACCCCACAGCAAAATTCCATAACTCATCAAACTATGAAAGTAAGCAAAATAGACCAATTTTGCTGTTTCAATGTCTGTTAATTGGCGTATCCTGCTCACTGCAAAAACTGCGGCGTTCAGCTTTTTAGCTAGTACAGATATATGAGGACCCCACTGAAGTTTAGAGTCCAATGTGATACCCAAGAATTTGGTTGTATCCACAAGGCTCAACTCGTCACTATTTATGAAAATGTTAGCGTTAACTTTTTTGACATTAGGTGTGACGAATTTTATACATTTAGTTTTTTCACTATTTAATAATAAATTGTTAACGCTGAACCAATGCACTATTTTTGAGAGAGTATTGCTTACATCGTCAAGAATTGCTTGATGTCGACTTATTTTAAATAATAAGGAAGTATCATCTGCAAACAACACTACTTCACAATTGTCCCTTATGAAATAAGGTAAGTCATTTATATAAATTAGAAAAAGAAAAGGTCCAAGAATTGAGCCTTGTGGTACTCCCAAGGTAACAATAGAGCCAGGAGATCGTTTTCCATTGACATCAACACTTTGTACCCTATTGCTTAAGTATGATTTAAATAAATCAAGGGCAATGCCATTAACCCCATAGTGGCTCAATTTCCTGATAAGAATATCATGGTGAACACAATCAAAAGCTTTCGATAGATCACAGAACACTCCTAAAGCATCCTGTGAATCCTCCCAAGCAGCAAATATATTATGTATAAGCTCAACACCAGCATCTGTGGTGGAGCGACCCCTAGTGAATCCAAATTGTTTACCATGAAGTAGATTATGTTTAGCAAAAAAAATTGAATTTGTTTAAGTATAAGTTTTTCAAAAATTTTACTTATAGAAGGTAGGACAGAGATCGGTCTATAATTAGTGGGGTCGTCCGTACTACCAGATTTAAAAAGAGGTATAATTTTACTTAATTTCATTTTATCAGGAAATATCCCACTCATAATACATGTATTAAAAATTATAGCTAACTGGGGAGCTAGTACAGATATTACCGGTTTTAATATTTTTGTAGAGATTCCCCATAAGTCACATGTATTTTTAATGTTAATTAATTTAAATGTTTTTATTATATCTAAACTACTAACACAGTGGAACAAGAATGAATCTCCACATCCAGATACATTTTCTTTTAATAATTTGTTGGAAATAGTGGGAGAGGAGTTTAATTTTTTGGTTATAGAAACTGGTATATCAGTAAAGAAATTTTCAAAAGCCCTAGCTATGTCTAAGTCGGAATTAATAATTTGGTTTTTAATATTGAGGCGGAACTCCCTTTCACGAGGTTTAGCCCTACCAGTTTCTTTGCTAATTACACTCCAAGTCATTTTTATTTTATTTTTGGAGTTTTTTATCTTATTACTTAAGTATAACGGTCTTATTCATAATGACTCTTCGGAACTTTATAGGACCGTTAGTAGAGGCTTGTAAAAAAATGTTATTCATAATGGTTCAAAAGCGCTAAAACGGCCTATAAGCCTACGGTGAAGTTGCTTTGATTTATAGGAGCTAGACCCCTTCTTTAAGCGTTCCGTAACAAAAAAATGGCCGCCGTCGGTCAGCTGTTTCGTGTTTGGCACCGATTTCCGATGTCAATTGTCAGTCGATTTAAAGTAAACAACACATCGATCTCGTAGCGCATAATTTTCGTTTCAAGAAGTATTTTTATTTACTTGTGTATAAATAATGGAAGCCTTACAAACCCTGCATAGCATTGCAGTAATTGAAAATATTTCACGTAGAAAAGTTTATCGTCAGAGTTTGATCCGTTTTCTCTGGATGACGAGGAATTCCGTGAACGGTATCTTTTTTCCAAACGAACGGCTGCTTTTATAATTGAATTAGTCTGCGAAGAGTTACAGCTGCACCGTAAAGGTAAGAGGTAAGTTAATCCTTTTCGATATTCATACAAACTTGGGTATACCTAATGATGCGTTACTTTTAAGACTCGTTTTCTTTACAGATTCAAGAAGATGCTGGAGACCTCTATGGATTATCTCAAGCCACTATCAGCCGCATATTTAGCAGAGTAGCGCGTGCGCTCGCACGACGTGCTGCAGATTATATAATGATGCCCATTTCTGTTGCAGAGGAACAACAGCTAATGACAGAATTCCACCATGTAAGAGGCTTCCCATCTGTAATTGGTTGTATTGATTGCATGCATATATAAATAAAAAAACATGGTGGTGATGCAGCCCAATATTACATAAATAGAAAAGGATATTCCCTCAATGTTCAGGTAAGATTTTCAGGAATATATAAAGTAAACTACGATAGGCTTTACTTTATTGCATAAACAAGATAATAATTGTTGTAGGTTACCTGTGATACTAGTCTTCGGATCAGGGATATTGTTTTTAGGTGGCGAGGCAGCACTCATGACTCCCAGATATTTAATGAATCGACCCTCAAAGAATGTTTTGTAGCAGGTGAGTTAAGGGGTATACTTCTAGGAGATTCAGGGAGAGACCACTTAGTCATGCTGAAGAGAAATATAATGAGGCACATATTTCAATAAGAAATGTTGTGGAGGGTTGCTTTGGTATGTGGAAACAGCGCTTCCAATGCTTGCTCCATGGCATGTCTGTAAATTAGGCAATGTGAAGAATACTATTGTGGCTCTTGCAGTGTTGCACATCATTGTAATTGCTCAAAGAGAGACATATGCCACAGAAGAAAGTGTGTCTGATATTGAATAGGTATCTGAATCAATTAATTTTGAACCACACCCTAGACAGGGTAGAAATTCTGCCATTTTGCAGGATTTTATAGCTAGGCACTTCAATTAATGAAGTTTTTTACACTCAAATAATTAAATTATAATTAAACATCCTAATTGTAGTTAGTCATTGTCATCATTTTATAAAATTAATATTTTTCTTTTATTATTACATTATAAAGATTAAAAAAAATATTTCACTGGAGGTTATTGTCCATTTGAATAGCATGCTACTTTTTCCTGCAATGCATAAACATTATTTTGAATGTAATACTGAAAATAAGCTTTATTTATTTAAATATACATCAGTACCCTACAGGATTATAGCACAAGATTGGAAATACTTAATGATGATTTGTTAATACCTCCTTTATATTTCCAGGTGCACCATGCAGGTGGATTTTAGTATCCTACAGGATTATAGCATCAAACTAGAATGATTTAATAATGATTTGTAAAATACTTTTTGTTTTCAGGTGGCGGATTTGGACTTTTTTTATTTCTTATACATATATGCATGCATTATTCTGTGTATTGAACAAATTGTTAATAGTATTGAAGGGAGGAAAGGAAGGAAAGTGGAACTAATCCTTTCCACCCTGCCCATGTCTTCTGTACCTGCTAGGCCGTGTTGGTTCCCTAAATAATTTAAGTAATTGAAAAATGAATATTATGTATTGACTTGTCATAAGAGCCTTTTATATGCCTACGTAATGAATAAAGTTTTTATTTTATTAAGTATTGTATTTTTTTTTTAACTAATACCTGAAAAATATGTTTTACATCTCCACATGAAACAATAGTATCTTACATGAATATAGCATAATACCGATACATAAATATCTCATTTATATTTCCTGCTGGAAGTGGAGTCTGATGAGGTACAACTATCATATTCTGAAAAATAAAATTATGATTTACTAGTTGTTCCTCGCGGCTTCCCACTACAAGTCCCGAAACACTGTAGCGATTTATAGCGCAACCAGTAAGACGCCAGCGCCTTTTATTTATAAAAACCACATTATTTTCCATGAGAGCAAGTTATCAGGATAAAAAGAAGCCTATGTGTTAATCCAGGATATGGTTTACCTGTATGCCTAATCCATTTAGCTTTTTCTGAGTTTACTTAACAAATATTCAAACATTTTCACAAACTTTCGTATTTCTAATATTAGTAATATAAGATTATCCCAATATTCTATTTATATGAATATATAAAAAAGTGGCTATAGCAGTAAGGTATACATGTGGAGTCATATTTATATACACCTGTAATGAGACTATGTGGTACAGAGAAATACAATGAGGCAAGTATTGTTGCTTTGATGTATGGAAACAGTGCTTCCAATGCCTGCTCTATGCCATGTCTGTAAAATTTGACCTATTAAATATGACTAGGTATTGTGGCCATTGCAATTTTGAACAACATTACAATCGCTCAAAGAGACTTAAGTATCCGGGGATAGTGTGTCCAATATTGAATGAAGTGCACACCCAAAGGTAATAATTAAACATCATATAGTTTAGATACTTTTTGGTTTATAATTATTAAGTTTTTTTTTACTAGTTTCTTTTAATTTAAAAAAAATATTTTTCTACTGCTCATTCTTCATCTGCATGGCATGCAGCACTTTTCGGCACTGGATTTCGAATTCAGCTATTTGTTCTGCAGGTGCGCGACAAACCTGAAATAATGCAATGTATAAACATTCATAGTTGACAATAGCCTAGTTAGGAATGCAACGGCCTGGTGAGACAGTTGTCTGCAGGTTCAAAAGTTATGTGTGTATTGTTTATCAATTATTGTTCACTTTAGCAGTGAAGGAAAACATTGTGAGAAAAGCTACATACCTGAGAATTCCCCAAAAATAATTTTGAAGGTATGTGAAGTCTACCAACCTACACTAGGCTAGCGTGGTGGACTAAACCCTCTCAGTAGTAATATAGGGCCCTTTCTCAGCTGTGGGCAGTATATAATACGGGGCTGGTATGGTATAAACAAAATAAAAGAATTACTTAAATATGGAAATTAATTTAAAGTTTACTTACTGCAAGAACCTTTTTTTATTTATTTTTTGGCCGTGGACCTGAAGCCTCTGGAGGATGTGGCTCCACAACTGGCATCTAATATGTTGTATTTATTTAAATATATAACAGCATCGTTCAGGTTTATAGCATGGAACTGGAATTACTTAATATTGATTTGTAAATACCTCCTTCATTATTTCACCGGAAGGTGAATTTGGAGGATTCACAACTATCACCTGAAAAACATACGTTTTATTTATATATGTACAATGGTGGGCAGTATTTAATACAGGGCTGTTATGGTATGGTATCCTACACAGGGCCACCAGGGCACACCATCATGTGTGTGTTGAACTATGATCTTTACATTGATTTTAATTTGACTTTTGGTATAACATACCTCTTCAATAATATTATTTACAGTAGTTGTAGTATGTGTGAAAGCAGAGGGTTTTGAATATTTGTCCTGTAAAGGTGAATCTTCAATATGCTATAATATTCTCATCTAAAATATTCAAATAGTTACAAAAACTATGACTCAGTGGTTACAAAAAAAAACATGCCATAAATGAATATTACCTGATTTATACTGTCAGAGTCAAATTCATTTGTGTCGGTAACAAATTCATTAGGCAGCCAGCTGCTAATGTCTTCACTACTGACTCCTTTTATTACTGGTGGTGGGCCACCACCAGTCTTCAGCAGCTCCTTCCTCTCTTCCGCCTTTGCTTTTTAGCCTTCATTTTTAAGAGGCCCCACTGTGATTTCAGGTGCACTACTGAGCGTGGATACCATTACACATACAGTTAAAACTGAAATGAAAAAATAAGTTTGTTTAAGGAATGTCTTAATTGTGTATATTGTTTAACATGAAAACAATGCAAAAGTAGCAATATTAGATTTAAGTTAGCACCTCTTTCTCAAGTCATTCCACGCCGCCACCTTCATGGAATTGGAGTTCTTGTCCGTAGTTTTATTTTCGAGGACACTGACCCACTCCCTCACCAGTTCCTTTAATATAATCTTGAAAGCGAAAACAATACTGTTAGTAATGCATGCATGAATCGCGCAAACTGGAACTTTCAAATAAGTACGTAAAATAGCTGCAACAACCTTGTCTTCTTCCAGACAATTTTCACCCCTCTGCCGTTTTTCTTTTTTTAATTGCTGCATACTTCCAATTTATTATTTTTTTCTGTTTTTAATTACTGTCCAGAACAATCAACAAACTGAATGAGAAAATAAACACTATAATACATACATTGGTAGTTTCCCTCCATTTATATTTTGACAACTGACATTGACAAGTAGTTTTTTTTGTTGTTGTTTCCAGAGACAAAGCTTGGTATAAATTGGTAGAAATCAACTGAAATATTTGTTTTCTACGTATTGGCAACATCATGTACTATAACGGCAATTCACTTATAGTAGCTACAAAAAACCATTATGAATAAGAAATTTTATCGAACGTTCGATAGGCTTCTAGGACGTTATATCTAATGGAGGTTTTTACCTTCGATTAGCGTTTTATTATGAATAAGACCGTAAGGCTTTAGCTTTGTGACAAACTTGTCTAAATATTTTTGAGTAACTTTTAACATATTTGACAAAACTTTCATTGTGATTATAGGTTTTTTCATAATATAGATCATATAATTTCTGCCTACTTCTGTGGATACCTATAGTGGCCCAGCTATTGAAAGTACTTTTGTTGCCTGTTAAAGCCGATCTAGGTGTGAAGACTGATCTAAATTCCTTACAAAATGTGTTAAAAACAGTATTATATAACAAGTTTGGGTCAGTTCCCTGTAGAGGTACATCAAATTTTTCTGTTAATTTTTGTCTTAATTTCTCTAACCTGGCCTTTGTTACTGGGACAACTGTAGTTTTCTTATTGGCTATATTCTGAACCATATTGCTAAAGCTGACTAATTGACCACAGTGGTCTGAGCCAAGTTTATTGATAATGCACTTCTTAATTGGCAGTATATCAGTAAAAATATTGTCTATACATGTAGCACTTGTATTGGTTATTCTAGTGGGCTCTGAAAATTGGTTTACTAAGTCAAATGATGAAAAAAGACTTTTTAATTTTACTGCCAATGTGGAGTTTTCTAATAAATTAATATTAAAGTCTCCGCAAACCAGCAATCTCTTATTAGACTTACTTGATTTCCTCAATGCATCTTCAAGTATTATATCGAAACTATCATAAAGTGCAGAGGGTGGCCTGTATACACTGACAACAATGAACTGCTCCAACTCAATACAGGAAATTTCAGCCGTTTGCTCAACAGAGAGACTCACTATGTCCTTACGTTCTTTAAATTTCATTTTTTTATTTACTAGTATAAGTGAGCCACCATGTATAGCATTTTGTCTACAAAAATGACTACCAATAACATGATTGTTGAAATTAAACATGAGCTGCTCATTTCTTAGCCAGTGTTCCGTGATACAAAGTATATCAATGTTCTCACAACTCATGAACAATTCTATTTTCAATTCTTTACCTAACATACCTTGGCTATTTTGGTGAACTAGATTTAAAATATAATTATCATGCACCTTATAAGTCTTATCCTGACTAGCAGGTAGAGTGGAATTTAAGTTTATCAATTGATTTGTATATTGTTCATTTAATATATATATCTAAGTAGACTCGTTTAAGATTATTGTTAATGCTAGCCCCCTTATAATGTCTCCAATAACGCAACTCATAAGTCTATGTTTAATTATGATTGTGATTGATCGTCAGTCACGTGTTAGTCTCTCACCATATCCCAATAAAAGGAAACATAGCCGTGTCATATTTCTTGCCATATTCTAAGCACAGTGAGTTGAGACGAATGTCATTGCTTTCAAAACCCAAACCAAACCTGGCGCGTGTTTTGTCAATTATCACTCGCTTTAACTATGTAGGAAAACATCACGATGAGACTTGAATATGTTTTATGGAATTTCGAGGGTGTGCGAAGTCTACTTGCATTAAGCCAGCGTGATGGACTAAGGCCTAAACTCTCAGTAGTAGAGGAGGCCCGTGCTCAGCAGTGGGCAGTATATAATACTGGGCTGGTATTGTGGTTACAATATAGGCAGAGGCGACGTTTGACTTTGTTTTATACTATGTAAGATTACTAGTAAACCCGGCAGACATTGTACCTCAGACCTCCTTCTTAAAGACGGCATTCTATGTGGACTACGTTCTTTTTAAATCTCGACTACAATGCCACCTATATCCAAAACCTATTTGTCAAGCTTGAACCGTTCAAAACCATTTTTTTTTTTTTTCTTTATGGCACTTGTATTCACATTTTGCCAATGTCAAGTTTGGGTTGTCTATTTTATTATCTGTAGTATGTCGAAGTAAAGCAGTGGCTACCTTACCAAGACTTTATCGAGGAGTTTTGGCGGCAACAAAAAAAACACTTGATTAGCACAATTATTTCAATTCACTTCATTTGAGCTCTTTAATAGAACTATATTGGATAATATACCACCATAATTATGCAATATAACACTAAGTATCACCAAAATAATGAATTAAAACAAGAGCACCTCATGACACTTCCAAGTTCCCGCCAAAACTCCAGACCTCCTTCTTAAAGACGGCATTCTATGTGGACTACGTTCTTTTTAAATCTCGATTACAGAGCCACCTATATCCAAAACCTATTTGTCAAGCTTGAACCGTTCAAAACCATTTTAAAACTTTCTTGGACTTTTGCGTGCTTACGTAGAGCTGCTAAATGCTCTAAGTTTGCGGGTTATATTCGTGGCTCTTCAAGGCTGGTGATATGGCGGATCCTTCGAACTTCCGACCTGTCTCGGTATTACCCACATTGAGTAAGTTATTCGAAAAAATTATTCTTAATCAGCTATTGAGACATTTTGACAACAATAACTTACTTCACAGGAAGCAGTTTGGATTTACGAGGGGTCGGTCCACCATTGATGCTGGGGTTGATCTCTTGAAAAATATATTTGAGGCCTGGGAGGAGTCGCATGATGCTCTTGGCGTCTTCTGCGACTTGTCTAAGGCATTTGACTGTGTAAATCATGACACTCTAGTCAGGAAATTACACCATTATGGCGTGCGAAACACGGCTCTCAATCTTCTGAGATCTTATTTGAATAATAGAATTCAGAGGGTTGATATTAATGGAAAAATCTCAACAGGAGCTGCGGTTACCATGGGAGTTCCGCAGGGTTCAATTCTGGGACCATTTCTATTTCTTGTATATATAAATGACTTACCTTACTACGTAAGGGATAATCACGAGATTGTATTGTTCGCCGATGATACATCATTAATATTTAAAATCAAAAGAAAGTTACTAAATTATGACGACGTGAACGATGCTCTCCGTAAAGTTGTGCATTGGTTTAATTTAAACAACTTATTATTAAATGCTAAAAAAACTAAATGCATTAAATTTACTATGCCCAATGTAAAAATAGTAAAAACCAATGTACAAATAAATGGTGAAGAGTTGGATCCTGTTGCGTCTACTACCTTTTTGGGCATCACACTAGACGCGAAACTCCAGTGGGGACCGCATATAGCAAAGTTAGCAGGTAGACTAAGTTCAGCGGCTTATGCAGTCAGAAAAATAAGGCGTCTGACTGATGTAGAAACGGCAAGAATTGTTTATTTCAGTTATTTTCATAGCATTTTGTCGTATGGGATTCTTCTTTGGGGAAATGCAGCAGATATTAATTCAGTATTTGTGTTACAAAAGAGAGCTATTAGAGCTATTTATTGTCTTGGACCCCGTGTTTCTCTTAGAGAAAAGTTTAAAGAGATAAACATTCTTACCGTAATATCGCAATACATTTATGAAAATCTATTGTATATGAGGAAAAATATCGCACATTTTGATCAAATATGCGATATTCATAATATAAATACTAGGAATAAACATAAATATGTGATACATGCTACTCGTCTCCATAAAATTAGTAATACTTTTGTTGGTCAATGTGTACGCTTCTTCAATAAACTTCCTAAGCATATTGTAAAACTACCAATAAAAAAATTTAAAATCACTATAAAAGACCGCCTCTGTAAAAAAGCTTACTATCGTATTTGCGATTATCTGGAGGATACAAATGCTTGGGATTAAGTTGCTCGATTCACTCATGTTTTATAATTTGATTGTTTATATGTTATATATTGTTTTGTTTTTTTTTTTTTTTGACATAAGTAATAATTGAATTTATATTGTTACTTGCAATTTGTAAAATATATATATAAAAAATATAACAATAAAAGACCTACGCTGAGTTTCTTGGTGCTTCTTCTCAGGTCAGTGGGCTTTTCCGAAGCACTGGTAGAATCCTTTAGATGATAAAATATTGTAAAAAAATGACGTGTAAAAGTGCCCTTAGGGGCCTAATTACTGAATAAACGATTTGAATTTGAATTTGAATTTGGTGACAGGAAGCGTGAGGATGATGAGGTATCTTCAGAAGAGTTTTGATGAAAAGAAATGTTTATTGTCTATTGTTTATTTTTAATTTTGGTAAAGTTCTGTGTGCTTGGAATGTGGCAAAAAACACGACACGACTCCGTGTCGTTTTATTGGGATTGGTTGAGAGACTTGAAACGTGACTGACCGTTCTCTCGATCAATCACAAACATCAAAATTAAACGACATCGTCTTACGAGTTGCATTTTTTTTGCCACATTCTAAGCTCACTGATCCGTTTTTGAAGTTATACTTCTTTCGGCGCGTTAGGGGAAAATGATGAGAGTTAATTTTTACGATGCGCGCGCACACCGTCACCATAGACCGACACCCTCTAGTTAGCTATAATCAACATTTTAGTTTTGAATTTTGAACGTAGAATAAGGCGAAAGAAAACCGACACCCTGAAGTTAGCTATAGTCAACATTTTGGTTTTAAATTTTGAACGTAGAATAAGGCGAATGATATTTTTTTTTAAAAGATTTATATCTTGTTACGCCAAAGAAGTATAACTTCAAATGCGTGTACATAAGTATTTTTTTAAAATTATAGGCTTAGAGAAAGAAATGATCAATACCGGTATAAAATTAACCACTTTCTAGAGGAACCAGGTTGTTGAGCGGCCCCTACGGAATCCAGATTCGATGCCAGAAACACCCGACTTTCAGACTAGAGCCCTATTGTTACCACTAAGCCAAGGAGGCTGCAACTTTTTCTATCAATATTGTATGTAAGTACACATACATCACGCCTGTATCTTCGAAGGGGTAGGCAGAGATGCAACCAGGGCACCCGCTTTCTTCCGCGTGTCTTCTGCCCCATGATACAATAGGGAATGAGCCTTTTGCCAGATCGGGCACAAGTTCCAGACTCTGGCCTAATACTCCGCAGAAAAACCTAATGTCACTTTACCCGACCTGGGATTCAAACCCGGGACCTAAGTTCGGTGTCGTGTACACGCAATACAACTACTACACCGAAGCATTCTATAAGTAAATAATTTTGAACAAAATATGCCCTCGACATCATTTGAATCCAATATTAGGAGATATGATATTTTGAAAATAACTCCGCAACAAAATAATTATCAAGTACCACGCGTGCACTTATAAACGCCATAATCTCAAGAACTATGGGAAAAATTCTTTCACTATTAGGAAACTACGTTACTCCTGAGTGCTATTAGTAACTTTTTATCCCAGAAAAATATTTTAATCCCGGAAAAACTCTTATACGCGGGTGACGCTGCGAAAAAAGGTAATCGGTAGCTATAGGCATACTCTTACCAGTAATTATATTGTAACGCAGTCAATGTCTGCCTCGGTGGCGTAGTTGTATTACGGTACAACTGCAATGCTGAAGTCTCGGTTCGATCCCCGGGTCGGGCAAAGTGATATTGAGTTTTTCTGTTCAGTATCAGCCCGGAGTCTGGAATTTGTGCCCGATATGGCGATAGGCTCGCCTCCTATTACATCATGGGACGGAAAAACGGCGAAAAGTGGGTGCACTAGTTGCGCCTCTGCCTACCCCTTCGGGGATAAAAGGCGTGAGTGTGTGTGTGTGCTCTTCTTAGCATGTTAGGGCCGTATTAACAGATGCTTTTCAATTTCGCTCTGAAGTGCGATATCAGCTGAGACGCTCTCAAATGAAGGTCAGCATCTTAAGATCATCACTGTTTAATAAACCTAAATTAACATCAGCTCAAATGACATCTTAAGTTACGATATGTGACGGATTTGACAGCTAAGTGTTGTTTTTGTAGTGCTTACTCAACTGAGAACAAGCTCTTACATGACAGCTTAAGCTTGGTGTGTTAAATAGGTCAATGCTTTAAATGTTTACTTGAGATTTTACTCAAACTTTTTTTTTATGGCATTGAATGACGAGACGAGCATGCCGTTCGGCTGATGGTAAGCGATACGACCACCCATAAACAGTAGCAGCACCTTGAGTTACAAAGTACTGTGTGGCATTCCACTGCGCTCGTCATCCTGAGACATAAAATGTTAAGTCTCACTATGTCCTGTAGTTACACTGGCTACAATGTCCTTCAAACCGAAACACAATACATGCACACTGCTGCTTGGCGGTAGAAATAGACATTGCGGTGGTACCCACCCAGACGGACTCTTACATATGAGAGACCTACCACCAGTGGTAGGTCGTAGGAAACGTGTGATTGATTTATTAATACCACCCACAGAGTCTGGCATTTGTGTCTTATATAGGGATCTGGGCTCGCCCCTTATCACATCATGGGACGGAAGCTGCGAAAAGTGGGTGCACTAATTGCGTCGCTGTCGTCCCCTTCAGGCATAAACAGTGTATGTGTGTGTGATATATGTATTTATCTATAATACAGTTGACCCGCGGTAATCCGACAAACGTGTTGCAAGACGTTGTCAGATTGACGAATTTGTCGGAGTACAGGGTCCTGCCACCAACCTACTGTAGTCCGGAACTTTTTACGAAAGGATTACCTTGTAATCCGACAGATTATGAATTTTCATACAAACATACATTCACGCCTTTTATCCCCGAAGATGTAGGCAGAGGCGCAACTAATGCAGCCACTTTTCGCCGTGCGTATTCCGTCCCATGATGTGATAGGGGGCGAGCCTATCGCCATATCGGGCACAAATTCCAGACTCCGGGCTGATACTGAATAGAAAAATCCAATAACACTTTTCCCGACCCAGGGATCGAACCCAAGACCATTGCAGTCGCACCGTAATACAACTACGCCACCGAGGCTGTGAATTTACCTACTTATAAAAAATTAGATTGTACCTGTGTACTATATAATTTAATAGACGAAAATGTCTGTCATAGACTTGTCGGATTATAAGGGGCGCCGGATAAGCCAGGAGCCGGATAACCGCCGGTCTACTGTACAACCATAGACATTTTACCAAGTCTCAATAGACCAGCCATAGTGCAAGTCCCACATTTTCTTATAAGTCCTTGTTGTACGTATTGTGGGCGAGAATATTTTCCCCTTCTCAATCATCTTCATTCTCTTCTTCTGTTCTCTTCGTATCTTCTTCTCTATAGCTTCCAGTCTCTTATTGTAAGCTGCTATTGCTTTCTCCTTCTCTATTTCTGTATGGTTGTTGTGAGAGCTTTGTTCTGTAATGGTAGGAATATTAATATTACTTACTAGGTGTAGTTGGCGGCTTCGCCCGTGTAAAAAGGCTTTCCCGCCTCAAAGTCCCTAAATTACAGTACGACGCCAGCGCCATCTACTTAAAGAATCGGATTAAAAATATCCATTACTTCCCATGGGAGCAAATTACCGGGATAAAAAGTAGCCTATTATTATTTATTATTATTATTGTTATTTATTGCTCGAGAGCACGATCTACCCGTGTGCCAAAGGAGATGTCCGCTTTTTGTATGGGTGCTGGGCCTAAAAATCTAACCAGGCTCAAACTTTAGGGATATTAAAGAGGCAAAATTTCGAACTAGGATCCATTAAATATATTTTAGACCCCTCCATTCAAGACTAAGTTTTTTAAAACCGTTCACATTAAGTGTCGTTTTTAAGCAAAATAAAATTACATGAACCTCAAAATCAGAGGTCTTTAAAATTTTACGATTTATTGTAAAAGGCTAGTTTTTAGGAGTTCTATCCAAATATATATAAACTGTTTTGGTTAGAATTTTAGGCCCATTTTTGGACAAGTCCTTTCATCCAAAGCCGTTTAGTTGTTTCTGCGTTTAGTTCTAACAAATACCCAAACATACAAACATTTTCCCAGACTTTCGCATTTATAATACATACATACATACTATCACGCCTCTGTCCCATAGAGGTAGGTAGAGACTATGGTTTGCCACTTTGCTCGATTCTGGCACACTACTTTCGCTTCCTCTACCTTCATCAATCTTTTCATGGTTCAGGGTACTTTTGACCTGTCCTTTACTTAGAATGTCAGATATCTGATATTCGAAGGTTCAGTGCGGTCGACCCCTGCCGGCCATTCCATCCACACTCGCCTTATATATCCTCTTTGTCATTCTCCTATCATCCACCCTTTCCAAATGCCCAAACTACCTTAACATACCCTTCTCAATTTTGGTCACTACATCCTCTGTCACTCCACACATGTCCATCACCATAGTATTCCGCACTCTATCACACACAGTCACCCCACACATGCTTCTTAACGCTCTCATTTCTACTTCTTTAATCTTACTATCGTGCTTTTTCTGCCATACCCAGCTTTCCCTACCATACATCAGAGTTGGTAATAACACTTCTCTATACACAGCCAGTAGAGCCTTTTTGGACACCTTCCGACTAGCCATAAATGTGTGCAACGCTCCCTTCACCCGATTACCGCATTCATAATATTAGTTATCAAACGAACTTACCATGTACATCTTCACTAAAAACTCCTCTACTCTTGTAATTTTTATACTTCCCCTCGATTTCATGCATCATATTACACAAATGTATTACATCAGTGCTCTGGAATAATATATTCGTATACATGTATAGCATATACGAAACTGGAGCGAAATATCGATCCTGGTTGAATTCAAATTTCCTCTGCATCAGATGGAATAATTCTAAAATTATTTGATACTTGAAGATGATTTCGTGAGTTAAGTAGCCGATCTCGTACTCCACGTTGTCGTAGTATAAGTACCGGATGTGGTAGTACTTTCGTAAGTCCGTCATGCTGGAAGTCACACATTACATGTAGTACACATGCATGCCTTTCATCCCCGAAGCGATACGCAGAGGTAGAGTGCATCTACTAGTGTTTTCCGTCACATTATGTGATGAGGTTGAGTATATTGGGCACAAACAAAGAGTTCTATATCCAAAATATCATTTTCTTTACAAAATTTAAGCATACCGAGACATCTTGTTATTCGGATATGTCAGATAAGACAGCGACTTATTACCAATTGGTAATAACTTTTGGACGAAAAATTTGGTCCTGATGTCCGGTCTATAACTATACTGTTTAATGTCTTTGGGCGCAAATGACTGCATCGGCGGCATAGTATGTACGACTGCAGTGCTGAGGTCTCGGGTTCGATCCCTGGGTCAGGAAAAATGTCTGGAATTTGTACCCGATATGGCGATAGACTCGCCCCCTATCACATCATGGGACGGAATATATATGGCGAAAAGTGGGTGCATTAAAACGCTTCTACCTACCCCTTCAGGATAAAAAGCGTGAGTGTTTGTGTTAGTATTCTCCGTTCACAGTGTATGTACATTGACAATTTTTTTAAAGAATAAACATCTCGTCATAAATTTGCGTGTTAAAATACACATCTTCAACATAATAATTTAACAGAGCTCTAATATTAAATTGGCATTAACGAAGGTCAGCAGCTGATTACGCTCTACGGTCAAGTGTTTACAAGGAAGTGACTTATAACTTGCAAATTGTCAAAACTTACGCATTCCGATAAGTGGTCGCCAAATAGTAACACGTTCGTAAATAATATGTATTATCGTTCGCGAAGTGCCTCAGGTCGTGCCACCATTCCCATTTGAGATACTGCAGCTGTCTCACAGGGTCATATCTTGTTAAGTTTGACGAAGCTAGTAAAAAGGTTCAATCATTGAGGTTTTAAATATCAAAATTCTTGTTTAGACGGACCATTTCATTAATAACCATCTTGCTTTGATTAATTATGTACCTAGATAGAGTGACGCGCTGCAATGAAACTACACAGGCCAACTTTTCATAAGCTAGTAGGTATGCGTGACAGCTGTGTCATACGCTATCGCCGATCATTTTGCGTATGTACACGCATAATGATACCAGTTATTACATGGTTTCTATTAAAACGGGGAGAAAATGATATCCATGAAAAACAACAAAATTTAATTCACTCGAGCTCATTTAGTGGGAAACAGTTCGCCTCTATTTTTTTCGACGCGTTTGAAACGTTCATTATCTATCTAGGTATATAATTAATCAAAGCCATCTCAAGAATATATCAAAAGACTTTTATGTGTCAATGCGGACGAAAATTGTGTCGCCATTGCGCATGTTTAGACGTTTAAATAATTGCTAGTAAAAAGCGGCGATAGCATAGTTGGGAGTGAAACGGACTGCCGAGACGAATGTCCGCAGGTTCAAAATCCAAGGGCATGCACCTCTGACTTTTCTAAAGTTATGTGTGCATTCTTTGTGAATTATCGCTCGCTTTAACGGTGGAAGAAAACATCGTGAGGAAACCTGCATACCTGAGAAGTTCTCTGAATTACAAGGGTATGTAATGTCCAGCACTAGGCCAGCTTGGTGGACTAAGGCCTAAACCCTCTCAGTAGTAGAGGAGGCCCGTGCTCAGCAGTGGGCAGTATTAATACGGGGCTGGTATGGTATAATCTGATCTACACATTTTCGCTTAGCAACATATTTTGACGTATAGTAATTTTTTTTTTTTTTTTTTATAATGGCATTTGTGTTCACATTTTGCCAATGTCAAGTTTGGTTTGCCTATTTTATTATCTGTAGTATGTCGAAGTAAAGCAGTGGCTACCTTACCAAGACTTTATCGAGGAGTTTTGGCGGCAACAAAAAAGACACTTGATTAGCACAATTATTTCAATTCACTTCATTTGAGCTCTTTAATAGAACTATATTGGATAATATACCACCATAGTTATGCAATATAACACTAAGTATCACCAAAATAATGAATTAAAACAAGAGCACCTCATGACACTTCCAAGTTCCCGCCAAAACCACGTATAGTATTGTCAAACAAATACTTAAACGTCAAATTACTCGATACGAAACGCGTAAATTCTCTGGTGGTAGGTCTCTTATATGTAAGAGTCCGTCCGGCTGGGTACCACCGCAATCTCTATTTCTACCGCCAAACAGCAGTGTGCATGCACTGTTGTGTTTCGGTTTGAAGGACATTGTAGCCAGTGTAACTACTGGACATAATGAGACTTAACATCTTATGTCTCAGGATGACGAGCGCAGTGTAATGCCACACAGTACTTTGTAACTCAAGGTGCTGGATGGTATTGCTACTGTTTATGGGTGGCCGTATCGCTTACCATCAGGCGAACGGCATGCTCGTCTCGTCATTCAATGCCATAAAAAAATCCTGATAAGGGTACTGGACTCTTCTCCACTCTTGTGGAGTCACGTAACTGCCGTGTCCATATCATACCATACCATACCAGCCCTGTATTATATACTGCCCACTGCTGAGCACGGGCCTCCTCTACAACTGAGAGGGTTAAGGCCTTAGTCCACCACGCTGGCCTAGTGCGGATTGGCAGACTTCACATACCTTCGAAACTCAGAGAAGTTCTCAGGTATGCAGGTTTCCTCACGATATTTTCCTTCACCGTTAAAGCGACCGATAATTCACAAAGAATACACACATAACTTTTTAGAAAAGTCAGAGGTGCGTGCCCTTGGGTTTTAAACCTTTGGACATTCCTCTCGGCAGTCCGTTCCACTCCCAACTAGGCTATCGCCGCTGTCAATAACACCTATATACTTACTGTAAGTCTGATTAGTTATATTAGTCAGGCTTGCCATCGCGTCATCAGTAAGATCATTGTCAAAGTTTGAAGTATCCTCGGTGCTCGTTTTTTTAGCTTCATCACCATCGGGAGCGGGTTCCGCCATAGTGGTATAATCAGCGTCCGTAGGCAGAGGTTCCATTTCCGGCTCAACCCTAGTAGTAGGCAATTCTGTAGTCAAAGTGGCCGCTTCTTCTGTAGGAGGTGTGGGCGGCGATGGTTCTGTAGTCCAGAATTCTGTAGTTTCTGTTCCATCAGGTTCAGTATCCGAGTTATCTGTCGTTTCCATTCTTGTTCGGTCTATGGCTGAAAGAATAATACCAATTTATACCGCCTGCACGATAGCTTTATGGTGAACTAGACTTATAAATAAAATTGGAGTGTCTGTTTGTAATATAGAAATAACCGTTTTTAATACATGTATATGAATATACATACGGTACATACACCAAAATATTTTTTTTTTACAATTTTTGTCTGTCTGTCTGTTTGTTCCGGCTAATCTCTGAAATGGCTGGACCGATTTTGACGGGACTTTTATTGGCAGGTAGCTGATGTAATAAGGAGTAACTTAGGCTACTTTTTATCCGGGGAAAATATAAAGCGGGACTTTTATCTCGGGAAAACTCATTCACGCGGGCGGAGTCGCGGGCAACAGCTAGTCTAGCATATAATTTATTGTTTTAAAGCAATTATCATTCGCTTTAAAGTTAATGAAAACATCGTAAGGAAACCTACATACCAGAGTTTCTACATCAGAATTTCGAAGGTAGGTATGTAAAGTCTCCCAACCCGCACTAGGCTAGCATAGTCGACTAAAGCATAGGTTGGGGGTGGGAAAGGGGTGGGTCCTGGAGGCTTTTAGGGGAGCGCCAAAGTCGTAAATTAAAACCTTTAACAAATTGTTTTGGTGACCAGGGAGGTGCACGCGTGACTCCTTTTTGTTGAAATGACCTTTTTTTGGTGCCTTACGGTGACAAGAACCCACGTTACGCTACTGTCTGGCCGTCATAGGGCAGGCCCGTGCTCAGCAGTGGGTTGTATATTACAGAGCTGGTGTTATTATATCTTAAGTATTCATATTACGCGTGCTACTGGCATATCTCTCATTATTACATTAAATATCATTGTAGTTTCTTTTTTATTTATTGCATTGAATGGCGAGACGAGCATGCCGTTCGCCTAATGGTAAGCGATACGACCACCCATAAACAGTAGCAACACCATTCAGCACCTTGACCTACAAAGTACTTTGTGGCATTCCACTGCGCTCGTCATCCTGAGACATAAGATGTTAAGTCTCATCATGTCCAGTAGTTACACTGGCTACAATGTCCTTCAAACCGAAACACAACAGTGCATGCACACTGCTGCTTCGCGGTAGAAATAGACGTTGCGGTGGTACCCACCCAGACGGACTCTTACATATGAGAGAACTACCACTAGTTGAACTATGTCACTTTATTTTGTACGAATGAAGAGCTGTGTATGATCAAATCCATAGCAACTTATAGTATTGTTGTTTGGCGAATTATACTGCTTATTGAACGAAGCAAAAAACAACCTATTATTCTTTGTTTAATTATATACCTAGATAGACATTGAACGTTTCAAACGCGTCGAAAAAATAGAGGCGAACTGTTTCCCACTAAATGAGTTCGAGTGAATTAATTTTTGTTGTTTTTCATGGATATAATTTTCTTCCTGTTTTAATAGAAACCATGTAATAACTGGTATCATTATGCGCGCACTCAAGGATACGCAGAATGATGCAGCGATAGCGTATGACACACAGCTGTCACGTATCTAGCTTAAGAAAAGTTGGCCTGTTTGTTTTAGTTTCATTGCAGCGTGTCACTCTATCTAGGTATATATTATATTATGTAAATGTTTTTGAAGATGTTTGTTAGAATTATATGCAGAAACTGATGAACGAATTCAGTAACTAACTCACATAGACCATGTCCTGGATTTAGACGTTAGGTAGGTTTTTTTACTGCCTCGGTGGCGTAATACGACAACCGCTCTGAGGTCCGGGATTCGAATCCCGGATCAGGCGAAGTTATGGGGTTTTCTGTTCATTATCAGATCAGAGTCTAAACGAGCCCGATATGGCGATTGGCTCGTCCCCTATCAAATTATAGGATGGGAATACACGGCGAAAAGTGGATTTGGTTGCACGCGTAGTTACGCCTTCCCTTTTGGTAATAAAGACGTGATGAGTACCTAATACCTATTTGTTTTCTAGTACCAGACAAGTACATACGGGGATCAATCTGGAAATATATATATTCTTTTTAATAAAATTAGATTTTAACAAATGGGTTACTAAATAACCGAGTTCTGAGATAACAAATATTATAAAACGAAAGTCACGAATTGATAACCTCCTCCTTTTTTTTAAGTCGGTTATATGGTGATTCAAGCGAACGAAGTGGCCAGCAACATATAGTTCTTTATTTAAATGAAATATTTGATTGCGTTTTTGCAAAATACATTGTAAAAAACCAACAAAAAGAAACGCAATAAATATCAGTCGACTAAAGTATTGAAAGGATATTATTAAATACTTACATATCATCGTTATTAATAGTAAGATTGACGTGTACTTCATGTTTATCCAGTTTAACAATGTATTGTAGCTAACTAAGCACCAACAATCTGTTGCTAACTGAAAACGAATGTAGAAAAAATAAAGTTGACTTCAAAAACCACTGCAAACCAACAAAATATACACTAGCTTTTGCCCGCGGATCCGTCCGCTTTAAAAAGTTTTTCCGGGATAAAGGTCCCGTTTTATATTTTCCCGGGATAAAAGATAAAACTTTTACAAACTTTAAATGTCATATTTGTTCATATCAAATCAACAGCCCAAAAAATAAGTTTCAAGCTTCTAGCTCTAAAAATGACGATACTTCCATTCTACTTTTCATCCCCTATCAACCCCTTACAACTATTTTTTCGCATTAAAAAGTAGCCTATGTCCTGTCTCAGGCTCTAGACTATCTGTGTACTAAATTTCATTTAAATCTGTTTAGTAGTTTTTTCGTGGCAGCGCTACAGACAGACAGACCTACTTTCGCATTTATAATATTAGCGAGGACTATTATATCATTTCCAAATTCCGCTAGATTTTGGATTATATACGTTTTTGATAAATCTATACTAATACTAGCTTTTGCCCGCGGCTCCGCCCGCGTGAATGAGTTTTCCCGGTATAAAAGTCCCGCTTTATATTTTCCCGGTATAAAAAGTATACATAATCTACCCGTAGCTTATATGACACGTTCGTAGATTTACCATAGCAGCGCCATCTATTGATTACTTACTCAACCCAGTCGAAAGGTATCGACATCTGTTAGAATCATTTGGAGTTAAGATAATTGTGACTGTCAAATAATAACAGACAAATAATTAGCAATAAATTAAAATTGCGACTATAATTTGAGATTTAAACTATCCTATCTCTCAAGTTGGATCGAACTGCACATGGTGTGCGAATTTTATTATAATCGGTTAAGTGGTTTAGGAGTCCATTGAGGACAAACATTGTGACACGAGATTTATATATATTAAGATTATAAAGCTGAAGAGTCTGTTTGTTTGTTTGTTTGTTTGAACGCGCTAATCTCAGGAACTACTGGACCGATTTTGAAAATTCTTTCACTAATAGGAAGCTACATTACTCCTGAGTGCTATAGGCTACTCGGCGAAAAACTTTTCCACGCGGGCGGAGCCGCGCGCAATGCTAGTGTATTATAATAGTAGTCCACCATCCTATTGTCTCCTATTATCTCTAAGGGAGTAATCCTTGCCGGTGAAACCAATCCATGTCATGATATATACGTCAAAGCGAATATTGTGTCGATAGTCGAAAGAAAACCATAAGCTCTCACCAGTTGACACTATCTGGACTTTTTAGTTTTACTAATAGTTCACGAAGAGACTTATAATATTTTGGCTCAAATATTTACCTGAAGGTTGCAATAACCACAAAAAATGGCCAATCTAATTATATTTTTTCTACTTCATTCTTGCACACGGGTTTAGGTTAGTTTTTACGAACCGTTTTTGTTTTATAATATTACGTTTTTTTTGTAATGTAATATTATTTAACTGCACATACATTTATGTTGAGGTTTCAAGTACACGGAAGTTAATCTAATACATTATCGATTAGGCTTTATTGATTAATTAAAAGAAATTTCATTAAAAATTAACAATGGGCGAATATAAATATGGCTAAGCGCACAATCGTGGTTAAATACACTCATGCAGTTATCACTAAAGGATAGGCAGAACCGTAAATATTATGCTACTCTGTCTCACTATCGAGCTCCCTTTAATTCTTAAAAAACACAGCGCGAATTGCGCCAGGATAAAAAACGGTAGTCAGGTACAAAAAAACCGGACAAATTGAGGTGACTTCGACATCTCGGGTGAGATAATAACATACTTACCATATGTGCAATGCAATCCAATCAGCCCTGTATTATATTTATTACTAGCATTGCGCGCGGCTCCGCCCGCTTGGAAAAGTTTTTCCGGGATAAAAATTTTCAAAATCGGTCCAGTAGTTCCTGAGATTAGCGCGTTCAAACAAACAAACTCTTCAGCTTTATAATATTAGTATAGATACTGCCCACTGCTGAGCACGGGCCTCATCTACTACTGAGAGAGGTTAGGCCTTAGTCCACCACGCTGGCCTAATGCGGGTTGGCAGACTTCCCCTTGAAATTCTTGTGGAGAATTATCAGGTATGTAGGTTTCCTCACGATGTTTTCCTTCGCCATTAAAGCGAACGATAATCGATAAACAATACACACGTAACTTCGAAAAGTCAGAGGTGTGTGCATGGACGTATAAAAAAAGGCGGACGGAATTTCGCTAAACAAAAACTGAAGCACCCAAAGTATGTCAGCTTGCCTATACGCACGAGTATCGCGCACACATTCACACCAAAGTATGTCGATCGGCCGCCATTACGCAACAAACCTCAATTGAATGAAGTCGTTTTAAGAATAAAAATAAATAATTAAAATATGCTGTCTTGCGTGGTTAAATGCTGTCGAAATCACAGTGGTTCCAAGAACAAATGTCACGGGATCACATTTCATAGGTAAATTAGTAATGTTAAAACTTATTTGATCAACATTCATTGATATTTAAAATCATTTATTTTTGTAACACAAAACCTCAGCCTACAATTCCAGTGTTGTCAACTATTTGACGGGTAAATTACCCCGAAGTATAGGAGACGTGATTTTTTTTGTTTCAAATACGATTTTGTTTTTTAAACTAAATAGGTATAGGTTGTTATTAGGTATATGTTTTTGTAGGTTTCCTACAGGAAATGAAGTATGGAGGAGTGATTTAATTAATATAATAGGAGAGTGTAGATCATAAAATAAATCTTATTAAATATATTGCACAAAAAAATTAACAGTTAGATTTCATCACATATCGAAATAAGAGGGCATCTCAAAGACCTACACAAGTAAGAGGCAGTTATACAAAAAGTTAACGCAACATAGAGAATTAAAAAAAAAGAAATGCAAATTAAAGAAAGTTTAATTATTTACGTTGCTTGATTTAGCCTTTTAACTGCCTCGATGGCGTAGTTGTATTACGGTATGACTGCAATGCTGAGGTCTGGGGTTCGATTTCCGGGTCGGCCAAAGTAATATTGGGTTTCAAATTCAGTACCAGCCCGGAGTATGGAATTCGTGTCCGATATGGCGATAGGCTCGCCCCCTATCATATCACGGGACGGAATACGCACGCCGAAAAGTGGGTGCACTAGTTGCGCCTCTGCCTACCTCTTCGGGGATAAAAGGCGTGAGTGAGTGTGTGTGTGTGATTTAGCATTAGTTAGGAAACATAATTTTAGTGTTTCGGTAAGACTCATTCATTTCTACACACCTACTAATCACACATGTTTGGCTATTATTTATCACGGTAATTTCAAATAAAGCTAAATAATATATAAATTAATTAATTATAATTACATCTTGCAAACAATAAAATTATTAAAACGACTTTCAATAAAATTAACCCAAAATTGGAAAAATAGTGTAGTGTAAACTAGTGTTAAAAATTGGGGAAATTTTGTTTTTTATGGCAATCATTCATTTACGCACACATAGTTACGCCGCCGCCATTGCTGTGCTTCAGTTTTAGTTTAGCGAGACTCCGTCCGCCTTTTTTTATAGGTCCATGGGTGTGTGCATTGGGTTTTGAACCTCCGGACATTGTCTCGGACTCATTAAGGGGCTATGTCGAAAAAATATCGGACGGTGATGGGCGTGGCTTAGCGTATTTCCAGTGCGAGGCGCCCCGCCGACCCGCTGCGACAGATCGCGCGCGTCGCACTGCTATCGCATCAGGTCGTTGCGCTCAAGCCCGCGAAAAGATCGTCATTCCAAATGCAAATACACAGCTGCGTTATAAATATTATAGTTAAAATTTCCAATAAATTCTATGTTTTATAACTTATAAAACATGTAATTTATTCTAATTCGCCTATAGAATCATTATTATGTCACTATACAACCTATTTACTTGAACATTATGTAAAATGACATTGTAAGTTATTTAAACTCATCGAAAGTATTATTCACTTTCTCGGTAAAATTTGGTATGATGGTAAATAGGTCTCGGACGTACGTAGGTATATAAAAAACAGAGCAGTATGAAAATTCTATAATTCATTTTAAATTATATTTTGCATCGTTTTGATTTATTTTTGTAGGCTTTCCTAGCTTTGATTGACACAAAGTAAATAATAATACAAAAAATGCAGTCACTATTTTACGGCCCGACTCTGGATTCAAACCCGGGACCTCAGCGCGGAGGCCGTACCGAGCACGCAATACAGCTACGAGTTACGACATCGAGGTAGTCTTGACTCTCGACAAGTCAGTCACTATGCTACCTCTTCCCTGGAATTCCGGGTCTATTTTACCGGGTTTTGCCAGGTCTAAATGATGCTTCACTCTTCAGTGCCGCCATACAAAATCGAATTTTGGGTGTAAAGGTGTTCGAAATTTTTACACCATAAAATTAGTTTGATATGAAGTTTGAAAACATTATAATGGTTCAATGGTCACTAGATAGGGTATAAATGTTTGTAATGGTGAAGGTGGCCGTTACCAATCTAGAACATTTTTATTTAAGAACCAATTAGCTTCAAAATCCATACCTGGCCAAATTTTGGACAATAAAACATGTGTCTAATGTACAAGGTGGAATAAGTGGCTGCCATGTTGTTTTAATTTTTAAGGCCAATTCGCTTTAAAATCGATACTTTTGCGTCTTTGGTTACAAAGGTCAGATCTGATTTTATACCTATTGACCTCAAAATGGTTATCTAGGCATACTTTGGCCCCAGAGGGTGAGCCTAATGCCAAAAAAGTGACTGCCATCTTGAATTTGAGAGCGTACATGTCCGCTCGGGCCGATTTCTGCAAAATATATATCAAACTGAACATCTACAGGTTGTTTCTTCTTTCGCTATTTTTGGCTTGCCGTTCAAAGCAAGATCTTGACTTAGGTAATGTTAGAATTGAGCCACTTTTTTCAATTCTGACATTGGATTAGTCTTAGGCAACTAAAGTTATAGCCAGATATCGATTTTGTGGCCAATTGGCCTTAAAATGAAGAAATTCAAAATGGCGGCCACTTTTTTCAATTCTGACATTGGATTAGTCTTTTGTAACCAAAGTTATAGCCAGATATCGATTTTGAGGTCGATTGGCCTTAAAATGAAGAAATTCAAAATGGCGGCCACTTTTTTCAATTGCTACATTGGATCAGTCTTTGGTAACTAAAGTTATAACCAGATATCGATTATGAGGTCAATTGGACTTCAAACAAGGAAATTCAAAATGGCGGCCACTTTTTTCAATTTTGACATTGGATTAGTCTTTTGTAACCAAAGTTATAGCCAGATATCGATTTTGAGGTCGATTGGCCTTAAAACAAAGAAATTCAAAATGGCGGCCACTTAATTCAATTCTGACATTGGATCAGTCTTTTGTAACCAAAGTTATACCCAGAAATCGATTTTGAGGTCGATTGGCCTTAAAACAAAGAAATTCAAAATGGCGGCCACTTAATTCAATTCTGACATTGGATCAGTCTTTTGTAACCAAAGTTATACCCAAAAATCGATTTTGAGGTCGATTGGCCTTAAAACAAAGAAATTCAAAATGGCGGCCGTGTATACCAATTCTAACATTGGCTCTGAATATTTTAGTGACTATTGATCCATAATAAATAAATAAATAAGTAATATAAAAATTCATACTAAAATAATTTTATGGTGTAAAAATTTAAACAGCCTTTGCACCCAAAATCCGAATTTTTCAAATGTATGACCGGCACGCAAGCGTCATTTACGCAAAATTGGCCCAGCATGGCATTCCAGGTATTACGCGTCCCTAGCTCTGGATTACGAAATATAAATAATAATACAAAAAAACCCAATGTAAATTTTTTTTCGTTCAGGGATTCAAACCCGGGACCGGGAGCGCGGTAGTCGTACCGAGCACGCATTATAACTAAAGTAGGTCTCCGAAAAGAAATAATTTACAAAGGTGAAAGGATGTAATAATTACGCTTGCTATCTATCTCATAGATCTAATAGAGCCTATAATTTTATATTGACACACGGACGTGAACTGGATATACTGTAAAATAGAATTTGAAGGGCACTTTCAAATTTGCCGCGCGGGTCACGGCGGCAGCGCGGCCGCATCCCTACACCAAACGGGTAATTTGAACTTTGAAGGCGCCCAAAAATGTCGAGCGCACGTCCGTCGTCAGTAAAGATTCCGGGCGACTGAAGTCGGCACGGGCCACTCCCATGACAGTGATGGCGTATTTAGCCGTCGCGGATGAGAGGAAGAGACGGGAGGCGCACTCGTATGCCGAAATGAAATGGCGTAAGCGCCAAACCAATTTTCTTTTAATTGTGATTATACTATTCAATTTAGTTTGATTGCGTCTTTTTGTGACCTTAGAAAATATTGAGTTCTTGTATTTAAATCAAGTTACGAATGTATATATTACACCATTTAGAGATAAAGCGTGTTTAAAGAAAATATCAGAGGTAACTTTGGATTTTTTTCTATCGAGAAAATTTGTAGTAATTGTGTTTTGGCTTTCGAAAATCATTGAGTTATATGTTCAATTTACACATACCCATAAATCAAACTTCCGATCTTAGTACTTTACGAGAAATTTGAATTTAAATAACCTTAATTTTTTCGACATAGCCTCTTAACTACCACAAGTATAACAATCGAAATCTGTGCTTAATTTTTTTTTTATGGCATTGAATGACGAGACGAGCATGCCGTTCGCCTGATGGTAAGCGGTACGACCACCCATAAACAGTAGCAACACCATCCAGCATCTTGAGTTACAAAGTACTGTGTAGCATTCTACTGCGCTCGTCATCCTGAGACATAAGATGCTAAGTTTCATCATGTCCTGTAGTTACACTGGCTACAATGTCCTTCAAACCGAAACACAACAGTGCATGCACACTGCTGCTTGGCGGTAGAAATAGACATTGCGGTGGACCCACCCAGACGGAGTCTTACATATGAGAGCCCTACCACCAGTGCTTACACCATACCGATTAGTGTGATTCACGATGATCTTACTTATAAGTGAGTGTAGTTCGCTTTATCGACATGCTCACCTCGTGGCGCTCGTGTAGATTTCACTGCAGATTAATAGCATAGCAACGGTGCAATTATGTAAAAACACAGCGTGAATTGAGGTGACTTCGACATCTCGGATGAGATTTTTTTTTTATTTATTTGGATCAATGAACTGTATCACAAGTATGTTAATACAAATTAAATATAAATAGTTAAGGTAACTATGACGCCCACATTATTGACCACAGATTTGATGACACAAAGCCAGTGTGACGATCGAAATCTTTGTTTACAGAATCCGATTAGCGTAATATACGTAAGATCCAAGGGCGTCGCCAAGGTGGGGCAGGGAAGGGCAGCTGTGTCCCTTGAAATTTTAAAAAAGTTGCTAATTGCCAACTATTTGTAAGTCTTATTTTTTGTACAGTCAAGAACTCGTGAAGCTTTACACGTTGGACTCTGTACCGTTATTATTACAATCGCTGTAGATGTAAGGCTCGTACTAGCAATGAAAAGCTTTATGTGCATATCAATTTGCCGCCCCTCCCCCCTGGGCCATCGGCTGGCGAGGCTCTTGGTAAGATTTCACTTATTAGGAGGTATGTAGTTCTCTTCACCGACATTCTCACTTTATGGCGCTAGTGTAGATTCCACTGCGGATTCAGAAATAAGCTCGATAGTGATTTCTTACATAATAGCATAGCAGAACAACACTCACTTTATTTATTTAATTAAATTTATATACAATCATGTACATAGGTGGACTTAATGCCTTAGGCATTGTCTACCAGTCTACCTTTGGGTGATGTAGAGATGAGAAGAAGCAGGTGTATATAAAAATACGTAGATATAATTATATATCATAAGAGATAACAAAAAAAAAATATTAAATATAACTAAACATTGAATACGTGAAATATTTACTTTAAACTCGTGAATTAGAAGTTCATCTTTTGGCTCTCCTAAAATGTTCGCTTTTGGCGGTTACAGCGGTAGGTACATGTTTCCACTGATGATATTTATTTGTTTACGTTCTTATAAAATAAGACTTCTGCTCGCGGCTCCGCCCGCGTGAAAAAGATTTTCCCGGATAAAAGTACCCAGGAGTAATGTAGCTTCCTATTAGTGAAAGAATTTTCAAAATCGGTTCAGTGGTTCCTGAGATTAGCGCGTTCAACCATACAAACAAACTCTACAGCTTTATAATATTAGTACAAATATTATAAACACGAAAGTTTGTAAGTATGGATGTATCATCATCATCATCAGCCACATGACATCCACTGCTGAACATAGGCCTCCCCCAAAGATTTCCAGACGGACCTGTCAGTAGCGGCCCGCATCCAGTATGGATGTTTGTTGCTCTTTCACGCAAAAACTACTGAACGGATTTCGATGAAATTTGGTACACGGGTAGTTCATGTCCTGGATTAACACATAGGCTACTTTTTATCCCGGGAAACTCATTCACGCGGGCGGAGCCGCGGGCAAAAGCTAGTATAGAATATAGATTGAGGTGACAAAAGTAGCTCCTAATGGTCCGCGTGAAATTACTAAGCTGCTGCGTCTAGTTTTTTTCGCTGTGCTGACACTTACCGCTTGTCTAAATCTGAGATTTTGACACACTCTGTTCTATGGCTACCAGATTTACGGTTCGAAGTCGACACGCGCGCAATGTTCATCCTGCCGTACTTTAGTTCCAAATACGCTTACGGGGTGCTGTTCAAATATCTGTGATAGGGGCACTTACTACAATCAGACAAAACACCTTGACAAATTTAAGAGACCTTTATTTTATAATTAAATCATGAAATACATTTGTTTAGACCAATATTCTGTCGTGCTACGCGCAAAAGCGGTATATCAAGGAACGCTAGTTTCGAGAAAATTGAAGATTTTTTAAATATAGTTTTCTTTGAATTTTTTGTGATTTGAGCTGAGATAGGGAACTTTTTCTTAAGATTTTTTTACATGTATTAAAAAAATACCGCTATTTGGCTATATTGTTCATTGGGTGTCCATTTTTTGAGCTATCTGATGCTATAAAATCAAGCTTACGATATTTTTTGAGACACGGCTTTTGAGCTTAGCATGGCAGCATTTATTTATTAGTTCATTCTCATGAAATCCGCTTCCCTGATCTTCGAACCCCAGACTTTTCTATCGCCATCTCTCCACAACGCTTGTCCGCCGCGTCTCTCAGGTGGCGGAGGTCTAAATTTTCGCATCTTCTTCCGCTTTTTTTCAAGTTCTCTTCTCTTCTCTTCGTGTTGCTCTAGAATATCATAGAACATGCTCTGTTCCAGCCTTATTTGGTTGTAGTCTCCTTCTAAAAGGTAGAAAATGTTTTAGTACACTAGCACTTGCGGATTTCGAGATAAACCTTTCTCAAAATAAAAATCCTGTTGTGTATTTTTTTGGAATAAAAGCAGCTTTGTTGATCCAAGATTTGATCTAGCCGTACCTATGTCAAATATGATCTTCAATTACTTGTACACACACATACACTCACGCCGTTTATCCCCAAAGTAGTAGGCAGAGGCGCAAATAGTGTACCCATTTTTCGCCATGCGTATTCCGTCCCATGATGTGACAGGGGGCGAGCTAATCGCTATATCGGGCATAAATTCCAGATTTCGGGATATGTGACTGCAAATTATGAGTATATTTAAGACCCACATCGCGCCTGAATTCGCGAGGGGGCAGGCAGAGGTGCAACCAAGGCATCCACTTTTAGAGTGTATGGAACACACTTTATTGGTGAGTGAGATAGGGGACGAGCCTATCGCCATATCGGGGACAAATTCCAGACTCCAAGCTGATTCTGAGCAAAGAAACCCAATATGACTGCCTGACCCGGGATTCGAACATGGGGCCGCAGAGTGGAGTCGTACCACGCCCGGAATACAGCTACGCAACCGAGGCAGTATATATACTAATATAGGTACTAAATGTATAGTCACAATGACATGAAATAACAACATTTGTTAGAACACTGGAGGGGGCCGGGAGTATATGTCATCGACAACAAAGTTCTGGAGCTACAAAAATCATGAACATTATGAAATAACATTATTTGCTCTCGGTTCTGCCCGCGTCAAAACTATTTTCCGGGATAAAAAATAGCCTTTGTCCATCCCAGGATCTCAAACTATCTCCATAGCAAATCGGTTCAGTAGTTCCACTTTCCAGAGATTACTTCCTACAACCATACTCAAATCTTAGCCCTTTATAATATTAGTGCCTATAGATAAGTGAAGACTGCCTCGGTGGCGCAGTTGTATTACGGTATGACTGCAATGCTGAGGTCTTGGGTTCGATTCCCGGGTCGGGCAAAGGTATATTGGGTTTTAAATTCAGTATCAGAATTTGTGCCCGATATGGCGATATGGCCCCCTATTACATCATGAGACGGAATACGCACGGCGAAAAGTGGGTGCACTAGTTGCGCCTCTGCCTACCCCTTCGGGGATAAAAGGCGTGAGTGTGTGTGTGTATAAGTGAAGAATCCGTACAACTTACGCACAACATGATAAGCGTTCAAATGGTAGTATATACTATAAGTCTTCCTCATGAAATGTGTCATGTTCGTAAGGGTCCTGTATATTTCTATCATATGTTTGTAAGAATCCTGTATTCCTGCCGCTATAGCTCCGAGCTCGTACGTGATCGTATGCATGTACTTCTCCTGGAGTTTACTAGCGTGTTCTAACTTGTAATCTGCATCTGGAACAATAATATTAAATCTTACGCGAGACATATCACATTACTATCAGTGATCGAGAGTCCTCCGCGACGCGACGTCCTCTCAACACTCGCCTATGAAGATGACCTCATTAATGGCTGCAATACACTAGGCGCTCTTACAATACCTTAAGGGTACAGTATAATGATGCATTTCGCATATTATTAAATCTTCCTCGATTTTGCAGTGCGTCAAATATGTTCGCAGAGGCTGGTGTAGCAGACTTTTATGCTATTGTCAGAGCTCGTGTTGCGTCTTTTTGGGCACGGATCAGAAAGAGTGAGAATGTAATTCTAGCTACCATTGCCGACGACCTATCAGGACCATATTATAACTTCTGGTTGAAAATACACCGAAATAGAAATGTAAAATAGGTCTAATTTTATATGTAATTGTAAAACTAACTTAGTGTAAGCCCAATTGTAACTAACATTATGAGTCTTTGTACTTGAAAATAAAATTTATTATTATTAATATTAATAGTTCGAAACTGGTCGGCGATTCTGACTAAGAATACGTGAATGAAACCGTTTTGTTATATAGTAACAACCAAATATTCAAACTATCGCACTTATAATAGAAAGAAAGAAAGAAATTAAATTTATTTGCAACACTTATAAAATAAACTAACATAAAACACTTAAAACTATGTTTGTTGCAACAAGGCTCCAACTCAGCAAATAAGCGGGCAGTACAGCCAGCGCTGGTCTTCCCTTGGGCCTTTTGCGTGAGTGTCACGGAAGATAAAAAAAAACTCAAAAATAAAAAATAAACAATAAAACTAAAACATAAAAAAAATCTAAAACATACATACATACATACATAAACTCACGCCTTTCTCCCATTGGGGTAGGCAGAGACTATGGAGCGCCAAGTGCTACGATCCAAGCATACCTCTTTCGCTTCTTCTACAGTCATCAGTCTCTTCATACATGCTCGTCGGTTACGAGAACTCCTTATTTGGCCCTTCCTTAGGAGGTCGCCAATTTGGTCCATGAAGGTACGTCTAGGACGTCCCCGTCCGACGCTACCACTCACTTTCGCGACATAGATTTCTTTCGTTCCTCTTCTTTCATCCATCCTTTCAATGAAAAAAAATCTAAAACATTTTATTTATATATACAACAATTTAAAAAAACAACAATTTTAAACAAATTTTCTAAAATATACAGATAATATTAGTAAGAGTAAGGAAATTATCATCATCAGCCACATGACGTCCACTGCTGAACATAGGCCTACCCTAAAGATTTCCAAACGGACCTGTCAAAAGCGGCCTGCACTCAGCTGGCTTACGGACGAGGCTCTGGTGACCGACCGATGAAGGGTTAACCATCATAGAGAGCGCAGCTAAATGCCACAGGCTGATTATGGGCAGCAGGATGATCAGCGCGAGAAACTGCTCCCTGCGCTCGTCAACCCGCCTGCCAACCTTGGCGAGTATAGGATACTTTCCTATGTTTAATTTAATATTAGGTGTTTACCTATGAAATAGCCGTTTAGTATACAGAAAGTTAGTAATTTTTCATAAATATTTTTTATTTCTATCTATCAAAATATGCACCCATGCTATCGATGCATCTCTGCCAGCCTAGTGGTAATTTTTAAATGCCTTTTTTGAAGAAGTCATGTGTACGGGAGCCTGCAAACTCTCCAAAGGCATTTTGACCGCTAAAGAAGTATTTTCGTCTCCCTGGTCCGGAATTCGGTCCCCCGACGTGAGGACGCTTTGCTCAAAATATTACTAGGTACTTAAACGACAAAGACACTTTTATTATTTTACTTATAGAGATTTTTTGTGTCGGGGGTTATTTTAATTTAATTTTTATTGCAAACTTTCTAAATTACTTTATTCTCCATTATGGGGCCTTGATAATCAACTATCTAACACCAACTTGATGACACCATCCTTATGAGCCCAAACACGATATATCTGCTATAAGTTGCTAAGGAGTTCGGTATCGCGCAGACTATTTGATGCTGCAGCATTAGCTCATGTTTAAAAATATGGCCGAAGTTACAGTACACCAAATTAAAATTCAATCGGGCTTTTTAAATTGGAAAAGAGCTGATAATCTTCAAACGCCTAAACAGATCTTCATAAATTATAGCTAAGAACCATAGCGATCACATCAGCTTTCAAACAAAAAAAACGCGTCAAAGTTGGGCAATTCGTTTGAGAGCTACGATGCCACAGACAGACATACAGATACAAAGATACACACCCTAAACTTATAACACCGGAATTAAACATCCTTTCCTTTAGTAGAATCACAAACTTGCATGGACGTTTTGCGTCACATACATATTACGGTAATATATACATACTATACTATTAAAAGCATCCTGCTCGTCATCCTAATATATTCGTTCTCAAGACTAAACAGCTCATATTTATCATACTTTGAGGTCCATTAGAAGCCTATATTTAGATATTATAGCGAGATACTAACCACATTTTATCGAATTTGTCAAAAAGCGCCTACTCATTTTATGATAGCAATATGACAAATCTACATATTTTGCTATTTATTACTTTTTTTATAAATAAATGGTTTCATATACCAATTTATCCCTTACCATCTAGTGGGAATCCCTGTTATTCGTATAACGGGTCACCATGCATATGTATTATCTTTAATTCAATAAAAAATAGCTCCAATTTATGAATTGCTAATCGACTTTCTTAAAGGCACTTCTAAGTCGTCAAATGAAATTACTCGTAAGATTCAGGTCTATTAAGTCGGTTCCATAAAATGAAGAACCCTAAACCAAGATATATTGAAATGGGACCACTTCGAGGACAGTGAAACAAAGAAGGAATCAAGGAAATACGCTCCCCATTTTCAGAGAAATCAGTGTGCATACATAAAAAAAATACAAACACACGAATTGATAACCTCCTCCTTTTGGAAGTCGGTTAAAAAGTAGTCAGCTACCCTATTGGCGAAAATGAAAAGTAAGACAGAGTGAGATCATAATATTAATAAATCCAAAACCAACACAGACTGTCTTTTATATAACAAGCTTACCTTTAATAAGTTCGGCGGTCATGTTGACCAGGTGAGTGGCGATCAGATACTCGGCCCACGCTGGCCACAAAATTTCCGACGGTGGGCGAGGACTTTCGGCCCAGCATAGGGTCAAGAATGCTAAAATAATTACACAATCACGCCTTTTATCTCCGAAGGGGTAGGCAGACGCAAACAGTGAACCTATTCCGTCCCATGCTAGGGGCCTATTGCCATATCGAGCACAAATATCAGACTCTGGACTGACACTAGGAAAACTCAATATCACTTTACTCGACCCGGGATTCGAAGCCGAGACCTCGGCGTCGTCGTAAAAAATATTACGCCACGGAGCCGTTACGAAGAATTACCTACATTACTCAATATTTCAATTTTTAGGTGTTGCCGGCTCATCCTGCGTGAATAATCTTTAGCTGAATATAAAATCCCACTGTGTACTTGCACGGGGTGAAATAAGAATAATACCATCCCTGTATTATATACTGCACACTGCTGAGCACGGGCCTCCTCTACTGAGAAGGTTTAGGCCTTAGTCCACCACGCTGGCCTAGTGCGTGTTGGCAGACTTTACATACCTGCCAAATTCTTTGGAGAATTCTCAGGTATGTAGGTTTCCTCACGATGTTCCTTCGCCGTTAATAAACGATTAGTAATCATTTAATTATAATAATAATTATTGAGGTGTCGGGTTCGATCCCCGGGTCGGGCAAAGTGATATTGGGTTTTTCTATTCAGTATCAGCCCGGAGTCTGGAATTTGTGCCCGGTATGGCGATAGGCTCGCCCCCTATCACATCATGGGACGGAATACGCACGGCGAAAAGTTGCTACCTCTGCCTACCCCTTCGGGGATAATAGGCATGAGAGGTCTATTCCTATAGGTCCATAAGGTTGAATCTAGGTCATGGTCCATAGTAGCTAATACTTACATAAAACTAATAGAAGTTTTACTTGAATCATGGTACATTCAACTCTTTGTTGTGCCTGAAAAATAATGATACCTATAGTCCATCTAATCTAAGAAGTACCGTTTGACAGTTTTGACAGATTGAAAAATAGGGATGTGTCAAATAAATCTGTTACTACAATATCCGATTATTAAGAGATATCGATGCCATTTCTTTGTATTTCCTAATTGATTACAGTTTAGGGATTTTTTTCACGAATATTTTTATTCCAATGAGATACCCACTATTGCAAAGGTAAGTTTAGTATTAAAAGTAATGAATTTTTATTTTTTTTTACCTATTTTCAAAGAAGATACAAGAGATTTTGCCTACAAAGGTTTATTTAAAATAACATTAACTTACATTATTGTTAATTTTAATGATATTGTGTTTTCGTTGATAGTAGTTATATTATTAGCTGAAAGTTGAGTATTATTAAACAACAACTAGATTGAAAACCGCTCGATTATTCACACATTTTTACCGATTATTCGTATACAAGTGAGTTTCAATATTCGCAACACTACGTTAAAGGACCTAACTAGGTGACTTTGTAATGACGTCTAGAAAAAAACTGTCTGTTGTATATAATGGTTGTTTTGCTTTATTTAAAGGATTTTAATTCAAATTTAGTGATTAATAATTGTACATCTTGTGATAAAATAAAAAAAAAACATAATTCCGTTATTTTACGAAATTTTTTATTAAAATTGTGTGAGTTACGCCTATACAAAGTTGTTTCGACATGAAAAGTAAGAAACGTCAAACGGTACCTCTTAGATTAGATGGACTATAGTGACGTCATCAGGCATAACGATGTACGCGAAAAAAAGAGTTAGCGCACAATGCGATATTTGTAATATGAATTGCTACAAGATTTCTTAACCAACTTTATAGCTGATTTCACAAAAGGGCTTCTTTTTTGTATTATTTACTACGAGCTTTTGCCCGCGGCTCCGCCCGCGTGAATGAGTTTTCCCGGGATAAAAGTCCCGCTTTATATTTCCCGGGATAAAAAGTAGCCTATGTGTTAATCCAGGATATAATCTACCCGTATGCCAAATTTCATCGAAATCCGTTCAGCAGTTTTTGAGTTTATCCGTTACAAACATACTTACATACAAATCTTTCCTTTTTATAATATTAGTATATTGACAGCTCCTTGCTACAATTTGTGTCGTATGTCTTCTACAAGTTGATGGCGTCTGTACGGCACTTAATTCAAATATGTAAAAAATATGTTTTTATAAACAATTTGTTTTTACTAAATAGAAAAAAATCCTTAGTAACAATAGAACTTTATTATAGTGTTTATTTATTGTTCACAATCATTACACGTCATAAATGTTTCTAATTAGAAAAATAATTAATTTTCCATATCGTTAATGACCACAGGCGAGGGAAACATGAAGCATTATGTATATTTCATTTTATATTGTAAGTTATTTTATACCTTTGATTAATTATATACCTAGATACACACTGAACGTTTCAAACGCGTCGAAAAAAATAGAGGCGAACTGTTCCCACTAAATGAGTTCGAGTGAATTATTTTTTGTTGTTTTTCATGGATATAATTATCTCCCCGTTTTAATAGAAACCATGTTATAACTAGTATCATTATGCGCGCGCACAAGGATACGCAGGAATGATGTAGCAATAGCGTATGACACAGCTGTCACGCATACTAGCTTCAGAAATTTGGCCTGTTTGTTTTAGTTTCATTGCAGCGTGTCACTCCGTCTAGGTATATAATTAATCAAAGTTTTATACTTACCTTACCTTACTATTGTATCGGCACGCTATAATGGCCGTTTTGACATATTATTATTTTTATCCCGGAAAAACTTTTTCACGCCTGCGAAGCTACGAGCAATACCAGTATATTATATACACCATTACAGCTATACTAAAGCGGTGTTGTACAGACAAAGTTGTTATTTGCTAATTGGCCTCAATACACCTGTAGGCCACTTCTGTTAATTCCTGCAAGTTGCAAACAAATATAACGTTATCGGAAAATATTAAGCAATCATATGGGGACAATGGCGCAAACCTAAGGACATTTGTCCGTGGTGTTCGGAGGTGGAACAACGGTGGGAGACTAGGGTTGTCAGATGGTCGGGAATTGTCTGGATTCTCTCGATATGTCATGTGCTGTCACGACATATAACAAAATTTCCCGACAAACCGCTTATCAATATTTTCTACCTTAATAAAACTTCGAAAAGATGCAACCTGAGGGCACAGCAGTGCCCCCGCCAAGTCGAGCAAATAAGCGGCACGGCAGTACCATCCTTTTCTCGAAGCAGTTCAGGCCATTTTCGACCCCCTATAACTTCGTTGTGGATAAAACTAGAAGCCTGAATTTTGAGTAACTATTGAGGGCATTGTATAAACACTGTATATTTCAAATTTCATTCAATTTGAACCAGTAGTTTAAGAATAAAACTAATAATAATAATAGAATAGAACTCGTAAAATTTTCTAATTTTATCACTCACTGACTGACCGATCATCAAAACTCGAAGGTACTTTTAGCAGACACAGCAGCTTCAAATTTAGAATACAATTAGTGTTTAGGGTATAAATCAAGGAAAAACCAAAATATTATATTATTTCAGTCCAGTTTTCTAGATACACCAACTTTGTAATCCCATATAAATATATTGGTATTACATGGATCTCAACTTTTACGGTAGAAGAACTGAGTTGCGAGATTTGTTTTTTTACGCGTTTGGTTTTGATGGCATTTTATTTACATGAGAATGAAATGAAATGAAATAATTTATTCGAACCCATAAAATGTTATACATTATTTAGATTCCGTCAATATTAACTCTACCACCAGTTCGGAAAGCAGTTCTCACTAGGAAGAACGGGCAAGAAACTCTAAGAATAGCCTCCAATTATCGTAACGAACTTAAAATTTCAAAAGATGTTGATAATTATGCCTTTAGTGCATTTCTCCAGACAACAATATGTTTATGACAACTAATAAACGATTTGATTTGAACAACTCCAAAATCCCGACATTTTAAAATGTTTTTCAGATATTTAGATTTTTCAATCCGGCAACCCTAGGGGAGATGCCGAGTGGTGACGCGGCCGACTTCAATTTATAGCGAGTACTTTCCCACCAGGTTGCTTCGCTTCAGCCCAGAAACCCCTCGACGGTAAAGATCTACAGTCGGCTCTAATAATATTAAATACAACAGCAGATATCATACACGACACAGATGAGAGGATTTCCAAACTGCAGTATATAAGACAGGTTAGATTTTTGAAGTGAAAACTTCTTTAGCGGCGTTGAGTACTTTTGGGAGGGGAAAAATTTTAAACTCGCGTCAGGATCACGTGACCGATCGAAAATGCGTAGGAGGTTTTACCATCCCTTACTAATATGAACCTTAAATACAATGCGTAGAAGGTACAATTCTTAAACGACTACATTTTTATTTATTTCCCCAGCGTTGCTACGGCAGTCGGCACGAGTACAAAAGAGCGTAACATTCTTTTTGGAACGAAGTTCCTTATCGCGCGTTGTGAAAGGGGGCTAGACGGAAAAAAATCTCACGAAAAGTTGTCACGACACTTTTTGCTATTATCTTACTAATATGAACCTTAAATACAATGCGTAGAAACTATAATTCTTGAAACGAGTATATTTTTATTTATTTTATTTATTAAAGTCCTTAAAACCATTTCTTACTAATCTAATATGAACTTTAAATACATTGCGTAGAAGCTATTTCCCCAGCGTTGACACGGCACGAGTACAAAAGAATCGAACGTAACATTCTTTTTTCAAATTTTGTTGATTTATTCTACTTTGGTTACTGACATTTATCAATCACAAGACTAAACGTGCTTTGCTCGCGTTTAAAAATCTACTTTATGTGGTAAGCGTAAGATCGAATTTGTGTTTAGTCAATCAAAATTTGTAATAAAAATGCTATGCAATAGCTTTACCGCGGCAGTCTCCGAGTGCCACACGTATTTATTTGTTTTTTTCTCTAGAAACTTATGTATTGGAACGGAAATAGGAAAATACTTATATATTTATATATATACACACTCTGTTATATAAATAAAATTTTATTACAATTCCTTCACTAATTAATCGAAAGGAACTTCGTTCCATCCGGGTGTCCCTTGACACCTCTCATTTTCTATTTCTAATTTTGATTTATAAAGAATTAGTTAAATTGTCATTTTTGTGTACGATAGCGCAATAAAAATATTGTTTAAATAAATATTATTATTTAACCACATAAATGCTAGTACTTTTATATTTATAGGAGTTTGAGGAGGCCGATGGCTGGCACATGCGTCATACTCGTGAACGAGTGCTGCTTGTGTGGACTGGTCTGCCCTTTTCGCTTACTATAATATCTAAGTATTAGGGGTATATCTTGAACTTAGATAAATAGCGACATCTTGAACATTTCAGATCAAATTATTACATGATTCCTGAGATAGTTATGCACTAGTGTTGGAATTTAAAAATTTATTACCTATTTTGCGAGTATATAAATGAACTGCTCTAAACAAAAGTTAACAAATACTGAATTGTATTTTTTTTTTCTCTACATAATGCATTGTATTTTATACCTTGAACTGATTTTGAAAAGAGCAACACTAGAGTTTCTTGCCCGTTCTTCTCTAGTGAGAACTGCTTTCCGAACTGGTGGTAGAGTTAATATTGACGGAATCTAAATAATGTATAACATTTTATGGGTTCGAATAAATTATTTCATTTCATTTATTTCATTTCATTTCATATAAATAAAGCAATTCGTGCGAAATTATTCCCTAACCATTCTAAAATTTTAAAAATGCACAACGTTAATGTTCAGGTTTTCACTTCTGCCGGCACTTCCAGAGTGCAACTCGTTGTTTTTTTTTATACAAACTCATGAAAGTGACCCCATTACACCTGTAAGCGGAGAGAGGTCCATGTCGACTGACGCGATGATGATCCCTCACTAGTTGATCCAATTATGCCGGCTTGTTTGATGCACAGGCTGATCCCGGAAAGAGACTCAAGTGGGCAGTGGGCCACTATGGCGGGCTTTAACAACTCTTTTTTTTATTTATTTTTTTAACGGCGTCCCCGCATACGCGATGATTCTGCCAATTTACTTATGTAGGTACGGTTATTCTGGCGGATACGAAATATATCCAACCACCGGCAAAACACTAATATAATAAGTAAATAACGAGACAAGGAATTCGGTCTAAATCTAGTACTATGAACAAAGAATTCTAAGATTATAAGCGGACATCGGAAAAATTTTCATACAAAAAGTTCGTCAGTAACTCAATCTACCGTGAAATAACAAAATACCCATGTAAAATTCATTAGAACATACTTTGACGTGGTCGTAATGCATATATTGGCATATTTCCTTCCAAAATATTGTTTACTTTACAAAATTAAAGCATACCGAGACGTCTTGTTACACGGACATGTCAGATAAGACAGCAACTTATTACCAATTGGTAATAACTTTGGATGAAAAATTTGGTCCTGATGTCCGGTCTATAACCATACTGCTTAATGTCTTTGACTATAAATGGACAATTAACGTATATTCTACCGATAGACACGAACACAATTTGTTCAAAGTACTATCGGTAAGTCTATCGCTAGGTTATGTCATTCTCATACAAAACGTTAGCGTTAACGATTGGATAAAGGCATCATGGTTACCCTAGGCGCTAAGTTACTATCAGGTGCAGTGTAGTCACTTCGCCTGGTCAGTATAAAATATATTGGTGGTCGCCTATTGGTCAAAATTCGACAGTCGAATTTAATATATTAGTAACTTTTTAATGGTGGTAGGTCTCTCGTATGCGAGGGGCCGCCTGGGTAGACCACCGCAATGTATTTCTAACGCCAAGCAGCAGTGTGCATGCACTGTTCTGTTTCAGTTTGACGGACATTGTTGCCAGCATAATTACTGGGTATTATGAGACTTAACATCCAATGTCTCAGGGTGACGAGCGCAGTGGAGTGCCACGCAGTACTTTGTAGTGCGGCATTGCTACTGTTTATGGGTGGTCATATCCCTTACCATCAGGTGAACGGCATGCTCGTCTCGTCACTCTTTAATCATGCCAAAACTCACACTAGCCCATTTAAGAGGTAAAATTTTTCTACACGTATTCTACATTTTATTTCAGAACAGCGTAAACACAGCTCCATTCGAGGTGGGCTACCTCACCTACGTACTTCAAGACAAGTATCGCAAAATGGTGGACAAGTTTAATACCAGCACTTATATGAAACAACGGCTGTATTTGATGGAGCTGGTGTTGATATTGGAGGAGATTGAACGTCATTATTGGCAGGTAGGTAAGGTTAGGTAATAGAAAACATCGGGAGGTAATCTTCACCTTACTAGCTCCCATGGGAGCAAATTACCGGGATAAAAAGCCCATGTTTATCCAGGACATGAACTATCCGTGTACCGTGTGTGTATCCGTTTGTTTATTTATTTATTTCTCATATTTTCATAATAAATATTAATTATACATTCTGATAAAAGACAAAGTTCGAACGGTCTGCATAATAATTTATTTGTTCGTTCATGTCTACAGGACATTTGCTGAGATTTTAATCAGGTTACTGAAACCAAAATTAAACTAGAACTAAAGTTAAAAATCTCAGATTTTTTCTGTTTTAATTATATCTATTATATTACTAAAATCTCGAGTTTTCCTATTTCTAAACAATACACAGGGGCACTCGCTATTCCTTCACTCTCAGAGTCCGGTGAGACGGCAGACATGACCAGAGAGAGATCAGTCGCAGGACCAACGGGTTTATGTGCTTTCCGAGGCACGGGGGTATCACACCGACAACTTCCTGGCTCCAAGCTGCGACTGAGTAAATTTAAGATGGAAAAACCCAGTCACAATGTTTTTTGGCCGGACCCGGGATTCGAACCCTCCTGGATTCGAGTACGATTTGCGCGCTGAGCTCCTGAAACTTTATATCGTGATTTCAATGATAGCTTTCACAGAGCTCAAGCAAAATTAACAAATTATCAAAAAAAACTCGATCACATCAATTACCTATTAACGCGAACAAAAGATTCTGTTTCTTTTAGTGTCCCTACTACGTGGTACTATTCAGTATTCTGTGCTATCACCTTTGATTAATTATATACCTAGATAGAGTGACGCGTTGCAATGAAACTAAAACAAACAGGCCAACTTTTCTTAAGCCAGTATACGTGACAGCTGTGTTATACGCTATCGCTGCATCATTCCGCGTTATCCTTGTGTGCGCGCATAATGATACCAGTTATTACTAGAGATGGGTAATGGGTAAAAACCCAATCTTCCCACCTGGGAAAAAACCCGGGAAATTGGGATTTTTCCCATAAACACCCATTTTGTGGGAAAAAATGAATGAGTGTGTGAATTATAAGTTGTACAAATAAAAGCTTGAATTCAAAATCCATTTTTTTTTATATAATTTAGAATATATACATAGGTGTAAACTGCTTTCCTGTATAAAAATATATATTTGTCAGTCTTCTCTTGACCATCGTAGTTTTAAAACACATAAAAGTATTAACTTATATCGCTACTTTCGTCTGAAATACGTTCGCAGTCTAAGAAATCAACATTGCGTATGCCAGCGGTGGATGGTGACGGTTTGGGACTGGTATTAAATATTGGCTTCACGTTACATTCGATGCGATGATTTTATTAAGTTCTATTAATATTTCATCACTAATTAAGCAATATATTATGTCAATTTTGCTGCCCTTTCCGTCGTTAATCTATTTCTACTTTTACTGTGGACGTTACGGTGAGCACTCAAAGAACGCTCTACAGCTGCAGATGTGCATGGTGCAGTTCAATTCGAACAGCAACTTTGCTCAATGCTGTGGAAGCACATATTCCTTTCCACTACGCTAATACAGGGATTTTATTTATTTTAATATATATATACAATATCATACTTAATGTTTTGTATTTTTCTGACACTAACTGTCCTTTTAAAGTGCCAAAACTTCGGCTGAAGATACTAAACAATTCCACCCTGTGTTAAATTTAAGCGTATTTGAACATTATTTGTTAGGTCTGAAACATTAATATATTATTGTATCTGATTTATTTTATTATATATAATATACACCTGCCTCCGTCTCTCTGCACCACCTTAAGGTCGACTGGGAGAAAATGCCCTTAGGCATTAAGTCCGCCTGTACTTTACTTTTGAACAAAGTATAAAATTAAAAATACATTTCAAACAAAATAGGTAATTTATATCAAATTATAAGTTTTTTTTTTTTTTTTTTTATTGCATTGAATGACGAGACGAGCATGCCATTCGCCTGATAGTAAGCGACACGACCACCCATAAACAGTAGCAACACCATCCAGCAGTCAGCACCTTGACTTACAAAGTACTGTGTGGCATTCCACTGCGCTCGTCATCCTGAGACATAAGATATTAAGTCTCATTATGTCCAGTAGTTATACTGGCTACAATGTCCTTCAAACCGAAACACAACAGTGCATGTACACTGTTGCTTGGCGGTAGAAATAGACATTGCGGTGGTACCCACCCAGACGGCCTCTTACATAATGAGAGAACTACCACCAGTAAAAGTGGCCATTCATTTATTACGTAAGACTATTTTCGCTAGTTTTTGAACCCCTCCCCCCTATTATAAGAAAAAATAAGAATAGGGCCCCCCCCCCCTCCCCTGTTTAATATTTATTAAGTAAGAATCTAAAGGAAAAACATATACACGTTTGTTTTTTTTTCAAAGGAACAAATTTTAGAAATGTTTATTTGTACTTACAAAGGTTCTAATAACAGTTCACTAGCAGATCTTTCTCAGCAATTTCAAGCCAAGGCTGTTCAGATTATAACAGGATCAGATAGCAGTGTAAAAATTCCGGGTCGTAAATAAAAACACAAACTTTCACAGAACATACACTCTAACCATCGAGATGAACCAAAGTAAACTAAGGGGTGCGCGAATAATTTTTTCCCAGCCAAAATTCCCAATGGGTGGGAAAAATGGGTATAAACGGGGTTTTTTCCCAGTCCTGGGTTTTTTCCCGGGTGATTATCCATCTATAGTTATTACATGGTTTCATTAAAACGGGGAGAAAATTATATCCATGAAAAACAATAAAAAATAATTCACTCGAGCTCATTTAGTGGGGAACAGTTCGCCTCTATTTTCTTCGACGCGTTTGAAACGTTTAGTGTCTATCTAGGTATATAATTAATCAAAGGCTACTAAATTGTAACTACAATAGGCGTATTCAAACCGAATTGTGTTGATCTATGAACGCTGTATGCGTAAATAAATCTTCAACGCATGTCCGTTTTACGAACAATAAGGGCGTTATTAAAAAATCAATCTCAAGTTTGAGTAAAATCTCAAGTAGACATTTAATGTATTGAACTATTTAATAAACCAACCTTAAGCTGTCGTTTAAGAGCTTGTTCTCAGTTGAGTAAGCTGTTACACAAACAAAACTTTGCTGTCAAAATCCATCACATATTGTCACTTAAGATCTCATTTGAGCTGATGTCAATATGGGTTAATTAAATAGTGACTATCTTAAGATCCTGACTTTAATTTGACATGGTCTCAGCTGATATCGCACTTCAGAGCGAAATTGAGTTGCATCTATTAATACGGTCCTAATTAATATCTATACTAATATATAAAGCTGAAGAGTTTGTTTGTTTATTTGTTTGTTTGTTTGAACGCGCTAATCTCAGGAACTACTGGACCGATTTTGAAAATTCTTTCACTAATAGGAAGCTACATTACTCCTGAGTGATATAGGCTACTTTTTATCCCGGAAAACTTTTCCACGCGGGCGGAGCCGCGCGCAATGATTATATAAACGTGTGCTCATGCACACGTTTCGATCGAATGATCATTCATTCGATCTTATGCCATGATAGTGGGAAAGATCGCACAAGTCGCATCCTTTATATAATATTGTCTAGAAGAATGGTCATGTTGCAGTGTTTTTTTTTTTTAACCCCCGACAGACGCCCCCCGAGGCAATTCTTGTGCGCTGAGTCTTCACACCCAATGCACGCCCATGCGCGGGGGGACATTAGCCGCGGGTCGAGGCACACAGTTCAGTGTGTATACCTCTTGGTTGAAAACACATTGAGGCCTAAAAGGACCCGTGAACATTTCCTGGCACCCTCTCTTTCCGCCCATCCTTGGAACCTTCCTCCCTTCCCCCACCTTCCCTCCCATATTCCTCCTCCACTCCCCTCCCAGGCCCCTGCAGTCGTTAAGCCGGGGGACTCGAGTATCCCATTCGCGGATTTCCCCCTGTGTTAACGGCAGGATCGCCTATTTTAAAAAAAAAACTCCGGACAGACAAAGAAGGGTGTTATAAGTTTAGGGTGTATTACTGTGCATCTGTATGTCTGTCTGTGGCATCATAGCTCTCAAACCGATTTTGACGCGGTTTCTGTTTTTTAGGTCTGACAGTTGGTCTTTTGAGTACCGATTTCATTTAATTTATAAGTACAACCCAGCCTTATGGACAACACCTCTACATTTTGTTTATGCTTGTCATATGTCCCACTCACCCCCCAGTGGTGGTAGCGATAACGCGTTATTTCCCCGCGAAAGAAAAATGCTTGTCTTATAAATGTTTTCTTTACATTTTACAGGTAGAACACATATCAAATATGATGCACGAAATAGAGAGGAAATATAAAATACGCACAGGTTTGCATGAGAAATACAACGATGGATTCCATGGGCACCCCACTCATTACTTCGGGGAGCCCACAATCCACGCCACGATGAAGCCCAGGAAGTTCAAAATGGACAAATATCTAGAGAACCGACTGATGACGGTGGCGACTACGAAAAAAAGACCGAAATGGTGGGATTTGGAATATGGGTGGGATATTGATTATTACTGGTAGATTAAGGTACTATAGTACCGGCACACTATAATGGCTATTTTGACGTTTACCCGCACATCAAGTTTCGAATTAATTCATAAAGGTGAAGGAGGTAATTGCTGTACATCATTGTCAAAAGTGACGTGTAGTAAAATTTATTGGAATGTATAATTTTACGACACGACTCGGCATTTCTTTTTCACAACTAGATTTTTTTTAAATGAAATCTATTACGATCGTCACTTATAGGATCGCTTGCTAGTAATTTTTTTCCGATGATGAATTGAGATATCACCTCACTATTGTAATCTGTCAAAACGGCCATCATAGCGTGCCGTTACAATAATGGCGGATTTCACCACTTGCTGATAAACGTTATTTGTCACATAAATGTACCTATAAGCAAACCAAAAACAAAACCCAGACTTTAATCTAACAGTCTTATTCATAAACAATTTATAAACCTATTTTAGTTATAAAATGTTTTGTCTTCTTCCTTCAAACACACTTCAAAATTCGTTCGAAGTAGACAAAACATTCCATAACTAAAATAGGTTTATGAACTGTTTATGAATAATGCCGTAAGAGCATACATCGGCCGTAAAGGTTTTGACTGGATTGTTTTTATGACAATAAAAAGCTATTATGATGTAAATGAAAAATAAATAAATAAAAAATAAAATTTACCCCCCATTATTACCCCCCAGGCATAAGAGGACTGATATAAGTTTAAGATGTGTGTGTATGTCTATTGTTAGAAACAGAAGCCATTTTGATTTAAATAAAAACGATTTATTACTGTTTTTACATAAACGCATTTAGCACTGGTTTTACATAAACACATCTTTTACAAAGATATCAGCAACTAACCGACCAGCATGAAAGTCAATGATCAACTTACTCAACTGTCACTAAGACTACGACTGAGATCGACTACGAGACTCAGCACGAATAAGCAGAATGAGCCGGAATGAGCCACAATGAGAGCGCACATCGATACGGCAGCCTTTTTATACACCCAACTGACACTTCCACTATTAGTTTGACATTTCGACTGATTTTCATATCTGGTTAGCACGCTACAAATACCGTTACAAAACTTTTATCCTAACTCTATAGTATCGTAGTTCCCAAACGAATGAGCCGACTTTGATGCGTTTTTTTTTAAAGCTGCTGTTATCGAGATTGTTCTTAGCCATAATTTACGAATATGTTTAGGCGTTTGAAAATCATCAGTTTGGGGATCTCATTTCCTTCTTTCACAAGTGCGATAGATCTAAAATTTGGTGTATTACTTGGGTAGTGTTTCTAAAATATAGCAACCCTGAGTGAATGCTGCATCAAGTAGTCTGCAGGATACCCTCAGCAACTGACAGCAGATATACCATGTTTGAGCTGATAAGAATGGCTCAATCGTGTTAAATAGATGATGATCGAGGACCCGTGGTGGAGAAACTAGACATTTAAAAAGTTTTAAATAAATATTAGATGGATTATAAAATAAAACTGTAGAGATGATATTGTGAACTGAATACTAATAAATGATTGATATTATGATAAAGCAGTTCAGTATTGTATGTGAAAAGATGCATATTATAGATTGCAATGCAATGCAATGCAATCAGCCCATTATTGTACTGCCCACTGCTGAGCACGGGCCTCTTCTACTACTGAGAGGGGTTAGGCCTTAGTCCCCCACGCTGGCCTAGTGCGGGTTGGCAGACATCACACATCCTCTAAATTCTTATAAAGAATTCTCAGGTGTGTAGGTTTCCTCACGATGTTTTCCTTCACCGTTATTAAAGCGAACGATAATTGATAAACAATACACACGTAACTTCGAAAAGTCAGAGGTGTGTGCCTTGGGTTTTTGAACCTCCGGACATTGCCTCGACAGACCGTTCCATTCCCAACTAGGCTATCGTTCGCTCATATAGATTAATGAGAAAGAAAATATAAAGTAAATGGAAACTGGAAAAAGTTTCTGCCTATCCATGATGAATGATGAATCAGGGAACGGCAGCTGCCTGCCAGAGATAGATACCCATTTCCCCTTCATTGATTTTTGTATCTAGTCAATTCCTAGACGACACAATACGCATTTATCTCCGTATAGGTAGGCAGAGATTCAACCAGGGCACCCACTTTTGCCATGTGTGTTTCGTCCCATGAATAGGGGACGAACCTATCGCTATATGAGGCACAAATTCCAGAATCCGAAGCAGAATAATCCAATATTATTTTTTTCGGACCCGGATTCCAACCCGGGACCTCAGAGAGGTGTCGTACCGAGCACTCAATGCAAATAACGCCACCGAACAGTGTGATTGTGTGTGTGTTTTATCCCTTCCTAACCGATTTCGGCCCCGGCGGCAAATCTCAACAGAGATCAGCCAGATATGCAAGAGATATTATGGTGCACAAGTGTGTGCGCAATACACAGGTGCACTCGCTATTCCTTCACTCTTATAGTCCGGTGAGACAGCAATCCGACATGACCGGAGAGAGATCAGGCGCAGGACCAAGGACTTTACGTACTTTCCGAGGCACGGTGGTATCACACCGCCATCTTCCTGACTCCGAGCTGCGACTGGATAATTTTTTAAGATGGACAAACCCAGTCATAATGTTTTTGGCCCGACGCGGCACTCGAATTCAGGACCTCAGCGCTCAAATCGTACTCGTAACGCGTACGCAATACAACTGTCACCGAGGCAGTCAAGTGTGTGTTTTAGTTTATGAACATCTTTAACCCCCGACCAAAAATAGGGGTGTTATAAGTGTAGGGTGTGTATCTGTGTATCTGTATGTCTGTCTGTGGCATCGTAGCTGTGGCATCAAACGAATGGATCAATTTTGACGCGGTTTTTTTTTGTTTGAAAGCTGATGTGAACGAGATGGTTCTTAGCTATAATTTATGAAGATCTGTTCAGGCGTTTGAAGATTATCAGCTCATTTCCAACTTAAAAATTCCGATCGATTTTAAATTTGGTATACTGTGACTTCGGTGATATTTATAAACATGAGCTGATGCTGCAGCATCAAGTAGTCTGCGGGATACCCAACTCCTTACCAACTTATAGCAGATATAGCGTGTTTGGGCTCATAAGGATGGTCTCAACGAGTAGGTGTTAGATAGTTGATTATCAAGACCCCTTGATGGAGAATAAAGTAATTTAAAAAGTTTGAAATAAAAAATAAATTAAAATTAAAATAACCCCCACACATAAATCTCTAAAAAGTAAAATATTAAAAGTGTCTTTGTCATTTAAGTACCTAGAAATATTTTGACCCAAGCGTCCTCACGTCACTTACGTACTTTTTAGAGATTTTTGTGTCGGGGGTTATTTTAATTCTAATTTAATTATTTTTATGACACATTCAAGTTTATGAACATCAATAAAATGTAATAACCGTGCAATATTGTACGTGAATATTATTTGGAAACAGTCTTTTTAACTAATGGGGAAATTTTAAAGTGCGTAACAATGTTCCTCTTAACAATTATGTTTGGTAAGTTATAATAATTGTATCGTGTATATGTATGGTATATATATTTATTAATTTTATAGATATTATGTAATATGTGTATATTATTGTATTTATTTTTCGTATTCATATTACTATTTTAACTGTTTCGACATTATGCTTAAGTCAGTTTTGTGCATCTACAGAATACACAGGTAGAGAATGCAGTCGGCATTAAGTCCGCCTTTACATAACTATGTATAAAGTGCAAATAAATAAATAATTTAAACGAAGCTACTTTACTGTGGACAATTTTGGATCCCTGGAATATAACTTAGCACCGGTGGCAGGTCTCTCGTATGCGAAGGCACGTCTAGGTAGATCACCGCAATGTCTATTTGTACCACGCAGCAATGTATGTAATGTTGTGTTCCGGTTTGAAGGGCATTGTAGCCAGCGTAATTACTGGACATTATAGTAACATGTCTCAGGATGACGAGCGCATTAGAGTGCCACGCAGTACTTTGTAATTCGTGGTTATGTGTGGTGTAGGTGAGCATGCTCATGTCATTCAGAAGCAAAAAAATTGCATAGTAACTCTATCTATAGATGAATAGATTACGTTCCTCTATGGAAGGTGAAAATTTATTTATTTATTTATTGGAAAACCAACAGCTAAAATGCACCATAATACATAACAATGAAAAGAGGAAACAAATGGCCATTTACAGGTTTTCACGAGTATGTGACAGAATAATACTTTTCAATATGTCGTCACCGGCTCAAGTCAACATTTTTAAAGAAAGAAAGGCTTAGCAGCCGTCGCACTGTAGTAATACTAGTATTAAAAGGGTCCACGTCGAATTGTTAAAGTTCCTGCTTGCTCGCACCATCTGATGTTGAGCATGACAGGCTGCTGCGGTTCCGACACGTCGGCCCAGCACCGCCATATAATAGAGAGATACCATGAGACACAATATTCCATACATACAATGCAAATTTAAGGTGTTCCTAGTAAATGGCAAAGGCCCGCCCCCTATTACATGGGACCTGACATAGCTGGCGGCCCCCCGAGGCAATTCTTGTGCGCTGGGTCTTCACACCCAATGCACGCCCATGCGCGGGGGGACATTAGTCGCGGGCCGAGGCACACAGTCAGTGTGTATACCTCTTGGTTGTAAAACACATTGAGGCCTAAAAGGGCCCGCGAACATTTCCTGGCACCCTCCCTTCCCCCACCTTCCCTTCCATATTCCTCCTCCACTCCCCTCCCAGGCCCCTGCAGTCGTCAAGCCGGGGGACTCCAGTATCCCATTCGCAGGTTTCCCCCGGTGTTGACTGCAGGATAGCATACCTAAAAAAAAACATAGCTGGCGAAATGTGGGTGCGATACACCTTAGGCGTGGCGTAAAAAGGCGTCATGCTATGTATGTATGTACAGTCAGCCACAAAAGTAGCTGATAAAATAAAAACTTCAAAACGCTTCTGCACGTTCACTCCAATCGAAATATTGTTTTTTCTTTATCTAAAATAAAGTTAACCCTGTGAAGTTTATTTTACTGAAGAAAAACAATTGTTGATACTGACGCAAAAGTGTAAACGCGATTTGAAATTTTGAATTTGTTCTATTACTTATGTGGCTGACTGTACCTACAATGCACATTTACGGTAGACGTGATAAGAAATTCTGTCTGTGATAAGAAATGGAGTCTGAAATTTGTGCCCGATATGGCGATAGGCTCGCCCCCTATCACATCATGGGACGGAATACGCACGGCGAAAAGTGGGTGCAAATTCTAACCAAGATACTTTATATATATTTGGATAGTACCTACTCCCAAAAACTAGGCCCTTGCAATAAATCGTATAATTTTAAAGACCTCCGATTTTGAGATTTATGCAATTTTATTTTGATTAACCCGTGTCCATTTATATAAGGCATCCATTTATATATTAGCTTATAGCTATATATAAGCGGGCGTTGACGGATAAAATATAAAAACTACACTTAATATGAACGTTTTAAAAAAAGTTAGTTATAAATGGAGGAGTCTAAAAATATTTTTTCAATGGATACAAGATCCATATTTTTGCTCGTTTAATATCGATAAAGTTTAAGCCTGGGGGAATTTTGAGGCCCAGCACCCATTCAAATAGCGGACATCTCCTTTTGCAGTGACTTCAGTCTCTGGTGAGTCGTACAAGGCTCATGACTTCATGGGGCAGACTGATAAAGACAAGCTGACGCTCCTGTCGCTCGAACTCCTGAAGGATGCTAAGTTAAAGCAAAGACAGGTTTCTGGCATCAAGGACGAGCACGGAGTGATGGTGGCTTTCGATGTCGGAGTTATTATTGGTTAGTGTATTTTACATGGTCATGTGGCGGACTGTCGACACAGACTATACGTCAATCTATAGTTTATGCGGGTGGCAACACAGACGAGATGTCACACCATCCCGCCAAAAACAAGTCGAGACAAGTTGAAACGATTCTCTTTGCGGACTACGGTATATATAGGTACACGGTACAGAGCACATCACAAGGGTCTCACTGGTTCTCAGTTCTCTCAGACTTGTCAGTTGTCATGACCAAAAATACAGTGGACTATCTCAACTGCACACCTGTGTTTCATTTAGCGCTGCAGACCTCACCATACCCAGTCATTTTGACACTGCGTTTATAAATGAAACCTTATTGAAAATAGCAACCCTAGAGTTTCTTGCTCGTTCTTCTCTGGTGAAAATTGCTTTCCGAACTGGTGGTCTTTGATTAATTAAATACCTAGATAGATACTGAACGTTTCAAACGCGTCGAAAATAATAGAGGCTAACTGTTGCCCGCTAAATGAGTTCAAGTGAATTATTTTTTGTTGTTTTTCATGGATATAATTATCTCCCCGTTTTAATAGGAACCATGTAATAACTGGTATCATTATGCGCGCACACAAGGATACGCAGAATGATGCAGCGATAGCGTATGACACAGCTGTCAGTAGTAAGGGATTCACCGATACTGGAGCAGGTTCGACGGCCGGTCCGCGGCGCTCCGGCGGCTAATGGCCGACGTTTTCGATTGCTCCAGATTCGGCCCGCGGGACCCGCGAATAAATCCGCGGATCACTTTAATACCTACCGCGAATTAATTTGATACCTACCGCGGATTAATTTGATACCTACCGCGGATTAACTTGATACCTACCGCGGATTAATTTGATATCGACCGCGGATTACTTTGATAACAACCGCGAATAAAAATTATATCGTCCGCGGAATTCGTTTCATATCACCCGCGAGGTAGGTATGAACCACGAATTTGTTCATGGTCTACGGTTCCCTTAAGCTTGTACTTTTTCCCTGTTCGTTGTGCTTTTAACTTTCTACTTTCTATCGGCGATCCTTTTTTTTATTTTAAGGATGCAAAGGTCTTTGTCGCGTATTTCTATTAACTCGTGTTTCTACGCAAAAGCCGTTTAAAATTACTTAATAGTTACCCTTTACGCATTACGAGCATTGTTTATGATAGATAAAGCAACATTTTCCCTGTTTCGTTGTGTTATTGACTTTCTACTTTCTATCGGCGACCCTTTTTTATTTGAAGGATGCAAAGGTCTTTGTCTCGTATTTCTATTAACTCGTGTTTCTACTTAAAAGCCGTTTAAAATTACTTAATAGTCGCCCTTTACGCATTACGGGCATTGTTTATTATAGATAAAGCAATCGTTACAATACACCATACCTTTCTCAAATTCTAGGTAAAACCCTTTGGGTCTTCTCATTGTCATAATAATTACGGTTCCCATTATTCACATTACCTGATATTACGTATTCAACGGAACATTTAAGGTGAAAGTCGAAACATGTTGGATCTTGTCTGCAAGGAAACAATACTCCCTCTCCATATAAAAGACCGACTCAAAATCACATGGTATCGTATTCCACTCTGTGCTCTGCTCGAAGTGTGATCTCCAGTTGTGTGTAACAGTGAAGTGATAGTAAAATTGTGAAATAGTTAAATAGTGAAAGTGTTATAAAAATGAATGTAAGTACCTTTATATACTTTGATCTAAAAGTGTTGTAACCAGATGTTTCATTAATTGTTTATGCCATGTGTTGTCCACCAGGTTAATACATTTTAGCTATCTTTGATGTCTTATTAATTTATCATTGTTACTAATGTGTACATGTATACTTCGCATACCTATAAGTATTTATCATACAGTACTTACTTAACCGATAATTAAAACAGTTTCATTTCATTTTGTTACAGTTTTCTGAAAATACTTTCAAAAACTACTATTATGCTGAAGAAATCGACGAACCTAGTGATGAAGAAGGTACACTCGCTTTTAAAGTAAAAAAAGCGATAATAGCAAATAAAAGACCGATCGAATGCAACAGCATTGATGAGTTCTTCGAAAAACCAAAAAAGAAGAAGACAACAACAAGAAAGTCATCCAGTGTTGGTCGATCGACGAGCGGGGGTGTTTCATACATCCGATCAAACAGCGATGACAACAGTTCTGCATCACATCTCATAAAAATTGAGGTGTATGAAGTGAATAAAATAAAAAACATCGCACCGACGGAACATTGGAAACACGCTGATGTGCGAGTTAAATATTACGCGGAAAACGACAGTGATAAGAACTTGCAAAGTGTCAAGGACACTATATATAATATAACTAAACAGTTGGCTAGTAAGGACGATTGTGTGAAATATTTTATAGACACAGACAAATAAATGAACAAAAGTGTCAGTGCGTGTCAATGTTTTAATATCATAACTTTAATCATATGCTTTGTACTACTATTATTGAAATAAGAAACTATTATTGTAATAACTGTACTTAAGAATCTACCTGTTTAAATTTAACTTACATTGTATTGTATTTAAACTTTGTACTCTTTTAAGTTACATACTTAATAGATTAATTTGTTTTTGATTCTAGAACTCTTTGTGAATTGTGTTATTGCTAAGTATTATTGTAAATAGTTATAAGTCTTTTTAGTGTTTTTTCATGCTCATGCTTACGATTGTAAAGTTATTGGGAACATTCATAAATTGTTTGAAAAAAAGTGGATAGCTTAGAATGTAATTACATTGTTTTGGGTAGTATATAAGCGTTGAAATAACTTAAAATATACTGGGACATTCCTTACCATGGATACAAGCTGTGATTTATACAACATGGAACTCGTCGCACTTCTCGAAAACATCGAATCAATGGATCTGATGTCATCGCAATACGACAAAGAACTGTACGAGCTCTGTGATAAAATGGAACAAAGACAAGTTGAAACGTGAGTAAAACATTTTTTATTATGTTAAGACTAGTTGCAACATGTTTTGGGAATCCATGAAGAGGGGATACACTTAAAGTATTTATAATGGTTCGAACATCTTGCACAATCATTCAACTTGTTTCTTCCGTTTATATTTTTAACATTGAAGTGCAACCAAAATGTACCACTCACTTGATATTTCTAGTTTATCTCAGAGTGAGATTGCGAGTTTCGATAAAAAGATAATTTTACATAAATATCATCGTTTCATACGGTTTTGGTATATATTAAATGTTTTGCCAGAATCAATGTTGGGAGATCCTGATATTTCTCCTTATTATACACCATGTAGTGGACATAAAATCTCAAAACAAACTCATTCCGATGAGGATGATATTGATGGTGTATTATCAATGAAAGCATATTGTTTGCAGTGTAAATAACAAATAATGTTAGTATCTATTTAAATAATAGAAACATAGCATATTTATTTTATTTATTTTATTTTATTTATTTATTTAAGAAACACCAACAGCGTACACATTTACACACACTTATTACTTATCATACTTCTATGTGGATTATGACAGGGTTGTCATAACATTATATACTGATATGTACACCTATAACAGGCGTTTACAACATTCGCCATAACAGCGGTGAAAGCAAATTTTATTTTATTTACGTTCGTGAAAGGTTATACGGTTATACTATACAATCTACAGAAAAAAAAGAAGTGGTTGAGTAGCATTGTGAGCCCCTGCTTAGGTGTGAACAAACATTAGTGTTATCGACAAATTATGAGAGCAAACATAAGGAATATAAGCAGGTGCCTAAGTACATTAATTTATACATAGAAGACTCCAGAACATCAATCTGTTTTTAGATACTTTGCTAGTTTTTGCTTGAACATATTCAGTGTATCATTATAGATATCAAGATCACCGATTTGAGAATTAAAATCGTTAAATGTCCGACAAAGTCTTAGAAGAGGAGAGTTAGAGGGATAACATTTTAAATGTAAGTACAGAACAGCATAATGATAAAATTGAATGTCCTGAGTGTCACATATATGTGTCAAAAAAATATATAACCAGTCACTATAAGAGCAATAAACATAAAAATAATTTAATTAGAAGAGATAATAATCTACCTAATGTTCAATTCATTGATAGTGCTTTCGGTAATAGAATTATTACATATCGAGTGAAATCTAGTTTAGTTTCTGATACACAGCTTGAATCACCTGAATTATTTTTACAAAATATTAAAAAAATAATTTATACATTACTAGAACGATCTATCTTAGAATATTCTGTTGTAAAAGTTAATTTTATTCTCAATGCGGATTTCACACAAGAAACAAAAAATCTACACAATATTTTTGATTTTCAAATTTCAAACTATCTTGTTTGTCAAGGTGATGACAAAGATATTATTTTCTCATCTATAATTACCGAAATAACAAACAAAATGACCAATTTCCAAAAAAAAGGTAGTGGATGGAGTTTAGTTAAAATAAATCACTTGGATATGAATGTCAACAAATTTAACCCATTGCGTGGATCTTCATACATAGACCTACCGTTAGATATAAAACATAAGAAAGCTGTAATCAATGTTCAAAATAACGATCATGAATGCTTTCGTTGGGCAGTTTTGTCAGGATTATTTCCAGCTACTCATAGTTCCAATAGGGTATCATCTTATATAATACACAAAAACAAACTAAAATTTGATAACCTATCGTTTCCTATAAAAATTAATGACATCCATAAGTTTGAAAAATTAAATAGTATAAGTATTAATGTTTTTGGATTACAATATGATTCAATAAGCAAATCAAATAAAGTTGTGGGTCCATTGCACTTTACGAAACACCGTAAAACTACTCACTTAAACTTATTGTATATATCTCAAGGTTCTAAAGGTCATTTCTGTTATATTAAAAACCTCTCGAGATTATTATCTAAACAGTTATCGACTTCTGAACATGCAGTTCATATTTGTGATGGGTGTTTATTAAATTTCACGTCATTAGATAATTTAAAACGACACCAAGAAAATGACTGTTTCAATGTGTGCACAAATTTACCATCGGAAAACGATAGAAAAAGAAACTGGTTTAATGAATTAATACCATCAAACCAAATTTCATTTAACAACTATGAACGTAAATTAAGAGTTCCATTCGTTGTGTATGCTGACTTTGAAGCATTTTTAAAACCAATAGAGAGTTGTTCTAACAATCCAAATCAATCATCAACTGTTAATATCCAAAAACATGAAACGTATAGTTTTGGGTATTATGTTAAATGTTCTTATGATGATAATCTTTCAGTATATAGGTCTTATACAGGGCAAGATTGTGCGCTAAAATTTATGCAATTCATTTACGCAGATTTAGAAAATATTTGTAAAAAGAATTCTTTTGTCAAATCACCATTACCGTTAACTGAAGAAAATAAAATAAATATCAATCAAAGTGAGTCTTGTTACATTTGTGCTACTAAATTAAACGTGGATAGAACAATATCTTATAATTGGCATACTGGTGCATATGAAGGTGTAGCTCATAGAGTATGCTCTCAGAAATACAAAGCTCCTAATTTTGTGCCAGTGTTTTTACATAATTTAAGTAATTATGACGCTCATTTCATAGTGCATGGTCTTGATTTCGAGAAAGGTGACATTGAACTTATTCCTGAGAACAAGGAAAAATATATTTCTTTTTCTAAAGTTTTACAAATCAATAACAGAGTTATAAAATTACGATTTCTTGATTCTTTTAAATTTATGTCAAGTAGCCTTAACAAATTAGCTCAGAACTTATTACTTGAACAATTTCGTGAACTCAAATTAAAATATCCATGTGAAGAAGATTTTAAACGTTTAATAAGAAAAGGTGTTTATCCATACGAATACATGACGACATTTGATTCTTTAAAAATAACTTCTCTTCCCACTCGTGATCAATTTTATAGTTCTTTAAATGATAGTCACATTACAGAAAGTGAATACCATCATGCTCAAGACGTGTGGAATCATTTTAATTGTAAAAACATGGGTGAATATTCAGACCTGTATTTAAAAACAGATGTATTGTTGTTAGCAGATATATTTGAAAACTTTAGGGATGTCTGTCTTAAAACATACGGTTTAGATCCTGCCCACTATTATACAGCACCTGGTTTAAGTTGGAATGCTATGTTAAATTTTACCAAAATAAATTTGGAACTTTTAACAGATATCGACAAGGTTACGTTTATAGCGAATAATATTCGGGGGGGTATATCACAATGCAGCAATAGACATGCAGTGGCAAATAACATGTTTATGTCGGAATACGATTCAGATAAACCATCTTCATTTTTGATGTACTTAGACGCAAATAACCTTTATGGTTGGGCTATGTCCCAATGTCTCCCAACAGCCAAATTTGAATGGGTCGATATAAATACAGATTTTAATATAGCCGATGATGCCAAACATGGTTTAATATTGGAAGTAGATTTAGAATATTCAAAAAATTTACATGATTTTCATTCAGATTTTCCATTTTGTCCAGAAAACGTATGTTTAGGAAACAGCAAAGACAGGAAACTGATCCCAAATTTAAAAAATAAAAAAAATTACGTCATTCATTATAGAAACCTTAAGCAATGTTTAAAAAATGGTCTCCGATTGGTTAAAGTACATAGAATTTTAAAATTTGAACAATCCGCGTGGTTGAAAAGTTACATAGACTTGAATACTCATATGCGTTCATTAGCCACTTCAGATTTTGAGAAAGATTTTTTTAAACTTATGAATAATTCTGTTTTTGGTAAAACAATGGAAAATGTAAGAAAACGAGTTAATGTCAAATTAATTAATCATTGGTTAAATCGTGGCAAAACTCAAGGTGCTCAATCTTTGATAGCAAGACCAGAATTCCATAGTTTATCTATATTCTCAGAGAGCTTAGTTGCAATACAATTAAATAAAACTAACGTTTTATATAATAAACCAATTTACCTCGGTTTTTGTATTTTAGATATATCTAAAACATTACTATACGATTTCCATTACGATTATATGAAAATGAAATATCAAGATAATATTAAGTTACTATATACTGATACCGATAGCTTAATATATCAAATATTTACGCAAAATTATTATGCTGATATAAAACTTGATTTAGTCAACTACTTTGATACGTCCGACTATCCACCAAATAATCAATATGGTTTACCATTATTGAATAAAAAACGGTTAGGTTTTTTTAAAGACGAAAATAACGGTAAAATTCTTAAAGAGTTTGTAGGTCTTCGCTCTAAAATGTATGCAATGGATGTGCAGAATAAATGTATATGTAAAGCAAAAGGGATTAACAAAAGTGTAACAAAAAAATTTTGTCTTACCGATTATAAATCATGTTTATATGAAAAGAAAACGCAATACAGTGAAATGATAAGATTTAAATCAATTAAACATGCTATATATACACAAAAAATTAATAAAATATCTTTATCACACAATGACACAAAACGTTATTTAATAGAAAATTCAACAGATACTCTTGCATGGGGTCATTATAAAATAAAGGACATTTGATTTTATCAACGATTTCTGTACAACGAAAATATGTATGTTAATGTGTGTGTGTGTGTGTGTGTTTTAATTGTGGTTTTTAATAACTTAAAGTTCTGTCTTTATTATGTACTATCTTTTTTTTTATTATTGTTTTACTATGACAGCTGTTTTGTATAATATCATGAAAAATTAGATGTAAATTTTAATGTATGTAGTTAGTTATTTGTTATACCTGATTTAACTTTATTTTATAATAATTTTCTTACTGTAATATTTTTCAAAACAGCTATGAACTGTATGTGATCATTTTTCAAAGTATTTGTGTATGTAATCTTTGTATATAAAACAAAATCAAATATAATACATTCAATCGTAACTTCTAGTTTTATTCATTCCGAAACGCTTTTCGAGTTCACACGTGCATTTAAAAATGTTTCATTTTTATCATCCTTTTACTGCCATAGTTGCAGGTCCAAGTGGATGTGGAAAGTCTAATTTTGTAACAAATTTTATTAAACATATTAATGAGGTGTGCAACACAAATTTTCATCAAATTACTTGGTGTTTTGATGAAATGCAGCCCTTATATAATTTACCAAATGTAAACTATTATCAGGGTATACCAGATTTGAATATGTTTGATGGAAAGGAAGCTAACCTTATTATTATCGATGATCTCATGAGGGAATCTGATGGTCGCATTGTTGACATATTTACCAAAGGTAGTCATCATAGGAACTTGAGTGTATTTTACATTACTCAAAATTTATTTCATCAAGGTAAAGGACAAAGAGACATTTCTTTGAATTCAAACTACATAATTTATTTTAAAAACCCACGTGATAAAACTCAAATACGTTACTTAGCACGACAAGTATCACCAGAAAATTGCAAATTCATAGAAGATGCTTACAGAGATGCTACAAAAGAAGCACATGGCTATTTGATGATAGATCTAAAACAAGACACTTTTGACATGTGTCGAATTAAATCAAAGATATTTCCATCTGATGGTCATTCTACAGTGTACATTCCCACAAAAGAGTTTAAATATGTCAAGAACCAACCAATACCCGTCATTTACAAATGATGGATCGACGCTTAAAGACGCATGAACACTTATTAAATGCTCTTTATAAACTTAAACCAAAACATCAACAAGCTCTTTTAAAAGTCTGTAACGAAAACGAAATTAATTTTATATGTGAATGTATTCATAACGTTTTACAAGGAAATATAAAACTTGAAGAAAAATCAAAGAGTAAACTAAAAAAGTATAAAAATCTACTACGAAAATTGGTACGTAAAAGTACAAATAAAATAAGAAAGAATATTATAGTTCAAAAAGGTGGTGCATTTCTTCCGATTATATTGGGTTCTATTTTGAGTGGATTGATAAGTGGACTAGTTTAAAAATGGAACACGCCAAAAAAATGCTGTTAGTTGATCCAAGCTTAATAGATAAGTTAAATCAAAAAAGAAATGAAAATCCTACCTCTCGTTTAGATAGTGAAATGGAAAAAATACTCGACAGTAATATGGATGATCGAAAAAAGTGTAAATTATACTTACAAATTTTACAAAGATATCTTCACTTTATGGAAGAAGATCGTCGTCCCATTGAACTCCCTATAATAACTTCAAATGACGATAACATTAAACCCACATCTGAAAGCTGGAAATTTTTTAATATAAATAATGATATCAAGAATAAAGATGTAGTTGTCAGTCAGACAGTGAGTGATGAAGAGAAGCAACAAGAAAGTTTTACACTCGAAAAAAAACCTTCCTACTCAACAAAACAAATTTTAAATTTAATACCAAAAACATATGTAAAAAAAGGTGAGTTGTTATTGAATTCGGTGTCACTAAATAAAAACAAAATTTATTGGAATGATGCTGGCACAGTGATTGTAGATAATGAAGTGATTCCTAACAGTAACATTATCGATTTAGTAAGCGATACACTGCGACCATTAAAAAACAACGACCCACCTGGTTGGGAAAAATATGCTAAAGCATTAAAGGATTTAAAAGTACCTTTAACATATATTGGCAATCCAAAAAGACGTGAGTACATAGCTAAACTTCAAACAGCCATCGAAGAACAACCGCCACAAAACACAGAGGTATATTTGACGCCAACGAGCGAAGATAAACACGCAAATAAAATTAAGAAAAAGATTGATTGGGAAAAATGGACCCCTTATTAGAAATAGATCAAATTTATTATGATGTATCACACCCAGCTGGATATAGCAATATCGACAAATTATCAAAAGCTATGAAAGGTAAAATGAAAAAGGAAGAAGTTAAAAACTGGTTGCAATCCCAATCTACGTATACACTCCACAAACCAGTACATAGAAAATTCGCTCGGAACAAATACGTTCTCTCTAATCTCAATGAACTTTGGCAAGCTGACTTAAGCGACATGCGGACTTATTCTAAAGATAATAAAGGTTTCAACTACATTCTTTGTGTTATTGATGTTTTTAGCAAATATGCATATGCTAGACCCTTGAAAAAGAAAAACTCAGAAACCGTAAAAAAGTGTTTCGACAGTATATTTAATGAAGCTAATACTACACCCACTCACATTCAATCTGATAAAGGCGCTGAATTTGTATCGAAAGATGTTCAAAGATACTTTAAAACAAAAAACATAAATTACTATACGACAAATAATCCCGACATCAAAGCAAGCATTGTAGAAAGATTTCAAAGAACGCTAAAAATGAAGATGTGGCGCTATTTTACACACAAGAATACACATAAATATATTGATATTTTGCAGAATTTGATACACTCTTACAATCATAGTTTCCATTCTAGTATTAAAATGTGTCCTTCAGATGTTAATTCTAATAATATAATGACAGTTTGGAGTAATTTATATGAAAAATCTGAAAAATCATCAAAAACTATACCACCTATGTTTCATGTCGGTGACCATGTCAGAATAACTAAATATAAACATGTATTCCAAAAAGGTTATGAATCTAATTGGAGCGATGAAATATTTATGATTTCTTCTATAATAGAACGTACTCCGTGGCCCGTTTATACTATAAAAGATTTAGATGGTGAGGAGATAGTAGGAACGTTTTATGAACGAGAATTACAAAAGGTCATTTATGACCCCACCATTGAACACAAGATTGATAAAATAATTCGCTCTCGTTATTCTGGCAGCAGACAACAAGTGTTAGTTAAGTGGAAAGGTTATCCAAACAAATTTAATAGTTGGATTTTAGCTTCCAGTTTAAAAAAAATATGATTAAAGATTTTTATTTAACTTTACTTAGCAATAGTTCAATGGAATATTTTCCTGAGAACAAAACATCAATTTTTTCAACAAAATTACCCAAACCCATAATATTGGAAGGAGAATGGTGTGTAGGAATCGTTGAATTCCAATATCCATGCACCATGTTTACTGTTCAAGATCATGAGAATGTTATTTACATAACAAAAATCATGAAAATGCCCAATGAAGACAAACTATCTACAGTTTATTATAAGACTCACATACCTGCCACAAACTATGATAATATTAACCATATTTTATCAGCATTAAATAATATAAGAGAAAAAATCAAATTCCGCTACGATAATATATCTAAATTTGTTTCTGTTTCTGTGTTAGACGAATCAATAAAATCTGTAACATTATCTCCTAAACTAGGCTTACAGTTGGGATTTGAACCAAACAGAAACCTTGTTGAAAAGAATTTAGCTAAATGTCCAGCTAATTTACATTTAGGGTTACCATCTCAACTATTCGTTTACTGTGATATAGTTGAACCTCAAATTGTAGGTGATGTAATGACACCTCTTCTGAGAGTAATACCATTAGATCCTTCAAAATACATCTATGGTGCCAATAAAATGCATGTATTTTCACCTCCTCATTACTTATCGGTAATGCGAAGAGAATTCGATACCATTGAAATAGATATAAGGTCAAGCACCGGACAAAAGATACCATTTCAATTTGGAACGGTGTGTGTTAAACTACATTTTAAAAAATTATAATGCATTTTGAACGCTCCAACATGATATGTCCTTATCAACGCTATTATTCTCATCAGGCTGGTTCAGGTATAGGGGTGGTATATAAAGGGGCGCCTTATCAAAAAGGACATGGAATTGGTAGTTTTCTTGGGGGATTGTTTAGGTCAGTTTTACCATTATTATGTAGCGGTGTTCGATCTGTTGGTAAAGAGGCATTGAGCGCTGGTGTTGGTCTATTGACAGATATGGTTAGTGCGCGACCAATGGAAGATTCAATAAAAGCACGTCTTAAAGAAGTTGGTTCCAACTTAAAACGCAAGGCTGATGAAAAAATAGATAAAATCAATATGTCTGGATCCGGATATATAACAAAACGAAAACGTCTACCTGGAGTCAGTCCGTCGTTGACCGCGAAAGTGAAAGCTCTAAAAAAATCAAAAATTACTCAAAAACAAATCAAGGACATATTTTCTAACAACTAATCAAAATGTCTTTTTTACATAGTCATTCCTGTGAATGTATAAAGTCCGAATTGGATTTGTTTGCATTGCCGTCAACTCAAACTAGCATTGAAAGTGGAATTTGGATCCATTATAAACCAATTTCATCTCTTGCCGATGATGGTCCTATAGAATTTCAAATTCCTGGAGCAGGAGATGACTACATAGATTTATCTCATACGTTACTTCACTTGAAAGCGAAAATAGTAAATCAAGATAACACCAAACTAACCGCATCTACAGTCGTTGCTCCGGTGAATAATTGGTTGCACTCACTCTTCAGTCAACTTGATGTCTACTTAAATCAAAAACTTGTATCACCACCCAATAACACATATGCTTATCGTGCGTATATAGAAAACTTATTGAACTATGCTCCTGCAGCAAAAAAATCTCACCTCACCTGTGGTTTATGGTATGAAGATACAGCTGGAAAAATGGATTCCACCGATGATACTAATAAAGGATTTACTAAGAGGCAAGAATTATCTAGTGAAAGTAAAGAAATGGAAATGATTGGTCACTTACATGGTGATTTATTCAATCAAGAAAAATTTTTAATCAATGGTGTTGATATATGTGTTAAGTTAATTCGTTCTAGAGAAAATTTCAATCTCATGGCCTCTACAGGTGACCTTAAATTAAAGGTATCTATTACGGATGCATCTTTGATTATTCGTAGAGCACGAATCAATCCCAGCGTGTTACTTGCTCATCAAAAGGTCTTAGCTTCTACCACAGCTAAATACCCCATTACTCGAGCTGAAGTTAAAGTTTTAACAATACCATCAGGTGTTCAAGGAAAAACTCTAGATAACATTTTCTTAGGACAATTACCTAAAAGGTGTATAGTGGGATTTGTAAATAACGCTGCTTTCAATGGAAACCTCACTAAGAACCCATTTAACTTTCAAAATTACGACATCAATACTTTTAGTTTATATATAGACGGTCAACAAATACCATCAAAGGCTTTACAACCCTCATTTGAGAACAAAATTTTTACTTCAGTATATCATACATTGTTTTCTGGAACAGGTATACACTTTCTCAATGAAGGTAATGGGATATCCCGAGAACAATACGCTGAAGGGTATTGTATGTTAGCGTTTGATTTGACACCTGATTTATCAGCAAACTCTGCAAGTCATTGGAATCTTGTAAAGCATGGTAGTGTGAGATTAGAAGTGCGTTTTGAAACAGCTTTATCACAAACTATTAATTGCATTGTTTATGCGGAGTTTGATAATGTTATTGAAATAGATAAAAACCGCAATATTTCAGTAGATTATAGTAGTTAAGAACACAAAATTAACTGTTTAAGATTAGATTAAGCGTGAATAATGTAATTCAGATTTGTTGTTAGATTTAAGTTACCAATAAAATGAATTCATAAAATATTAAGTTCTTTGTTTTACTATAATCCTTGCAACCCCACAACAAGAGTCAACTTGGCTGATAAGTACCGTAATAGTGTCTTGTTAACCTTATATAAGACATTACCACTTTATCATTTGACCTGATAAGATTCTACAGCGATACGGTGAATAAAAATGAATACAATAGAAATACAGAATTACTTAAAGAAAATTGATCCAAGTATTGAATATAATGTATATGCAGCCAATCGTCTACCAATATATGTGGTAACTCCTACATACGTAGTTAGCAACTTAGACTCTGATAACAAACCAGGATCTCACTGGGTCGCCATACACATAGATAAGAATGGTTTTGGACAGTACTTTGATTCATACGGTCGACCACCTCAAGGATACCACCGAATGTTTTTAGCGAGAAATTCTAGAATGTGGAATTACAATACAAGTCGAATTCAAAATGACTTTACTATAGTTTGTGGAGAGTACTGAGAGACTGTTTAATGTATCTGTATTATAAATACTATGGTAAGAGTCTCAAAGATTTTCAAGTATTATTTAGTGATAATACAATATGCAATGATGTGTTTTTAAATGGTTTATTTAAATCATGTTTTGAGGTGAATAAATGAAATATGAAAATGAATGAATGATTTTTCTTTATTGAAGATAAATAACCCCATACAATACTTATAATTCTTCCAAACAATTTATGAATGTTCCCAATAACTTTACAATCGTAAGCATGAGCATGAAAAAACACTAAAAAGACTTATAACTATTTACAATAATACTTAGCAATAACACAATTCACAAAGAGTTCTAGAATCAAAAACAAATTAATCTATTAAGTATGTAACTTAAAAGAGTACAAAGTTTAAATACAATACAATGTAAGTTAAATTTAAACAGGTAGATTCTTAAGTACAGTTATTACAATAATAGTTTCTTATTTCAATAATAGTAGTACAAAGCATATGATTAAAGTTATGATATTAAAACATTGACACGCACTGGCACTTTTGTTCATTTATTTGTCTGTGTCTATAAAATATTTCACACAATCGTCCTTACTAGCCAACTGTTTAGTTATATTATATATAGTGTCCTTGACACTTTGCAAGTTCTTATCACTGTCGTTTTCCGCGTAATATTTAACTCGCACATCAGCGTGTTTCCAATGTTCCGTCGGTGCGATGTTTTTTATTTTATTCACTTCATACACCTCAATTTTTATGAGATGTGATGCAGAACTGTTGTCATCGCTGTTTGATCGGATGTATGAAACACCCCCGCTCGTCGATCGACCAACACTGGATGACTTTCTTGTTGTTGTCTTCTTCTTTTTTGGTTTTTCGAAGAACTCATCAATGCTGTTGCATTCGATCGGTCTTTTATTTGCTATTATCGCTTTTTTTACTTTAAAAGCGAGTGTACCTTCTTCATCACTAGGTTCGTCGATTTCTTCAGCATAATAGTAGTTTTTGAAAGTATTTTCAGAAAACTGTAACAAAATGAAATGAAACTGTTTTAATTATCGGTTAAGTAAGTACTGTATGATAAATACTTATAGGTATGCGAAGTATACATGTACACATTAGTAACAATGATAAATTAATAAGACATCAAAGATAGCTAAAATGTATTAACCTGGTGGACAACACATGGCATAAACAATTAATGAAACATCTGGTTACAACACTTTTAGATCAAAGTATATAAAGGTACTTACATTCATTTTTATAACACTTTCACTATTTAACTATTTCACAATTTTACTATCACTTCACTGTTACACACAACTGGAGATCACACTTCGAGCAGAGCACAGAGTGGAATACGATACCATGTGATTTTGAGTCGGTCTTTTATATGGAGAGGGAGTATTGTTTCCTTGCAGACAAGATCCAACATGTTTCGACTTTCACCTTAAATGTTCCGTTGAATACGTAATATCAGGTAATGTGAATAATGGGAACCGTAATTATTATGACAATGAGAAGACCCAAAGGGTTTTACCTAGAATTTGAGAAAGGTATGGTGTATTGTAACGATTGCTTTATCTATAATAAACAATGCCCGTAATGCGTAAAGGGCGACTATTAAGTAATTTTAAACGGCTTTTAAGTAGAAACACGAGTTAATAGAAATACGAGACAAAGACCTTTGCATCCTTCAAATAAAAAAGGGTCGCCGATAGAAAGTAGAAAGTCAATAACACAACGAAACAGGGAAAATGTTGCTTTATCTATCATAAACAATGCTCGTAATGCGTAAAGGGTAACTATTAAGTAATTTTAAACGGCTTTTGCGTAGAAACACGAGTTAATAGAAATACGCGACAAAGACCTTTGCATCCTTAAAATAAAAAAAAGGATCGCCGATAGAAAGTAGAAAGTTAAAAGCACAACGAACAGGGAAAAAGTACAAGCTTAAGGGAACCGTAGACCATGAACAAATTCGTGGTTCATACCTACCTCGCGGGTGATATGAAACGAATTCCGCGGACGATATAATTTTTATTCGCGGTTGTTATCAAAGTAATCCGCGGTCGATATCAAATTAATCCGCGGTAGGTATCAAGTTAATCCGCGGTAGGTATCAAATTAATCCGCGGTAGGTATCAAATTAATTCGCGGTAGGTATTAAAGTGATCCGCGGATTTATTCGCGGGTCCCGCGGGCCGAATCTGGAGCAATCGAAAACGTCGGCCATTAGCCGCCGGAGCGCCGCGGACCGGCCGTCGAACCTGCTCCAGTATCGGTGAATCCCTTACTACTGCTGTCACGCATACTAGCTTAAGAAAAATTGGCCTGTTTGTTTTAGTTTCATTGTAGCGCGTCACTCTATCTAGGTATATAATTAATCAAAGCTGGTGGTAGAGTAATAATTTAAAAATAATAATTTTATTAATCTAAATAATGTTTAACATTTTATGGATTCGAATAAATGATTTCATTTCATTTCATTATATTGTACTCGTATTTACCTCTGCTAACATCATGCCAACAATCGAAGGTGAATAATTTCACAAACAATCCCGGTTTTACTTTTTTTTTATCATTGTGTAGTTTAGTGCGAATATGGCGAGTGCGTGATTGTATTTCTGACGGTAAGCAAAAGTGTGATGTTTTTATGAATGGCAATTAGTGCCGATGTCGACAGAACCCGCTGCGACGAATTCTCTTATACAACCTGTCAAAGGACATGTCCAAAAACGGGCCTAAAATTCTAACCAACTTGTAACTCAAGGTACTGGATGGTGTTGCTACTGTTTCTGGGCGGTCATATCGCTTACCATCAGGCGAACGGCATGCTCGCCTCGTCAGAGCTAGGCCTTACATAGACCTCAGGTGACATTTCAATTGTCAAATGGATTGGCTAGTCCACTGGCGACCTGACTCAAGCTTCTCGACGTTTCCTTTAATAATCAATTCGTAATTGGTGCCTGTGACATATAAATTAACATTCCAGGCCAAATCCGTGAGAAATACAAACGAATGCTGGAGACGTACCGTGACGCCCGGGACCGGTTCACAAACCGGACCCAACTTCAAGGACCAGGGGTCAGGACGTTCAGGCCTCTCCACTACATCATCAGCATGGAGCTGGTACACATGCGGGAGGTGGATATAGACAAGCTCATCCACGTGCTGGAGGCGATACCAAAGAAGATCCTGGCGAAGGGCTCCAAGCCATTCTTTAAAGATAAGGTTAAAAATGATACGTTGCGGAATGGTGATTTTGGTATGTATTGCTCGAATTTGAGATAGCGGCGATAGCCTAGTTGGGAGTGGAACGGACTGCCGAGACGAATGTCCGCAGGTTCAAAACGCAAGGGCACACAGCTCTGACTTTTCTAAAAATTCTGTGTGTATTCTTTGTGAATTATCGCTCGCTTTAACGGTGAAGGAAAACATCGTGAGGAAACCTGCATACCTGAGAAGTTCTCTGAATTTCGAAGAGATGTGAAGTCTGCCAACCCGCACTAGGCCAGCGTGGTGGACTAAGGCCTTAACCCTCTCAGTTGTAGAGGAGGCCCGAGCTCAGCAGTGGGCAGTATATAATACAAGGCTGGTATGGTATGGTATGGCTCGAATTTGTCATGGTATTATTGTTGTGTGGAGGCAATTGTCAGAAGTAGGTACATTATAGTCCTTTATGCCTTGAAAACGGAATTTAAGGCGGACGGAGCCACGGACAACGGGTAGTAATAACGAAAATAGAAGTTATTTGATGTAATAACTATATTAACCACACTCGCCTTTTAACCCCAAAGGAGTATGCAGAGGCCAGAAGCGCTAGTGCACCCACTTTTGCCGTGCTTATTCCGACCCATGATAGGGAAAGAAAGAAAGAAACATTTATTCGCACAATATATTGGGACGCCCACAAACAATTAACAAAAAGATAATACATATTACACAAGGTATGTGGGCAACGTGCATCCCATGATACTGTCGAAAAGGATCCAGTTCAGCATAAAATGCCAGGCAAGGTGTGCCTGGCGCTGGTTTTCAACTGGAACCCTCACTTAATGGATAGTGACTCACGGATTCACTATCCATTATCGTTATGCACGATATGGCGATAGGGGGCGAGCCTATCGCCATATCGTGCATAACTAATCAAGCATAAATCGCTGAATAGCCTAGGATTGACATATTGTCTTTTACCCTGAACAAAATGAGTAGTGAGACTTTTACAGACACACATATACAAATCGGTCATAAATAAAATAAGTGTTCTAATATCGAGTATAAATAAATATTTTTAGAAACCAAACTAGCGCTGCGAATCAAGGAAGAAGAGTTGAAGAGCAAGTACAGAGATGAATACACGATGAAGAGACTCGGAATCAACAAGACAGGCTGGGCTTGGGACATCTATTCTATATAGTGGAGAAATAAAACGTTGTTTAGAAAGTTCGTTTTTTTTGGACTGGCGCTTATCTCAAACCAGTGTGAACAGTCACCCACATAAGTAGCTGAAATTCAAAACTTGAAATCGCTTATACACTTTTGTTTACCAAATTGTTTTTGTTCACAAACATTAAATTTAAAGCATTTACTTTAATTCCACCTCCACTATACCAGCCCTGTATTATATACTGCCCACTGCTGGGCACGAGCCTCCTCGCAGTATATAATACAGGGCTGGTATGGTGATATGGTATTGCTATAAAGTAAGTTAATATTAGCTTTACTCAATGTCCATGACTTCAATTTCACCCAGGATAAATCAGGAAATGTTTCACGAGGATAGAGCCAATAAAACACAGAAGTAACAATACATAATAACTTTATTAAACATACGATTTTACCAGCGACCATACAGCCTCAGTCCCTGGGATTTACCAATAATAATCAATTTCCCACCCATAGTCAATCGGCCACCATTTGTTATACTTCTTCTTCTCCACAGGAGAATACGTCTTGATTTTCGCCTTCAAAAACAGTTCTCTCATCTGCTGCATTTTCTTCTTTTCGAACTTCATTTGCATCTTTCTCTGTCTCTCGTTGTCTTTAATCCATTGCTCGTGGCGCATGATCTCCTCCAAATCCACTTGTGTTAGCATCTCTCGGAACTCCTCCATGTAACTGGAAAGGTGTTCAATGGAATTAACACGAATGAATATTATACACAAAAGAGGGATCCCCGAAGAGGTAGGCAGAGGCGCAGCTAGTGCACCCACTTTTGGCCGTGAGGGAGCGAACCTATCGCCATATCAGGCACAAATTCCAGACCCCGGGCTGATACTGAGTAGAAAAACCAAATATCACTTGGCCGGACCCGGGATTTGAACCCGATACCTCAGCGTGATAGTGGTATCGCGCACGCAATACAGCAGAAACAGTAGTGGTACCGTGGCATTTAGCTGAATGGGAGGCCCATTGTTGGTACAATAATTGCTTTTTTTTTTAACTTTATAATAATCCCTTCCCTTCCTAGCCGAATTCGGCCACGGCGGCCAATCTCGACAGAGATCAGCCAGGTACGCAGGAGATATTAGGTATAGTGCACAAGTGTGTGCGCAATACACAAGTGCACTCGCTATTTCTTCACTCTCATAGTCCGGTGAGACGGCGATCCGACATGACCGGAGAGGGATCAGGCGCAGGACCAACGGCTTTACGTGCTTTCCGAGGCACGGGGGTATCACACCGCCAACTTCCTGACTCCGAGCTGCGACTGAGTAATTTTTAAGATGAAAAAAAACCCATTCGCAATTTCTTTGGCCCGACCCGGGATTCGAACCCAGGACCTCGGCGCGCAAATCGTACTCGTAACGCGTACGCATTACAACTACGCCACCGAGACAGTAACTTTATAGTATGAGATGTGTGTTTGTTTTCCGTGTGCAATATTGTACCGATAATAAACTTCTTTCTTTCCTTCTTTCTTTCTAGAGGCAAAAAAATACTATACCTATATTTCTTGGGTATTTCATGAGCCATGTTTACAAGATGGAAGATTTCGAAATACAACTTCTGAATCAACTCTGTTCTCTTCAATGTGGCGTAGACGGAATCCGCTTTGGACTCTATCGGTCTTTTGACGTGTTCCACCATCTTCTTGTATCTAGAAGGAGTTTGTATTTTAAATGCAAGTGAACGATTGGATTAATAAAGGAGATGGTTGCTTTTTGTATGAGTGCTGGGCCTCAAAATCTAACCAGGCTAAAACTTTATGGATAAGGGGCAAAATATAGATCTTGGATCCATTAAAAAAATATTTTTAGACCCCACCATTTATAACAAACTTTTTTTTTAAATGTTCATTGTAAGTGTAGTTTTTAAGCAACATAAAATTCATAAATCTCGAAATCGGAGGACTTTAAAATTATATGATTTCTTGCAAAGGCCTAGTTTATGGGAGCATTATGCAAATATCTTAATATATATAAATCTCGTGTCACAATGTTTGTCCTCAATGGACTCCTAAACCACTTAACCGATTATAATAAAATTCGCACACCATGTGCAGTTCGATCCAACTTGAGAGATAGGATAGTTTAAATCTCAAATTATAGTCGCAATTTTAATTTATTGCTAATTATTTGTCTGTTATTATTTGACAGTCACAATTATCTGTTAACTCCAAATGATTCTAACAGATGTCGATACCTTTCGACTGGGTTGAGTAAGTAATCAATAGATGGCGCTGCTATGGTAAATCTACGAACGTGTCATATAAGCTACGGGTAGATTATGTATACTTTTTATACCGGGAAAATATAAAGCGGGACTTTTATACCGGGAAAACTCATTCACGCGGGCGGAGCCGCGGGCAAAAGCTAGTATATTATAAAGTATCGTGGTTAGAATTTTAAGCCCGTTTTTGGACATGTCCTTTGATAGGAAGTTATACAACGTTGGGACGAATAAGGCGCTCGCATTGGTAAGCATGACTTCTAACCCAAACGGCAATAACACCATCCAGCAAGTTCTCTGAAACTGAACGTATTTCGATGAAGTTTGGTTTGGAGATAGTTTGAGACCCTCAGAAGGATATAGGCTACTTTTGATCCCGGGAAAACATAAAGCGGGTCTTTTATCCCGGAAAAACTATTTCACACGGGCGGAGCCGCGAGCACGTAATAATATTAAAATATATGGTGTGTGTGTGCGTGTGTATACAGAAACGTACATAAAGCTGTAAGCAAAACCAATTATAGAAAAAAGCCTAATTAGATTCGTTCTTACCTCTCAATAATCTCTCCCATAACGTACCCCTGCTCGTAATAAGGAGATTCTTCGAACATGAACCGCATCGGGTTCATTTCTGCACTCCGTTTCTCAGCGTCTTCGTAGTACGTCCTCATGATCTCGAGGAGTCGGTTGGGCACCAGCGCGCTCATTTCATACGCTCTGTACTTTTCATCGTGGAAGCTTTGGTCTGGGCGAGACGGGGCGGGAAAGACTGCAGTAGGAAGAGACAGTTTTTATCGTTTTTTTTGTCTATGTACGGGTTGTGTGTGTGCGTGTGTGTGTGTGTGTGTGTAAGTGTGTGTGACTGAAAGGAAGAAATTTGCTGGTTACTGGTGTTGGAATATTTATACCCGTTCTGATACCGACTACGGTATGCAATGCAATCAGCCCTGTATTATATACTGCTCACTGCTCAGCACGGATCTCCTCTACTACTGAGAGGGGTTAGGCCTTAGTCCACCACGCTGTTACCATGGTATGCAAGGTGTAAATTCCTCTATAGCAAGTCACGTGAGTGTGTTTCGGCATCAGCTTGTGTACATGCGTTTTCGAACAGGCATATTTTATTCCACTGGTGAGGGATATCGACTCTACATCAGTCTATACTCTGTAAACGCCACACTACTTACAGTTGCAGTAAAGTCACTTGGCCAAGATCATATAAAAAAAATCTCATGCTTTTCTCCTCGATAGGTTATAAGTAAATTTTTATAAACGTCTCTGTCAGAATTTTAAAGCGAGTAACGAATACACTGCCACAGCGATACCAAATTATTACTTTATAGCTATTGCCCGCGGCTCCGCCCGCGTGAAAGAGTTTTTCTGGGATAAAAGTACCACTTTATATTTTCCCGGGATAAAAAGTTGCCTATGTCCTTTCTCAGGCTCTAGACTATCTGTGTACCAAATTTCATTTAAATCGGTTCAGTAGTTTTGGCGTGAAAGCGCGACAGACAGAGTTATTTTCGCATTTATATTAGTAAGGATTCTTCTACTTACAGAGTAAAATGAAAAGAGAAAACGCCGTCCATAGGTCGTACTTAAAGAAAACAGTAATTTTAAATCTTGCCGCCATATTATGTATTCTAAATTCAAAAATTATCTCATTTTAACTTATATCAAAATGTTTGAGTGGATATCTTTTTTTATAAAACCGACTACTTTTTATAACAATGTTCCTTGTGTATACATTATTTTATTTTTATTCGAGAACCAGGCGTGAACTCAGGAGGTTTAGGAGGTCAAAACGCATTAAATTATTTATAAAAAACTTATTAACAAAAAAAAAATTTATTTGCTAAAGTTTTGTTTTCATTCACAAACATAAAATTTAAAGCATTTGCTTTTAATCACACGAAGAAAAAAATGTTTCAAATAAGCTAAAACGTTATAGGCGATGACGGTATACGGTATAACGATAACGGTAAAGTCGATTTGATATTTTGAGTTTGTTCAGCGTTTATGTGGCTGACTGTACATATTTTTTTTTTATCTTTGTACAAAGGCGGTAAAAAAAGCTAGTATTATCTATACTAATATTATAAAGCTGAAGAGTTTGTTTGTTTCAACGTGCTAATCTCAGGAACTACTGAAACGATTTTGAAAGTTCTTTCACTAATAGGAAGCTACATTACTCCTGAGTGCTTTGTTACGCTAAGCTACATTACTGCTGAGTAACTTTTTGTCCCAGAAAAACTTTTCCACGCGGACGGATTCGCGCGCAATGCTAGTATATTATAAATTATCATTAAACCAAGTTATTTAAAGCACTCGATGATATCTCAAATCCGGCTCTGGCAACGTGCATTGCTAATTTCATACTCAATGGTTCTTGATATGAATAGGCAATTAATTTGAAGTGTTACAACTTGTTGTGTTTGAACTTCGGCGGTAGCCTAGTTGGGAGTGGAACGGAGCGTCGAGACGAATGTCCGCAGGTTCAAAACCCAAGGGCACACACCTGACTTTTCTAAAAAAGTTATGTGTGTAGGTATTCTTTGTGAATTATCGCTCGCTTTAACGGTGAGGGAAAACATCGTGAGGAAACCTGCATACCTGAGAAGTTCTCTGAATTTCGAAGGTATGTGAAGTCTGCCAACCCGCACTAGGCCAGCGTGGTGGACTAAGGCCTAAACCCTCTCAGTTGTAGAGGAGGCCCGTGCTCAGCAGTGGCCAGTAGGTACCTATATAATACAGGGCTGGTATGGTATGGTTACAACTTACGTAAACACAGTGTTCGTTGTCTTTTTTTATAATAATACCTGAGTGCCTTGGTGACGTAGTTGTATTACGACTGCAGTGCTGAGGTCTCGGGTTCGATCCGCGGGTCGGGCAATCTGATATTGGGTTTTTCTACTCAGTATCAGCTCGAAGTCTGGAATTGTGACCGATATGGCGATGGGCTCGCCCCCTATCACATCATGGGACGGAATACGCACGGCGAAAAGTGTGTGCACTAGTTGCGCCTCTGCGTACCCCTTCGGGGATAAAGGGCGTGAGTGTGTGTGTGTAATAATAATACCAGTCCTGTATTATGCAGGGTCATTTTGACATTGCGTTACTAAATAAAACCCAATACTTATCTCCTGGAAACTAACACTTTCCATTAAATTGTTTTGTCCATAGAAGTAAAATAAAAACATGGAAGTTTCGAACAAAATACATATCAATAAAAAGTAACTTTAAGTTTACACGCCCTAATGCCACTACTTAGTACGGGTTGGCAGAATTCACAAACCTTTGAAATCATTTTGGGAGAATTCTAAGGTATGGAGGTTTCCTCACGATGTTTTCCTCCACCGTAAAGCGGACGATAATTGATAAACAATACTCATTTTACTTCGAACTCAGAGGTGCGTACCCTTGGGTTTTGAATCTACGGACATTCGTCTCGGCAGTCCGTTCCACTCCCAACTAGGACTTACGACAATATGGCTTGTATAATCTTTCCTTTCTGCCAAGGTATAAGAACAAATAATCATGCACACAAAAACTGATTTATTTCTCAGATTATTGTGCGTAAACCAGAATGTTTTAAGATTTATTTATGTTTTCAAGACTACACGTATGTGTTTCACTGTGACATAGCTTAGGCGAGGCGTGATGGGAGGCGGGGGGGGTCTCGGCCCGCCTCAAGGAGGCAGCAAAATGTCTAAAATAAATCCTTTTGAAACTTTTTTTTTTTTTTTAATGGCATTTGTGTTCACATTTTGCCAATGTCAAGTTTGAGTTGTCTATTTTATTATCTGTAGTATGTCGAAGTAAAGCAGTGGCTACCTTACCAAGACTTTATCGAAGAGTTTTGGCGGCAACAAAAAAACACTTGATTAGCACGATTATTTCAATTCACTTCATTTGAGCTCTTTAATAGAACTATATTGGATAATATACCACCATAATTAAGCAATATAACACTAAGTATCACCAAAATAATGAATTAAAACAAGAGCACCTCATGACACTTCCAAGTTCCCGCCAAAACTCCCCCCATTTGAAACTTTGTCCTTTTATATTTACTCGCTCTTAACAGGGGCGGATTTGATACGTTGGCTGCCCTAGGCCTACGTAAGATTGCCGCCCCTCTATGTGCTGTAAAGCATTAAAAATTAAATAAACTATAGAAATTAAATTAAAATGGAAAATAACGATAGTCAGTAAATGATTTAATTATCTCAATCAGTGTATTTCAGATACTGATTCTTACCATTTCTATTTGTGAGTAACAATGAATCGTTATTCACAAATTGTCTTTTGCCTGGCTTTCTGAGCAGCGAATTTGTTTATCAAATCATCACAATCTAAAGACCAACTGTGATTCCATGCAGAGGATAGCCAGAGCGTTCAAACTGTCCTCAATTTTCGACCGTAAATATATTTCACCCGCCGCAAACACGACCAAATTTTGCCACCCCCTAAATTTTGCCGCCCTAGGCCCGGGCCTACTCGGCCTATAGGGAAATCCGCCCCTGGTACTTAAGGGTAGGACGCGTGGAGTTTTTTTTGTTTTGTTCAAATGTTTTTTGCTCTCGTGCCTAGGGGCGATGAATTTTGGCTCCGCCCGGGCGACACACCCACGCTACGCCACTAGCTGCACATTCAATGTCGTTGTTACATTGAAAGTAACAGTTTTTTGCGGTATAAGAACATGGCACGTCCTTTCTAAATGGTCTAAGGAAAACAACCAGTCTATTTCACTCGTATGTATTCGGTTTTGGCAATTCTTTGAAAGAAAACACATATTACCATTAGTTAAATATACATTTATTCGAAATTACAATATCTAATTACTTTATCACACAAATCATAAAGCCCATCGTAAACGACTTGCACTCTAACTCATTCCACCTATGTCAGTACACGTAAGCAGACAGCTGGTATCATCAAAATTTAAAAAGTAACGTCAAAGGTGATGTCCGCTTTTTGTATGGGTGCTGGGCCTCAGAATCTAACCAGGCTCAAACTTTAGGCATATTAAAGAGCCAAATAAGGATCTTGGATCCATTAAAAAAATTTTTTAGACCCCTCCGTTTATAACTAACTTTTTTAAAAACGTTAATATTAAGTGTAATTTTTACGGATAATAAAATTGCACAAATCTCAAAATCGGAAGTCTAATTTTTTTTTTTATGGCATTGAATGACGTGACGAGCATGCCGTTCGCCTGATAGTAAGCGATACGACCACCCACAAACAGTAGCAACACCATCCAGCACCTTGAGTTACAAAGTACTGTGTGAAATTCCACTGCGCTCGTCATCCTGAGCCATAAGATGTTAAATCTCACTGTGTCCTGTAGTTACACTGGCTACAATGTCCTTCAAACCGAAACACAACAATGCATGCACACTGCTGCTTGGCGGTAGAAATAGACATTGCGGTGGTACCCACCCAGACGGTCTCTTACATATGAGAGACTTACCACCAGTAAGTTAAACGATTTATGGTAAAATGCTAGTTTTTAGGATTTCTATCCAAATATATATAAACTGTCTTGGTTAGAATTATAGGCCCGTTTTTGGACATGTCCTTTGAATATCGCAAACACACAAAATGTTCTGTCAAATTTAAAATTCGAACAGCGACACTAGCGCCAACTGACAACTTACGTCTATTGACCTCACGAAGAAAAAACCGCCCACGCCAACTGATAAAAGCGTGCGACGCAACAATACGTCATGTCCGATCGGACGCCATTTTGTAAACATAAATAAGTCACGTTTGCATGCTTGTACCTTCGAAACTTAAAATCATCAGAATTGTGTCGGTAGATAGGTCATTGATCAAATTATGTATAAAAAAACTTATATGCCTATTCCTGCTCTGATATTTTCAATCACCTTTTATAAAGAACGAATGTTTTAGATTCTGACAGGTTCTTTGTAGAAGATACGGTACAATTGCAAAATTATTCGTCCTTTATTTATCTGACGAATGGAAAATAACGCAGTAAATTTAATGTTGTTTTATTCGTGTGTTAATTGATAAATGAACAAGGCTCATACAAAATGGAAGACTGTTAGGTTCAATTACAAATTAAAAATATATTTATTAGGCGGATAGCTGAACAAGGATTTTGATGTACAGTACTCGACAGGAAATATTATACATACATCGCTCTTTAGAGATACAAAACTCCGAAATATATTGTTTTTTAATATGCAGACCAAAAGCCAAGCTAATTTAGCTTAACTAGCTAACTTTAGCTTAGAATAGCTGAGAAAATTACACATAGTTCATAGCTAAACTAAGCTTAGTTCTTGGTCACCAAATTTAATGTTGTTAGAAAGAGATAATCGATTAGATTCGGATTCGTAGAGCGCCATCTCACTCACACCTATGCGTTGATTAACTGCCTATTTCTATAGCTCGACGTGTAATATTAACTGCCAATTACTATACATAATTCAAGTGTTTACCTTTCATAATGAGTTAATTTATCAAAGAACTAATAAGTAAAGATTCTTTGTGATGGCGGTTAATAAAGGATATTATGTTTTTTAAATTATTTCGCTTTTGTATTGCATGTCCTCTTTTTTCAAATAGTACTTCCGAAAGTTACCGCTAGATGGCGTTATATCACAATTATGCGTTTATAGAACACAATATTTTCTGATTATTGTTAAAACATAGATAAAATATTGGAATAATTTGTAGTCATCAATAGGCGCTCTTGACGTTATAAAAACGAATACAAAACACTATTTTTCAAATTGCATTAAGTTTCAATTTAATGACTATACCGTGGCGCCGCCTTGGTGGCAATAAAAAAGAAATTTCTTATTCTCCTACCTTATTTTTATAGTATTTTATTCAACACTATTTACAATATGGGAAGATTTTTTTATTATATGTAATAATAATGTAGATAATTTCCCATGTTTTGCTTTACAATTACCTTCTTTTTCTATATTCACTCAATTTTCACACACTTTTCATTCTTATTCAATACTATAACACATTTCGACCCCGATTCTTTTAGAATCTTTAAATCATATCGATTTCTTAACATTTACAAGACTAGACTAACCATTTTCGACTCTATAGCCACCGTTAACCTTTTTTCAACACTAATTTAATGCCATTAAAATCCAAAATCGATTCTCAATAATACCATTCGTCAAAGAAACTGTACAATTTGCGTTTCAAAGAGAATCCATTATTTATTTGGCCTCTAAGGCGGCGCCACATGATTATAAGAGATATTTCCACTGAACACAATGACATTTACGGCCTTATTCATAAACAGTTTAAAAACCTATTTTAGTTATCGAATGTTTTGTTTTCTTCGAACGAATTTTGAATTGAGTTTGAAAAAAGAAGACAAAACATTCTATAACTAAAACAGGTTTATAAACTGTTTATGAATAAAGTCGTTAGTGTGTAACCGTTAATTTGAATAATGACATTGACACCAATAAAATCATTAATTATCTATGGTTCCACAACAGCGACATCTAGTGGCTAAATTATTTGTTACCTATTATTGAAAAATAAATAAGTAATAACTAAATATAAGGTTTTGTCTTCAATTATCACTCGACCTTGACCTTGGATGAAAGAACCTAAGACTGACAGCTAGCCTAACATCAATCATTCAACATTTTCTTTTCGGCCACTTTTTTATCCATTTACCAATTCTTGCCTACATACACGATCTGCCCACAATATTGAATATGCCTAACCTTATTTAAACAGTTGCCACCTTAGACCATCTAGAAAGGACGCGCCTTGTGCTTTATGTCGCGAACAAAAACTTCTATCACTTTGAAAGTAATTACTACAGTGGACAGTATACAATACAGGGCTGATTGAAAGTTGCACCTGCACAGAAGGTGCAACACTTACTATACTCTTTTGTTTCATTTTGATCGCACACAATCATAAACACTTGTCGGTTTACGCACATTAAAATAGTTTTTATAAACGTGTGCATAAGCATTTGCTCTTATACTTTGGGCAAAAAGAAAGATCATACAAGGCGCGTCCTTTATACATTGTCTAAGATTGCCACACAATCTTTCGTTCCGTTCGTTCAACATTCGCTTGGCCAGATTCGGCCATGACCTGTCAATTAAGCGGACATCGTTTTATACGCAGCGGCGGATGTTATAGTAAAAAAAAATGACAGCTATCAAAATACCGAATAGTGATTTGTTAATATTTCAATATATCAATTCCTTTCGGTATAACACTTCATTAACTTCACACATTTTTTTCTCTATCTACGCTATATTCATTTCCATTCGTACTCTTCCGAGATTAAAAGTAGCCTATTATTATAGATGTCAAACAACTTCACCCAGTAGGCGGGGCCTGAACGGAACGCAGGAGGCGAAAGTTGTCTGTGGGCTTAGAATTTGGCAATAATACACGACACGACTCCGTGTCGTTTTATTGGGATTGGGTGAGTGACTAACGTGACTGAAGTATTGGTCTCTCGATCAATCACAATCAAAATTAAACTACATCGTCTTAGTTAAGTTTATTGGAGACATTCTAAGCACACTGATCAACCAATCGTTCGTTCGATACGCCACGCCGTGGCTCCCCACTCTCTTCCCGCGGATATCTATAAGCGATGGGTCAAGATGTTTGGCGACACCTATAATCAATGACATGATCTATCCACGTGCCAAATTTCATCCAAATCCTTTCAGTGGTTTCATCTTCACTATCTTTTCTATTTCCAATAAGTGAGCTATTGTATTATTGATAATTCGACATTTTATTTTTTATCTATGGCACTTTGTAACCTATATGCAGTTTCAATAATAATAAATAAATAGTTTACTCCATATGAAACCCAATAACTTTGTCTTCAACCATAACTTTCAACTTTTAACCTTTGACTCGTCAACGCCCGCGGCGGACACCGGTGTCCGGGTATATAGGGCAACCACGTATATATCTATATATAAGCGGGCGTTTAAGGATTAACCTTCACAATAAAGCCTTTCAAATAAACGCATTACAGTCCATTCGTTTAGAAAATAAGTACCTACCATACAACAGTCAACATTTCGTGGCACATAGTGCAATACAGCGTAAATGACGAAAACGTTAAGTAACTAACAAACAGTTCATAAACCTATTTTAGTTATCGAATGTTTTGTTTTTTTCGAACGATTCTGAATTGAGTTTATCTAGTAAATGTAGTTATGAATCTAGTTTTTGGTCTACAACGCACATTATGCATCGGTAAAGTATTTGAAATAAATATAGGCGGTAAACAGTTCGTCCTATAAAACTATAACAGTCGATATCAATAAAGGATCGTGAACCTATCATTCGATCGATCGAAAATTAGATCAATATAAGTAAGCTTTGACATGCGCGGATGAGTTATTTTTAGTTTATCCTCAGATCGATCGGAAGATAGCGGTTGATCCTTTACCGTCGTTTTCAATAACGCTTTATACGATCCATCGTGAAAATGGACCAATGAGAACATTTTGTTTTTTACATGCTTACATGATTTATTAACATTGGTTTATTCTCGTGATCAGATCGAAGATTGGGATCATTTATTGAAAACGGCGTTTAGTGCTATCGGTCGTAAACCCATCTACCGACACAACTTCACGCTATATCCTTCACGTAGCAGACAGAACAATAAATTCGCCGAAAACTTAAACGGAAGCAAAACTTCGCAGTTTACACCCTAATTTAAAACTGGTCAAACACATTTCGTGTTAAAAAAAAATACATAATTTATAAATACTCTAAGTATGAATGCGTTTTAAATATCAATTTTACTTTAAAATATGACTACAAGATATAAAAACATGATTAACGAAAAATTTCAGACTGTATTCATTTAATACAACTTTAGGTTATCTTAAGACTACATTGTATAATATGTGTAGTTGTTTGACTAAAATTTATAAATGTAGCCAATAGACTACACACTATAATCAATAGTTTCTTGTATGTAAGACGAGAATATTTTAGACAAATGTTTTTTACTGAGGTATCATGCAAATTTCGCTTCAATTTTCTAAAAGTTAATATAATGAATTTTATGAATAAACATTGAATAGAAGTTCGTAAACGAGAAATTTCTTTTATATTATCGGCTCTGATTTATAAACCGCCAATAAACGACCTGAATAGCTTTTCAATGCATCTCGGAAAAGGACCAAAGAATAGATTTTTGACTTGCTTACAAATGATTTATTTTGATTGGTTTATTCTTGGAACCGGATCAAAGATTGAGATTGTGATCGTTTATTGAAATCAGCGGTAAGTCTTTCTGAATAATTTAGTCTCTAGAGTGTAGTCATAAGACTACAATAAGATCTATGTATTATAGTATTTATATATATTTTTTTAGTTTATTATACGAAACTATATAATTGTATAAATGGATATTATATTATGATTATGAATAAACATTTGTTTTCGCATGATAATAACCCCAAAGAAATGCACAACAAGTTAACATTTTCAATTGTAATTTAAATTTTATAACAATAAACATACGACCAGGAATATAAAAGAACCTATGTTGTGGTAAAATGTGGAACTAGTTTCTTGTACTGACAACGTTAACTTTATAACGTAAAAGCGAAAGTGGCGGCCCCACTGCAGGCATTTTTCTGGTCAGGCTATACTATATAAGGGAGATAAGGATAATGGATATAGGAAAGTCTCTATATTTGTTAATCTATGCAATCTATTTGTTAATCAACCCTATATTATATACTGGCCCACTGCTGAGCACAGGTCTCCTCTACTACTTGTAGGGGTTAGGTCTTAGTCCACCACGCTAGCCTAGTGCGGTTTGGCAGACTTCACATACGTTCGAAATTCTTATGGAATATTCTCAGGTAGGTTTCCTCACGATGTTTTCCTTCACCGTTAAAGCGAACGATAATTGATAAACAATACACACGTAACTTCGAAAAGTTAGAGGGGTGTGCCTTGGGCTTTAACCCTCTCGACATTGTCTCGGCAGACCGTTCCATTCCCAACTAGGCTATCGTCCAATTTTCCTGCTTCCTGAGAGCAAAATCTACTATTTTGACCATAGACCAGCGAATTTGTTCTAAACGGCACCGTTCACCGTTTTTATCTTAGTATGCAGTTCCCAGAGATAATTTTTATCAAGCGAAAATAAAGTATTGATTTAAATGAATTATTATTTTTAATGTAATTTGGATTTTTGAGATTATTTAAATAAAATTGATATTTAAAACTTGTTTTACATGCATCAGACAATAAAAAAAACAAGATATCAATTCGATAAATCGACTTCTATGATGTTTTAACACTTAATTAGCTTTTATATAGTTTTTGAATTTAATACATAGATGCGGTTTATCAACGGCCACGACGACTTTTAGTCGCGCGACTAAGACCCGCTGCGATTAAAAGTCGACCGACAATTGCAAACTCCGCCAAAACGCCTTAACTATTATAAAGTTCTGAACATGAATTTTCAAACGATTATCTGTACATATTATAATTAATATTATTTTTTCCCATTGTTTCTATACAAGTACAGTACAAAAGTCCGTATTTTTTTCAATTTCAATTAATTTATAGCATTATTCGAAGACAATTCCAAAAAAGACACATTACAATTTGTTACACGTTTATGATTTTTAAGAACGCACGTTAAATACATACATTAAAAAACAACTTCTCAGTCCGTAATGTTCACCAGTCGACTAAAAGTCGACAACGTTTTGAGATCACAATAAAATCGCATCGGTTATGCGGCCTTTAATTTTAGTATAGTGGACTTATGCATAGGTATGCATATATCCTAAAAATAAGTTTTATTTTGATAAACTTAGCGTTCATATTTCATTGACGCTATCACAATACACGAGTCTTCATAAATATTCGAAACATAAACGCTACATTTATCAAAATAAAATGACAATAAAAAAAGACTTGCTCATATTCGTCAGTGCTTATTATCATTGGCTATTAAAGTTCACATAATATTTAAAGTATAAAACAACCATATGAGGAGTCGAGCAAACAGCTCACTTGACGGGAACCGTGACGCTCATAAATCATTATCCAAACTTTGAATTACACAACACTGCGGTCATTACGAAATATTAGAAGTAAAGTCTAATAATTATAATTACACTGATTATTTTTGACATATTGGAACTGAATCTTTTATACAACAAAATGGCTTAGAATGAGGCAAAAAGACGCAACTCGTCGAAGTAGTTTAATTTTGATGTTTGTGATTGGTAGAGAGACCAATACGTCAGTCACGTGTTAGTCTCTCAACCAATCCCAATAAAACAAAACGGAGTCGTGTCGTGTTTTCTTAACACATTCTAAGGCCACTGATTTCATTAAGGTACCAATTGATATGCTGTGGATATAAATAAGACTCAACGACACGCACGCCAAAAATATACAGTTACTATTAATAGAATTTAATAAGCAAGAAAATCGTGCGATTTTTTGTCGCAGTGTCTGAAATGTTAATTTCTATGTTATATGAATGTGTATTGCATTCTTAAGTGAATTTTAATAAGTTTTTAAAATTAATATACAGTACAAAATAGTCCACTATACATAAAAATATGAGGCTTAATTTTTACTTATTTAAGTTTATGTCCTTTGATTGCCACGATATTTTAAGGATTGTTTTTAAATTTTAAGTGATGAAAATTTCTATGCCAAGCTCAAAACCGTAAGTTTAGAGTTTAGACTTAAATATCTCTCGACCTACAGTTCAAGAAAAACAATATAATAAACCTCAAGTAAGAAACTTATTCCAAATCGAAAACCAATCATTCTTTTTTTTCCCATAGTTCTTTTCCGAAAAACGTCATTTTCCTAACCAACATTCGGAAATGACTATATTTAAAAAAGCTAGAAACCTTTTTTTTTAATATAAAAAAGTTGCCTTTGTGATACGAAACAATCACGTCCCAAAAAAATATCAAATGATAAAAACGTGGTTGTAGACGTTTTTATTTTTAATATGACGTCACCGGTATTAAAATGTGCGCGTATAAGAAAGATAGCAAGATATCCTTACGCGCTTCAGCTGCATCATATCGATGTTTAAAATATAAATTACTTAATTTTCAAGCCATTAAATGATTTTTTTTCCACATAACGATGTTTTTTATTTGATATTGCATATCTATGCTTAATATTATAAAGCTGAAGAGTTTGTTTGTTTGTTTGAACGCGCTAATCTCAGGAACTACTGGACCGATTTTGAAAATTCTTTCACTAATAGGAAGCTACATTACTCCTGAGTGCTACTTTTTATCCCGGAAAAACTTTTCCACGCGGGCGGAGCCGCGCGCAATGCTAGTATTACATATACAAACCCAATCAATAAACTACCCTATAACGTCACCGAATTTAAATAAATATTCCTTCAAATATTGTGACAGTCAAAAAATATTTTTCAATTCATATAAGGAAAATATGAAGTACTGGAAATTGAATAAAATAGTACGGTCAAAGAAAAACATTGCGAGACAACCCAAATACCTAAGAATTTCGAAGATATGATGTCATTTCGCACTACATCGTGGTGCACTAAGGCCTAAATCCCTCAGTAATTGACACCATGCAGCAATGCAAGTTATTTATTGTAATATACTGTCCGTATATTACAATAAATAACTGGTATAATATGGAGGGTAAAAGTAAGGAGGACCAACTCAGTATATTAAAAAAGTGTGTGTGTACTTATGTACACGCGTTAGAAGTTATACTTCCTTGGCGTAACAAGATAAAAAAAATTATCTTTCGCTTTATTCTACGTTCAAAATTCAAAAAAGGAGACTATAGCTAACTTCAAGGTGAATTCAAAAATGTTGACTATAGCTAACTTCAGGGTGTCAGTTTTTCGTGACGAAGTGCGCGCGCATCTTAAAAATTTACTCTCATCATTTTTCCCTAACGCGCCAAAAGAAGTATAACTTCAAAAAGTGTCCGTTGAAAGGGAGCCAATTCAGGTGGCGCCATAGTAGCAAGTGGAAAGATTTCAAAAACAGCGCCATCTATTAGAGAGGATACTAAATTAAGAAGGAAAGAAACTTTACTAAATTACATTTGTCTACGTAAATAGTTAAGATTTTAAATACTGCATATTTTTTACTACGCAAGTCACGAAAAATATTATATCAACCCAGCACACTTCACTCTGTTTAAAACTGCTATCTTCATATCATTTCCACTTCCTACACTAGCGCTATTTCGGTGAGTCTTCCAACAATAACTTGCTGTTTACAAGTGGACACTTTTTCAACTTGTCCCCTATACAAGACGGTCCTCCTTACTTCTACCCTCCATATGGTATAATTATATTATTTCAATAATGAAAAGTCCTTGATATTTAGTGTTTTTCGGGTAAATAATTACAAGGAATAGTATTTTTAGGCTGGCTAGCACAATGAATCACTAAAAATGACCAACGTTAAATATATTTTAATCATAGTGCTGTCTTTGTCAAGTCCTAATGGCTTCAAATATCCATCGTCCAAATTTTAAATATCCATATTGACCATATACAATATACTAGAGAATAACTTGTCCCTTAAATTACCTGTGTTACCACAATCAAGAAAATTAAAAGGTCTAAAAAACCTAATAACGAATATTGTTATTTATCATATTTTTTTCAATTTCCAGTACCATTTCCGGAACTTGATACGTTCGGTTACAATGTGTATCACCGGTGATTCATAACTTTGCAGGACTATGACAGGCGATCACCTAATTAGCATGGCAAGAATATAACCATGATGCGATTTGTTGATGAGGAAATGAAATAATTTTATTCGAACCCATAAAATGTTATACATTATTTAGATTCCGTCAATATAACTCTACCACCAGTTCGGAAAGTTCTCACCAGAGAATAACAGGCAAGAAACTAGTGTTGCTCTTTTCAAAATCAGTGCAAAGTATTCAAAGCATGAAGCAGAAAAAAAATATAGTTGAGTAGTTATTTACTGTATCCCAAGGACGAAAAATAATTATTTAAATTAATCACTTGGTGTAAGTTAACGTTTAAGTATTCCTCTATAGTAGTTTGACGAAACTATACGTCAAAAATAAGATTCGTACTGCCGAATGCCATACATTTTTTTCGGTTACCATGGTAACTAGACATACTATATTCAATATTTGCATGCGCTCAATGTTCACGCTGGCGTATTTTAGCTCCAAATAAGCTCATGGGGCGCTGTTCGAATTTCATACAATCCATGACACAAATCCACAACTTAGGCAAATAATCTTCTTCTTTAGAGACTTAATGGCTCCACCGATTCATCGATGATTTTGCCAATGCTAATCGTTAAAATTAATATTGAACCCAGGTTAAATGGAATAGTTATTTCAATTCTTGAAATAAAAACATTCGCAAAGAACTTTCGGCCCGAAGTTACCTACCATTAAAGCATTTAAAAGGAAACATAGGAATAGTAAAGAAAGCGAATTTATGTGTAGGCAAATTATTAAAAGTAACTGTTATCGTCAACTAAAATGGCCTTTAATGTTAAATGGCAAAGCAGATGTCCGCTTTTTATATGGGTAAAATCTTCATCATCTTCATCATCATCTGGATCTTGGATCCACTAAAAAAATATTTTTAAATCTAACTTTTTTAAAAACGTTCTTATTAAAGCAAAAAAAAATTACATAAATCTGAAAATCGGAGGTCTTTAAAATAAAACGATTTATTGTATAAGGCTAGTTTATGGGAGTTGTATCCAAATATATATAAACTGTCTTGGTTAGAATTTTAGGCCCGTTTTTGGTCATGTCTTTTTGATATTTTTATGCTGACACGACAATGTGACCCCACTGCACCTCATTGTAATCGTAGTGGGGTCCAGATAGTGTCGACTGACGAGAGATGAATACCGCTCGTCAAATTTGGAACCGGATATAGCTACTTTACAGGCTGATTGAACGCGACGCACTTACTTGTGCCATTATGACGGGTTTAATATCTTTTGTACAGTGATCACTATCGAGGCGGATACATATACCCTATCATTTCCCATAGCATCATAGCATTACGCCTTTTCCATTTTCAGGGGTAGGCAGAGTTGTAATAAACCCACCTTTCGTCTGCTATGCTAGGTCCCATGTAATAGGGGACCTATTACCATTTACCGGGCACATTTACTCTGGGCTGATATTGAGTAGAAAAACCCAATATCACTTTTCCCGACGCGTGAATTGAAACCAAGACCTCAGTACTCAGTACGGTAATACAATTACGCCACCGAGGCAATCATCCCATGTCAGACGATAATCTATAGTCTATCTATATGCCCTTCCAGTTACCATCAGGTGACGAGGAGTCAAATTGCCATGCCTTAATAAAAAATGTAGATCACCCTCTACGCCAGTTGTTAGTCTTTAAATTCTGACAATAGCAACGAGACCGGGGCCGACCTTTGATGAGGTGGACCGACGACCTGGTTCACGTGGCGAGAAGAAGTTGGATGGGGCCTACCCAAGACAATACAACCTGGCGTGCATTACAAAAGGCCTACACTCAGCACTGGATAGGCTGAAGAAGAAAAGCAAGGACGTGGGTCGTGACTTGAGTGGCAAAGTTATATGACGCGAACTGTACTGTATTTACTGATACGAGTATCGCTTGTGATCAAAACTCCAACAATTATTTTCTTACAAAGGGCAAAGTTATTTTAAGACTCTTAGGTCATATAAAGGCAAAAAATACTTGATTTTTATGCACATATTTTAAAGTACCTTTGGATTTTTAGTTTCACTCTTCTAACTGACTCCAAAAAGGTAGTACACCTAGTACTCAATATATCCTATAGTTTATAAAACGTACTAATATTTTGGATGATAGCATATTAAAATATAGATAAGTATGTTTAATATTAGGTATTTAAATTTTAGGTGAATAAAATGGTAACATAAATGTCAAACCGCTAAATTTGTTGAGATATTTTATAAATAAATTGCAAAGTTATAAAGGTCCCTAATGATACACAATTGTATACAATTCACTAGTGTCATATCAATAATAAAGCCGAATTATGATCATCGGTAACTCCTAAACATATGTGAGTCGCCGGTGATTCATACGTATAAATTTGTATATATCGTATCTTTGAAAAATATGTATCACCGGTGAGTCATAACCAACGCTTCGCAATAAGTTTATCTAGCCGACCTGCCCGGTTTCTCACCGCAATGACAATCCTCGGTGATAGAATCAAGCGATATTAGACTCTCCTGCGACGTCCTAAGACAGGCTCTACATCTAGAGTCGACGGAATTTCCGCTCTGAGAATTCGCATCTTCCGAAACCGACTCCAAACTTCGCAAGCTCTCTACCGAAGTTAATTTATAAGACCTGCGAAACTCGGCAATCTCTTCTTCGCTCATATTCAGTGCTAATAACGAATCACGGGCCATCTTGCCTAGGGAAGATACTTTCTTCTTTTTTCTAGACAGAATAGAGTCCATTTTCGCTAACGGGCATGGCTTGTTCAAACTTTCGGGCAAGGATTTCGGACTAGATCCACTTCTGGTGCGCAGTTTCGTTCGTCTTTCGGGTATGTCGCGCGGCGTCGTGCTTTCGGGCACTTTGAACACAATCATTTTCGGCTTCGGACTTTCCTTTTCGCCTTCGTTACTCAACTGCGATAAGTCTTCTAGAGAATTCGATTTCTTTAACTTAGCTCGCTCAGGTATTACCGGAGAGGTCTTAAGTCCTATTATTTCTTTCGCTGTAAAGACCTCCGGAACTTCTATTGCCTCATCGATTATTAATTCAGGAGATAAATCGATTATTTCTTTCAATTCGGCCTCCTCCAATTCCTGAGCGAGAGAACTTTGCGCTTTAGGTGTTTCGAATTCTTGATTTTCAAATATTAAGTACGAAAGAGCATCTTTGCCTAGATCTACTGCTTCCATGTCTTGTATTTTCTTATCACTAGGTTCCTGTGACGTCACAGCTTTATCATCGGTGTCATCATCAATAAAATCTAATTGGATGTTATTATCAGCCGCTTCGTCACAAGTTTCGTCTATGGTCGCTATAGGTGCTAAATCACTCTGCACCTTAATATCATCAGTTTTGAGTTCTTTGTCTAACAATGGTGCTGTGACTTCCCATACTGCATTGACTATTGGCTGGTTCTTCACTTGCCTTTCAGCTAATTCGAATGCTAAGGCTTTTGTGTTACTCATGCTAGAGGTCAAAGTATTTTCAGGACTGATATTCTCTTTAATGCCCCTAATGACTTTGCTAGGCAATTTGTCAACAGGCTGTCCTGTTTCAGGACTATTCTGTTTTTCTAGGGAATTTTCAGACCCTGAAGACTTGAGCACGGCTGCAAAAGACCTAGGCCTTACCGCGTCAGCCTTCAAATCGTCAAGCCTGACCTCTTTAACCTCCTCCTCCGTCACTTGACCAGAATTCTTATTATTATCGCCCGCGTGGGCGTTCTCACATACATTCCTATTCATATCGTTGGGCTTTACGAGATCTGCATCACTGGCTCTATTGCCGTTAGAGCCGGCGTCACTTTTTAAGCTTAAAACTAAACATTTTTGTACTAAATGGTCATCGGTGGTGTCGGTAACTTTGCGTTTGTCCGTTTCTGTGGGCTCGCTTGTGTCTGAGACTTGAGTGGGGAAGGATTGGAACTCGCTTAGAGTATTATCTGTGTCAGTTGATGGCGTTTTGCTATCCAGTTTTCTTGAAAAAGACTCGTCTACGAATGAGACTTGGACTCGCTCTGACAGCGTAGAGTCTGTTGCCTCAGAAGAACTATCATCTCGGTCGTCTTTGTCCTTTTCCACTGCACTTCCCCACGACCAGAAAGAGCTGGTTAGCGAAGAGTCTTTCCTTGGCGGAGTATTTGAACTGGACCTCCTCTCGTCATCACTTTGAGAGCTCCTAGAGAAGAGACTTGTTGGGTGCTGGAAAAGACTCAACAACTTTTCCAAATGTGAAGGTTTTGCCTCTTTGTCCATGTCTGGTCTTGGTATATGAAAACTGGACGAGGGAGCGACCCAAGATATCTTCCTCATGCGGTCCAATCCCTTACTCTTCAACGCTGGTACGTCGAGCAGGCTCGATGCTCGTTTTGGCGATGACGTAAGCGTCTCTTGTAACGGAAAGCTTTCCTTCTTCGTGGTCTCTTTCAAGCTAGAGTTGTTTGTAAGAGTTCCTTCGTTAGACGAATTGTCCTCTTTATTCTCGGAGGGATGTTGTAGAGAATACTCTATTCCGGAATCAGCTGACGTCACCATTAACTTCTCCTGCCTAGCTGATTCTAGCGAGCTGACACTCGCCTCCAAACTCGATAGCGAATCGTGTATCTTCGTTATCTTACCGAATATCGGTGAAACGCTTTCGTTTGAGCTAACCGATGTATTTAAAAAGTTATTTACTGGCGTCAGCTCGCTTGTAGACTCTATACTGCTTTCCGTAGACAATCTGACATCAGCTTTTCTTCTGTCCAGCTCTGTGTCTGATTCTATAGACTCCTGGATGATTATAGGTCTGGATATTGTCTGTGGGTTGTCGTTAAGGCTCTCCACAGAGCTGCCAGACACTTCCAGCGACGAACTGCTATCGCAAAACGGACTTCCGGTCAACCTCTTGTTCATCAACCGCGATACCTCCAAATCTGGACTATCCAAACTCGATTCACTTTTATTTTTCTTAAGAACTACACTATCTCGTATATTAGCAGGTACATTTTCAAATTTATTTACATATTCGCTAACTAAATCCTTTTTATTCTTCGTTGATAGATCACGCATCTCCTTTATTATATTCCCTAAGTCTTCGGTCAGTATTTCTATCTGTTTCATCGCTGTGTCTTGCTTCTTTATGTCATCTATATTAACGAACTCTTCATTCGCGTTTCTAACCTCATTCGTGACCGTGACTTCAATTTTAACGTCAGATTTTTGATTGTCATTAACTTCAACACTTTTCGAAACTAGATTAGTTTCGAATTTGAGGATATCACCACTGGACACTTCACTATGTGACACTTCAGTTTTGTCCTTGTAACACTTTACCGCATCACTGTAAGTTTTCTCTTTCACTAAACTGTCTTTAACACTATCAGTCTCACCAGCTTTAATCTCAAACGGCGATTCCAGCCTAGATTTAATTTCTGACACTATTATTGCTGATTTGGGTATTTCCGGACCAGGTCCTGGTATTATTACGATCTTATCAGGTACTGTAGGTTTTAATGGTTCTTGTGGAACTTCTTTGGTTCCTATTTGTGCCACATCTCTATTTTCACCAACTTTATCCGCCAGTTTCACTTCACTCATATTTCCAATCATGATTGTCTCTGATTCACCAATAGTTTGACTCGCCACGTCTTTTGCTTCTAGTTTAGCATCTAAAGACCATGTACTTTTAGGACTTTGGCTGAGTCCACTTGGGATAACTGTTGGGATTGAAACTGGCTTTGATGGTTCTATTGTCTCAACTTTTGGCAATGTACTCAACCCTGTTCCCTTTTCTACATCAACTCTTGATATTTCTGTTTTCAACCCTTCTACTAGAGTATGTGTTACAGAGGTGGGTACAACAGTCTCTGGGGTTGCAATAATTTTGACCCCAGGCCTGTCTGGATGACTCTTAGTCACTGCAGTAACACTTACTTCTAAATTACCTTCAGCTTTTTTCGTTTCCTTCTCCATATTTTGACGGGTGTTCCCTTTAGCTACACTTTTTATAGTGGTACTTACTACAGAATCCTGCGAACTTGTTATACAAGGTGCTCCACTTTTCATATCCTCTTTTACTATACATGGTGCGTCATTTTTCACAAAATCCTTCACACTAGCTGGTGCTTCATTTTTCCCTGCACTAGTAGCTATGCATTGTGGCTCTTTCACATCTTGTAAAGCTATACAAGGTGCTTCAATTTTAGAATCATGTGTTGATTCAGAAACACCCTTTACACTCGTACTAACAACAGGCACAATTACTTTATCCGCTGCTGGTACCACCGCGACCGGTTTGACCGGCGCGTCCGTGGGTTTACCATCAGCCTGCGGTACTGGTGACGGTGATGGTGACGGCGATGGCGACGGCGATGGCGACGTGTGCGTCGGGTTGTACATGCTGTCGTAGTTCCTCGTGACCGAGAACCGCGAGGAGCTGCGGCGCGGTTGCGACGCTGGATGTACTTGGATCTGCGGTGGCTCTGCTACCTGTTATAGATAATAGATTACACTCATCATCAACTAGATGTGTTACACCAGCTAGAAATGGTAAGAAATATCCTAGACCTTGTGGACGATAGCCTAGTTGGAAATGGAACATTCTGCCGAGGCAATGTCCGGAGGTTCAAAACCCAAGGCACACACCTCTGACTTTTCGAAGTTAGGTGTGAATTGTTTATCAATTATCGTTCACTTTAAACGGTAAAGGAAAACAGCGTGAGGAAACCTACATACCTGAGAATTCTCTATAAGAATTTCGAGGGTGTGTGAAGTCTGCCAACCCGCACTAGGCCAGCGTGGTGGACTAAGGCCTAACCCCTCTTAGTAGTAGAGGAGGTCCGTGCTCAGCAGTGGGCAGTATATAATACAGGGCTGATTGCATTGCAACGTCTCACTAATATTATAATTGGGAAAGGTTGTGAAGTTTTTTTTTTATGATACAGGGGGCAAACGAGCATACGTTTCACCTGATGGTAAGTGATCACCGCCGCCCATGAACATCTGCAATACCAGGGGGCATAGTAGAGTTTGCACTGTCACTTCTTACTAATATTATAAATGCGAAAGTTTGTGAAAATGTTAGGTTTTTTTTACAGAAAACTTACAGCTAACACAGATATAGTTTTTATACAAACTATGTAACAGGAGGCCAATTAAAAGTTTTTTCAGATAAGTATGAATTTATGTTAAAAGTAATTAGCAGACAGCTCAGAAGATTACAGAAATACTTTATTTAAATATTATAATAGTTTGTTAGAAGTAAACGCGGAAACAACTAAACCGATCTGGATGAAATTCTACAGGACTAATACAGTCTGGCATATATTAACTTATTGCGTGAACGCCTCAAAATTATATCACGATATTGTTTGCATAATTCACTGCGCTTGAAATTAACTTTAAATTATATACATGTTGAGTTTTCCTAACTTGGGCTTACATTATAGCTATAAGTTATAATATTTTTTAATTTATTGTAATCGTAGTGTTAAGTCTGCTGGAAAACCTAATAAATAAAATAAATAAAAATTAAAAATAAAATAAAATTTTGCAAACGGGTAAATCATGTCCTGGATTACATTGGCTAGTGCTTATCCCGGTAATTTGCTCTCATGGGAAATAATGGATATTTTAATCTGATTCTTTAAGTAGATGGCGCTGGCGTCGTACTGGTTTTAAGAACTTTTGTAGCGGTAAAGGCTTTCCACGCGGGCAAATCCGCGAACAACACCTAATAGAGAATAAAGCCTCTTGAACAGGCTAGTAATAGGCTATAGGTAGATAGGTATCTCACCTGGACCACTTTGAACCTCGACGGCGTGGGACAGTACGTAGGACGCGTGGGGGTCGAAGGACTCGAACTATCCGTGGACGATTCGCGGTCCGGCGTCACTCGGGTCACCTGCAATGAGAAAGTTAATTTGATAGCTATAGCATGTTTCTATATATTTTTATACATGGCAAAATGACTCCACTGCACCTAATGGTAGGCCTGGATAGTGTATGAACTGACGAGGATACGAGAGATGTACCATGCTCGCTCTCCAACGGGTATAAATATTCTGCCACGTGCCAGCCCGATATAGCGATAGGTTCGTCCGTATCATAATATCGCGGGACATAATACATATGGCGAAAAGTGGGTGCACTATTTCCGCCTCCGACTTCGCCTTCGGGGATATAAGTCGTGAGCTTGCTAGCCTATCGAGTGATATTGCTGTGTACTTTTTTTTATCATATAGGGGGCAAACGAGCATACGGGTCACCAGTGGGCTTAGAATGTGACAAAAAAAACACGTCACGTCTCCGTTTCGTCTTATTGGGATTGATTGAGAGACTGACGTATTGGTCTCTCGATCAATCACAAACATCAAAATTAAACGACATCGTTTTACGAGTTGCGTCTTCGTGTCACATTCTAAGTCCACTGATGTACTTACAGAGAACCGCGAGTGCGGCACGGGGCTGCCGGCGGGCGAGGGCGAGGGCGCGGGGGAGGGCGCGGGCGAGGGCGCGGGGGAGGGCGCCGGGGACCGCAGCCGCCCGCAGCGACGCTCCTCCTCCGGACACAGCGGCGTCTGGCGAATCAGAGAACCATCAAAAGGTCAGGTAATAATTCAATGAATGTTGATTTTGTGTGTAGATTCAAATTAAAGGTCAAAATAATTTATTATTATTATTTGTTATCAGGCATGCAGGCTGTTCACTGATACGCCTGAATCCTGCAACTCTCAGCCATGTTTTCAATTTTCATTTGAAATATTTGTCGAGTCCGTTCTTAAATTTGTTCACATCTTCTGCCGAGACCACACCTTGCGGGAGCGCGTCCCATGCCCTATTGTTTTTTATTTTTTGTTTGACAAAAATAATTATAGTGTAGTGTTGTGCATTTACCTTGAGCGCGTGCGCGGTGTTGCACGTGAGGCTGATCTTGCGGTGCTGCGCGCGCCGCTCGCCGCGCTCGGAGCGCTCGTTGTGTAGTGTAGTGAAGTGTAGTGTAGTGTAGTGTAGTGCGGTTACCTTGAGCGCGTGCGCGGTGTTGCACGTGAGGCTGATCTTGCGGTGCTGCGCGCGCCGCTCGCCGCGCTCGGAGCGCTCGTTGTGTAGTGTAGTGAAGTGTAGTGTAGTGTAGTGTAGTGCGGTTACCTTGAGCGCGTGCGCGGTGTTGCACGTGAGGCTGATCTTGCGGTGCTGCGCGCGCCGCTCGCCGCGCTCGGAGCGCTCGTTGTGTAGTGTAGTGAAGTGTAGTGTAGTGCGGTTACCTTGAGCGCGTGCGCGGTGTTGCACGTGAGGCTGATCTTGCGGTGCTGCGCGCGCCGCTCGCCGCGCTCGGAGCGCTCGTTGTGTGCGCACAACGCTCGCAGCGACTGCGTCAGGCGCGACACTAGCGCCGTCTCGCTCTCTTCGTCGGTGGGCCCTGAATCCGTTTCGTCCTAGAACGAACAAGGTGGGAGATTTATGAAAACGGTATAATGGAAGATTTTTAGAAAACAATGTAAACAATTAATATTTGGTTCTCCAACAAGTCGACAATTAGGATTTTGGAGAGGACAAAGTAAATTAATATTATTGAGACAGCATATTAAACAGTTTAGAAGACTGTAAAATCCTTCGCCCTCCCGTTCATCGCTTGCCTATCCAATAACTTACAAATTACCACAACACTCGCTCACCAGCATAAATCCTACTGTACCGTGACGTCACTCACCACAGGGTCGTCCAGGTCGATCTGTGTCAGCGTGCTGTTCTCCTGCATGGCCGCCAAGATGGCCTGCAGCCCCGCACTGCCCAGTCTGTTGTCGCGAAGGTCTAGCCTCTGTAAAATTTTACGTTATTGAATTTGTGTTGAAATATTAGTATTAATTGTTTGAATGAATGAGTGAGTGAATGGTTGAGTGACTGAGAGAACGGGTATGTATGGGAAGTATTGAGAAAGTGTTACATAAAATTAGTGAAATATTGAGAGATCGTATAGGAAGAAGCTAATTTGAAAGTGAGATTCAAGGTGACGGATACATAAAAGTACGAATGATAAAATGAATATAGGAACATGTAACAAAATTACATACTTGCACAAATCGGTGGATATTAAAGGAATTAATGGATATATTAACGAATGATCTAATGAATGAGTGTATGATCGAATGAATGGATGAGTGTATGACCGAATGGATGAATGATTGTATGACCGGATGAATGAATGAGTGTATGACCGTAGGAATGAGTGAGTGTATGACCGATTTAATGAATGAGCATGACCGAATGAATGAGCATAACCGAATGAATGTATGACAGAATGAATGAAAGTGCGACCGAATGAGAGTATGACCGAATGAACGATTGAATGACTCACCTGCAGCGCAGTGGACGCTCGCAGCAGATCGGCGAGCGGTCGCGCCGCGTCGGGCCCGAGGCGCGCGGCCTGCAGCCCGAGCGACACGAGCGCGCCCCCCGCCCCGCCCCCCACGCCCCCCGCACCGCACAGCGCGCGCACCACCTCTGCGCCCACCGCGTTGCGACCGATGTTCAACACGCATAGAGATGTCGACGAACGCTGCAAACAGACAAATTATTGATAAAGGGGGGTGTTATGAGTTTAAGGTGTGTATCTGTTTGTCTATCTGTGACATCGTAGCTCTCAAACGAATGGACCGATTTTGACGCGGTTTTTTTTTGTTTGGAAGCTGATGTGATCGAGATGGTTCTTAGCCATAATTTATGAAAATCTGTTTAGGCGTTTGAAGATTATCAGCTCATTTATGAAAAATGTATGCTATCCAAAATGTAATGGAAAAATAATTTTCAAAATTGGCGCAATAGTAAGTAAGTTATAAAGCTATGAAATTTGGTGGAAGGGGTAGCTGTCAAATAACAGTAAAACTAGGTCGTGACGTCACCAAGAGCCGTTGGCCATAACTCTGCCTGCGTGTGAAAGAGATAGCGCGATAACCCCGAAACGCCCCCACTTTTGCTCACAAGAATATTTCAAAATTGAATAACTGTTTTATTTTCCAATCGATTTTGATACTGATTTCACAGAAGAATTTCTTTTTTGCATTATTTTCTGTTACATCTAAAATAATGTAAAAAATCAAACATAGGAAAAAACCCTATTTTAAGCTGTCATATATATTATTTTTTCATCATGAATTGATAGATAATATTTTTACACTACCCAATGGTAAGGACAGTATTCGTTTGAAGTATTATACATATAGGGGTATACGCGTTTATACCGCGTGGGTATAAAGGTACCGCTTTATATTTTCCCGGGTTAAAAGTACCCTATGTTACTCGCTGATAATGTAGCTTTATATTGGTAAAAGAATTTTTAAAATCAGTCCAGTAGTTTTTGAATTTATTCGTTACAAACATCCAAACATCCAAAAATACAAATCTTCTCCCTTTATAATATGGGGCATTTCACGTGAAGCGGGCAACGAAAAAAATTTCAGGTTCTGGGTTTTGTTCATAATTGGGTCAATTGGACTTCTATGGGGCCTGAATTAATGTCCATCATTATTTTTATATTTTTTTGCCTAGTTACGAATTAATGCGAATTCAAAGAATTGTAATAATTTGAGGAACCAATTCTTCGATAGTCATTAATTTAGTCAACCAAATTGATTAAACAACAAGTAAACAGTGTTTAGTAGAGAAGATTCCAACTTCGCATTTTTTTATATTTTTTATTTTACCTAAAAACATATCTTGTAGTATAGAAATATCATGTAAAAAAATTTAGAATGGTATCTCGATTCGTTTAGAAGATACATGAACCAAAGTACGAAGGTGCCGCAGGCGCATGTACTGGGGCGGTTCGGTTAGTGTGACTCACTTCGTACGGTTTATATCTTAAGTAATGAAAGATTTTATTTATATTAAGAATGAAGAAAAGAAAGGTTAAATAACCATAATTAAAAGCTTACAAGTCATACCATGAGCTGTAAAATAGTTAAATCATATGAAAAATCCTTCAAAACTAACACTGTACAGACTTAATGTCCGTACGTCACCTGGGTCCCCATTGAAAATCAGCGCTGCAGTATCGGCCAGGCTGATGCTGCAGCAAGAAGCTGAATGGGGGTTCCCGTTGTTGGCACAATGCATGTAATTATTTTATATTTGTTTTTATTTAGTATTTTCTCACTTTTTTTATGAAAGATACATGTTGTACCCATTGTGCTAATAATAAATATTTTCTTTCTTTCTTCTTCTACAGTACACAAACCACTCACCAACGCCCTGCTCAGATGTGTTGCACAGTTTCTGGTCAGCTGATTGTTCCAAAGCACCAGATACGCTAAGCCGCGCGACTCGTGGCTTCCCAGTACTGTCGGCAGAAAAATATGGTGTGATCACGTCGTAGGGTCAGGAAAAATGGACTGAAATATAACCTATATTACTCGCTGATAATGTAGCTTTATATTGGTGAAAGAATTTTTAAAATCGGTCCAATAGTTTTTGAGTATATCTATACTAATATATAAAGCTGAAGAGTTTGTTTGTTTGTTTGTTTGTTTGTTTGTTTGAACGCGCTAATCTCAGGAACTACTGGACCGATTTTGAAAATTCTTTCACTAATAGGAAGCTACATTACTCCTGAGTGCTATAGGCTACTTTTTATCCCGGAAAAACTTTTCCACGCGGGCGGAGCCGCGCGCAATGCTAGTTCGTTATAAACATACACAAATAGAAATGACTGCCTCGGTGGCGTAGTTGTATTACGGTACGACTGCAAGGCTGAGGTCTCGGGTTCGATCCCCGGGTCGGGCAAAGTGATATTGGACTATTCTATTCAGTATCAGCCCGGAGTCTGGAATTTGTGCCCGATATGGCGATAGGCTCGCCCCCTATCACATCATGGGACGGAATACGCTTGGCGAAAAGTGGGTGCACTAGTTGCGCCTCTGCCTACCCCTTCGGAGATAAAAGGCGTGAGCATGCGTATAAATAGAAATCTTTCCTGTTTATAATATTAGTATAGATAGCAAGCTCATAAGTTATATGGTGTTGATGAAAAGGACGGCAAATGTCATTTTTGTCCGGAGCGGTTAAATAGCTAGATAGGACCTTGCCACCTAGTAGCATTGTGTTAATACTTTTTTTTATTGGAACGAAGTTCCTTATTGCGCGTTGTGAAAGGGGGCTGGACGGAAAAGTTGTCACGACACTTTTTGCTATTATCTTACTAATATGAACCTTAAATACAATGCGTAGAAGCTATAATTCTTGAAACGAGTATATTTTTATTTATTTTATTTATTAAAGTCATTAAAACCATTTCTTACTAATCTAATATGAACCTTAAATACATTGAGTAGAAGCTATTTCCCCAGCGTTGGCACGGCACAAGTACAAAAGAATCGAACGTAACATTCTTTTTTCAAATTTTGTTGATTTATTCTACTTTGGTTACTGACATTTATCAATAACAAGACTAAACGTGCTTTGCTCGCGTTTAAAAATCTACTTTATGTGGTAAGCGTAAGATCGAATTTGTGTTTAGTCAAACAAAATTTGTGATAAAAATGCTATGCAATAGCTTTACCGCGGCAGCCTCCGAGTGCCACACGTATTTAATTGTTTTTTTTTTAATCTAGAAACTTATGTATTGGAACGGAAGTAGGAAAATATTTATATATATACACACTCTGTTATATAAATAAAATTTTATTACAATTCCTTCACTAATTAATCGGAAGGAACTTCGTTCCATCCGGGTGTCCCTTGACACCTCTCATTGCTTTTTCTTTTTCATTTAAGAGACTTTGAGTCAATTCTGACTATGTCTGTCTCATAATTATTAAAAATTGTATTTAAAACATAATATTCTTAACTTCTAAGAAGTCTATGTGCATGTACATAAATCAATCTAGCTGCTTCCGATCTTGGCGAAGATAAAATAGTTTGGAAAAATACGTGTTAATACTTACACGGACAGTTGCTGGGCGACATGGGCGAGGTGGCGGCCGAGGGTGGCGTCTGCGCTGCCTGCTCCACCAGCGCGTCCGCTATGTGGCCCACGCCTGCGTCCTGTAATTCATAATATAGTTTTACCTTTATGTACTACCTTAGTAGTATAATTATAGCAAATGAATGCTGTACCTCTGAGTTGAGGTCTCGGGTTCGATCCCTGTGTAATGGTTGTATTGATGTACACGTGTGGTTGGTACAAGTTACTTTATTAGAGTGAACTTACAACTGTCTTACAACTGACTCATATATTTAGACAGCAGCTTAATATATAGGAAACATAACATAAACAAGATACAATAGTATGTAGGTATACATGTATATAGGATTCTTATAGCTACGCTACACCTGTGTCGGGCAGTGATATTGGGTTTTTTCGCTTAGTATCAGCGCGGAGAATGGCATTTATGCCCGATATGGCGATACACTCTTCCCCTAACTATCACGGAATGGAACACAAAATTGGGTGCCATGGTTGCAGCTCTGCCTACCCCTTGAGGGATAAAAGGCGTGAGCGTGTGTATTTGTGTATATCTGCCTTTCGCAGTACAGAAAAAGAATTTATACGATTTTACGAAAGGGAAATTAAATATTGTCATATAGCTTACACAAGTTAGCGAGCAATGACATTATTCAACTTCGAAAGTTCAGAGTCGTGTGCCTATGCGTACCCAGGGGCTGGGGAGACGGGCGAAGTGGCAGGGGAGGGGACGTGATAGGACAGGTTCACCCTCTCCTGAATATTGTAAGCCTACACACTTTTGTTTTACACAACAAAAACAACAACAACAATACATTTATTTGCACAAACACCATATCAACAAAGAAATTAACATAGGAGAAAAAAGACACAAAAATCCAAAAAAGGAAATGCACAAATATAAATATGTAATTATAATAATAATAATAAAAAGAAATATATACAAAAGAAGCGCGTGTGTCGTGCCGAAAGTCATGGTGTGAGTGCAAAACCGGTCCCATTCAGCTCAAGCCGCGGGCGAGCCGCGGCGCTGGTCTTCCATGGGCCCGATTTTACTTAAACACGACTAGCTTTCTCCAGCGGCATCGTCTTTTTTTTTTTCTTTTTTATTGCATTGATTGACGAGACGTGCTTGCCGTTCGCCTGATGGTAAGCGATACGACCACCCATAAACAGTAGAAACACCATCCATCACCTTGAGTTACAAAGTACTGTGTGGCATTCCACTGCGCTCGTCATCCTGAGACATAAGATGTTAAGTCTCATTATGTCCAGTAGTTAGTCACACTGGCTACAATGTCCTTCAAACCGAAACACAACAGTGCATGCACACTGCTGCTTCGCGGTAGAAATAGACATTGCGGTGGTACCCACCCAGACGGACTCTTACATATGAGAGACCTACCACCAGTTATGAGTAATGATTTCGGAATAAAAAGTATTCTTAGGGTCTCATATTAACTCCATACCAAATTTTATCAAAATCCTTTAGGAAGTTTTTGAGTTTACCGCATTCAGGCATACGCGGTTGGGAGGCCGTTTTATACCATGTAGTCATCATCATCAGCCACATGACATTCACTGCTGAACATAGGCTGCCCCTAGAAATTTCCAGATGGCCCATGTAATTATATTCAATTATTGGCACAAGAGGGCCGGCAGCGACTGGATGCATAAAGCAGCAGACCAGGCTCCGTGGCGTATCTTGGGAGAGGCCTATTTCCAGCAGTGGACTGCATCGGGCTGATGATGATGATCGGGACTATCTATAAGAAATACCCGATTTTACCTGTCACCGTGGGCCGAAACCTGGCCTCGGCGCAGTACCTGTATCTGGTTGTTGGACAGGTCGAGCAGCTGTATGGTGGTGTTGAACCGCAGCAGCGAGCCGAGCTGCGCCGCGTCCGCGGGCGAGAGCCGGTTGTCGCCGAGGCGCAGCTCTCGCACAGAGCTGTTCGACTTGAGCGCTATCACTGCAACAGGGGAATGATCATTTTTGAAGGGAAAACTTCTTTAGCGGCGTTGAGCACTTTTGGGATGGGTATGAAATGTTAAACTCGCGTCAGGATCACGTGACCGATCGAAAATGCGTACGAGGTTTTACCATCCCTTACTAATATGAACCTTAAATACAATGCATAGAAGCTATTATTCTTAAACGAGTACATTTTTATTTATTTCCCCAGCATTGCTACGGTAGTCGGCACGAGTACAAAAGAGCGTAACATTATTTTTTCAAATTTTGATTTATAAGCAATGAATTGTGCATCGGTTAATGAAGTATCGATGTTGCAATAACAGCCGCTCATTCAGTTTGTTTTTCAAATGGGCAAAGGCAATCGTTTTATCTTTGTTTTTCTTTAAAGTGTCGAAGAAATAGTGAAATTGTCTTTTTGGTGTACAATAGCGCAATAAATAAATATTGTATTTAACCACATAAATGCTAGTACTTTGATACTCATAAATAAAGCAATTCGTGCGAAATTATTCCTTAACCATTCCAAAATATTTAAAAATGCACAACGTTAATGTTCAAGTTTTCACTTCTGCCTGCACTCCCGGAGTGCAACCCGTTTTTTTATTGCAGTTAAATGACGAGACGAGCATGCTCGCTCGGATGATGCTATACTCCCTCCCTCCCTCCCTCACTTTCTCTCTCTATCTATGTATGTGTATGACTCTGTGTGTAGTTATCTGTCTGTGTGTGTGTGTGTGATGGTATGGTTACCGAGACACAGCAGCGGCTCGCCGGCGAGCAGCGCGCGCTGCAGCGTGAGTGCGCGCACGCGGCACGAGTGCGGGCGGAGCGCGCGCGCGAGCACCGGCGCGTGACACTCCTCCAGCGCGCTCGACACCACCTCCAGCTCCGACAGCGACGCGCTCTACGGAAACACAACTACATTTTATTCTACTGACACCAATGCAGTGGCGTAGCGTGGCTTCTTGCCGCCCGGGTACTTACCTGCGTATTAAACCATCAGTTGTTACAAAAGAAAATTAAAATAGTATTTGTTACAAATGAGCCCCTTCCTCTAGTTTGCCATTTATGTCATTACTTACCAAGATTTAAATGACTGAATGAATTCTCAAACTCAAACGAATTCGGTTCCTAGCTACGAAAATAAATATTTTCAAATGCCCTTCGGGCATTTTTTTAATACCCTATGTATGTACTATGGATGTACTTAAAGAGTCTCTAATGTACCTTCTTGATCATCCTGGACGCCGCCTGCCATCCCCTGATGCCGAACTGCCTCGGCCCGCTGATGGAGACCACGGTCGCACTCTCGTAGTACTCTATCATGTCAAACAGCGCCTCCTGGTGACAGATTTAGATAGTTTTCAATAAAGGGTCCTCATCTTAATCTTCGATCCGATCGTGAGAATAAACCAATCAAAATAGATCATTTGTAATGTGCCAAAATCAACGCAACTCGTATGTCGGTGTCGTTTAATTTTGATGTGTGTGATTGGTCGAAAGACTCATATGTCAGTCACGTGTTAGTCTCTCAACCAATCCCAATAAAACAAAACGGAGTCGTGTCGTACTGTTTTGCCATATTCTAAGCACACAGGTCTGATTTATCCATTATCCAATCAATAGAAAGAGCGGTTGTAATCGTTTATTGAGAGAGAGGTAACATGTCACTCAGGATGTTTTGATAAAATAGATAACAAACTAAGGTGGTAGTCTCGTATCAAATGGTAGGTAGGTACCACCGCAACGTTCATTTCTGTCGCCGAGCGGTTTGCAAGCACTGTTTTTCGATGTCTATTTTTACCGCCAAGCAACAATGTGCATACACTATGTTTCGGTTTCAAGGACATTGTGCTCAGCTTAATTCCTGCGCCTTCTGAGACATCATGTCTGGGTGGCGAGCGCAATTCATACCGCACAGAGTTTTATAATATCAACTCCTGCTTTGTTATTGTTTTGAAGTCGTGTCTCTTAACAAAAGGCGAGCTGCTAGCTCGTCTTGTCATTAAAAAATGTAATAGGGTTTTCGTATGCCAAAACCTATTTTTGTGGTCCTTCGAGCCGGATTCGCTATACAATTCCAATAATTGCAATTATTGATCCTTATAGGACTTGAACATCAAATGTTTCAGAGTTATTAGCGCAGTGTAATATCACGCAGTGCTTTGTCCGTCAAAATTCTTCTATGCTATCGATTCGCATACCATCAACCGAGCCATGTAAGCAAAATCCATGAGTCTATTAGTGGTCCTTCGAGCCGGCTCTCACTCACCGCGCCCTCGTCGTCCATAGCAGCATGCTCTATCTCCAGCCTCCTGAACTGCACCTTGCGCAGGAGCGCCTCGAACGCGTCCACCGGCGCGGTGCCGAGCAGCGCGCACTCCGTGAGAGCGAGCCGAGGCGCACGCGACGCGCCGCCGATGGACGCTTCTGGAAGTTCCTAGAAAGATGAGAAGGTATGTTGTAATAGGTATTCAACAGAAGTTATAATACTGGCACGGTATGATGGCCGTTTTGACAGATTACAATAGTGAGGTGAACTCTCAATTCATTATCGAAAAACATATAATCAAATGCTAGTTGTCGGAAATAGAAATTGTGCTGGCCAGCGATCCCATAAGTGACGATCGTATTAGATTTCCTTTTGCAAATTACGAATTTCGAAAAACAAATGCCTGGTTGTTTCGTAAAATTATACGTTCCATATAAATTTGACTGCACGTAACTATTGGCAATAATGTACAGCAATTAGCTCCTTCAACGTAGTTATGAATTAATACGAAACTTGATGAGCGGACAAATGATCATAGCGTGCCGGTACTATAGAGATATGTAAGCAAATACATGGTCAAATGGCGTGAACAGGCATTAGGGATATAAAGAGTTAAAGGGTGAAAAAGAGTGAAGGGGGTGAACAGGAATAAAGGGGTGAATATGGATAGAGGGGGAAATTGGGATGCAAGTGAATAAAACTGATCTAGGGTTAGAACACAAATGAATCAGACAAATTGTTGAAATGTCGAATATTGCCAACGTATTTTGAAATCTATTAATCAAATGAGAGTAATGGAAGTTTATGGTATTATTATAATTCAAGGTAACCCTAGTTATCTCCATTCGCCCCGTTCTACAATACTCACTCGTATCTGCTGTAACACCGAGTCGATTGGCAGCGTGTTGTGGTTCCGACACGACTCCAGATACTCCGCCGCGAGCTGCGCGCGCGTCGTCGACGGAACTGGAACGAGAGGCACACATACATAACTTGTGTTACATGTATTAACCTTTATCGACAGTCTTGCCAAGTTTGTGCATTTACCACTAAAACTGGTAGTTTACCCCTGTTTTAGCGGAGAAAAACTGGGTTTAATGACTGGTGGTTTTTTTAGAAGATTAGTTTACAACTGTTAGTGGGGAGAAGCAAATCTACCAAAAATATAATCATTGTCACGTAGTACACCTAAAATAGTAATATGCATAAACGTTGAAAAATAAATTATACTACTGCAATAAATAAAGTAGCCAAGAAGAAAGTCACCGTAAAATCAGACTTTTGTTTCAATTGGTTTGGTCAGTATTTTCTTTTTGCGAATTCAGTAAAAAGGAGTTGGTAATACTGGTTATCGATGGCGTAGTTGCACTGCGGTAAAGACAACCTCGCTGAGTTCCTTGATCTCCCAGTCAGATAAATATATGTTTTTTCTGCTGTATCAGCCTTTAGTCATTACTGGTGGTACTGGTTTTACTGGTGGTAGGTCTCTCATATGTAAGAGTCCGTCTGGGTGGATACCACCGCAATGTCTATTTCTCCAGCCAAGCATCAGTGCGCCTGCACTGTTGTGTTTCGATTTGAAAGACATTTTAGCCAGTGTAACTACTGGGCATAATGAGACTTAACACCTTATGTCTCAGGATGACGAGCGCAGTGGAATGCCACACAGTACTTTGTAACTCAAGGTGCTGAATGGTGTTGCTACTGTTTATGGGTGGTCGTATGGCTTACCACTAGGCGAACGGCATGCACCTTGAGTTACAAAGTACTGTATAGCATTCCACTGCGATCGTCATTCTGAGACATAAGATGTTAAGTCTCATTATGTCCAGTAGTTACACTGGCTAAAATGTCTTTCAAATCGAAACACAACAGTGCAGGCGCACTGATGCTTGGCGGTAGAAATTGACATTGCGGTGGTACCCACCCAGACGGACTCTTACATATGAGAGACCTACCACCAGTATACTTCGAATAGTAAATTGTGTACCCATAGAACAGTGTGTAACAAAATGGGAATCGGCAGCACGAACCTCTACTGACGTTATAGTATCGTGTAACGACAGTAGAGATAAATGTTTTTTTTTATTATTTTGTTCACAAACCGGACAATAAAATTTTCCTAAATTCTACTCATACTTAGAAATACATGTATATATTACATACAATTAGGCATCGACTCCAAATATACGCATGTGCTAAGCGAATATAAAGTTAATTATTTTTGGTTTGTAGTGGTTTTGAAATCGGTTTTATTTTTAGTGAAAAAGTTTTTCCGGGATAAAAAGTAGTCTATGTGTTAATCCAGGACATGATCTACCCGTGTGCCAAATGTCATCGAAATCCGTTCAGTAGTTTTTGAGTTTATTCGTTACAAACATACTTACATACAAATCATGCCTCTTTATAATATTACTATAGATATCATTGGATTTATCATTGATACCGTCTGGGTGGGTACCACCGCAATGTCTATTTCTACCGCCAAGCAACAGTGCATGCACTGTTGTGTTTCGGTTTGAAGGACATTGTAGCCAGTATAACTACTGGACATAATGAGACTTAACATCTTATGTCTCAGGATGACGAGCGCAGTGGAATGCCACACAGTACTTTGTAAGACAAGTTGCTGGATGGTGTTGCTACTGTTTATGGGTGGTCGTATCGCTTACCATCAGGCGAACGGCATGCTCGTCTCGTCATTCTATGCTATAAAAAAAAAAAAAAAAAAAAAAAAAAAAAAAAAATTACAAATGAATTGTCGTTCACACCTGGCGCTATGCAGTGGCGGAATGCTACGCGATCGATACCAAGTCTAATGCGGCGCTTTGTGCAGGGCTACTGCGTTCACGATTGGGTAAAATAACATGCAGGGTCGACAGAATTATTGTGAACAAAACTTCCAAGATTTTTTTTACTAGGTGTTGTGGTAAAGTGCCACTGTATGCAATGCAATGCAATCAGCCCTGTATTATATACTGCCCACTGCTGAGCACGGGCCTCCTCTACTACTGAGAGAGTTTTAGGCCTTAGTCCACCACGTTGGCCTAGTGCGGGTTGGCGGTCTTCACATACCTTCAAAATTCAGAGAATTTCTCAGGTATGTAGGTTTCCTCACGATGTTTTCCTTCACCGTTAAAGCGAACGATAACTGATAACAATACACACGTAACTTCGAAAAGCCAGAGGTGTGTGCCTTGGGTTTTGAACCTCCGGACATTGTCTCGGCAGACCGTTCCATTCCCATCTAGGCTATCGCCGCTTTTTGCCACTGTATACTTTACGATAATTATAGTACCGGCACGCTACGATGGCCGATTTGACGTTTGTCCGTTCATCAAGTTTCGTATTAATTTATAACTACATTGAAGGAACTAATTGCTGTAAATTATTGTTAATAGTAACGTGCAGTAAAATTTATTGGAATGTATAATTACAACAAGTCTCGCCATTAGTTTTTCGAAATTTGAAATATTAAAGAGAGTAATCCAATACGATCGTCACTTATAGGATCGCTTGCTAGTATAATTTTTCTATAATGAATTGAGATTTTACCTCACTATTGTAATCTGTCAAAACGGCCATCATAGCGTGCCGGTACTATAATAACATGTAATTTTGATACTATAGATGCGTATACATGTAAGAGTACCTGTACCTGGCGAGCCCATCGTCATATCGGGCACAAATTCTAGACTCCGGGCTGATAATAATATAATAATAATAAGCTTTATTTAATTCCATGCAACATACATATAAAACGATAAGAATTAAAGCTTTTTAACCTATAGTATTCAATTACATTTATTACACTTAGATGAATTTGATTTCTAAGTATAAATTTTATTTTGTAATTAGTTTAATTTTTATTTGCTTTTCCGGGCTGATACTGAGTAGAAAAACTTAATATCTCTGTTCGACACGGTATTCAAACCCGGGACCTCACAGCAGTAGCCATACCGTGCATGCAATACAACTACGCCACCGAGGCAGTTTGTCTCATCTTAACAATGCACAATATCAACTTCCAAGAAACCAAGCTTCGGAAAAGTTGTTATCATATGTGCAACACGATGATGTCATTTATCGACCCCGTGGTTTTATTTGGGGCGTGTGAGTAATGCGGCGAATATATCCATCTCTTTCGCACATTCTGAGTGTCACACATTTTGCTGAAATAGTATCTATTTTATTACTGTTTCGATATTTGGAAAGCTTTTTAAAGTCCCGAAATATGCAGTGGAAATTTTAATAAAATTATGTTTATGCATTGTTTATATACATAATCACGCGAATGGCAGTGTGTATAATATTGGTATTATTTAGATTTTTTACCTACTAGTGGTTATTGAAGTCGGTGCTATTTTATGTTGCTCAATACTGAAAATATACCATGCCTATTTTAGAATTACACACACACATACACACACTCACGCCTTTTATCCCCGAAGGGGTAGGCAGAGGCGCAACTAGTGCACCCACTTTTCGCCGTGTGTATTCCGTCCCATGATGTGATAGGGGGCGAGTCTATCGCCATATCGGGCACAAATTCCAGACTCCGGGCTGATACTGAATAAAAAAATCCAATATCACTTTGCCCGACCCGGGGATCGAACCCGAGACCTCAGCATTGCAGTCGTACGGTAATACAACTACGCCACCGAGACAGTCAGGCAGGCATTTTAGAATTAATAATGATAAAACCGCCCTTTTAATAAAAAGTACGAAATGTTTACGATGTTCTTCCTGAAAAGGATCGATGTTGATTTTCTCCTAGAAAATACGGAGAAAGAAGCTATCAAAAATCTAGTATGCATCACCAAATTCCGAGCCCATTCACCCATTAAGGGGGGGTTGACACCACGTGTGACCTTCGGCACGCGGCATTCGTAAGGTCAAGGTTACGAGCACAATTTACTATAACAAAACATTATAGTAATTTTACGAGTACGTTATCAGGGTAGCAAAGACAAGTTAATAATACTAGAGGTCGACCAGTGATCGAAATTCGACCGTCAATATTTAATATATTTTTGAAATTTAATCAACACGTCCGTGCGCTCTCAACGTCTGACGGGTCTATGGAAGATCAGTGCGTCGCGGCTAGCCCGCGGCTTCACACTGAATAGATTCCATTTGCACACAAACCACTGTCCACTACTGACTACATTCGGAACAATGCACTCAACGTTGCTACTGTTGTTTTTATTTATTTATTTTTGTTAATGTGCCATGTTCTTTCTTTTTTTTAGTGTGCAATAAATGTTTTTATTATTATTATATTTGTAACAAACACACACATACACACGCACACACACACACTTATCGCCGTACGTATTCCGTCCCATGATGTTCCAGACTCCGGGCTGGGTACGCTGAGTAGAAAAACCCAATATCACCAGCACTTAGGGTTGCCAGATGGTCGGGAATCGTCTGGATTCTCCCGATATTTCTATTGATGCGTCGACAAATAATAAAATCTCCCGATGAACCGCTTATCATCATGTTCTACTTCAATGAAAATTTGAAAAGATGCATTCTTATTTACATGGAGAGAGCTCTCCGATTTTCGCAACGTGCTTAATATTTCAAAATATGTTGATAAATATTATGCCTTTAGTGCATTTCTCCAGACAACAACTCCAAGATCCCGACAGTTTGAATTGTTATCCAGATATTAAAAATTTTCAATCTGGCCACCCTACCAGCACTACAGTCCTTACACCTTGATACATTTAAGCCACGGAGGCAGTCATGTAATACATACATAAATATTTTTCTTCACTCCTCTATATGAACTTTTTATGCCAAATCTCACTCCTCCGTACGCGTATGTGCTTAGAAACGGGTACAAAGTTTTTTCTTGACGTAAGAGATTACATTTATTTAGTTTCAAGAACTCTTAAAAAATATGCAACATAAACGGTTATATTTCAAGTTTGATTTTTTCACAGCTGAAAAAGACCGTATTTGATATAAATTTCAACTTGATATCTCTAGGCGTTCCTGAGAAAAAGGGTCTTGACAGGCAAGCAGAAAGACAACAAAGTGATCCTATAAGGGTTCCTTTTGAGGTACTGAATTCTTACAAAGTAAACCTAAAAACGACATTACATTTCAATCTTTGATTAATTATATACCTAGATAGAGTGACGCGCTACAATGAAACTCAAACAAACAGGCCAACTTTTCTTAAGCTAGTATGCGTGACAGCTGTGTCATACGCTATCGCTGCATCATTCTGCGTATCCTTGTGTGCGGGCATAATGATACCAGTTATAACATGGTTTCTATTAAAACGGGGAGATAATTATATCCATGAAAAACAACAAAAAATAATTCACTCGAACTCATTTAGCGGACAACAGTTGGCTTCTATTTTTTTCTACGCGTTTGAAACGTTCTGTGTCTATCTAGGTATATAATTAATCAAAGATTTCAATAGTATTCGGAGCGTAAGGTCAGCGTTCTACGTAAGAACATAATCAGATATAAAACAATTTGTTGTTTAACAACATAGTATTTATCGGCACGGGCGGATGTTTAGCGACCTTGGACCTCGTGTCCTTGACCTTTGGGGTCAAGGTCGGCTGTTTTACAACGTGGGTGAGGTTTTACTATTCTGGAAAATATGATTTATATTTTGCAGTGGGCGGGTAGTTGTAACTTTTTGTCCGCACACGCTATGTTTGGGGAGATTTCTTAACTCAATTTGGAGGTATTACAAAGCAAGAATCTGGCAACACCGATCACGTTTCTTGTAGCCAGGATGGATAAAAATTATTAACAATATTTTATGTTGTACGTATTTTTTGACTGCCTCGGTGGCGTGGTTGTATTGCGTACGCGTTACGAGTACGATTTGCGCGCTGAGGTCCTGGGTTCGAATCCCGGGTCGAGCCAAAAAACATTGTGAATGGGTTTTACCATCTTATAAATTACTCAGTCGCAGCTTGGAGTCAGGAAGTTGGCGGTGTGATACCCCCGGGCCTCGGAAAGCACGTAAAGCCGTTGATCCTGCGCCTGGTCTCTCTCCGGTCATGTCGGATTGCCGTCTCACCGGAGTATGAGAGTGAAGGAATAGCGAGTGCATCTGTGTACTGCGCACACACATGTGCACTATAATATCTCCTGCGCACCTGGCTGATCTCCGTTGAGATTGGCCGTCGTGGCCGAAACTGGCTAGGGGGATTTTTATTTATTTTTTGAGGGTGCTTAATACTTTTGACCAAGGGTGTATATGATTTATTTTCCACTGTCTATTAATTCTGTCTCTCTAATTGTAAAAAAATATCTATAAAGCTGTCGTCGACTAAGCAGAATTGTAGCGCACCGAATCTAATCCATTTATTCCGCAAGCGCAGTGCTCGGCGTGCCATGAGTTCCTAATGCATGCAGTTGCATGATCTTATACAATCTAGAAAGAAGGCGACATGTACTTATTGAAATGCAATCAACCCTGTATTTTATATCGGCCACTGCTGAGCACGGGCCTCCTCTACTACTGAGAGGAGTTAGGCCTTAGTCCACCACGCTGGCCTAGTGCGGGTTGGCAGACTTCACATACCCTAGAAATTCTTATGGAGAATTCTCAGGTATGTAGGTTTCCTCACGATGCTTTCCTTATCATATGCCTTATGTGATTATATCACTTTCAATGTAACTACTACATAGAGAGTGTAACACATACTATACCGTTTTGGGTAGTTATCAACGCACACATATATAAATATTTTATTATATTATCTGTATTACGCACACTACAACAGTTTTTATAAATGTGTGCATGAGCATTTGCTTTTATACTATGAAAGGAAAAATCATCAAAGCCGCGTCCTTATATTGTCGAAGTTCATACTGACGATTATATTGCACTTATTTTTCCTTCAGTTTGGTAAAGTATTTATTTATTTTGCTCCTTTTTTATCCACCGTCTTCTTGTTGTGTAATATTTTTGTGGAAATTTAGTACCTCAATAAATAAATAGATGAATTAATGTGACTCCATTCGGTCCAGTCGACGCCAGCCACAGTCGCAGGTAATTTTTGGCGGCGCGACGCGTGTTTACGTATAACATCCTGGTTCTGCGTGCTGGAAGCGCGCCAAAACACCTCGTTACCGTGAATGATGGCCGAAAACATCGGTTAATTCATATCTTTAGCAAGTGTGTCTCGTCAGGTGTATCGTTACTTTGTATAATTTTGGCACACAATGCCAGGTAATACCAGGCCTGTATTATATACTGAGAATACATACATTATACATACTTTTTTAATTGGGACAGTATCAGGAAAACCGGAGCCATAAGAGATACAGGGAAACTTTCCGTAACTATTAGGTCTTTTTTGGGTAAATACTTTTGGCATAGTAATAGTTTTGGTCAAGCGCGAGTTGTCCATAAAAAAACGTTTTAACAAAATATTTATACCGCCGAAAAAACTAAGTAAACATTTTCATTTAACCTTAATAACTAAGTTCTTAAACTAATGTAAGTTCTTCTTTTTCGCTTCGCTCTTGACAGAACGGTCGTGGTCACTATGATTTGTGTCCAAACGATGATGTAGCTCGCCGCACGATATCTCTCCATCTGTCTCCGTTAGACGACAATCGGATACATTCGTGTACAGGGCCTCCTACTGCTGATTTAATTTGGTCGGTCCACCTCATTGGTGACCTACTACGAGGTCTATTTCCTTCCACTCTGCCCTGAACGACTAGAAGCTCTATGGAGTTGTAGCGGAGCTACTTTTTATTTTATATAAGTCGTCAATTTAATTACATAAAAATGATGTCTAAAATAACTTCTAAATTTATACCTAGACTTATTCTAAATTTATGTCTAAACTTATAATTTAACTTACATCTAGACTTATACAAAAATAATAATTAAAACTGTATGTACAAATACACTAACAAAAAATAATAAATCGGAATTGTGTAAATAATATAAATTAATTAGCGTCAACAAACACTTGTACGGGTTGACGCAATTTTCATATTAGATGGCTAGCGGGTGACGTAGTGGCCGACCGGTTCAGCGGGCGCCGAGCGACGGCCGGCGCGGCGCACGCGCAGGTAGCCACGGTGTGCAAACCAGTCAGCACTCAACCGGCCCCGACGCGAGACGCTTGACGCTTGCATTTTATACACGCTATCTCGTAGCTCGATTTTATGTTCGCTGTTTTCTTTGGCTTTAAATTCGTAACTGTTACTTTATCTATCGCTCTCTTCTCCTTCTATTTGTGTTTGTGGAAAATAAACTCTTGTGTGATCGTGACTGGACTGATTTTATTTTAACGACCCGGCAAAACTCATTACGGACTCCGATCATTACTCGCACTTTTCCCTACATTGGTGACCCCGAGAAGAACAGCAGTATGAGCGACAGCAGTACTGACACGCCAGGCACAGCCCGTTCACAAGATGGCGGCCATGTCACGCGCCGAATCAAGCGTACGCGCCCATCTCCGGGATCTGCACGTCATGATGACGTCGATGTTGACGTACGACCGGCGCCTAGACCGAAATACAACCTCAAGGTACCGCCATTCTCCCCGGAGGACCCTGAAATCTGGTTCGCGCTATTGGAGGGTCAATTTGCGAACTATAATATCACTGATGACGCCACTAAATTTACGCAGGTTACCATTAACCTAGACTTGGTGCACGCGAAAGCGGTAAAAGACGTCATCGTGAAACCTCCAGCTCAGAACCAGTACCAGAAAATAAAGACGGAGCTGATTCGCCGGTTGTCTGCTTCGCACGAAAAGAAGGTGAGGCAGTTGCTGACTCACGAGGAGCTAGGCGACCGCAAACCGTCCCAGTTCCTGCGACACCTGCAGGACCTCGCCGGACCCTCAGTCCCGGCGGATTTCATCCGGACGATCTGGTGCCAGCGCCTGCCCAGTAACGTGCAGACGGTGTTGGCTTCTCAGCCGTCGCTGTCTCCAGAGCAGCTTGCCGACCTCGCCGACAACATCCAGGAGATCGTCGCGCCGTGCAATGTTGCTGCGACGTCGCGCAATGCTCCCTCCGGTAGCCAGTCGAGCGAGATCGCCGAGTTGAGGAAGATGGTGGAGAAGCTGGCGCTGAAGGTGGACGAGAACAACCGTGCGTCCCATTGCTGCGCAGGAAGTTCCCGATCTCGGCGAGGTGCTTCCCCACGTCACCGTTCCAGGTACCGCCAGCGGGCAAATTCAAGATCAAGGTCGCGGTCAAGGTCGAACTACCGTAAATTCCCGCTGTGCTGGTACCATTTCAAGTTCGGCGACAAGGCGACTAATTGTGTCAAGCCATGTGACTATCCCAACTCGGGAAAATAGTAGGGCAGTCTGTTATGGCGACCGACGCCTGCCCTTCTAGTGGTCGCTTATTTGTGACGGATACTCGTAGTGGAGTGCAGTTTTTAATTGACACTGGTAGTGACGTCTCTGTCTACCCCCGTACAATCGCCAAGGAATGTCGCGAAAAAACTAATTTTGATTTGTGTGCCGCCAATGGTTCCATCATTAGTACCTACGGCTACACAAACATGTTACTAAACATAGGGTTGCGTCGCGACTTTCCTTGGCAATTTATTGTAGCTGACGTAACGCGGGCGATAATAGGTGTAGATTTCTTATCTCACTACAACTTGATCGTAGACGTTAAAAACCAACGGCTCGTCGACGGTTATACTACGCTCGCCACCGCGGCTTCACTCGTACATTGTTTTGATGTGTCTTCGGTGAAGGTTATGACTGGTGACTCGGCATATCACGCTATACTAGCACAATACCCCGAGATCACCCGACCTCCTGGCACTAACAACACAGCCACTAAACACCACACACTACACTACATCCGTACCACACCTGGACCTCCCGAATCTTGCGCACCGCGTAGGCTTGCGCCTGATAGATTAAAAATTGCCAAGGCGGAGTTCGAGGCAATGTTGCAGATGGGCACGTGCAGACCGTCAGAGTCTCCGTGGGCATCTCCACTACACCTCGCGCCCAAGAAAAATGGTTGGCGACCCTGCGGAGACTATCGCAGGTTAAACGCACGTACCGTCCCGGACAAATACCCTATCCGCAACATCCAGGATTTCTCGCACAGTCTTGCCGATTGCACGGTCTTTAGCACTTTGGACCTAGCTAGGGCCTATAATCAGGTACCCGTCAATCCGTCCGATGTGGCCAAAACAGCCATAACAACACCTTTCGGCCTATACGAATTTCCGTATATGACGTTTGGTCTTCGCAACGCTGGCCAGACATTCCAGCGGTTTATCGACGAGGTGTTGCGAGGGCTAGACTTCATATACTGCTACATCGACGACATTTTAATTTTTTCACCGGACCTGGAGACCCACGAGAGACACCTTCATGAGGTATTTGGTAGGTTGCGGGACTATGGGGTGGTATTAAACCCAGGTAAGTGTGTGTTCGGCGTCCCAAACGTCAACTTTTTGGGTTTTGAGATCTCCGCGGACGGCACCAAACCTCTGCCTGAGAAGGTGGAGGCCATTAAAAAATACCCTCAGCCCAAGACCGTCAAGGAGTTGCGGAGGTTCTTGGGCATGCTAAATTTTTACCGCAGGTTCATCCCGGATGCAGCCCAACACCAGACGCCCCTGAACGCACTCCTGACGGGCTCGGTAAAGGGCTCGCAGCCGATCACCTTCGACAGGAAGGAACTCGAGGCCTTCGAAGCGTGCAAACAGGGTCTTTGCCAAGCTGCTATGTTGGCACACCCTGACAGCAACGCGCAGCTGGCCCTCGTAACGGACGCCTCCGATACGGCGATGGGGGCGGTATTACAGCAGTTGAAGTCAGGTACGTGGCAACCCCTCGCGTTCTTTTCGAGGAAGTTGAGCCCCACGCAGATGAAGTACTCGCCATATGACCGTGAACTCTTGGCTATTTATGAGTCAGTCAAGCATTTCAGGCATATGGTTGAGGCGCGTGAGTTCATCATTTACACCGACCACAAACCGCTTACGTTCGCCTTCACTTCCAGGAAGGAAAATTGTTCGCCCAGGCAGTTCCGCCATTTAGACTTCATAGCGCAGTTTTCCACTGACATCAGGCACATTTCTGGCAAGGATAACGTGGTTGCTGACCCCTTGTCCAGAATCGAAGAAATCGTGCAACCAATTCAACCTGATAGGTGGCGGTGTTGCTAATTATGCCGCCACATCACTCCCCCCCGGAGACCGGAGGTCGAAAGTTCAGTCGTGAATGCTTGCGCCAGTGCCAGAGAGTTGATGCCCCAGTGAGTCGGGGTGTAGTTGATGCCCCAGTGAGTCGGGGTGTAGTTGTTGCCCCAGTGAGTCGGGGTGTTGCATTTGCCCCAGTGAGTCGGGGTGAAGTGGTCCCAGTGAGTCGGAACCGTGCGCAATTGGCCCTAGTGAGTCAGGGCTGTGCGCGGGTAGTCAGCTCCTTTGAAGCGAAGCTGAGTGTTGCGTCTCTGCGATGACTTCGGTGCGTCACGTGGCTGTACCGCGACAACCGGCGAAAGCTGCCTGAAGAAGGTCCGACTGTAGCGCAGTTATGCCGTGACGTTGGAGCCGAAGACCGTGCAGGAGTGCTGAAGGTACCAGACGTGCATAGGCAGCATGCATGTGGTAACTTGATGGCGAGAACGCTAACTGGCTGGGCGAAGTGACGACTGGCTGGCTGGAAAGGAAGTGGCAGATGGCGGTGCGATGCGATGCGATGCGACGATGATGCAGGTGCGGCTGGACTCCAGATGTAGGTGCGATGATGTTCAGCGTCGGGGGTCACCACTTTGGCGGCGAAAGGGCGTCGCCGCAGTAGAGGAACAGATGGATGCGTTCCTCTATGGAAGGGGAAGATTTCCAGTCAAGCAGATGTTGCGCTTGACCGGCCGCGGCCCCTCCGATGGATCCTACTCGGAGGTGGTATATATACCGCGCTTCGCGCGAATATTGCTATCGCAATTCTGGATCGTTCAATGCCATCTGTTGTAGATTTTGGGCGTCATCTGCTAATCATCGATACCCGGTCATCTAGTTGACAATTTTACTGTGGTAGTTCCCAGCCATGTTGATAGGTGGCGGTGTTGCTAATTATGCCGCCACAGAGTCATTATTTCGCCGCGAGATATGACCGAAAAATTTAGTATACGGGACTGTACTAACTCTGATAGACGCTGCTTGATGCCGAGTTCTTGGACTATGGAAAGGTTTGTGCGGAATTCAGTTCATGATATCCCAAGCATTCTTCTCCAGCACCACATCTCTAGAGCATCCACCTTTTTCTTTTCCAGTTCGCGTAACGTCCATGTTTCAGCTGCGTACAGAAATATGGGGAATATAAGTGCCCTAACGAGCCTGATCTTAGTGGCCTTTGTTATGTTACTATTCCTCCATATTTTCTTTGGTTTGTCCATTGCCCCTTTAGCCAACGCCATACGTCGTTTCACTTCGTCTACGCTACCACCATTGTTTTAACATCTTTTCTCGACTACTAGACAAAAAATATATAATAATAAAAAAAAAAAATTACTAAATAATAACTACTATAAACAACGAGTTTTATCTAAGAAAACAGTTTCTCCCTCTCTTCTATGTTGCCGTGCCCTGCAGGGTCCACGATTATGTACTTTTCTTAATTTGTAAACCTATTTAACAATTGTGGAGTGCAATAAATTGATTTGATTTGATATCAAAGCACCCAAGTAAACACACGACTGAACTACGTCGCAATTCGCAATTTGTGTTACTCCTGGTGCATTGACATTAGCGCGGTCCACAATCATAACCTTGGTCTTACTCCGATTAATCTTCAATCCAAATGTAAGACTTACGCGTTCCATCTTGAGCAGTAGTTCTTCCATGTGGCTTTTGCTAGTCGCAAACAAGGTTGTATCATCGGCGTAGCGCAGATTTAACGACACGTGTCAAAGGGGAAAGGGTGGGGATATTCAGTTGGCACTGATCCATTTCACATCATGCGTAAAAAGTACATTTGGTGACAAACATTTAAAAAAAGCCCTCCGTTCTTGGGGTCAAAATCGAAATTTCATCAAAATCGGTTTAGTGATTTAGCCAAGCGTAACAGATATTAACTTTAGTATTAAAGAACATAGTATTGGTTTGGATGAAGAAAGGGCAGGTCAGGATTACCCTTAACCGGAGAAAATGTATGAGAAGAACTATGAATGTGGAAGAGGCGAAAGAGGTGTGTCAAGATCGTAGCATGTGGCGCTCAATAGTCTCTGCCTACCCTTATGGGATAAGGGCGTGAGTGTGTATGCATGTATGAATGAAGAATTGATTATGTCACTATTGTTAAGCGTAGAATGAATCTCTCAACAGCAGAATTGGCTCGGCCATACCCCACGCCCACCTGAAAAAAACCGTGTCCAAAAACCGTCACCTCTTTCGTCACCTGCGCGACATTGCACTGCCCGCGCGATCGACGACCGCAGGGTTGCCACTTGTACGAATTAAGGGCGCCTTCAAATTTACCGCGCGACTGCAGCGCTGCAACCGCGGCCTCCACGCGACATTTAGAGAGGCATTAATAAATCAATCTCAAGTTCGAGTATAATCTCAAGTGTCTACTTGATATTGATAAACCAAGCTTAAGCTGTCATTTAAGGGCTTGTTCTCAGCTGAGTAAGCGCTGGTACACAAACAAAACTTGGCTGTCATAATCGGTTACATATTGTAACTTAAGATGTCATTAGAGCTGATGTTAATGTGGGTTTATTAAATAGCTGCTTTCTTAAGATGCTGACCTTAATTTGACAGCGTCTCGGCTAATATCGCACTTCAGAGCGAAATTGAGTTGCATCTATTAAAACGGCTCTTAGAGGCAAATTGAAAGCATGCTTAGGTCTTTTACTTTAGCGTCGGTTGTGTTATGGCAATTATTATTTACAAAGAAGTGCGCAATAGATAGTAACAAACTTTCGATCATCGTGTCGACACGAAAAACCCAATTAAATGTTTTTTTTTTATTGCATTGAATGACGAGACGAGCATGCCGTTCGCCTGATGGTAAGCGATACGACCACCCATAAACAGTAGCAATGCCATCCAGCACCTTGAGTTACAAAATACTGTATGGCATTCCACTGCGATCGTCATCCTAAGACATAAGATGTTAAGTCTCACTATGTCCTGTAGTTACACTGGCTACAAGGTCCTTCAAACCGAAATACAACAGTGCATTCACACTGCTGCTTGGCGGTAGAAATAGACATTGCGGTGGTACCCACCCAGACGGACTCCTACATATGAGAGACCTACCACCAGTGTCTCACTTTTTTGGAATAAAAACTAATCTACATTATATTTATCCAGGACTTTGTCTACTTGTGTGTTTATCCAAATATGTTCAGCAGTACCTGCGTTTCCTTCAAACAAACTTCACAATCTTTATTCGTTATTTTTATATGGGCAGGGTAAAATGAACCTTCTGCACCTGATAATAAGCAGAGAGGTGTCCAAATAAAGTGTCGGCTGACGAGCGATGATTATCCGTTGTCAGTCGACACAATTATGCCGGCCTGTTTCAGCCAGATATACACAGGCGGATCCCGGAACGCGACAAACTTACGTTTGCCACCATGGCGGACTTTAACACCTTATGTAAGGAGGTCACTATTCAAATACATCACAGTATATCCTACCACCAGCAAATATTTGTTGAAGTTATACTTCTTTTGGCGCGTTAGGGAAAAATTATGAGAGTAAATTTTTACGATGCGCGCGCACACCGTCAGAAAAAACGGACCACCTGAAGTTAGCTATGGTCAACATTTTAGTTTTGAATTTTGAACGTAGAAAAACCGACACCCTGAAGTTAGCTATAGTCAACATTTTAGTTTTGAATTTTGAACGTAGAATAAGGTGAAAGATACTGAAGTTATACTTCTTTTGGCGCGTTATTTAAATTTTTTTTTATCTTGTTACGTCAAAGAAGTATAACTTCTAACGCGTGACATAAGTACACAAACACTTTTTTTATTTATTTATTTATATCGGGTAACAAAGGACCCATAACAGAGATTTTATAATACTTAAAATGCTATATCCTGAAATACAAACTTTTAACCGGCACTATATGTTACATGTTTGTCACAACAGTGCCGGACATAAAAGCAATCTGGTTTATCAGCTATCATCTTCAGGACAGTGTTCGGACTGACCCGAATCAGAAGAATATAGAAATATGAGAAGTTAGAATCAATATTCGTTCAAAATTAATGCCGCGTGACAACCCTAGCACACCTAGCACTAGTAATGACGCTATTTATACTCGGGCTAGATATAATGCGCACGTTAACCGACAGCGTGTCAAGGTACAGCTGTATCATGTGTTAAATATAACACGGCCGACTGTGGCGGGGTGGGCAGATAATTACCAAATAGATTTTTTAATAATCCCGGGTGAAATAGCCTAGTATACCATATTAATATAACACTTACATAAATAATAAATCCCTTCCTAGGCGATTTCGGCCACGGCGGCCAATCTCAGCGGAGATCAACCAGGTACGCAGGAGATATTATAGTGCACAAGTGTGTGCGCAACACACAGGTGCACTCGCTATTCCTTCACTCTCATAGTCCGGTGAGACGGCAATCCGACATGACCGGAGAGAGATTAGGCGCAGGACCAACGGCTTTACGTGCTTTCCGAGGCACTGGGGTATCACACCGCCAACTTCCTGACTCCGAGCTGCGACTGAGTAATTTTTAAGATGTAAAAACCCAGCCACAATGTTTTTGACCCGACCCGGGATTCGAACCCAGGAACTCAGCGCGCAAAGCGTACTCGTAACGCGTACGCAATACAACTACGCCACTGAGGCAGTCAAAATACATAAATAGTATCTCGCCTTTATCTCATAGAAGTAGGCAGACTATGGATTGGTACTTTGCAAAGTTACCTCAACGCTTTTAACAGGTCCGTCTGGAAATCTTTAGGGGAGGCCTATGTTCAGCAGTGGATTTCATGTCGCTAATGATGATGAAAGGTACTTCATTCCATTTTTTATTGCAAAAGTGCCATTCTCTGAGACCTCTTCACCTAGTTTTGGGAAGATTTTTGGAGACATCTGGCAAAAGCCGACCTACGGAAGCCAATACATCGATATATGTGTCGATAAGCGGTTCTTTTATTTAATACCTAATGGAAGTTGCTCAGTAGTTGGCGTGTAGCACAATTGATTTGTCAGCGGTCATTACGATTGGATTAATTGTTACCGAGAACTGATGACGCAATCCATTACTATGACATGTCCTCGCGTCGAGCCGAGTGAATAGAACAGCCGACAGGTCTGCAGGTTCAAAACCATTAATTTCCGTTTTTTTTTATTGCATTGAATGACAAGACGAGCATGCCGTTCGCCTGATGGTAAGCGATACGACCACACATAAACAGGAGCAACACCATCCAGCACCTTGAGTTACAAAGTACTGTGTGGCATTCCACTGCGCTCGTCATCCTGAGTCATAAGATGTTAAGTCTCATTATGTCCAGTAGTTACACTGGCTACAATGTCCTTCAAACCGAAACACAACAGTGCTTGGCGGTAGAAATAGACATTTCTGGTGGTACCCACCCAGACGGACTCTTACATATAAGAGACCTACCACCATTAAGTATCTAAACCGCTCATAGCGACAACGGTCCAATCAGAAAGTTTCACATGCTCATAAATAAGTTTTGATTGGTTTATTTTTACCATTAACGCATCGTTAGCGGTTAGGATAATTTATTGGAATCGGGTGTAAATGGAGTGTCGACCAAATAGTGTATGCAAACTATTCCACTCCCATAACCGCCACTGCAACTCCTGTAAGCCAGGATCAGCATTGGCACGCATTTGACACCGAGTGGTGAAGCTTTGCGAGTCTCTGGGGACACTAATCTGTCTATCCCGCAACGAAATAAATCTATGTCTACATTAATATTATAAAGCTAAAGAGTTTGGTTTGTTTGAACGCGCTAATCTCAGAAACTACTGAACCTGTTTTGAATATTGTTTCACTAATAGGAAGCTACATTACTCCTGAGTGGTATAGGCTACTTTTTATTCCGGGAAAATATTTTTATCCCGGAATCAAATATACAGATAGATAGAGTATCCATTATATACAAACATTCGAATCGGATATACAAACGCCGATCCCCAAACTTATGTGGAGTCAGTATGGCCCATCTTGTGTACCAAGGTTACCAATGTCCTACCATCAGCATAGCCAGAATGGCTGAGCTTCACCGCTCGGTGTCGATCCTTACAGGAGCAGTGGCGAGTGAAGGCGGAATAGTCTACACTCGCCGAGCTACACCGCTCGGTGTCATGTCGCCTGGCTTACAAGATCTATGGATTTAATGTTTTTTTGCCATACTCAAAGGTGTAAGCCGTCCTACACACTAACACCCCGCCATACTACTCTCTCCCTTATATCTAAGGTCGTGGGGTGCTGATGTGCATGCAACCGCAACCCTCGCAGGAGCCGGCTCTTAGGCAGTCTCTCGCAGTCCGAGGAATGAGACCTCGGGAAGATCACAGGCATGGTTGATACACTACAACACGCCAGCCGCTTGGGCATTATTTGCCCGGTAGCAGATTGCCCGCAACTTGGATGTAGTCTTAACCCAAACCGACGCCTTATAAACTAGTACACAGCCGGAGAAACGAAGCCACATCAATCAATGCATAATTACAATTGCACATACATTGCATGAGAGCAATTATTTTTTACAATTAACGCCAACGCACGCCATTGGCCGGTGACGTCACGTGGTCGCATCCGCGCGGGAGGTGTACCACGTCGACCAATAGCAGCGTCGCGTGATGCGCGCGCGCAGACGGCGCGGCGCGTGCGCTCTGAAAACGGAATGTTTTTCCCACTATACGAATCATAATTTGTTTTCTTAGAAACAGTCACGCGATGCGTATCTTGGGATGTCTTCGTCGTAGGTGTCGTCAATCATGGCGGCATTTTTGTGTAGCGTTTCTAAGATGTTCTAAATAAAGAATCCGATTTCCGGACGTCCAGACACCTCACTTCCCAACTTTCCATGAAGGCCCGCAGCGCATTATTCTTTTGATACTATGAGCGGTTCAGATCACGTATTAAGTGTCACTCTTGCCTACAGTATGCTCTTGCTCATTTGACGGAATGGGTTATGAGAAAGTTTTCTATAGTACCTACAATTATTGTATATTATGTTGTTTACCACCAAAGACATGACACAAAAGTATAGTTATAGACCGGACATCCGGCCCAAATTTGTCGTCCAAAAGTTATTCCCCATTGGTAATAAGTCGCTGTCTTATCTGACACGTCCAAGTGACGAGATGTCTCGACATGCTTATATTTTGTAAAGAAAACAATATTTTGGAAGAAAATATACCAATTTGCACATTACGATCATGTCGAAGTGTGTTTTAATGCATTTTACATAGGTTTTTTGCTATTTCACGGTAGATTAAGTTAATGATGAACAGGCTCAAGATTTTTGTATGACTATTTTCCCAATGTCCGCTCTATATAATTCCCGAACTCTTTGTACCACCCTACTAGCTGCCAATAAACGTTTTCATTCTTACTTTCTAATAGATGTCTAAGGATTGAAGCTTTGGATTTTATTGCAACACGAGACATATTTTGCGGCCTTGCTGCCCGAAAGTCCCTTACAAAACAAAAATTCCCCTGTGACTAGCAAACTTAACTTGAATTTGGTGGTTTTTCTCCGGTATACGTATCTTATATGTTAATCTAGATAGCCAAGTGCCAAACATCTAGATCCATTTATCGCTTTATGCTTCTACCAAAAATCCAAAAATGATCTAAAGGAGATGTCAGCTTTTTGTATGGGTGCTAGGCCTCAAAATGTAACCAGGCTCAAAGTTTATGGATATTAAAGGGGCAAAAATATGGATCTTGGATCCATTAAAAAATATTTTTAGACCTCTCCATTCATAACTAACTTTTCTTTAAATATTCATAATAAGTGCAGTTTTTAAGCAAAATAAAATTACATAAATCTCAAAATCGGAGGACTTTAAAATTATACGATTTATTGCAAAGGCCTAGTTGAGGAGTTTTGGCGGGAACTTGGAAGTGTCATGAGGTGCTCTTGTTTTAATCCATTATTTTGGTGATATTAAGTGTTATATTGCATAATTATGGTGGTATATGTGGGCGCAAATTAATATTTAGTGATTATATTATTATGAAAATGTCTAGAATATTTAAATTTGATATTTAAATAGTTATTTACAACCACAATGCTGTTATTTATCAAATTTCAGTATAAGTTAGAAACTGTATTGACTATTTGAGTGTTTGGAAAACGTTGGATATTTATTTAATTCATTATTTAATGATTTAAACGTCTAAAATAAAATCAATTAGAATTGTTAATAATTCTAATTGATTTCTTTGTCGTTATTTTAATCTATAAGTAAAATATTCACAACTTGTTAATAGCTCCATCTGTTGGCAAGTTATGTAAAATAACGGTTTGCTTACTTAGACGTTATTTATGTAAAATATTATCAACTGGAGTTATGAAAAATTCATTATAATATCAATTTTGAATATTCAGCTATAACCCAAGATTTATTGTACAGTAATTTCAAAGGAGGTTGCAGTTATTATAACATTTATATTCACTTTGAATGTCTATTGGATTAAAAAAAGAATCCAGTCAGTTCAAGATTCGATTGACTTCTGTCCCAAAAGTCAACTGGGAAGAAAACTAAGCAATATTCAGTTTGTATTTTCATTACGATGGATTCCGAACACGAAAACCCCGGCACCTCGCCGACTTATATTATCCAATATTTATTATTAAAGAGCTCAAATGAAGTGAATTGAAATAATTGTGCTAATCAAGTGTTTTTGTTGCCGCCAAAACTCTTCGATAAAGTCTTGGTAAGGTGGTTTTCTTTCTAGCCACTGCTTTACTTCGACATACTACAGATAATGAAATAGACAAACCAAACTTGACATTGGCAAAATGTGAACACAAATGCAATTATAAAAAAATAAAAAAGGCCTTGTTGTTGGGAGTATAATCCTAATATATATAAAGTATCTTTGTAAGAATTTTAACCCGTTTTGGACATATCCTTTGTCCCATTTGGAATAAAGGAAGTATGCCTTATCTATCTGAGGTAATCTCTGTGCAAAATCAGACAATGACATAATATTTAAACAGTTCAAATGAAGAAAGATAAGAGCGTAAATAAAAGATGACATGATAAAAACATATGCTCCAGACGCAGTAAGGTCAAGTTAACAAACATTAAGCCTTATTCACACGGATCAATCAATTCCAGAAATAATCGTACGCAATAATTGCTAGCAACATTGAGTGTCAGTGAGTGAGTGAGACTGAGCGAGGAAACCTACATACCTGACAATTCTTCATAGTAATTTTGAGGGTATGTGAAGACCGCACACACTACAGCATGATGAACTAAGGGCCCAAATGGTAAACCATCTCAGTTGTCAGTTGTCTATTGGTGGTAGGTCTCTCATATGTAAGAGTACGTCTGGGTGGGTACCATCGCAATGTCTATTTCTACCGCCAAGCAGCAGTGTGCATGCACTGTTGTGTTTCGGTTTGAAGGACATTGTAGCCAGTGTAACTACTGGACATAATGAGATTTAACATCTTATGTCTCAGGATGACGAGCGCAGTGGAATGCCACACAGTACTTTGTAGCTCAAAGTGCTGGATGGTCTTGCTACTGTTTATGGGTGGTCGTATCGCTTACCATCAGGCGAACGGCATGCTCGTCTAGTCATTCGATGCAATAAAAATGAGTAGTTGAGGCCCGTGCTCAGAAGTGGGCAGTAATTTAAATATTATTATAATCAACCCGAATCCTGAAATTATGCCCCGTAAATGATTATAGGCTGACCCCTTATTACATGGGGCCGAATATAGCTTGCGAAATATGGATGTTTACGCCTCTGCCTATATCTGAAAATTCAAAGGGTGTGATGATGTATGTATGTAATTTTCGTTGACCAGCCTTTCAGAAACAAAAAGTCCATGTACATTAATACAAACTCTACGACAAAATGTAAACAAATCGTCGTGTATTTTTTCCGTTATCATGTACAATGCAATGCAATCAGCCCTGTATGCTGAGCACGGGCCTCCTCTACAAGTGAGAGGGTTTAGGCCTGAGTCCACCACGCTGGCCTAGTGCGGGTTGGCTGACTTCAGACATACCTTCGAAATTCTTATGGAGAATTCTTAGGTATGCAGGTTTCCTCACGATGTTTTCCTTCACCGTTAAAGCGAACGATAATTGATAAACAATACATTAGTATACATTACATCATTAATATTACCTTATCATGTACGTTAGGCAAATGACATGCAAACACAGCTTATATAATGTTCCTTATCAATAGACACAAGTAAACACGTTTGCCGGACTAATGTGCGTGCGTAGTGACGAGACTCATGTGACAAAGCTAAATTCGAAATTATAAAGAGGAAAAAAAACGAGATAAAAGCAGAGTTAGTAGGTTGAAGTGGCAATGGGCTGGCCACATATGTCACAATTCTGGAGTGGAGACCGCGTCTTGGCAAACGTAGCGTGGGACGCCCTCTGGCCAGGTGACGGGACGACTTGCACAAGAGGGCCGGCAGCAACTGGATGCATAAAGCAGCAGACCAGGCTCGGCACGGTCCTCCACTACTGAGAGAGTTTAGGCCTTAATCCACCACGTTGCCCTAATGCGGTTTAACAGCCTTCACATACCTTCATAGTTATTATTGGAGAATTCTTCCAACACACCACGAGCTTTGAATTACTTAGCGCTGCGTGGCATTACAGAACATCGATTTTCGTGTCTTAAAGAAAATACACCGAAATAATCGTAGAGGTTTTTGACCAATAAAGGTCAACTGTATATCGATCTTAGTTCTTGAATTAAGGTTTGCTACATTCGACTTAGTAAAATACGCTTTACTATATGCACATCTTTTTTGGTAAATTTTACAGTTACTCATCTTCATCATCATCAGCCACACGACGTCCACTGCTGAACATAGGCCTCCCCCAAAGATTTCCAGGCGGACCTGTCACGCGGCCTGTATCCAGCGTGTTCCTGCGACCTTTATCAAGTCGTCTGTCCACCTTGTGGACGGCCGACGCTGCGCTTGTCAGTACGTGGTCTCCACTCGAGAACTTTTTTGCCCCATCTGCCGTCAGTTCTTACAGTTACTCGTCCAAACACATTTCAATGGCTGGGCTGACGGGCAGTGTTTCCCTGGCCAGTCGACACAATTATGCCGGCCTGTTTGACCTTGCTTGGATATACACAGGCTGATCCCGGAACGCCACACACTAACGTTTGCACAAATAGGAAGCTACATTACTACTGAGTGCTAAAGACTACTTTATATCCCGAGAAAATATAAAGAGGGACGTTTATATATGCGGACAGAGCCGCGGGCTAAAGCTAGTCACCCTATAAACATGACTAAAACAACTCCTGACACCGCACGGCCACAGCCATGCCACTGTTGCATGACCATAGCAGACATTTGAATGAGTCATTTAGAAGGTCACATGCAAGGGGTGTAAGGGATTCCAACCATCATCTCTAGGAGTCCAAACCAACCTCACCTGCACGTGGTGCACCCTGCTAGTTAACGGACGAGGCTCTGGTGACCGACCGATGGCGGGATAACCATCGTAGTCATGACACAGCTAAGTGCCATAGACTGATTATGGGCAGCAGCATAATCAGTGCGAGAAGCTGCGTCCTGCGCTCGCCAACCCGCCTGCCAAGCGTGGCGAGTATTGGCAAAAACCCCCCCTTATGAAGACTAAGATAGAGACCAGGCCCCCAGTCCCCGGCAGCCCCGCTATTCCTGGCTCCGGTAGCGGCCACGGTAACGGCGGGGCAGGGGGTGCTAAGAATCCCCGGGTACGATCCCGCTACCACCCCCGACGACGACTGGCCCTGGTAACACACAACATTCGCACGTTGAGGACTGACGAGAAGATTCTTGAGCTGGAAGAAGAAATGGGTAGGTTACACTGGGACATATTGGGGTTATCAGAAGTCCGAAGAAAGGGGGAGGACACGATAATTCTCAAGTCTGGTAACCTACTCTACTACCGGGAGGGCGACCAACAGTCCCTAGGTGGTGTCGGATTTCTCGTCCACAAGTCCCTCATTAACAATATCACAACCATCGAAAGTGTGTCGAGCAGAGTAGCATATCTTATACTCAGAATATCTAAAAGATATTCGTTGAAGGTCATACAGGTATACGCGCCGACCTCGACACACCCAGATGAAGAAGTAGAGGAGATGTATGAGGACATTAGTCGGGCCATACATACCTCCGAAACCTACTTTAATGTTGTTATGGGGGACTTCAATGCTAAGCTGGGTAAGAGAAGCGATGAGGAGCTGAGAGTTGGGCAATTTGGATATGGATCACGTAACCCAAGGGGACAAAGGCTGGCTGATTTCCTGGAGAAAGAGGGACTCTTCGCGATGAACTCTTTCTTTCAGAAGCCACCTCACAGAAAATGGACCTGGTTAAGCCCGGATGGTTCGACAAGGAACGAGATAGATTTCATCTTGGCGACGAAAAGACGGATATTCGATAATGTCTCTGTGATCAATAGGGTGAAAACCGGAAGCGATCACCGGATGGTTAGAGGCATATTGAATATCGACGTCAACTTAGAAAGGCTTCGCTTGATGAAATCTACTCTCCGCCCTACTAGTGCTTATATCCAAAACCCAGAAAGCTTTCAGCTCGAGTTGGCAAACCGCTTCAATTGCCTAGATAATTGCGCTACAGTGGACGAGATTAATGGCGGGTTGGTAAAAGCTGTCCATACGGTGGGTACTAAATTCTTTAGACCTCGCCGAAGAGATAGACCTCAGAAACTCTCGACTCACACACTCGATCTCATGGCCAAACGTCGATCTATGGCGTTGCAGTCTTCTGATGATGCTGAAGTATATCGGCAGCTCAATAAACAGATATGGAAATCCTTGCGACACGACGTCCGTACTTACAACACTGTAAGTATTAAAGAGACGATTGAGCGGAACAAAGGCTCCAAAGTGTTCGCAAAGGACCTGTCTATTGGGCAAAGACAGATGACTAGGCTGAAGACAGAAGATGGTAACGTAGCGTCGACGAAGGCTGAAATATTGAGGGAGATCGAGAGGTTCTACGGACAGCTTTACACCTCAGTTGCCAAACCCGACTCCAGCTTGGCTAAAGACCCGAGAGCCAAGCTGGTCCGGCACTACAGTGAAGACATCCCGGACATCAGTCTGTGCGAGATTAGGATGGCTCTGGGACAGCTTAGAAACAACAAGGCGCCGGGCGAGGACGGAATTACTGCAGAGCTTCTGAAGACGGGCGGTGGGCCAATACTTAAAGTCCTTCAGAAGCTATTCAACTTCGTTCTGCTCCAGGGTATGACGCCCGAGGCATGGAACAGGAGTGTGGTGGTACTGTTCTTCAAAAAAGGTGATAACACCTTATTGAAGAATTACAGGCCCATCTCACTCCTGAGCCATGTTTACAAGTTGTTCTCAAGAGTTATCACGAATCGTCTCGAGCGCAGGCTAGATGACTTCCAGCCTCCCGAACAAGCCGGATTCCGGAAAGGTTATAGTACCATAGACCACATCCATACGCTGCGGCAAGTTATACAAAAAACTGAGGAGTATAACTTGCCACTTTGCTTAGCGTTCGTGGACTATGAGAAAGCCTTCGATTCGATCGAGACCTGGGCTGTGCTGCAGTCTCTCCAGCGGTGCCACATCGATTATCGGTATATCGAAGTGTTGAGGTGCTTGTATAACAACGCCACCATGTCGGTCCGAGTACAAGAACAGAGCTCGAAGGCTATTCCACTACACAGAGGCGTGAGACAGGGAGATGTTATCTCTCCGAAACTGTTCACTGCCGCGTTGGAAGATACCTACAAGCTCTTGGATTGGAAAGGATTTGGCATCAACATCAATGGCGAATACATCACACACCTTCGTTTTGCCGATGATATCGTTGTACTGGCAGAATCGCTGGAAGATCTCAGCATAATGCTCAATGACCTCAATCGAGTTTCTCAACTGGTGGGCCTTAGGATGAACATGGACAAGACCAAGATCCTATCGAATGTTCATGTTGTGCCTACCCCGATTACCGTTGGGAGCTCAACTCTCGAAGTTGTGGACGATTACGTCTATTTAGGGCAAGTAGTCCAACTAGGCAGGTCCAACTTTGAGAAAGAGGTCAACCGTCGAATCCAGCTCGGTTGGGCAGCATTCGGGAAACTAAGCAAGGTCTTCTCGTCCAAAATACCTCAGTGCCTGAAGACAAAAGTCTTCAATCAATGTGTGTTACCAGTGATGACATATGGCACTGAGACGTGGCCTTTGACTATGGGCCGCTTAAGACGGCTCACGGTCACTCAGCGAGCTATGGAGAGGGCTATGCTAGGTGTTTCTCTACGCGATCGAATCAGAAATGAGGAGATCCGCAGAAGAACGAAAGTCACTGACATAGCCCAGCGAATTAGCAAGCTGAAGTGGCAGTGGGCAGGGCACATAGTTCGAAGAACTGACGGCAGATGGGGCAAAAAGGTTCTCGAGTGGAGACCACGTACTGGCAAGCGCAGGGTCGGCCGTCCACCTGCAAGGTGGACAGACGACTTGATAAGGGTAGCAGGAGCGCGCTGGATGCGGGCCGCTTTTGACAGGTCCGTCTGGAAATCTTTGGGGGAGGCCTATGTTCAGCAGTGGACGTCATGTGGCTGATGATGATGATGATGATGATGCAAGTCATATGAGGGATGACGTAAGTACGAATTCGGGCAACCGAGTGACAAGTCTTCATGTGGGGAATTAGCAAGCATGCTGCCTCTGTGCCGTAAAAGGGTGTTTGACTCATTTTCGGTATCAGATATTTCATAATCATCAGCCCGTTGCAGTCCACTGCTGAAGATAGGCCTCTCCCCACAGAGCCAGTCTGCTGCTTTATGAATCCAGTTGCTACCAGCCCTCTTGTGCAAGTCGTCCCGCCATCTGGCCAGGGGGCGTCCCACGCTACGTTTGCCAAGACGCGGTCTCCACTCAAGAACACGCTTACTCCAGCAGTTATCAGATATTTACCTCATATAAATCCTAACAGAAAGATTTATTAAAATCCGGTAAAAAAATCAACAAGTTACAAGCCTTTGAATTTCGGTAGAAGGGGTAAGTGTCAAGAAACGAGTAAAGAGGCGCAATACGCGATCGTGACGTCATCGGGAATAAGGATGCGTACGAAAAAATGAGATGGAGCGATATCCCCACTACGCGCCCGCTCCTGCGCATTTCCATATTTGAAATATGAATTACTGCCTCATTTCTTAACCAATTTAACTGCAGTTTTCACAGGCCTTCTTTTTAATTCTATTTGCTGTCGAATATAGAATAATGTACAAAATCGGAAACTATTCTATCGGTACCACTGACGTGCTGAGTTGTCGGATTCGATTCCTGGGTTTTACTACTCAGTATCAGCTCGGAGTCTGAAAATGCGCCCGGTAAATGGCAATAGGCCCGAACCTATTACATGAGACCTAGCATATCTGGCGAAATGTGTACAGCGAGGCAGGGGTGTACCTCTGCCTAACCCTGAAAAGAGAAAAACGCGCGATGCTATGTAGGTATATAAAAACTTTGCACCCCTTTTTATACACAATGCGCGCAAGCAGCGTGATTTGGCATAATTAAAGAAACATAACTTTAGAAATGTCAAATGTGTCCGGTTTTGACCCTACGGACGTTCATCACGGCAGTCCGTTCCACTCCCAACTAGGCTATCGCCGCTTCTAAGCTTCGATAAATATGTAGTACCCTAATACCAGGAAGTTATCAATCCATTCATAATGGAAAAGTTATATAAACCTATAAACAAGATAGACAAAAATATAAAAAACAGATAAAACGATACAAGAATCGATAAAATTCCTGACCTAAAAATAAGCAATACTCTTTGATTATTTATATACCTAGATAGACACTGAACGTTCTAAACGCGTCGAAAAAAATAGAGGCGAACTGTTCCCTACTAAATGAGTTCGAGTGAATTTTTATTTTTTATTTTTCATGGATGTATTTTTCTCCCCGTTTTAATAGAAACCATGTAATAACTGGTATCATTATGCGCGCACACAAGGATACGCATAATGATGCAGCGATAGCGTATGACACACTGTCACTCATACTAGCTTAAGAAAAGTTGGCCTGTTTGTTTTAGTTTCATTGCAGCGCGTCATTCTATCTAGGTATATAATTAATCAAAGGCAATACTATCATTCGTATAAGTGAGAAATGATTTGTATGCTAGAAACAAAAATACGGGTCCGATCGCTTAGGAATTTCATTTATTTATTTATTGTTTTTTTATGGAAAACTTATGACTATTTTTTATCGTACTAATATTATAAATGTGAAAATTAGTCACTGCCTCGGTGGCGTAGTTGTATTACAGTACGACTGCAATGCTGAGGTCTCGGGTTCGATCCCCGGGTCGGGTATAGTGATATTGGATTTTTCTATACAGTATCAGCCCGGAGTCTGGAATTTGTACCCGATATGGCGATAGGCTCGCCCTCTATCACATCATGGGACGGAATACGCACGGCGAAAAGTGGGTGCATTAGTTGCGCCTCTGCCTAACCTTCGGGCATAATAGGCATGAGAGTGTATGTATGTTATCATTACCATTCCAGCCTTGTATTATGTACTACCCACTGCTGAGCACGGGCTTCCTCTGTAACTGAGAGGGTTTAGGCCTTAGTCGACCACGGTGGCCTAGTGCGGGTTGGCAGACTTCACATACCTTCGAAATTCAAAGAACTTCTCAGGTATGCAGGTTTCCTCACGATGTTTTCCTTCACCGTTAAAGCGAGCGATAATTCTCAAGATAAGGTATGTATGTATGATAAGCGAATATAAAGTTAAATTATTTTTTGGTTTGAAGTGGTTTTGTTTTATTTTTTGTTAAAAAGTTTTTATTTATTGCTTTTTTGTTAGTTAATTATGAAATGGTGTAAACAATACATCATCTATATACGATTGCAGCTTTGCTGGTCATCTGCGGTTAGTTATTGAAGAGTTCCATTGTCTATCTTCGAAGATCTTCATCAGATCCTAATAAATTAGATACTAAAACCTTCCCTGAAAAATATACATTTGAATAACGAAAACCCCATCCAAATCAGATCAGTAGTTTTTAAAAAACTCGCGGCCATACAAACTTACATATTACATACATACGGATCGAATACAGAACCTCCTTTTTTTGAAGACGGTTAAAAATTATTGAAAATGTTTCGATCATTATTAAAAGTTAACGCTGAAACCTCTGAACGGATTCGGATGAAATTTGGCACACTATTTAATATTTGGATTTTGATTTGTAAGTAGATGCTTAGATTAATTATATCTATACTAATATATAAAGCTGAAGAGTTTGTTTGTTTGTTTGAACGCGATAATCTCAGGAACTACTGGACCGATTTTGAAAATTCTTTCACTAATAGGAAGCTACATTACTCCTGAGTGCTATAGGCTACTTTTATCTTTTCGTAAACTTTTCTTTTTCGCGTATTCTGTCCCATGATGTATTAGGGGGCGAGCCTATCGCCATATCCGGCTTTTTTTATTTATTTATTTATTTACAGCATGGAAAACTTACAGCTAATAATTATATTAGGAATAGCAACAATTTAGGTGTCAAAAATCCAATAACAAGTTCTCACTTATAGATTTTTTTTAAGTCAATTTTCCCAATATCCGCTCTATATAATCTTAGAAGTCTTTGGATATTAGCTATTTCGATCGGGCGGTAAATCACCCTAGTTCGTTGATCCGCAAAGCGTCCGTTTAGACTCCATTCGTCCGAACCAAATGGAGACGGCCGCGTTCAGTTTTAACCGATCCAGAGGACGATATAACTCTGGCCATCCGCCGTAAGAACGAGTTCTTGAAACTCACACACTCCACAAGACCGCAGTTCCGTCCTCGCCGTCGAGGACCTCGCCGCGTTCCCCGTCGCCCTCCCGACCCCCCTAACAGTTCCGGCCCGCGTGCCGACGTAAGCAACGGATAGGATTAGGTTAAAAACCAATCTTCCCCATTAATCGCTGATGTCTCATCCTCTCCCAGTGACCGTCCTGAGCCGAGGTCCGTAACCCGTTAGTGGGTTGCCCTCAGCATGGTCACCTAAATTAAAGGGTTGCGAGTGCTAAAAGCGCTCACCCTAAAGTCCGGTGTGGCCAGAAAAGCCGACTCTCGTCAGGCTACTGGCCGTTAGGTCCGCGTTAAAAAAAAAAAAATTGGATATTATGTATAATGTATATTATTACTAAACTTTTTTCCACACAACGTACAAACCCACATACGCGTCGTATCTTCCTTGCATTAGTAGCAAGGCCGTTCAGTGTCGGCGGATTTAGATTTCCCTTTACGCACTATCAATGGCTTCTACACAGGTATTTATGCCGGTGGTAGGACATTTGTATCAACCTGTTTCGACGCCACCGTACATACATACATACGTAGTGCCACGCCTCTATCCTTTAGGGGTAGGCAGAGACTATGGATTGCCACTTTGCTCGATTCTTTCGCTTCCTCCACCTTCATCAATCTGTTCATGCACTCCCGCCGGTTCAGGGTGCTTTTGACCTGGCCTTTACCTAGAATGTCGGATATCTGACATTCGAAGGTTCGGTGCGGTCGACCCCTACCGGCCCTTCCATCCACACTCGCCTTATACATCCTCTTTGTGAGTCTCCTATCATCCATCCTCTGCACCACCGAAAAAGGTTTAATTGCCATAATGGCCAACGTAAGTGCGCGTTCTAGAATCAACCTGTGTATGACAATTTCTTCCACGATCACGCGCGAATTTTTCAGCGGGAATTTTGCGGTTAAGACTTAGTAGTGTGCGACTGCACTCATGGATTATTAGTGTGTATTTACAGCACTAAATCACCAGCGGAAGGTTGCCCACTTTGACCGTAAGAGATTAGGGAATTTTACTGGTGGTAGGTCTCTCATTATGTAAGAGGCCGTCTGGGTGGGTACCACCGCAATGTCTATTTCTACCGCCAAGCAGCAGTGTGCATGCACTGTTGTGTTTCGGTTTGAAGGACATTGTAGCCAGTATAACTACTGGACATAATGAGACTTAACATCTTATGTCTCAGGATGACGAGCGCAGTGGAATGCCACACAGTACTTTGTAACTCAAGGTGCTGGATGGTGTTGCTTCTGTTTATGGGTGGTCGTATCGCTTAGCATCAGGCGAACGGCATGCTCGTCTCGTCATTCAATGCAATAAAAAAAAAAGGGAAATTAATGAGGCGCGTCATCGTGGATGACATCTTACTAATATTATAAATGCAAAGGTTTGTGAAAACGTTTGGGTGTTTGTTAGAAGTAAACGGATGCTGAACGGATATTGATGAAATTTATCACACGTGTAGACCATGTCCTGGATTAACATAGGCTACTTCTTATCCCGGTAATTTGCTCCCATGGGAAATAAGTATTTAAATAAATGGCGTTGGGTTCTAACTGGTTTCGCTCTGGATCGCTAGTGTTTTAGGGACTTTGTAGCGGGGAAGGCTTTCACGTGGGCGAACCCACGGGCAACACCTAGTTATCTATACATCCGGCTCAAACAAGCCGGCATTGTGTCGACTGACTAGGTGTGATCATCGTTCGTCAGTCGACACTTTATCTTGACCACTATCCGCTTACCATCAGGTACAGTAAGGTCATCGTGTAAAAAAAATTATATTCATACACTTATGGTTTTGATGCACGATTTTACAACCGCCCACGGGCGTAGCTATAGCTTTCACATACGGGGGGGGGGGGGGTCTGAGGATATCGAAATGTCAGTGACGTAGCGTGGGTTTTTGCCCCACGATACAAAAAAACCTTCTTTCAACAAATAAGTCACGTATAAAAAATAAAATAATGTGTGCAAGTTTTGTAGCCCAGATAATTTTTGTTGTAAGCTAAAGGCGGGGTTCGGAGCCCCGAAACCCCCACTTATATACGTCCATGCAACCGCCTAAAAATCCCTCAGAGGATCTATAGTACCGGCACGCCATGATGGCCGTTTTGACGTTCATCCGCTCATCAAGTTTCGTATTAATTCATAACTACGTTGAAGGAGCTAATTGCTGTCAATAGTTACGTGCAGTAAAATTTATTGGAATGTATAATTTTACGACAAATCTCGGCATTTATGTTTCGAAATTCGAAATTTTTAAAATTAAGTCTAACACACGATCGTCACTTATATGATCGCTTGCTAGTATATTATTTCGATAATCTATTGAGATTTTACCTCACTATTGTAGTCTGTCAAAACTGCCATCATAGCGTGCCGGTAGAATTGTCCAGAGCATATCGTGTTAGAGAGTAGAGTTTTCTAGGCACATAAATTACGTGATACTATATGTAATATGTATGTATTTAGCACCGCGCACTATAGAAAACTGTGTTACCCGGTTTTTACCCAGGAACCCAAGGCCTTCCGATCCGCAACCATTAGACAAAACAAACGATACTTTACATTTTATTATTCAATAAAACTAGATTGTCTTGTTTACGTTAATACACTTCGACCAGGAAATAGCGATTATATTAATCGGCACCGGTTGGTTATCTTTGTTGTTTATGATGTCATATAGTAGTGTACTCCGCAGTCCGCCGGCCTCTTACAGAAATATAGTCTTTTGACATCGAAACAGACATTTGACGTTTCTTACTAGAGCAACTTTTTTTCTTAATCTTATGTATTTGGGGTAGTACCTACCTAGCTGCCAACATTTTTTTGTCTGAATATAGTATTTTTTATAAAAATGCTATAAAAAACGTAGTACGCTTAAGAAAAATATAGTATTTTATGGGAAGAATAAAAAATAGACAAGTTATATTTTTTTACTCATTTATTTTTATAAAAACATTTTTTTTTTGCACTCCTTGCATTCTCTAAAAATGTTTTGTCTTCAATAAAACTGGCAATTATTCGTCGAAACGTCTTTCAATCAAGTCAAATAAACAAGACTAGACAAGTCAATTTTAGTTTTATTAGTTTTAGTGTTGCAAAATATAAACATTGATCTATTGTACGGAAATTGGTATTTTCGCGTACAATATATTTCCTTAACAGTATATAGTACGGAGTCCCGAAATACAGTACAATACTATATATTATAGCACGATTGGCAACCCTAGTAGTACCGGCACGCTATGACGGCCGTTTTGACGTTTGTCCGCTCATCAAGTTTCGTATTAATTCATAACGGTGAAGGAGCTAATTGCTGTACATTATTGTCAATAGTGACGTGCAGTAAAATTTATTGAAATGTATAATTTTATGACAAATCTCGGCATTTGTTTTTCGAAATTCGAAATTTTAAAACAATGTAATCAAATACGATCGTCACTTATAGTATCGCTGGCTAGTATATTTCTTTCGATAATGAATTGTAATTTCTTTAATTGACTGCCTCGGTGGCGTAGTTGTATTACGGTACGACTGCAAGGCTGAGGTCTCGGGTTCGATTCCCGGGTCGGGCAAAGTGATATTGGATTTTTCTATTCAGTATCAGCCCGGAGTCTGGAATTTGTGCCCGATATGGCGATAGGCTCGCCCCCCTATCACATCATGGGACGGAATACGCTTGGCGAAAAGTGGGTGCACTAGTTGCGCCTCTGCCTCGGGGATAAAAGGCGTGAGCATGCGTAATTGTAATTTCACCCCACTATTGTAGTCTGTCTGTCTAAAGAGCTCGTGGACGCGCGCCTAAACGTTGGACAGACCTTATTAAAACTATGACGTACACCTCTATAAACAAATGTTTCCACTCCGCCAAACATCGAGACATATGGCGACGCATCGTGAAAACGGCAGTTCATCAATCGACCCAAACATGACCACGACCACTATGTCAGGAGTGCACGACTAAGAAGAAGAAGATTGTAGTCTGTCAAAACTGCCATTATAGCGTGCCGGTACAATAACATTAGACACATTTTGGTAACGTTGCCGCGTCACTCCACGCTCCCTTAGGCGCGGTACACACGACGCGTTTATTAATAGACAGTTAAATATATCACTAGCGGCATTTTCCTATGTTTTCACCTACCACAAGTGTTTTGGCAACGACCTGAGCGAAGGTGATTATGTGTATACACGCAGAGAATTGGCTACGACGATGTCATGAGTCGATTTATTGATCACAAGATCCGGAAAATGCGGTTTTTTTTTAATTTATTTATCTTATGCTCGTCTTCGGCCGCTTTGACAACATTTCCGGGATAAGGGTACTTCTGCACCAGAGATGTGCAATGCTACGTTGCTATAGATATGTTTGGTATCCACCAATCATATTCATTGGTCCACATACGATTGGTGGAAACGGGTTCAACTAATCTATGTTTTTTATATGGATGGACGCGTGCTATGGATGCGTACTACGAATGATCTTTTTTTTTTATAGCATCGAATGACGAGACGAGCATGCCGTTCGCCTGATGGTAAGCGATACGACCACCCATCAACAGTAGCAACACCATCCAGCACCTTGATTTACAAAGTACTGTATGGCATTCCACTGCGCACGTCATCATGTCCAGTAGTAACACTGGCTACAATGTCCGTCAAACCGAAACACAACAGTGCATGCACACTGCTGCTTGGCGGTAGAAATAGACATTGCGGTGGTACCCACCCAGACGGACTCTTACATATGAGAGACCTACCACCAGTATGATCGCGAGTGTTGTTTGCACAGCTATGTACCACGCGACGGCGCATCTTCATAGCATATTTTCCGCTACGTAGCTTAGCATCAACGGAAACGGTCATAGTTTCGTAGCATAGCTCTCACAGCTTCGCATCATAGCTGCATAGCACATCTCAGGTGTTAAAACACCCTAAAAGTAACCCATAGCACTCAGGGAAGAACGTCTATGTCGGCGAGGAGTGTGCGGACACCGTTTGTTCCGGTTTGAATGACATTGTAGCCAACCTGGCGCGACAGAGTGCTTCCCAAACGCAGTGCTTTATATCTCAAAGATCGGGTAGTTTTATTGTTCATGGACAGTGAGTTGCCACCAAGCGAGCGTATTGCTCGTTTCATTATACAATAGGGAAGTTTCGTATATCTTATTTGTTTTGATACCTTGTTTGCCTCTCTACCTACCCGTTCAAGGATAAAGGTGTGATGTGCCTATTCAGCCTGTGACTGTCTCGGTGGCGTAGTTGTATTACGGTATGACTGCAATGCTGAGGTCTTGGGTTCGATTGTGGGTCGGGCAAAGTGATATTGGCTTTTAAATTCAGTATCAGTCTGGAATTTGTGCACGATATGGCGATAGGCCTATCACATCATGGGACGGAATACGCACGGCGAAAAGAGGGTCCACTAGTTGCGCCACTGCCTACCCCTTCGGGGATAAAAGGCGTGAGTGTGTGCGTGTCTATTCAGCAGTCGAGTCTCTTCACCATGATAGAAAAAACTAAACTGATATTTTCCATGTCCCCATATGGCAGCTTGTGTGACGTTTTTTACCATTGAAATAAGTTTTTACATGCCATGACTAAACCGGGTGATCTCATTGCGTGTTAGTTTATTTTAAACTGTGACGTCATAGTTTAAGTGGGTACGTAATCGCCAAATAGGTGAAATGGTTCTTTTAGAGTCATTTAATGTAAAACATTATGTGGCAGATAAAGACTGAATTGGATTATTATGGCAAAACCGCGTATAAGCCAATATTGTCTATAATTGTATGAAACCAGGACGACTTGGATAGACTATCCCGCCCTCACACCCGCCACTGCAACTCCTGTAAGGCAGGATCAGCAGTGGCACGTATTTGGCACCGAGCGGTGAAGCTCGGCGAGTCTCATTATTTGTGAATTATCACTCGGTTTAACGGCGAAGGAAAAACATCTTGAGGAAACCTGAGAAGTTCTCTATAAGAATTACGAACGTATGTGAAGTCTACCAACCCGCACTAGGCCAGCGTGGTTGACTAAAGCCTAAATCCACTCAGTAGAGGAGGCCCGTGCTCAGCAGTGGGCGGTATATAATACAGGGCTGGTATAGTGGTATGGTAAAGCTGTTTTTGAGGTACTATAATACAAGCTGCAAATGCATTAAAGTGCGCGATAGCCTAGTTGGCAATGGAACGGTCTGCCGAGACAATGTCAGCTGGTTCAAACCCCAAACATACCTCTAACCTTTGGAAAATACGTGTGTATTATTTGTCAATGAATAATTATCGTTCGCTTTAATGGTGAAGGAAAACATCTATGTATTATGGTGGTAGGTCTCTCGTAAGCGAGGGGCTGTCTGGGTAGGTACCACCGCCATGTCTATTTCTGCCGCCAAGCAGCAGTGTGCATGCACTGTTGAGTTCCGATTTGAAGGGCATTGTAGCCAGCGTAATTACTTGGCATTATGAGACTTAACTTCTAATGTCTCAGCGTGACGAGCGCAGTTTGGTATCATAATTAAAAGTACTGTATGGTGTCGCTACTGTTTATGGTCGTATCGCTTATCATCAGACGAGCGGCATGCTCGTCTCGTTATTCAGAAGCAATAAAAAATATCTGAGAATTCTCCATGGCTCGCCCCCTATCACATCATGGGACGGAATACGCACGGCGAAAAGTGGGTGCATTAGTTGCGCCTCTGCCTACCCCTTCGGGGATAAAAGGCGTGAGTGTGTGTGTGTGTGTGTGTGTGTGTTTATTGAAATAAAGTACACGCGCCCATATAACCGCGATAGCTTACTGTGGAATAGAACGACCAACGAACGGCTGAGACCAAGGTAACAGCTTTGAAGTACGAATCCTGCTCCCAATATTATTTTTTTTATAGCATAGAATGACGCGACGAGCATGCCGTTCGCCTGATTGTAAGCGATACGACCACCCATAAACAGTAGCAACACCATCCAGCAACTTGTCTCACAAAGTACTGTGTGGCATTCCACTGCGCTCGTCATCCTGAGACATAAGATGTTAAGTCTCATTATGTCCAGTAGTTATATTGGCTACAATGTCCTTCAAACCGAAACACAACAGTGCATGCACTGTTGCTTGGCGGTAGAAATAGACATTACGGTGGTACCCACCCAGACGGCCTCTTACATAATGAGAGACCTACCACCAGTAAGGCACCTCTTCACATTTGTGTGTTATTTGCATTACTGCCTCGGTGCCACAATTGTAATGCAGTACAACTGTTGCCCTGAGGTCTCGGCTTCGATCCCCAGCTCAGGTGTGATAATGAATATTTCACATACACCCACACACATACACACACTCACGCCCGTTATCTCCGCAGGGGTATGCAGAGGTGCAACTAGTGCACCCACTTGTCGCCGTGCGTATTCCGTCCCATGATGTGATAGGGGGCGAGCCTATCGCCATATCGGGCACAAATTCCAGACTCCGGGTTGATACTGAGTAGAAAAACCCAATATCACTTTGCCCGACCCGGGGATCGAACCTGAGACTTCAGCATTGCAGTCGTACCGTAATACAATTACGCCACCGAGGCAGTCTGAGTGATTGAATATTTCAATACCTGGAATAATGCCTAAATTGTACCAACACAGCAAAATAGTATAACAACCCTACTTACCCTTAAGGGAAAAAGCGTGATATTACACACAGGCTTTCTCATACGAGCTACAAAGAAGATCAAACCAACAAAGCCCTCATGATATAAGGAAAACGAATCGTTTTTGAAGAGTTGCCAAAACTGACGGTCGCGAGTTACTACGCGAACGTTGCATCCATTGTACTGTTCCTTTAACCAAGTTGGTCACTCGAAAACCTTCCCGGAATTAGAATCCTACTATGTAAATTCCGGGTTGAAGTATCCAAAATAATACAAGCTTCGGTCTCCCCCACATGCTAGAGGAACCCGTGGTCGCCGCTACAGCGCTGAAGATGGTCACCGCGGGGTTTTGGTCGATATGCTGATGTGTGATAGTGCAGTGTTGTATCCGGCCCGACGGTTGCCAGACGTTTTCCAACTCTCCGTGCGGCTCAACGTCGAGTCGTAGGACTGGTGACCCCCAACATAACCGTCCAGTAGCCCCCCCTTGACGCTAGGCAGTAGTGGTAAAGCATTATCCCCGCGAAAACAAAAAGTGCCCAATTCGTCGCGAATTATTTTTTCATACTAGAGGGGTCGTGTCATGAATAAGGTTGAACAGTGGTTTAGGGCATAATTTTTAAAAAATAGACGGATGAATGTGTCGAACACACTTGTGTACGAAGAAACACTCTAAGCTGGACTAGCAAGTTCTTGCAGCAATATATTGCGCAAGAAATAACTACTACATACCTTTACACTAACAGAAACAGTTAAATAATTCCATAATCAATATAGTTGCGACTTGACGCAGCCTTCAGGTCCTGCAAGCTTCAACATTTGCAGAAGTCCATTTGCTGCGCTTGTTTACATGGTAACAATTGCTTGTGGGAGTCGACTGATGCAAGTTTTCTTGCTAATCTAAATCTGGGTTAACGATAAAAGATGCTGAGGTGGGGGGTGGAGGATGGATGTGGATTATTTGTATGCCAAATTTCATGTACATCAGTGGTTACATTTAGGTCTAACGGACGTTCAAACATTCGTATTTATAATATAGTAAAATTCAAGGAACAAAAACATGCTTATATGTACCCATTTTCATTTCTATTATATTGTGTTACTGACAGATAACAAAAGACTTATTTGAAAAGGTATTATTTATTTACATTGTGTTTCTGTTTCCCTGATTATGGTATTCTATTTCTCGCTATAATATTCCTCTTTATAATATTTTAATTGACCCAAGATCAATATCTTTGCGCCTTTAATATGCATAAAGTTTGAGCCTGGTTAGATTTTGAGGCCCAGCACCCACAAACAAAGCGGACATCTCCTTTATAAATACAAGATTTTTATTTTACTCCATATATCTTTTACAAATTTATATAGAAACTAGCTGACCCCGCAAACATTGTTTTGCCATCAGTTACCGACCGGGGTTAAAATAGGGGTTGATCATAGAGGGTTGAAAATTTAGGGTTGTATCTATTTTTTATGCTGTATCATAAAAAAATAAAACCAAAAATTTTATCTAAAAAATAAAAATAAATTATGGGTGGACTAACCTTAACATTTAGGGGGAAGAAAAATAGATGTTATCCGATTCTCAGACCTTCCCGATATGCACACCAAATTTCGTGAGAATTGGTGGAGCCGTTTCAGAGGAGTTTAACTACAAACACCGCGACACGAGAATTTTATATATTAGATTATATTTGAAAACTAAACTGCTTCAATTCATTTGTATTTTAATTCCCTACTTCCCACATCTATTGTTAAATAAAGACAACATATTTAAATATGTTCATCACATAGTTTACATTTTTTGAAAGTGCCATTTAAGTAGTAAATTACATTGAAATGTTTAGAACAAATAGCTTATGGTTCCAGTACTACCCTTATAAAACTCATTTTATTTTTCCAGGATAAAAAGCATAACTGCCGAGAGGTCTTCGGTTCAAGTCCGAGGTCTAGCAATACACAGGACCATATTCGCATAAAGGCAAATTAGGCAATTAGGATTGTGGCTTCGGATAGAGCCACTTGTTTGTTTACTTAATAAAAAATAAAATAAAAAAAAACGGAAAGAGCCCTTCCGCCGGACAAAAAAAATGGAGAAAATAACGTTTAATTTGTATTTAATAAACCTGTTTTTGATAACAATATTATTTCCTTGATTATATTTTACATTATATTTCGAAACGTTTTGGGAGAATATTTTTTGTTATTAAAAAAACAAGCTTAGTTTTGTTTTGCATTCTGTTAATTAGGTTGTGGTGAAAAAATATATTTTAGGAAGTCAGGAAAGGGAACAGGGGCTCCAGAGCGAAAATGCCCAGGGGCCTCGAAATTCTTAATCTAGCTCTAGCAATACAGTTTCAGTTTTTCTAGCATAATTTACTAAAGACTGGATAGTTGACATCAGGCAGTTGTCCAGTTATAAAACTAAGCCAAAGCCCTTCAACTACCTGCTCGATAATGTGTTTAAGCAGAATCCGGCCTTAAAGTCTGATAAAAGATATATAGTATGAAATATGGTATTCCCGACTAACAACTTAGTGGCTAAGGGCCGTATTAAAAGATGCAACTCAATTTCACTTTAAGGTGCAATATCAGCTGAGACACTCTCAAATTAAGGTAGGCATCTTAAGATCATCACTATTTAAGAAACCCAAATTAACATCAGCTCAAATGACAACTTATGTTACAATACATTATGATTATGACATATAAGTATTACTTGTTTAATTCAAATAATTTATTAAGTAATTAGGCCTCTAAGGGCACTTTTACACATCATTTTTTACAATGTTTTTATCCTTTAAAAGATTCTACCAACTTTAACAGCACTTACTCAGCTAAGAACAAGCTCTTAAATGACAGCTTAAGGTTGGTTCATTAAATAGTTCAATACATTAAATGTCTACTTGAGATTTTACTCAAACTTGAGATTGATTTATTAATACCGCCCTTAGACATCAGAGTTTGTGAGTTCCCTTCCAATGTTACGACAATTCAAATTGGTATTGTTTTTCTGCTGCGAACCTGGATATAGAGTTAAGTGTATATGGCGATAGACTCGCCCCCTATCATGTCATGGGCTGGAACACATGGTGAAGAAATTATTTATTTATTTTCTTACACTATACAGAGTAATTTTTTTATTATAAAATACATAGCAAGTTCAGACAATTCTGGGAATTTATTTTAAAATATATTTATAAGAACTTAATGTTATGTTTCTGGTTTATAATTTTGTTTTGAAAAGAATGTGATAACTATATCATAAGATTTAAAAGCTAGTATTAGCGGCATTACGAAATTTAAAAAAAAATCAGAACCCATACTTCCATAAAAAAGAATATTTTTCGTGTATTTTAAAATTTTCTCTGAACGACATTGTTTACAAGTTTTTTAGAAGATCAATAAGATTTTTCATGGATTTCGCAGGAAGAAAAATTTGCGAATATTATAATTTAATTTAGATTTTTGTATTGTCCTGGTATAACGACGTTTCGTATTAGCTAATTACAAGGGCTTTTATAGTTATTTTGAATGAAAAAAACAAAAAGGCAATGGTTTTAGCAAATCACGGTCATAAAATTACCTGAATTTCACTACAGTTGCCAATTGAATATTTTTATTCAGCGAGCACTTACCATCGTGCCAAGGGTTTGCTGGTTCGAAGTACTGAGTGACCAAATGGTCTTCATCAGGAAAAGTCACTGAGCGCGATGGTTTCTTTTTTTTCTTCTCAAAATCTTCATTTTGTGGTGAGCGGTTATTGTTGACCACCTCACTAGTTTTAGGACTGGCGTTCGGGCATGCCGTGTCTTTATCAGGATCGGTAGACATATCTATCGCATAAACTACTGTCTAATATCACCACAAACGACCACATTAGCAAAAAAATACACAATTCATTTAACAGAAATGAAATCACTTGTCACCACGGCGCACACACGGATCGATCTAATGTTTTCAAAGCGCACACCTAGTTAATTCACCGGCCATTACGCATTTTTTTCGGGTTTCGAATGAATTTTTTTACAACAATTTTTTTCTTATTGTTCGTTTCGAATCAAAACATTCCGCACCTTTCATACACCGTTTGCCGCCATATTGGATTGAACGAGACAAAAGGGGTTGATAAATTTTCCCCCTTGGAGGCGCCACCGGCGTTCGGTATTGCCATTACTATAAAATAATTTATCAAGTTGATGGCCGCGCCATCTAGTAGGTAGTAGCTATATTAAATTGTCTTCATACTTCCAGTTACACTAAACCAGAGACAAATTCCAGTTCCAGATACAAAAAACTAGAACACTAAATTACGTAAAGTTCATATTAAAAACACTAGATGGCATTAAAACATTCAAGTTTATTTATTTACATAACATAAATACTAGTTGGGTTGGGTTTGGAACGGACTGCCGAGACGAAGGTGCGCGGGTTCAAACCCAAAAGGCACGCACCTCTGACTTTTTTTAAGTTATGTGTATATTCTTTATGAATTATCGCTCGCTTTAATGGTAAAGGAAAATATTGTGAGGAAACCTGCATATCTGAGTTCTCCATAAGAATTTTGAAGGTATGTGAAGTCTGCCAACCCGCACGAGGCCAGCGTGGTAGCCTACGGTCTAAACCCCCTCAGTGGTAGCGGAGACTCATGCTCAGCGGTGGATGGTATTAGGTATTTATTGTGTTCAGCGCCAAAAAATGCAATTACTTTCTAAAAGCTGTTATTATGTCGCATGTTTGGTGTAGAGTAACATTCTACCTTGAGTCTGTCTGATTCGCTAGCGTGTGACTGGAGGCAGGATTTGGCTTTGGAAAAAACAACACTTATGTCGCAACTATTTTCTATAATCTGAAAATTGGTTTACAAACAGTATATTAATTTAAAAAATATTTTATCAAAGTCAGCCCGATGAATCTTGCCACAGGTTTCGTGGCAGAGGCGACACCATAAATAATATGGCTTGATAGCTAAATATATTTTAGAAAGAATATGTAGTTTTTAGGGTTCCGTACCTCAAAAGGAAAAAAGGAACCCTTATAGGATCACTTTGTTGTCCGTCGGTTCGTTTGTCTGTCAAGAGCCGTTTTCTCACGAACGCGTAGAGTTATCAAGTTGAAATTTATATCAAATACTCGGGACTACGGTCTCTTTCAGCTATGAATCAAAATCAAACTTGTAAGTCAACGCGATCGAAAGATATGACCGTTCCGTAGATCTGAAAACCGTAATTTACTATTATTTGATTAATTTAAGTAATAATTAATTTTGGCGAACTATTTAGCTTAACGGCTATTTAGCTTTCGGCGATAGCCTAGTTGGGAGTGGAACGGACTGCCGAGACGAATGTCCGCAGGTTCAAAACCCAAGGGCATACACATCTGAATTTCTAAAAAAAAAAAATTATGTGTGTATTCTTTGTGAATTATCGCTCGCTGTAACGGTGAAGGAAAACATCGTGAGGAAACCTGCATATTTGAGAAGTTCTCTGAATTACGAAGGTATGTGAAGTCTGCCAACCCGCACTAGGCCAGCGTGGTGGACTAAGGCCTAACCCCACTCAGTAGTAGAGGAGGCCCGTGTTCAGCAATGGGCAGTATATAATACAGGGCTGGTATGGTATGGTGTGGATTTAGCTTAAATGTACCTTACCTACAAGTTTCTGCGGAACCCTCGGTACGCGAGTCCGACTCGAACTTGTTCCGTTTTTTTAACCTGACCTCTCCGTCTATTATGAAATAGTCGGCTTAAAGACCCCATCTAGGATTTAAAGCGAATTGAATACTGGGCAAATTGTGTTAAAAAGCCAACGTAAATGTTGCTACTTGAGTAAATAACGCAGAATGCCTTCCATGTAACTTACCTACACAGGGTCATTTTGACATTACGTTACTATCTCTTTGAAAATAACACTTGCCATTAAGTTATTGTAAGTTTTGAACAAAATAAATATCAATAAAAAGTAACTTTAAGTTTACACGCCCTAATGCCACTACTACTACTCTAAGAGAATTCGTCGCAGCGGCAACATTACACTTTCAGTCAGAAATACACTCACGCACACGCCATATTCGCACTAAACTACAAAATTATAAACAACCAGGAAAGTAAAATTGAGATTTTATGTGAAAATATTCGTTTAACACTCTTTTATTAGCTTCATACGTACTTATGTATGTATGTAACGGAAACTTTGAACATGATTTTGACCCCCTTCAAAACGTCGGATTAAATCGAAACTTTTCATGGATGATTTTTGGCATAATGTTAGCAGAGGCAAAGATGAGTATGTGGTTTCACGGGCGTAGCTATAGCTTTCACATTGGGTCCTAAGTATAAAAAATTTAGTGGCGTGGGTTCTTGCCTGGCATGACATCGCATACACCGATCATTTTAGAAAAGAGCGTATTCCCACCTAAAAGGCCGGCAACGCATCACTGTGCCCCCTGGTATTGCAGATGTTCATGGGCGGCGGTGATCACTTACCATCAGGTGAACCGTATGCTCGTTTGCCCCCTATATCATAAAAAAAAAGCGAAGGGAGTCCGGATCCCAAAAATGTCAGCGGTCAGTGGCGTAGCGTGGTTTATTGTCAGCTAAGGGGCGGGTCCGCACCCCCTGAAGCCCCCTTATATACGCCTACGTATGGTTTCATTTATTAACGCAATGTTAAAATAACCCGGTATATACATGTAGGTACCACCACTATGAGAAATACAATAAAAAAACCATATAGGTAACTAAATTATTTATTAAAACTCAACATCACATCTGTACACACACTTACAACTATATTCTTTGTATATCTTATTTGTAATATTTGTATATTTGTCATGAAACTAAATTATTGTAAATTTTGTTCATGGACGACAAATTACTTAATAATAATTGGTTGACTTAACGCTTCTTACATTTTTAATTTAAGATATATATATTTTAACGATAATAACACATTTTTAAGACGGCCACAATGAGCACGGCCGATTGCAATAACTAGTATCTATCTATCTCTTCCTAGCCGATTTCGGCCTCGCCTGCCAATCTCAACGGAGATCAGCCAGGTACGCAGGAGATATTATAGTGCACAAGTGTGTGCGCAATACACAGGTGCACTCGCTATTCCGGTCACTCAGTGGAGGAGGCCCGTGCTCAGCAGTGGACAGTATATAATACAGGGCTGATGTTATTATTATAAATGACTGTTTCCAATAAGAATGTTTTTGAAGCGAAACTTCTTTATCGACGTACGGGAGAAATCTATGTTAAAAAAATCGTCACACGAAAATCGTCACATTTTCTGTCACTTTGGACCGTCACGGCACCGTCTTCTAGGGTCATTATTTAGGGACAGTTACACCGGTTCCCGATAAAGTTTCAAATAAATATCTGACATATAAAGTTATTTAGTAAAAAAATCTGACATTATTGCCACTTTTTATGCCAGATGTTCCGACATCTGTGAAATTAAATTTGTAGTTTATTTGGCGGATAAGTTCCGGATAGGCTATCGGGGACTTTATCAGTATGTGTTGAAATCGGCCCTAGATGTCCAATAATAGTATATAATATAAGAGTATATATACCTTACCTAACCTTTATTAATATCATTTCAAGTTTATAAAATGCATTATTTTCCTATTTACGCAGTTTATTCTGCAAAAAGCACTTTTAATGCAGGCAGAGCCAAGTGCAAAAGCTTGTATTACAAACGTAAATATAAAAATAATGCAAATTATTTTATATTTTTGTCCCTAATATTGTGATAGTATTATACTTAAAACAATAATAACCGTATATGTCCAGAGACAACTGTTGTGGTTATAATAAATATTTTTCAAACCAAATATAATTTATCTCTTTTAGGGCGTCAGAAAAAAGAATTATTAAAATCGGGCTACTCTGTAAAAAGTTATGCGTGGTCATAAAAAAAATTGTATATATTTTTTGAGAACCTCCTCCGTTTTTTTGTCGGTAAAAACCATTCTCTTGCTCCAAAGAAATATTAATTCTATTAAAAATGTCTTTTTTATTAAATCATGGCATACGACCAACACGGTGTGAATAATACGGGATTAACAGGAAAGAAATCAGAAAAGCAACTCAACTGTAATCTAAATGGGCAGCAAAACGGGTAAAATAAAGCCTTTTACAAATTTAACTTTTGTAAAATCAGTGGCTAGGGGGACGCGCGTGACTTTATAGGAGCTTTTTTTCGCCCGGTGCCTTGAGGTGGCAAAGATTGGGTCCGCCCGGGCGGCAAAGTTTGGGTCCGGCCCTCCACGGCAAGAACTTAGGGAGCCCCTGTAGCAAAACTGTATTTTATGTAGTTTTTAGAAGCTGTCTATTCGAAATTTACAACACATATAGAAAAAAATTATCGTCATATTTCTGCAATGTCATAATTGTATAGCGAATATTTTAACATTAATTTCATAATGAAAATGCCACTAAAATCGTTGATTCCGTGCGTCTCCTCCTAAAGTACACAAGAAAGAAAGAAAGAAAGAAAAGTAATTTATTTGTCACGACATTATTTTAATTTGCAAACAACACTATTTGATAGGCAATTGAATTAGGAACATTTTGGTTTTAAATTGTCAAAAAGACCTGTAATTGATTATTCGTAAATCTTTATTCCCGCCCGTGAGTCGTGTGCTGAAATGTATGAAACGAATGCTCAAGGCCGTTTGCTCGGGGGAAGGCCTTAAACTACGCCATTAAAAACACATATACGCCTTTCATTCGCGAAGGGTGGGCAGAGATGCATCTAGTACACGAACTTTCCCTCGTGTGTATTCCGTTCCGTATAGGGCGCGAGCCTATATTCATATTACAAATTCAAGACTTCTTACCGATACTGAGTAGAAAATAGTCTGGGAATAATTTAGTAAATTCGTTCCTTATACCCCATTTTACTGTACACTAATATTTCTCCGACACAGCAACAACAACTAACAACGGTTGTCCCTGAACACAAAGAAGTCTTACTTCAACCTTACATATTTGTAAATATTTCTTATAATAACATTTTATGGCATTAATTCGCCGATGGCCTTGCCTAATAAAATCGAAAAATTATGGACGTAAATATATTTTTAAGTTGGACACACATTTTTAACGTGAGCACTAAATCTATACCGTGGGTGTAGATTATAGTTTGCAATGATTATTTATACATATAATAAAGCAGAACCCAGTGTGTCTGTACATTGAAAGAAATGTGATCCTACTATATAATATTATAAACGCGAAAGTTTGTAAGTATGGATGTATGGATGTTTGTTACTTTTTCACGCAAAAACTACTGAACGGATTTCGATGAAATTTGGCACACGGGTGGATCATGTCCTGGACTAGCACATAGGCTACTTTTTATCCCGGGAAAACTCATTCACGCGGGCGGAGCCGCGGGCAAAAACTAGTAAACAATAAGGGGACGACTAAATAAGAGTAATAGAAAACAAATCATTTTTAGGATTATTTTCTATTTGTCTGTCTGTTTGTTACTGCACATCTCCAAAACTAATGAACGGATTTTGATGAAATTTGCTATAGAGATAATTTGAGACCCTAGAAAGGACATACGTTTTTTAACTCGGTAAAATATAAAGCGGGCCTTTTATCTGTAGACCGCCTCGGTGGCGTAGTTGTATTATTGTATTACAGTATGACTGCAATGCTGAGGTTTTTGGTTCGATCCCCGGGTCGGGCAAAGTGATATTGGGTTTTTTAAATTCAGTATCAACCCGGCGTCTGGAATTTGTGCCCGATATGGCGATAGGCTCGCCCCCTATCACATCATGGGACGAAATACGCACGGCGAAAAGTGGGTGCACTAGTTGCGCCTCAGCCTACCCCTTCGGGGATAAAAGGCGTGAGTGTGTGTGTGTATAGACACACCGGGTTCTACTGCTTAATTATAGTAGATAACTTGTTCCTCGCATCACCCAGTTTAATTTTTGCAAAAATAGTTAATATACAGACAAATATGTATGGGAAAAAAAACTGCATTTCCCACACTTTCCTGTGCACAATATTCTAAAAATGAAAACCGATGTTTTGCTTCAAGTATTTATATATTTAATTATAACATATCGTCGGGGATAGCGCAATACCGCGTAAGTGATAAAAAAATCCAATTGAGATTAATCCTTACTACACTAAACTTAGCATTGATAATACAACACTTTTTTAAAATCACTTACGCGGTATTGCACTATCCCCGACGATATTTAAACTTATTTTTATGTGATGTAAAAACAACTAAATCAATTCTTGTGCTCACGCTAAAAACCATGTTTAATTTATTAAAACGTTTGGAATATAGTAAATATATCATTAAAATATTTAACAAAATCTACTTTATATATATATATAATTTTTGGTCTCCGTACGTATATAGTAGTATATTAGTAACATTACGACTGTATTGAAATTTTCAACTCAATTGGGGCGAAAACGAATGAAAAGTGAACATAACTATAAGGTAATTACGTAAATTTATATTACTATATGAAGCGGCGATAGCCTAGTTGGGAGTGGAACGGACTGCCGAGACGAATGTCCGCAGGTTCAAAACCCAAGGGTACACACCTCTGACTTTTCTAAAAAGTTATGTGTGTATTCTTTGTGAATTATCGCTCGCTTTAACGGCGAAGGAAAACATTGTGAGGAAACCTGCATACCTGAGAAGTTCTCTGAGTTTCATAGGTATGTGAAGTCCACCAACCCGCACTAGGCCAGCGTGGTGGACTAAGGCCTAAACCCTCTCTGTAGTAGAGGAGGCTCGTGCTCAGCAGTGGGCAGTATATAATACAGGGCTGGTATGGTATATTAAAAAATTTTTTGGAATGTAGGACGGTATTAATAAATCAATCTAAGTTTGAGTTACATCTCAAGGAGTCACACGGGCGTAGCTATAGCTTTCACATGGGGTCCTACGATGTAAAAAAGTTGTGGCGTTGGTTGCATGACATTGTATACACCAGTCACGTTATATATTGCAGTGTGGACATGTTTCGGAGCCCGATAATTTTAAAAGCTAAGGGGGTCTAGACCCCCTAAACCCCCCCTTATATACGCCCATCAGTAGTCATAATGTATGAATAGTTCAATACATTATGTCTACTTGAAATGCAACGTGCAATAGTGAGTAGCCAGGCGGTGTCTGAAAAGGCAAGAATGGCTATTCACAATGGTGTGCTGGTGCCGACGCTTATGTATGGAAGTGAATGTTGGGTTTGGCAAAAGAAGCACGAAAGTCAAATAAATGCTGTGGAAACGCGCTCCTTACGGAGTATATGTGGAGTCACCATTGCTGATCGCATGACTATGAGGAATAGTATGATAAGAGATCGATGTAAGTTGAAGGATGATGTGGTGACTAAGATTGAAAGAAGTATGCTGAGATGGTTTGGGCACGTAGAGAGGATGGATGAAAGACGGAACACAAAAGGTATTTATCGAGCGAATGTGGATCGTACGGCTGGAAGGGGACGCCCGAGGAGAACGTTCTCTGACCAAATAAATGATCTTCTCCGAAAAGGGCAGGTCGGTACCCTTAACCGACGAAAATGTATGAAAACAACTATGAATGTGGAAGAAGCGCAAGAGGTGTGTCAAGATCGTAGCATGTGGCGCTCAATAGTCTCTGCCTACGCCTATGGGATAAGGGCGTGAGTGTGTATGTATGTATGAGATGTAACTCAAACTTGAGATCGTTTCATTAATACTGCTCGTAGAGGATAATTAACGATAACTGACTCGATACGAACACTTGCAATTCTTTATAATTCATGCTTGGGGTAAAGTTTTATTCCTGTTCACCCCTTCACCCGTTTTCACTCCATATCACCATATAGCTCCGCCATGGTTTAAATTATAGTTGTATAGATATATAACTTGTCATTGGTTGCATAAATAATAACTCTAATTTTTAGATAATCAAACATGGACGTACCCAGGACGCGAGTAGGGTCCGGTGACCCCCCTGTTGGATTTTATGATTCAACATACTCTTATGTTTTTAGTGTTTAATTATTGGGATTAAAGACCTGATTGTGGTTACAATGTTTCACGATGTGTACTTGTCTGTTGTCTATGTATATCTAAGGTATACAGCGTGCTAATTGTAGCCAAAATAAAGTTTTTATCTATCTAATTCGCCCTTACCGGTTAAAAGTTGGAATTTTCTATGGCAAAACCTGGGTACGACCATGCAATTAGATAATCTTGGTTTAAAAATGGCGTATTATAAAGTATTTTTTTGAAAAAATTTAAATTATTAGAATGAGTTACTACATTAATATTGGTCCGAAAGTAACTTATTACTATACGTCTATACTCAAATCGAATTGATTTATTTTGTACTAAAACGTACGTCCAGGCGCGGATTTAGGGGGGTCGCGGGTCCCTCGTTGCATTATCTCTCGTCAATAGATATTCTCTTTGGACTCATCAGATGCAGTGCAATCACTTTTCCGTATCAGGAAAAGTTTCATATTCATTTGTATTATATTCACTGTAATTTCCTTTCATGTAATTAATTTTACTGTTTCACTTTTTATCACTGTATCTACGGACATTTTTTTAAACAAAATATTTGAATAACGGCAATAAAAATAAATATATAAACATCCATATCCAAGTCCAAAATGCGCTACATTTGACCCCCAATTATACTAAATCCATGCCTGTTTTCATACCATGTTTTCACCCTGGTTCACTCACTCGTAATACTACTAACACACGTTGTTGTATCAGCTTGGGTCACTTTATTTCTTTTTTTATTTTCAGGTCCAATACTCCATCTGGAACGGAAAAACATACAATATAATCCGCGCGTTTGGTTTTTTGGCGGGAACTTGGAAGTGTCATGAGGTGCTCTTGTTTTAATTCATTATTTTGGTGATACTTAGTGTTATATTGCATAACTATGGTGGTATATTATCCAATATAGTTCTATTAAAGAGCTCAAATGAAGTGAATTGAAATAATTGTGCTAATCAAGTGTTTTTTTTGTTGCCGCCAAAACTCCTCGATAAAGTCTTGGTAAGGTAGCCACTGCTTTACTTCGACATACTACAGATAATAAAATAGACAAACCAAACTTGACATTGGCAAAATGTGAACACAAACGCCATTATAAAAAAAAAAACCGCGCGTAGTGAGAATAGGATGGAACCTTGTCAAAACAAATACAAAATGACAATTCCCGAGCGAAGTAGCGTTCGTAAATTTTTGAATTTAAATTCATGAACCCCCGACAAAAAAACGGGTGTTATAAGTTTAGGGCGTGTATCTGTTTGTCTGTCTGTGGCATCGTAGCTCTCAAACGAATGGACCAATTTTGACGCGGTTTTTTTTGTTTGAAAGCTGATTTGTCGCGATGGTTCTGAGCTATAATTTATGAAGATCTGTTCAGGCGTTTGAAGATTATCAGCTCTTTTCCGATTTAAAAAGCCCGATTGAATTTAAATTTGGTGGACTGTTACTTCGGCAATATTTTTAAACTTGAGCAGGTGCTGCAGCATCAAATAGTCTGCGGGATACCCAACTCCTTAGCAAATTATAGCAGATATAGCGTGTTTGGGTTCATAAGGATGGTCTGACTTTGACTGCCTCGGTGGTGTAGTTGTATTGCGTACGCGTTACGCTCGTACGATTTGCGCGCTGAGGTCCTGGGTTCGAATCCTGGGTCGGGCCAAAAACATTGTGTCTGGGTTTTTCCATCTTAAAAATTACTCAGTCGCAGCTCGGAGTCAGGAAGTTATGATACCCCCGTGCCTCGGAAAGCACGTAAAGCCGTTGGTCCTGCGCCTGACCCCTCTCCGGTCATGTCTGCCGTCTCACCGGACTATGAGAGTAAAGGAATAGCGAGTGCACCTGTGTATTGCGCACACACTTGTGCACTATAATATCTCCTGCGCACCTGGCTGATCTCCGTTGAGATTGGCCGCCGTGGCCGAAATCGGCTAGGAAGGGACTATAAGGATGGTTATTGATTTTAGTAATAATATCTGTTATGGAAGAAATTTTATTAATCTTACTTCCTAATATTATAAACGCGAAAGTTTGTAAGAATGTATGTTTCTACTCTTTCACGCAAAAACTACTGAACGGATTTCGATGAAATTTGGCACACGGGTAGATCATGTCCTGGATTAACACATAGGCGTTCACATTGACGCTAACACATTTTTATCCCGTGAAATTGTAAAGCGGGACTTATATCCCGGAAAAACTTTTTAAAGCGGGCGGAGCCGCGGGCAAAAGCTAGTATATAATAAATGCGAAAATTTGTGAAATGCTTAGATGTTTGTTAGAACTAAACGCAGAAACAGCTAAACGAATTTGGATGAATTTTGGCACACGGATAGATCATGACCTGGATTAACATAAGTCTGCGTTTTCTCCCCTCAATTTATTCCTATTAAAAGTGATTTTTAAAGTAGATGGCGCTGGCGTCGCGTATATGGCGTTATGGGCTACTACGGTAATTTAGGGATTTTTGAAAAAGCTATTTGCGCAGGTGAAGCCACGAGCTACAACTAGTATAATAAAGATGTCGTCTGACCGGACATGAGAGTGAAGGAATAGCGAGCGCACCTGTGTATTGCGAACACTTGTGCACTATAATATCTCCTGCGTACCTGGCTGATCTCCGTCGAGATTGGCCGCCGTGGCCGAAACTGGCCAGGAAGGATTTTATTTTTACCCGACTACGGCGAAGCAAGGAAGGGTAATGATTTTAACACGTATATATATTATGTGTATCCGTTTTATGTTCCACTCTAGCGTCACTCCTATTGAACCAATTTCGACAAATAAGGTGTCTTTTTTTTTATCGATGGCTCGACAAAGTGGCTTCTCTGCACCTGATGGTAAATCAAGTAAATGGTAAATGTCTATCGATTCCTGTTTATTGTGTGATGGTTGTAAGCTATATATTTTTAAGCTATTGCATAGCTTCTATCGCGGGCCTTGAGCGTGGAGACCGAATCCAGAAATTCCGTAACGAAAATAACCTGACATCTTTTTTAACTTACTAATATGAACCTTAAATACAATGCGTAGAAGCTATAATTCTTGAAACGAGTATATTTTTATTTATTTTATTTATTAAAGTCATTACAAACATTTCTTACTAATTTAATATGAACCTTAAATACATTGCGTAGAAGCTATTTCCCCAGCGTTGGCACGGCACGAGTACAAAAGAATCGAACGTAACATTCTTTTTTCAAATTTTGATTTATTCTACTTTGGTTGTGATGACCATTGCATTTCTGACATTTATCAATAACAAGACTAAACGTGCGTTGCTCGCGTTTAAAAATCTACTTTATGTGGTAAGCGTAAGATCGAATTTGTGTTTATTCAATCAAAATTTGTGATAAAAAATGCTATGCAATAGCTTTACCGCGGCAGTCTCCGAGTGCCACACGTATTTTTTTTTAATAAAGATGTCAACTCACCTTCACCATGATCGTACACAATCCTCCTCGGCGCGGACTGCTTCCTTCCATGACTTCTTCGTCTCCCCTCCTTAACAGACAAGTTCAAAACCCCCTCCTCCTTCAAACCCCCCAAATAATCCCCCTTCACCGAATCATCTATGAAAATAGTTTTTGCTACAATTTTCTTCTCGTCATTTTTGAATATATGGTTGACGCTTTGCGAGACTATTTTGTCTATTCGACACTGGAATATGTCTGTGTTTATTTTGTTAAGGCCGTTATGTTTGGCGGTGTGAGATTCTTCCGGTTCTATTAACGGCACCTCGTCGTTGTCAGATCGTTCTTGGAGTATCTGTAACCGGTAATTCTTTTTTTGCTTGCTTTCTTGTCTGAGACTTATGTAACTAACAGCTTAGACCTGGATTATATTTTTGATAGCTCTGAAGCTGAACCAATTTTTAAATAGAAATACGTATTTTTGTTTGTTAATAACAGCTCAGAAGTAGATTTACTAAAACCTTAATTACAAAAAACTTCACATGAAAACACAAAAAAAAATCCGGTCACTAAAAAAACTGGAAAAAATACGGAATATATTCCTTTTTTTTTATTGCTTTGAATGACGAGACAAGCCTGCCGTTCACCTGATGGTTAAGCGATACGACCACCCATAATCAGTAGCAACACCATCCAGCACCTTGAGTTAAAAAGTACTGTGTGGCATTCCACTGCGCTCGTCATCCTGAGACATAAAATGTTAAGTCTCATTATGTCCAGTAGTTACACTGGCTACAATGTCCTTCAAACCGAAACACAATAGTGCATGCACACTGCTGCTTGTCGGTAGAAATAGACATTGCGGTGGTACCCACCCAGCCGGACTCTTACATATGAGAGACCTGCCACCAGTTAATTCCATCACCCTGTTCGTCTTAAGGTCCTCACCTGCACCAGATACCGTCGTAGCGCCACGCAGCGGCCGCGCGCCGCATCCCTCTGTACTGCTAACGCGCGCCGCTCGGCGAGCGCGTCGTGACGGCACGCACGCACGGCGCGCAGCTCGCGGCTCAGGCGCCTGAGGTGTTCTACGCTACGACGACGGCTGTTCTGCGACGCCAGCTGGATGAGAATCCACACCAGCTCTGTTTTATATACTGCCCACTGCTGAGCACGGGCCTCCTCTACCACTGAGAGGGTTTAGGGCTCAGTCCACTACGCTGGCCTAGTGCGGGTTGGCAGACTTCACATACCTTCGAATTTTTAATTTTCAGGTATGCAGGTTTCTTCACGATGTTTTCCTTCACCGTTAAAGCTAACGGTAATTGATAAAGAATACTTTGTTGTTGACTTGTTTTTTTGTTTATAACTTTAAAAAAAATCCAAGCTGTATTTCAATATAATGTATTAGATAATCAATAATATTGTCCTCGGGTAACGGGTTTATTAAAAACGAATCGATAAACATAATTTTCTCATTTTTTTTCTAGTGACGACCCTGGCGGATGTCGGGCCCCTAGGCAGTTGCCTAATTTGCCTTTAGGCTAATCCGGCCCTGGGTGTAGGCTTGATTGAAATATTTTTTTGCGATGCCACGTTATATTATTATTACTGACACGTGAAATGCTAATGGACCTAAGCGACAGCATATCTTATGTTTATTTTGGAAGTAGCTAAGTTTCATTAAGCTAACAAGTCAAGATCGTCCATTTCTCACAAAAGATATTTTCCAAATGTAGGGTCGGTAAACCTAACAGCATCCTTATAATTTAAAAGTAGAAACACCTGAGAAAACTCTTGTATCCTTTGAGCAGCAAGTAATTTGGTATGGACATAGTTTGAGGCCCTAGGAAGGACATAGGCTACATTTTATCCCGGGAAAATGTATAGCGGGTCTCTTACCCCGGAAGATGAAGCGCGCTAAAACAGATACTCACACACACACACACACACACACACACACACACACACACACACACACACCCATGCCCTTTATCCCCGAAGGGGTAGGCAGAGGCGCAACTAAAACAGATACTACGGCAGAAAAAAAAGTGTGTGTGTACTTATGTACAGTCAGCAGCATAAGTAGCTGAACAAATTCAAAATTTAAAGTTGCTTACATACTTTTGTGTTCTTACCAATCTTTTTTTCTCTTCACAACAATAAAATAAAAGAGATTTACTTTACTCCAAACGAAGAAAAAAAATGTTTCAGTTTAAACTTAACGCGTATATAGGCGATTAGAAATTTTGATTTTGTACTGATATTTATGCTGCTGACTGTACACGCGTTAGAAGTTATACTTCTTTGGCGTAACAAGATAAAAATCTTTTTAAATAACGCGCCAAAAGAAGTATAACTTCAATATCTTTCGCCTTATTCTACGTTCAAAATTCACAAACGTTGACTATAGCTAACTTCAGGGTGTCGGTTTTTCGTGACGGTGTACGCGCGCATCGTAAAAATTTACTCTCATCATTTTTCCCTAACGCGCCAAAAGAAGTATAACTTCAAAAATTAAAGCATATGTTCTGCTACTGAGGCGAAGCTGGGACGGGTCGCTAGTATTCATACAAATCGCCCAACCTACAAAACGTACTGCGCCGTCGTGTAAGACGAACGCTGCGGTCGCAGCTCGCAACCCGACACCGGCGCGCCTCTCTCACGCTGCTAGCGTTGCGTGCCAGCTTGCGAAATGTAATGAGATTAATGCTAGATATTGCTAAGATGCTAAATCTATACTAATACTAGATGTTGCTCGCGGCTTCGGCCGCGTGTAAAGCCTTTCCCGTCACAAAAGTCCCTAAAACACAGTAAAAGCCAGCGCCATCTACATAAAGAATCGGATTAAAAATATCCATTATTTCCTATTGAAGCAAATTACCGGGATAAAACTAGCCTATGTGTTAATCCAGGACATGATCTACCCGTGTGCCAAATTTCATCCAAATCCGTTTAGTTGTTTCTGCGTTTACTTCTAACAAACATCCAAACATTTTCACCAACTTTTGCATTTATAATATTAGTAAAAAGTAACATTATTAAGATAAGATAATCCACCAATCAGCGGTGGTGGCGCGATTCATCATTCAGTCGGTTGCGCGCGTCTTTTTTATTCCAGAAGAAATATGTGCGTTAAGTTGTGGAGATAAGGGTGAATTTGATTTATAATATTCAGTTTTTTGATTCTTAGCGCGTTGACTCTGCGTCGTATGAATTGACCCAAAGTAGAATTGTCGGATAAATTTCGGATGTAGTCTGCCAAGCGCCATCCTGCACTAGACCAGCGTCAGAAAAGGCCTAAATCTATACTAATTCTATAAAGAGGAAAGATTTGTTTGTAACTCTTTCACGAAAAAACTACTGAATGGATTTCGATGAATTTTGGCACGCGGGTAGATCATGTCCTGGATTAATACATAGGCTACTTTTTATCCCGGGAAAATATAAACTTTTTAACGCGGGCGAAGCCGCGAGCCGAAGTCTAGTATTACGTAAAGGGCTAGATATTAAAATAACATGCTATAATTATCAAACATACCCTGTTCTTAATCCGCCTCCTCAACCCCTTCAGGAACGCGAGATCATCTTCATTCAGCTTCAGTGAGTGCACTCTGTCTGAATACTTGCAGGTCGGCAGGCCGGCCACCTCCTCCACTGTCATGTTGATGCCTCTGGCTGGAACAGAGTCAAAGGTCAATTTGTGACTGGCTGGAACAGGGTCAAAGGTCAATTTGTGACTGGCTGGAACAGGGTCAAAGGTCAATTTGTGACTGGCAGGAACAGGGTCAAAGGTCAATTTGTGACTGGCTGGAACGGGGTCAGCTACCTTTGTGAGTGGGTTTTTGTAACAGCCAATGATCCAATATTCGCGAATATGGGATTTTTATTTGGCACCAAAAGATTTCATCGTACGTTACATGAAATTAGCTGCAAAGTGACCCCACTGCACCAGATAGTAAGCGTCGTAAAGTCCAGATAGAGTAGCCTGTTTAAAATATGTCAGCAATATTCGTTCTCTTACGAGTCTTCTCATTTCCAATTTGATTTCGCAGAGAAACACCGAGCATCTTCATAGCTCGCTGAGTGACTGTGAGCCGTCTTGAGTGACCCATAGTCAGAGGCCACGTCGCAAAGCCGTACGTCATCACCGGTAACACTCATTGGTTGAAGATTTTTGTCTTTAAGCTCTGAGGTATTTTAGACGAGAAGACCTTGCCTAGTTTCCCGAATGCTGCTCAACCGAGCTGGTTTTGACCTCTATCTTGAAGTTAGACTTGCCTAACTGGACCACTTTTCTTAGCTAGACAGATCCATCGACAACTTCGTGAGTTACGTTCTCAACACTAATCGGCATATGCACAAAATGAGCATTGGACAAGATTTTGGTCTTATAAATTTTAAGGCCTACCAGGTGGGAAACTCGGTTGAGGTCTTTGAGCATAATGCTATGATCCTCATATGATTCAATAATATTGCGGCAAATCAAAGGTGAGTAATGTACTCATCATTGAAGCTAATTCCAAATCCTTTCTAATCAAAAAGCTTGAAGATGTCGTCCAACGCGGCAGTGACTAATTTCAGAGAAATAACATCTCCCTGTCTCACGCCTCTGTGTAGTGGAATAGCCTTCGTGCTCTGCTCTTGCACTTGGACTGACATGATGGTGTTGTTATACAAGCACCTCAGTCCTTTAATGTACCGATAGTCAATGTGGCTCTCTAGAGGAATTGCAATAGAGCCCAGGTCTCGATCGAATTAAAGTCCTTTTCATAGTCCACAAACGCTAAGTAAAGTGGCAAGTTATATTTCTGAGTTTTCCTATATAACATTGTATGAATGTGATCTATGGTACTATAGCCTTTTCGGAATCCGGCTTGCTCGGGAGAACCCTCGAGAACAGTTTATAAACATGGCTCAGAAGTGCGATGGGCCAATAATTCTTCATGACCTTTCTTGAAGAACAGCACCATACTCTTGTTCCAGGCGTTACACCCTCGAGCAGCGCGGACTGAAAAAGCCTCCGAAGGACTTTTAGTATCGGCGCACCGCCCGCTTACAGAAGTTCTGTAGTGATTCTTCCTCGCTTCCTGCCTTGTTGAAGAACCTCTCAGGCTCTCTCAATATCACTGCCTTCGTCGACATTACATTGCCGTCTTCCGTCTTCAGCTTGGCTCGTATCAATAACTATATAAATCCTATCACGGGATCTCGGTAAAAAAAAAAAATAAAGTACTTAAGTGCGTTTAGAAAGTTGGAAGTTTATCGTTATCAAAATATATAATTTTCATTTTGTATGAGTACTATAAATACTAGAAAATTATTATTTATACATTGTAAACATAATCTGTTGCAGTGTTATTTTATAAATTATTTTCACATGTCATAGCCAAAATATTCGCATTTCTTGCGAATGCGAATATTCGTTACACCACTAATATGCGTATATGCGTAAAAATTTTACACGCGGGCGGAGCCGCGAGCCAAATCTAATATTTGATATAAATTTCAACTTGATATCGCTACGCCTTCCTGATAAAAAGGGTCTTGACAGACAGACAGACAGACGGACGGACAATAAAGTGATCCTATAAGGATTCCTTTCTTCCTTTTGAGTTATTGAACACTAGTAAATACTATGCTGAAGACGTAAGACTTAATAACAGGTAGAACTGATAACTGAGCCAGATTAGGGCTGGCTTATGTGGGGTATGGGCCGGGTGGTCGCTCAGGGCAGCAGATCCTAGCGAGGGCACCGAGGTCGGGGTGTTTGTGTGTATGGGCTGAGATTAACCGAGAAGGGGTAGGGCCAACAACTACCAGTTGGGACAGTTTGTAGGAATTGGCTGTTACTCTGGCTAGAATGTCATCATCGTAATGCTATTGCCTACTAAGATTCAGTTCAGTACAAAAAAAATAATGATCAAGATGAGGATATCTAGGCATGTATAAGCTAGATTATGAGTGCAAACTGCCCTTTTGAGTTGAATTATACTACCTTGACTCTAGAGTAATATATGAGTAAAATGATTTCACAAATAGAAACCTATATTATATGCACTAGAATATTTTTTGCCTTGGGTACTTTTTTTTATAGAATTGAATGACAAGACGAGCATGCCGTTCGCCTGATGGTAAGCCATATGACCACCCATAAACAGTAGCAACACCATACATCACCTTGAGTTAACAAGTAATGTGTGGCATTCCACTGCCCTCGTCATCCTAAGACAGAGGATGTCTTATAATGTCCAGTAGTTACACTGGCTACAATGTCCTTCAAACCGAAACACAACAGTCCATGAACACTGCCGCACGGCGGTAGAAATAGACATTGCGGTGGTACCCACCCAGACGGACTCTTACGTATGAGAGACCTACCACCAGTAGACTTTTATATATGTGAATCCAAGAGAAAAAGTGATTAAAATAATATTATGTTTTATCTCAACATTGTGTACAATAAAACGTTCCATGAAAAATATACACCAATCTACCCATCAGTTGTTTTTGAGAAATCTCAGGCATACCAACATACATACATACAAGTCAAATTCAAAACCTTCTTTTTTTAAATTGGTTAAAAAAGAGGTGATTGAGTTCTTCAAATTAAAATGACTAATGATATAATAGGTAATGCAAAAACTGTGCCATGCCATTTAAAATAAATTAATAACTTATAAGAAACTATGATTAACTAGCTTTTGCCCGCGGCTCTGCCAGCGTTAAAAAGGTTTGCCGGAATAAAAGTCCCGGGATAAAAGGTCTAAAAGTCTATGTGTTAATCCAGGATATGATCTACCCATGTGTCAAATTTCATCGAAATCAGTTCAGTACTTTTAGCGTGAAAGAGTAACAAACATCCATACATCCATACATCTTTACATCCATACTTACAAACTTTTGCATTTATAATATTAGTAGGATTTATATTTTATACATCATTATTTCATGTAATATTTTAAAAAATATTTTTCGAGACAAGAAAGTTAAACCTTCATATACATTTGGGAGGTAATATTTATCTGTAGAGAGAAAAACTATCTATGAACAGCAAATTTAATCACACTTTTAAGTTAATGCACTATAAGACAATAAATATTTATATTATTTTTTAAGTTGTAACACTAAATATGAAACATTCTAATACCTAGTAAAATAAAATAAACATTTGCTATAAGTACTCTAAAAAATATATATAATACTCACATTGTGAGTTGACATAGATATAATAAACTTTTACGCAAATATTTACTTTGGTACTTTAACACTTTTAGATGGAAAAAAATGTGTTGATGTTATCTATGATATCGAGGGTTAACGATAGATTTAAAATCAAATTATAAAGAAACATTAGAAATTACAAATACGTATTTATAAACATAGAAAACTTTTTCACAACAATTTCTACATTCGATATTTTAAATCAGTTTTGAGCATACTCTTTGGCAATTCGCGATCATTTTTGGTACTCTTCACATTAAAAATACTGATATAGTACTAAATAACACTGAAATAATACTTTTGAAGACTCTATTAGTTCACAAAAATGCGCAAATGTGCGTCATAGAAGTTACCTGTTGAATTAACAACTACCTTTTATAAACACTTTTTAACATATTAGAAACACTTACCATCCAAAATTTCCTGGTCCAGTTGGTATGAGGACGTGTGCTTTACATTATCGTCCATTCTTCATATTTGTATTGTTGTTTTTATAACAATTTAATTTGTTAAATTCTTACGTATTGAGACATTTTAGGTTAGCCCCTGTCAGTTGTCTAGTGTCATATGGAATAGAGATAGGGCGAGTATGTTGAGTAACCAGGTGACTATTATTCTGCAAATAAAAATCTGTGATACAAAGGATATATTATTAGAAATAAAATAAAATTAAAAATACTTACAGATTCATTATTTTTCAATGCCTCGTAGAATTGGCTAACAAAAAAAAGATTTACATCAGTAAAAAGTCAATATTATATCTAATTAAATTACTTTTAGTTGATTTAGATTTTAGATAATAGGGTAGCTTACTATGTTTGATTGTGTAACAGAAAATAATATGAAAAATAAATTCTTCTATGAAATCACCATCAACATTGGTTGAAAAATAAAGCAGTTATTCTAACTACTGGTGGTAGCCGGTAGGTCTCTCATATGTAAGAGTCCATCTGGGTGGGTGCCACCGCAATGTCTATTTCTACCGCTAAGCAGCAGTGTGCATGCACTGTTGTGTTTCGGTTTGAAGGACATCCTAGGCAGTGTAACTACAGGACATAGTGAGACTTAACATCTTATGTCTCAGGATAACGAGCGCAGAGGAATGCCACACAGTACTTTGTAACTCAAGGTGCTGGATGGTGTTGCTACTGTTTATGGGTGGTCGTATCGCTTACCATCAGGGGAACGGCATGCTCGTCTCGTCATTCAATTCAATAAAAAAATAGTGGGGGCATTGTAGGGATGCAGCGCTATCACTATCGCACGCACGCAGCGTTATGGCCGGTGACACCCAGTGACGTCACAGTCTGATGTAACTGTTATTTGACAACTACTCCTTTAAACTACCCCCGCCAACCCCTACCCTCACCAAATTTCAAAGCTTTATAACTTAAATACATGTTATTGCGCCAATTTTTAAAATTACTTTTTCCGTTAGACATTGGATGAAATACATTTTTAAGAAATTTATTTAAAAAAAGTAGTCAACCACCCTATTATTTGAAAAACTAGATTATAGATTTTATACATTTCTGATAATCCTACTAACATTATAAACGCGAAAGTTTGTAAGAATGTATGTATGTTTGTTTCTCTTTCACGCAAAAACTACAAAACGGATTTCGATGAAACTTGACACACAGGTAGATCATGTCCTAGATTAATACATAGGCTACTTTTTATCCCCGGAAAATATAAAGCGGGACTTTATCCCGGGAAAACTTATTCACGCGGGTGGAGCCGCGGGCAACAGCTAGTATAATATAAATAAACAATTTAAGGTACCCCCCCTGCAAAACGGCACGCTAACAGTATTTTTCAAAGCTATCTATTTGAAATTTATAATATACTAGGTGATGATCGCGGCTCCGCCCGCATGAAAAAGTTTTTCCGGGATAAACATATTTTCCCGGAATAAAGAGTAGCGTATAGTACTCAAGAGTAACGTAACTTCCTATTAGTGAAAGAATTTTCAAAATCGGTGCAATAGTTCCTGAGATTAGCGCGTTCAACCAAACAAACAAACAACAAACTGTTCAGCTTTATAATATTAGTATAGATATAGATTTATTACATTGCGGGATAGACATAGTTCACCATTTCAGTTTAAAAAAGCAGGGTTACCAGAGGATTAATGTATTTCCTTGAATAAAATACAATATCAAAAATCATAAACAATAATTGTCTAATATCGATTAAAATAACAATAAATAAATTGCCAGTGTAATTATATAATGTATTATATGCTAATTAATATTCGTGTTTTTTGTACCTACTTGTCATAATTGCTTTTTAATAATTACTTACCTCCATGACTCATTAAAAAACGAATGTCATTCCATTATGATAAAGAAATATTCGTCTTGTTAAAGTTATACTTCTTTTGGCGCGGTAGGGAAAAATGATGAGAGTAAATTTTTACGATGCGCGCTCACACCGTCACGAAAAACCGATACCCTGAAGTTTGCTATAGTCAATAGTTTTGAATTTTGAACGTAGAATAAGGCGAAAGATAATTTTTTAAAAAGGTTTTTATCTTATTACGCCAAAGAAGTATAACTTCTAACGCGTGTACATAAGTACACACACACTATTTTTTATTTATTAATGTATAATCCTAAATCTACAAATTTAGTTAATAATGGTTTAGTAGATAAACATGTTGATTTATTTGCTAAATATCTACCCACTCATCAATTATGTTTATAGTGTTTGACTGACTTCCGTAAAATGCAGATTAATTCCATAGTGTAATTTCGTGACATAACTATTTGTTGTCCTGCACCATACATCTTAGAAAAAAAGAAGTTTATATTGGAAACTACAAAGCTGGTCAATTATTACGAACTTACGGCAGAATTCAATGACTTTCATAATAAATTATTTGAAAAGTGGGTACATAGTTTAAGTTTACCTATATATTTTAAAATTTTGTTTGAAAATATTAGTGTTTTGTTACTAGACAAAACATGTTCCCCAGAGAAATAATTCCCATTACAAAAACAAAATCCTTTATTTCAAGGTAACACATTTTGTGTGATGTAGCAACACTGCATATACCTTGCTGCCAACATCACGCCATCAGAACTTAAAGTTGAAACGCACCATAATAGTAAAAATCTCTTTGCTTAGGACTGTTGATTTTTTTTAAATATTAGATTCTCTATATATCGATATTTTTAAATACATTATCAGAGACAAATAAACTAGATACATTATCAACATCGGAGTTTTATATATAGAAAAAAATATCGATAATTGGATTTATCGATTTTTTCCATTTTATCTAATCGGCTTTGTTTGAAAACAATCGTAAATCGGCCCAAACATAATTTACGCAGTTTATAATTCAGTATATTTATTAAACACTGGCGGCCCGCCCTGGCTTCGCACAGGTAGCAAAGCATAATATTATACGCCAACATTTATTTTTCTGTCGTACAAATTATTTATGATTTATACACGTAAACCATCCCCTTGAATCACTCCATCCATAGGTGAAAGACGTATGAAAATCCGTTCCGTAGTTTTTGAGTTTATCGTGTTCATATCAGATGCGATAGCGTACTTCGTTTTATAATATGTAATGATCTAAGGACATATCCTTAAAAATAAAATGTTAAAAAATAGCCTGTCGTTCCCTGGATCTCAAACTATCTCCATACTTATTGTCTCGCAGTTCCATCCGCAAGAAAATATTTAACGGGTTAAAAGTTCCGGGTTATGTTTTTCCGAGATACAAAGTAGCCTATGTCCTTCCCTGAGTCTCAAACTATCTTCATACTTATTTGTTTGTGGTTCTAGTTTCTACCCGCAAGAAAATATTTTTCGGGATAAAAGTCCCGGGTTATTTTTTCCCGGGATAAGAAGTAGCCTAGATCCTTCCCAGGGTTTTAAACTATCTCCCTACCAAATTTCTTCCGGGTTTTATTGTAAACCATTGTCATACTGTCATATTGTCATACCATTTTATTGTAAAAAAGCGTGGTGTGCTTTTTAAGATATTATCAAAATGATATATAATACTTCTACTCATATTATCTGTCAATAAAATATTTATAACTATTGTCACCATGCACCCCACGCTTTTTTTACAATAAAATACATTTTTTCTTATTTACACTATTCTTAATTCAAAATATTTTCTATTTTTTAGTTGGATTTTCTATAAAGCGTGTTTTTTAGTTGTTTTAAACTATTATTTTATTTTATTTTTTTAGTTCTGTTTTACTATTGTCCAACAGATGTCACAAAATAAACGAAAGCACCATCTTGTGACAAGTGGGATTTTTTTACGCATAAGAGTAGCCAGTTTAGTTGTAATTCTACTATGGTCCAACAGATGTCACTAAAAATAAAAAGTATATAAATTGGTTAAAATCTCTTTTTGCAAATTGAATAATGGCATAATCTTATCAAATTAGTGTATTGTTATCGGTCCTCGACAAACCTACAAAGTTTGAATAAAATCTGACCCTTTAATCCTTGGACGCCCGCGGTGGACACCGGTGTCAATTTATATAAGGAAATTAGCTTATAGCTATATATAAGCGGGCGTTGACGGGTTAAAGTGGGTCAAAATATTCAATTTCGAGTTCGATCAATCCGCACGTATATCTTTCATCTCCTCAGTTTTAATTAAAGAAAAGTTACAATTCGCTTTTGCTTACATTTGTGTTGTGCTTAATTGTGTGCATATAGGCCTGGACTATACCTCAGCACGTTATCGCACCGAACTGAGTAGTGAACAGTGAATTTTAAACAGTTTTATTATAAAGTAACAACAGCTGATAAAACGCCATTGTCTGTTGCTACTACCCAATATATCCGTCTCTTTCACACCTGCTAAGTTGCCGGCCACCTTGCGGTTATACCCGCTACCCACAAATAAGTAACTATAAGGATGAGTGTACAACATTCACCGACACAGGAACCCGAGCGTGGGAGCGCTGCTTGGAAAAATCCACAGGCGAATTCTTCTGCAGCTACACAGAGAGAAGGCAAAATAACACAAAGAAAAAGAAAACAGCCGGAAACAGACACAGACATTAAATCCGAATTGAGCTCATTTCGAAATGAAATCATGTCCTTCTTCAGACAATTTGCTGATTCACAAAAAACCGATGTAACTGAAATAAAACAAGAATTAGCAGAGATCAAAGACGAGATTAAGACACTAAAGAATTGCACTAACACTCTATCGCAAAGGTACGAAGACTTAAACAAAGAAATATTAAATATAATAAAAGAAAATACTAATATCCGAGAAAAAATAGAGGCATTAGAAAAAGATGTAGACACTTTAAAAACAAACAGTGTAAACATAAATACACAGCCTATTGCTTCCCGGTGTGTTACGGGCGCACCGGCAAATTCACAAGTGAACACACCGCCTTACGATGCTCACGATATCGTCATGGAGGTAGCAGATCGCCAGCGACGAATAAACAATGTAATTATTGTGGGTATATTGGAAAATAATGAAAGCGATTTAACGCTTAGAAAAAATCATGATTTAAATGAAGTAATGATTACCTTAAAAAGCATATATGATGATTGTCCCAACCCCATCAAAATAATTAGACTCGGAAAATATAACCAGGATAAAAAGCGGCCCATAAAAGTATGTTTTCAATCGAACGACATACCTAAATACATTCTACGAAACAGAACTACACTGAATGGAGATATCCGGATCTATGCAGACCAAACACCGTCTCAAAGAAGCTATTTAATTAATTTAAAGCAAGAATTAGCACGCCGTGAGCATGACGGGGAGAAAAATCTTATTATAAAATATATAAATGGAGTGCCAAAAATCGTACATAGATTTCAAAAAACCACCAATAATATTTAATGAGCCAAATAGTAATGCCACAATTTGCCAACACCACATTAAATATACATATGAGGAAATAACAACTGACCCCACATCACTCAACTTCTTCTATGCAAATGTACGAAGTATACGATCGCGCGGTAAATTTGACGAGTTAAAATGTTTGATTGAGGCCTTCAAAGGTACGATACACATAATTATATTAGCTGAAACATGGATTCAGGATGATTCTGAAGCAAACTACTACTCATTGCCAAATTATTCTCATGTTTACAACTACAGAAAAGATAAGAGAGGTGGAGGCGTATCTATCTATATACACAACTACATCAAGTATGACATCTCTGAAGAATACTATGTAGATGGAATTCATATTTTATGGATTTACCTACAACGCTATGCACTGCATGTCGGTGCAATCTATAAGCCGGACAAAAAGAATGTCAAAATATTTTTGGACAAATTATCGGAGCAATTGGATAGTCGTAAAAGAGGATTAATGTTTGGAGATTTTAACATAGACCTTCTATCAAATGGATCAGACACGGTCAATTATCTTACAACATTACAAGAAACCGGTTACGAAATTATAAATAAAATTCATGAAGACTACTGCACTCGTGAAACTATTAACACTAAAACAATACTGGATCATGTCTGCACAAGTATAAATAATGTTTGCAAAAATCTTACGGTGATAGATTCGCCTTTGTCCGATCACAAGCAGCTACATTTAGAACTAAAAAACAACAAATCATTTAAGAAACCACGAATAGATTACATTGCTATTGATTATACTAAGCTTTACAAAAGCGTAACCAAAGTAGACTTTACAAATGAAAATAATTCTTTTGAATGCTTACAACAACTTATAAAACAACAAATAGACGCGAATAAAGTAAACAAGAGTAAGATTTTAAATAGCCCAAAAGAAGACTGGATAAACAAGCGAATAATAAATGGTATCAGAGAAAGAAATTCACTATGGTCACATTTAAAGAAAGATAAGGTGAATGAAAAACTTCGAGAGGACTTTGTTAAAAGCAGAAATAATTTACATAAATTAATTAAAACCACCAAGGATAATTACTTTTATAAAAAATTTAAGGACACTAAAACGCCAAAACAGATGTGGCATTTAATAAACTCATTAGTCACAAATAAAATCAAATATACTAGTGCACCCTCTAAACTTATAACTTATGGTTCGGATGTTGTAGAAGACCCAATTAAAATATGTGAACTTTTTAACACATTTTTCTCATCCATAGGTACACAATTAGCAAATGGTATTCCAAAAACCAGTCAAAATAATAGCTTATACACGCTAACATACATGAATAATAAAGCGGCAACTGAGTTAAGCGAATTGAGGCCCTGCACTTTAAATGAAATACATAAACTAATTAGTAATCTAGATTCAAATACTAGCACAGGTATAGATGGTATTAACACTAAAAGCATAAAATGCATTAGTAATATCGTTACTCCACATTTAACTAATTGTATAAATAAATGTTTAAAAGAAGGAATGTTTCCTGACAGCTTAAAGATTGCAAAAGTAACTCCTATCTACAAATCGGGCCCAAAGACTGATCCTGGGAACTACCGACCAATATCTGTTCTTCCTGTTATATCCAAAATATTTGAAAAAGTAATATATAATCGACTTAATGAGCACTTAACTCACATAAATTTTTTGGACAAGAATCAATATGGCTTTAGACCGCATTCAAATACTCTCTCTGCGACTATTGACTTAATAACTAAAATAAAAAACAATATAGATAAAAAAAACTTCTGTTTAGGTATTTTTATTGATTTAAAAAAAGCTTTTGACACTGTTAGCCATACAATTCTTTTACAAAAACTCAGTGATTTGGGTATAAAAAAAGAAGCGCTCAAAGTCTTTCAATCATATCTGTCACAGCGATTTCAGGTGGTAAAAATAGGTGAATATCAAAGCAGTCTACAAAAATTGTGTTGTGGTGTCCCTCAGGGGTCTGTGTTGGGACCATTACTTTTCTTAATATATGTGAATAACCTAAATAAAATAGGATTGACAGGACACATAACTATGTACGCGGATGACACTTGTTTATTTTATTTCGGACCTAACCTAGATAACTTATTAGAGAGTGCACAAAATGACTTATTTAAATTCTGTATCTGGTGTCACAGTAATCTACTCACAGTAAATGCAAAAAAGACCTCCTATATGATATTCCACGCAAAGAACAAAAAATTTCCTAACTATAAGCCACTGTCTATTCACAATACAATTATTCAGCGCTCACATAATCAAAGATACCTAGGCCTGCAACTAGATGATAAACTCTGCTGGAGGGGACATATACAATTATTAAAGTCCAAACTTTCATCACTAAATGGAATTTTACGTAAATCAGTAGGATGTATACCACAACAAGTATGTGTGATGTTTTTATAATGAAAGACGTTAATGGGCTTCGTAATCATCTATTAATCACTCAATACAATTATTAGACAAGACAAATTATACAATCATTGCAGCCATTGCAATGCACGGGTCGAGTGTCGTAATATTGGCACTCTTGATAAGGCTCAATGCATACATGTCATTTTATAGAATAAGGGGTAGTTTACAATATCACATGTCCCCCTTTAAAAGACAAGACTATTATTCTCAATATTAAACTAAAACAATAATTTTCAAATGTAACATTTTGACAATAAGTCGATAGAGGTGGGACATTATTAATTATTAATTAATTTACACAGTGACAATTCTAATGTATGACATTTTTACCTTATAATTTTCTATTTCACTGTTCATATTAGGCCAAAATATGACACCTTTGACAAGATTTTTAGTATTTGTTATTCCTAAGTGACCCTCATGCATACGTTGTAGCATTTCCTGACGTAAAGACATAGGTATTACAATGGAATTAAGCCTGAAAACTATATCATCAATTACGTGTAATTGATCTTTAAACTTATAATATTGTTTGGTATCATCGGAAACCATTGACTTTTTACATGGCCATCCATTTTTAATGAAATTGACAATTTTTTGCAAAGTAACATCATTGGATGTTTCTGACCTTATTTGACATAATTTATTTTTACTCACATGAATTGAATCGATGAGAAAATTGGCATGGACTTTTATATCATTATTAAGACTTTCTAAAACTTCATCAGTTTCATCATGACTGATGTCATCTTTAAATTTAGCTCGACTTAAAGTATCAGCAATGTACATATGTTTTCCTGGTACATGTGAGACAAACAAATTGTATTGTTGCAAAGTAAGCATCATTCTTTGCAATCTTTGTGGTATATCGCACAAATTCTTTTTAAATATAGCAACCAGCGGTTTATGATCAGTCTCTACTTTGACTGTATGTCCATAAATATAATGGTGAAATTTTGTACAACCAAATACAATGGCCAAAAGTTCCTTTTCAATTTGACTATAACGTTTCTGTGAGTCATTCATGCTTTTGGAAGCATATGCTATTGGATTTTTATCATGTAAAATGACAGCTCCTAAGGAACTCTGTGATGCGTCTACAGACAAGGTGAGTTGCTTTTTATTGTCATAGTAAGTTAAGACTGGGGCTGAACTTATTAACTTTTTTAGATTATTAAATTCATGTTGATGATTTAAATTCCAACACCAAGGAACATTCTTTTTAAGTAATAACCTTAAATTTGTAGTAGCCTCACTAAGATTTTGTATATATTTACCAAGGTAATTAACAAGACCTAAAAATCTCTGAAGTTCTTTTACAGATGTAGGTGGGCACATTTCAACTATTGCCTTGATTTTAGATTCTTGAGGTTGTACACCCTCTGGACTTAAAATTTGACCCATGAATTTTACAGAACTTTGACAAAGTTGTATTTTATTTTTATTTAATTTTAGACCAATTTCTTTAGCTCTGTTTAAAAATTTGACAAGAATTTCGTTATGCTCTTTTTTTGACTTGGCATAAATAAGAATGTCATCAATATAGACTACTAAGTTTGGTATATCAGACAAGAGATTCTGTAATGCATGTTGGAATTGTTCCGATGCAGTAGAGATTCCAAATGGCATTCTAAGAAATGAATAAATTCCATATTCTGTATTAAAAGCAGTTAGTTTGGAACTCTCTTTATCTAATTTAAGTGACCAAAATCCTGAGCTAGCATCAAATACAGAAAATACTTTAGATTCACTTAATTCTGACGTCAATGATTCCAGTGTGGGAATATTTAATTTAGGCCTAGTGATATATTGATTAATATATCTTGGGTCTAGACATATTCTTAGACTTTTATTCGGCTTTTCGACACAGACAATTGAACTGACAAATTTACACGGTTCATTAACTTTTTGTATTATACCATTCTTTATCATTAAATCTAATTCGTTTTTAAATCTATCTTTTAATTTAAAAGGTAATTTTCTTGGCGGATCTATATGTCCATCAACATCTTGCCTTATATTGATTTTATGTTCTCCAGGTAAAAGACCAATGCCCTCAAAAACTTCTTTATATTTGGTTATAATGTTATCGGCTGAATCATCTGACAAAGAATTACTATTGATGTTCACCATATTATAACATTTCTGAACTATTTTTAACCTTTCACATGTTTTGAGACCCAAAATTGTTTTTTGGTTCAATGATGTGATGACAAATTCAATATTTTGTTTGACGTTAGGCTTTATTTCACAATAAATTGTAGCTCTGCCAATTACTGGTATTTTGTTACCACAAAAGGAAATTAGTTGAGCACTAGAGTATTCTATTTTGTTCATAGGAAGTCTCAATATGCTTGAGTATATTTCTTTTGACATAATATTAATTGGACAACCTGTATCTATTTGCGCTACAATACACTCTGAATTTATAGAAATATTAACTTCCCATTTGTCTGACTTATTATGATGAGTTACATGACCTATAAAATACTCATTTTGACTGTTTTGTTCAATATTATCAACAACTTTGACATGACTTACAGACTTATGAGACCTGCACATTTTAGAATAATGGTTCATTTTACCACAATTTGAGCAAACTTGACCTTCTGCCGGACACTTGTGATGATGCACTTGACCACATTTTGGACATGTCCTCTTCTTTTGACTGGAATGATGTGCATCCTTGATGTGACTGGAACGACTATAATAATTATTTCTGGAATTGGTTGGACGTTCTTTGATATTTGACCTAAAGTTAGACTGCCGTTGACTTGACTTTGAATTTACTTGTAAGACTTGACTTGACTCCAACTCAGCTAAATTTTTTCTACTTATTTCCAGATTATGAGCAATCTCGCTACATTTATCAAGTGTGATGTTGCCTTCTTCGAGTAGTCTTTCCTTGATATACGAGTTTTTGCTATTAAGATTACAGATGAAAATATCTCGAATCATATTTTCTGGTTCCTTAAATTCACATGACTTCGCTAGATTTCTGAGCTCCATAATGAAATCTTTGATGGATTGCCCTTCGTTTTGCTTAAATGTAAGGAACTTATGCCTCTCCATTGTTATATTTTTCTTTGGTGAGAAATGACTGTCAAATTTCTTTAGTAGTTCTTCATATTCGACTTTATCCACGTCGACTCCAAATGACATAAAAATTGGGATCGCACTCGTGCCCATGTGGTGTAGAAGAAGAGATACCAGCCGCTCGTTCTCTTCGGTATCCAACGCTGAAGCTTTGAGAAATATCGAAAAATACATTTTCCATTTCTTCCATTCGGCATCTAGGTTGGTTGACTTGAAATCAAAATTTTGTAGAGTAGTTGAATACATGGATTCACGTGGATTTCTTTTGGATTTGCACGCCTGTGCTTTTTGAGATTCCATGACTGAGTTTTTATGTGATTACACCCTTTACCTGACACCATGTGATGTTTTTATAATGAAAGACGTTAATGGGCTTCGTAATCATCTATTAATCACTCAATACAATTATTAGACAAGACAAATTATACAATCATTGCAGCCATTGCAATGCACGGGTCGAGTGTCGTAATATTGGCACTCTTGATAAGGCTCAATGCATACATGTCATTTTATAGAATAAGGGGTAGTTTACAATATCACAGTATGTATGTCCATATATAATTCATTAATCAAATCACATCTAGAGTATCTCATAGAAGTGTGGGGTTCAGCTGCTGCAACAAACCTGAGGGAGCTGCAAATATCACAAAATAAAATAATAAAAACACTTTTTAAATTGAATAAAATGACTGACACACGGATTCTATATAAAAAAACAAATATACTCAATCTAAAACAGTTATACACATATACAACTTGCATTCTAGTTAAAAAAATATTAAGCAATAAAATACAATCAGATATTCAATTTACAAAAAGAATATTCCATCACAATTTAAGGAACACTAATAAAATTAAATTAAGACAGCACAGAACCAATTATGGCAAGAAAAATATAATGTTTGAGGGTGCACAATTATATAATAATCTACCAAATGAAATAAAGGAATGTGAATCAATAGAGATATTTAAAACAAGACTAAGAAAATTTGTGAGCCAAGAAATATTTTAAATTATTATTACCTATTCTTATGTTTTCTTTTTTAAGATTGATTGAGCTAACCATAGTTTTTAAATTTAATTTACTAACACTCATTGTAAGTGGACATTAAGTCTTTTATGAGTGAATAAATTCTCTAAACCCAAAATCGCGCCCAAAGGCGTCGGTTACAAACATACACACAAGTGAAGCTGATATAAAGCGTGTAAAAATCGATATTAATTAAAATAAAAACATTGCAGTGGCCCTTCATTTATGTTTTTTTAACGTTTTAGCCACAAAATATTGATAAATATTATTTTTGCATCTTGCCTATTGTTTAAAATACATTTTAGATTTTTTTTTTTTTTTTTTTTTTTTTTTTTTTTTTTTTTTTTTTTTTGTGGCAATTGTATGAACATTTTGCCAATTTCAAGTTAGGGAAACTGGATAAAAGATAGAAAAGGAGTTATTAGGAATTTGGAAAGAAAAGGATCAGTAATGACTATATGGAAAGGAAATAAATAAATAATCAAATTTTTATATTATTTTGTATAATAAACGTACATAATATTTTATATATATGGTGGTTACAAGAGCTTAAAAGGACAGGGATGGATGTAGGAAGAGGAATGTCAAGCGAAATGAGCCGATGGTAAAGAAATGATGTATTATTTTTAGCGCATGAAAGAAATATGTGATTCACATCTCCGACATCATCACCGCACTCACACAACTCGGACTGGACAATGCCAAGCCTAGCCAGATGTTGTGGGGAACATACATGACCCAATCGCATACGTATTAGTGTAGTCGTCGTTCTTTTACAAAAATCTACGTTAGAAAACCAAGGTTTGCTGGGAATATTTGCTTGAATAAAATGATAAAATTTACCCTTAAACTGACTATTGGAAAACCAAACATTATTCCAGGTCTCCAAAAGATAAATTCTAGGCAATGATGATAGATCGTGGTGGAAATTATGATATGGGTAGATATCACCACATGAAATAGCTTCTTTAGCGAGTTGGTCAGCTTTTTCATTACCGGAAATGCCGGTATGGCTAGGAATCCGTACAAAAATTATATTTACTTTATTATTGATACACTTACAAAGCATATTCCTACAGTCACTAATAACTGGATTACTTTTTGATTTGAAAGGGTTTTTAGCTAAGGCTTGAAGAGCACTCATGCTATCGGAAATAATTAATGCGTTTTTAACTCTGGATATAAGCACATACTCTAAAGATTTAAGAATACCGTAGCATTCCCCCGTAAACACCGACGTTTCCAGAGGAAGTTTTATTTTTTGCACAATATTATACTGCGGGTGATATACGCCTATACCCACAGTTGACGAACTATTCTTTGAAGCATCACTGTAAATATGGTGCCAGTCAGGCCAATTAGTATTCACTATGTCATTAAATTTGAAATTTGCTCCAGGTTCATTCTTATTAATGCCGATATTAAACAATATATTTGGAGCCGTTATGAGAGTACAATAATCATGTTTAAATAAAGGGAGTATATGCGATCCATATGCAGGGGCACTTAATGCTTTAAATTTATTATAACTATGGACAAGACACGGACTAATTTTATGGCGCCAGTAAGGTGAAGAAGCTAATTCGTTTATCAATATAGGAAGTTTGAATTGCAAAGGATGGTTTGAAAACTGCATAACTCTAAATAAAAATCTGTCAGATAAATATTGGCGCCGTAAATGCAGCGGAGGCTCAACACATTCCACGCCTAACGCATTTAAGGGAGTAGATTTCATTGTACCAGTAATTAGGCGTAAAGCTTTTGACTGAATTTTCTCGATTTTTTTAAGACCAGCTACGTTGCACGGTTCCAACAAAAAAGTTCCATAGTCCAATATTGATCTAATCAGCCCATTGTATATCAATCTCAAAGAAGAAGGATGCGCTCCCCACCATACACCAGAGAGACATCTAATCATATTAATAATCTGTTCACACTTATCCGAAATATGATCAAAATGAGCCGATCCACACATTTTGGAATCTAATACAAGCCCTAAAAACTTGACAGAATTTTTAAACGGTATTATTTCGTCTTCAAACGATATAGTGATAGGTGAAGGGTTTTTCTGTCTAGTTAATAACATTATATTACTTTTAGACGTGGATAGTTTCAAACCATGATTATTCAACCATGTTTTCAGAAGAGTGAGCGAATATGATAAATTTTGAACTAAGCTATCAATAGATCCACCAGAACAATATAAAAGTAAGTCATCTGCATACTGTAGAATAGAAATTGAATTATCTAGACTCGAATCTAAATCGTAAGTATATACATTATATAATATAGGACTTAGCACAGATCCCTGAGGAAGTCCCTTCCAAATAGATCTAGTAGGCTTGGAGGCAGTATCTAATACTATAGTTCTTTCTGATAACAAATTTATTATGAATCGGGTTAATAAAACAGGAAAATTTAAATTAGCTAATTTAGCTTTAAGAATTGAAATAACCACATTGTCGTAGGCTGATGAGATATCTAGGAATGCTGCTATTGTGGAATGATTTCGGGATAAGGCTATACGAATGTCAGTTGTAAATATACTCAGACTGTCCATTGTACTCCTACCTTTTCGGAAACCATATTGACTATTTGCTAAAATATTATTATGTTCAAGAAACCATTCTAATTTATTCTTAACTAAGTATTCGACAACTTTAACAATAACCGGAGAAAGGGCTATGGGGCGATATGACAAAAAATGAGTGGGATCTTTATGAGGTTTTAAAATTGGCAACACTAATTGGCGTTTCCAGCAAGGAGGGATATAACCTGTCTCAATTACTTCATTTATTATTCTTAAATAATAGTTTAAAGCTTCATCTCCCAAATTAGCAAAAAAAGAATAAGGGATGCCGTCTTCTCCCGGAGATGAATCTTTAACACTCGATAAGACATGCTTTAACTCGGTAATTGTAAATATATGATCTAAACCACACTCTGATTTTGTGTTTGGGATATTCTCAGGAAAAGGCATCATTATTTCTTGTTGTAGAACTGTTGGAGGTGCTAAATGATCTAAGAAAGTTTCGGACAAAGAAGAAGGCATTAAGGAAGAGCTAGGGACAAAGGATGATCGAAATCTTTTTATATTATTCCAAACTTCAGAAAAGTGAATGTTGGGGGAAATAGAAGCACAAAACTTTCTCCATCCTTCAAATTTTTTATTCTTTAATAAATCACGAGTATCATTTAAAGTTCTGACCAGGATATTAAAATTATTTTCAGACATGTCATTTTGATACCTAAATTCAGCCTCTTTTCTGTTTTTAACAGCTTCGGTACATTCTTTATCCCACCATGGGGGAGAAGGGAGTCTGTTAGTACTATTTCTAGAAGGAAATACCTCATCAGCAGCATCTAACAAAGTTTTAGTGAAAGCTTCAACATTTACAAGAATCCCAGAAGACTGAGATAAAGAATAAATTTTTTGTTCAACTAAAGCCTTAAACAATACCCATTTTTTAGAATCTAATCTATATTTTAAACGGGGAGATTTAGGTTGTGGGGCATCAATAGAATATTTGTTAGCCAGAAGTGAGATCATAATAGGGTAATGATCACTGCCATATGTAGATGACAAAGTTTGCCAATTTACAACAGAAGCCAGATCAGGAGTGCAAATTGATAGATCTACAACACTTTTACTTTCATTTGGTGGTGTGAGACGAGTAGGAGAACCAGTATTTAATATGCACAAATTATGAGAATCTATTATATTCAGTATATCTTCACCATAGGAATTTGATAAAGAACTTCCCCATGCTCTGTGATGAGAGTTGAAGTCTCCCAACAACATAAAGGGTTTAGGAATATTGTTTAAAATATTGTTAATTTCATTAGAAATTGCTAAAGACGGGTGTGGAATATAAATTGAAACAAATGTAATATTATTAACTTTAACACAGATTATAGAAAAATCACTAGAATGAGAAGGAATTGATACATTTTTGAAGGGTAAATTTCTTGCAACTAAGATGGCTACACCGCCATAGCCATCATGTCTATCTTCCCTTATACAAGAGTATTTAGGGATTTTAAAATTATAATGAGGTTTCAACCATGTCTCTGAAAGAGTAATTATGATTGGACTATATTTATTTATAAGATATATTAAATCATTTTTTTTATTATTTATACTTCGACAGTTCCATTGTATTATGTTTGTATGAGCCATTATTTAGGTTATTTATTGTAGTTTCAAGAATTGGTGCAACGTTGGACGGTATAAAGATGTTATTATGTGATAGAACATTTAGTAAAGTTGTTATAATTTCTGTAATAGAGAATTCATGAACTTTATTGTTGTTATTAAATTCAGTTGGAAAGGCACATCCATTTCCTGATACTGATATATTGTTATATTCATTTATTGATTTAGTATGTTTTACTTGGTCAAAGCCAGCTGTATGATGTGAAGGAGTTTTAACTTTGGAATAAATGGTTTTTTTATAAGATACATTTTTATTGGGTACACTCGTAGGAATTGAACTTTTTGGGATTGATACAACATCAGAGTATGGTTTCGAGATTGGTTTGTGTAACTTAGCAGCTTCAGAGTAGGATATGCAATCCTCAGCCATAGATATTTTTATGTTTTTTTGACGCAGGAACTCCGGGCAAGACTTGTTGGTGGCAAAGTGTGACCCTGAGCACATACAACATACAGCACAGTCATCCTCAACATTGCAAGACTCTCCACTGTGAGCCTGACCACATTTAAAGCAACGGGGTTTCCCCCGACACTGGACTTTTGTATGCCCATATCGGCAACAGTTGTAGCATTGGACAGTTGGGAAGTGATATAATTCTACTAATAGGGCATTGTAACAAATAAATATACGTTTTGGTAGTATCTGACCGTCAAACGTTAAAACTACTGTCTGAGATGGTTTCCAGGTAGGAGTACCCTCACTAAAAACCTTAAAATTTAAACGTCTAACTTTCAATATTGGTCCACACCCAGTTGGAACGGAAATATTTTCAAGTATATCCTCCTCGGACCATTCTGTAGGAATACCCTTTACTATACCCATTCTGGTGACCGTGAAAGTAGGTATAAATGCTTTCAGGTTTTTGGCTTTTAAGCCGTCATATATAAGGAAAGAATTTGCATCAATATAATTGCTAAATGATAAGGTAACTCTGTTGCGACCAATTCGCTTAACGCTACCGTTGATAATATTTTTAAAGCTGTGTTTTTTTAAAAAAATGCCAAAACTTAGGGGGTGAAATATTACATTATCGTCGGGACATTCCTGAATTTTTTGAACATGAACTATATATGGGGCCATGTCAGTGGAGGTATAAGCTTTCCTGCCAATCTGCGTTGATTCTAGGACTTTATGGGAAGTGTTATCATTTCCCTTTAAAGTCTCAGAAGTAGTCGGAGACGATGTCGGTACATTGCAATCACTTTCTGAGCATTTGCACGAATCTCTAGTTGAGTCAATAGCCATTTTATTAATTCTTTTTTTTTTATTACATTGTCTGCAAATTTTTTTATTGGCTCTCAGGCTACGTTTTCTTGAAATTTTGTTACTGGTGGAACAGTCAGTATCCATACCAGATTCTGATTGCTCCACGGTAACATATGCAGCAACTTGAGGTGAAGAACCACCCCCGGGATCCGGGGGCTCATTCATTTTGTAATAAAAAGATTTTAAACTTACCTAACAATGAAGAAAATATTTACAAACTACTCTATGAAACTAAATATAATTAATATATACAAACTCTATCAAGACTGATCACTTTTAAACTAAATTATTAATTAAAATATTTCCAAAAAGAAAAAACGCTCCCGCCACGACCAAGTTTCCCGCGCTTTTTTTTCCATTTTAGATTTAATAATATTTTTTTTTTTTTTTTTTTTTTTTTTTTTTTTTTTTTTTTTTATAATGGCATTTGTGTTCACATTTTGCCAATGTCAAGTTTGGTTTGTCTATTTTATTATCTGTAGTATGTCGAAGTAAAGCAGGGCTACCTTACCAAGACTTTATCGAGGAGTTTTGGCGGCAACAAAAAAAACACTTGATTAGCACAATTATTTCAATTCACTTCATTTGAGCTCTTTAATAGAACTATATTGGATAATATACCACCATAATTATGCAATATAACACTAAGTATCACCAAAATAATGAATTAAAACAAGAGCACCTCATGACACTTCCAAGTTCCCGCCAAAACTCCTCTAATAATATTATATTTTCAACGAGTGACCTTGTCCCCCTGAGCATTGTGCCGATAGACAATAATTTATCTATTTAGTCCGTAACCGAAAAATACATTAAAAAAATTATAAATTATTCACGAATTGTAAATATCTGTATAAATATTTTCTTTCATTTTATATTTGTATGATGTGTTAAAAAATCTGTATAAATACCATTGACCAGAGATTAAAGATAAATATAGATTATAACTGAACACAGCAGCACTGTCTATTTAGTTATTGGTCTGAGGTGCGTACAACAACAGTTGGGTAAAGTAGATACTAGCTATCTGATTATAGTATTTTTTTATATACAAAATTACATTTCGTTTTAGGATAATATACAAATAAATGAACAAAAAAGAGGCATACATAGTATAGAGTAAATAAAATAAAGAACAGTAGATTATGTTACGAGGGTGTTGTAGTTAAATAATTGGTGAGAAAAAATTAAAACTTATAAAAAAATGTTGAGTGATGATAGAATCTACATTTCAATATCAAACTATCGATATACGTCCAAAAAAGTATTAATTGTAATAAATATCGATATTTCGATACATCGATACTTTACAACAGACCTATTTGCTGTCATTTGCTATGTTCTTTTGTTTCTTCTCTGTGGTCAGTATATTTCATTTTTTTCGTTCAATTTTGTTTTTGCGGTTTTGCGGAAAGCCAAATGCAGGGCCAGTGAATGTAATATTTTGACTGTTTTTCAAATTAATAAGAAATATAAAACGGTAAGTTTTGTAAAATTTACTTCTCTTTAGAAAAGTGCATCTTCTGTGTAATCCGCGATTGAAAAATTGTAGTAAAAAGAACATGTGCCGCATCTAAACGATGTTTGAATGTATTGTGTAAAACATTGATTCTGTAAATCAAACGTGGTTTTAATTAGTGTTGATTTTAAGTAATAATTAATCGCCAGTGTCCGATATTAAAACCGGTAATGAGTTAATAAAATTTCGTAACTTTATTCGACGACATATTTTTTGTTGTCTAAATTCAATGTTTATTTTCGGTTACGTTCAAAAAGTTCTTTGTTCGCACTCGTTTTTGATTACATTTGTCTTGTATTACTAGTCCTGACTCCTAGTCTTTTGCTATGAAATCATGCTCGAATTTTTAAAAGTTCTGTTATGGATAACTAGTATTTCGTCGCGACTTCGCCCGCATAGAACGGTTTTTGACAAGTTTTTGTTCATAAAAATGTCTAGCCGTTTATCTGTAAATCGTAGCAGAGCGACAGAATTACTGTCGCATTTATTGATTTATTCTTTCTTTGGGATAACAAACAACTGTACAACATTCTTATTAATCTAAAACTTAGTCTAATCTTAAATGAACATATATATGTACAGCCCACCTCGCTATCCATGTATTACTAAAAGGTTTACAAAATATTGTAGGTTGACATATCAATTAATTCCAAATTAATTTTTAAATAGAATAATTAATTACAAAATACAAGTATGGTACAAGTTGTATTCTCTATACTTCCATCTTATCACTCATTAAATTTTACCACCCTATAAAAAAAGCAACCCTCAGAGAGTATCATCAGTATCACTTGATATTAATGTGTGAATCGCAGCTTATTTATATAGGTACCATCATTGATTAATTATATACCTTGATAGAGTGACATGCTGCAATGAAACTAAAACAAACAGGCCAACTTTTCTTAAGCTAGTATGCGTGACAGCTGTCATACGCTATCGCTGCATCATTCTGCGTATCCTTGTGTGCGCGCATAATGATACCAGTTATTACATGGTTTCTATTAAAACGGGGAGATAATGATATCCATGAAAAACAACAAAAAATAATTCACTTGAACTCATTTAGTGGGCAACATTTCACCTCAATTTTTTCGATGCGTTTGAAACGTTCAGTGTCTATCTAGGTATATAATTAATCAAAGAGTACCATAATAATAATCAAAAGCAAAACGCACATCACGTCTTTATCTCGAAGGGGTAGGCAGCGATGCAGCCCAGAAAGCTAATTTTCGCCATGTGCGTTCCCCCCATGATGTGTTAGGGGCGATCCTCTCGCCATATTGGGCACAAATCCCAACCTCCAGGCTGATACTATTAGGTCCCATGTCATAGGGGGTGAGCCTATTGCCATTTATTAATTTATCCAAATCATAAGTACATAATTCTCTTTAATGGTGTTGTCCATACTAGGCTGTGCCTTTATCGTAGACATCGTTTTTAATTTTATAAATTTATTAATATATGTGTATGAAGTCTACCAACCTGCAGTAGGCCAGTGTGGTGGACTAAGGCTTAAACCCTCTCAATTGTACGGGAGACCCGTGCCCAGCAGTGGGCAATATATAATACAGGGCTGGTATGGTATGGTAAATAAAAATACTTATAATTCTTAAGTATAAGTGTGTTTAATAGTGTGTAATGTTTTCTGTTTAAAGGATGCAATTAGTAAAATAATCGACGGGTATAAATTAATCGTATTTTTTGTTTGCAGCATAATGGCGACGCGTGGAAGGAATTTTAATAAGAGCCAAGACTGGGATCCGATGAGAGAAGACTTCAACAATACAACATATGATGCACAGTACCCAGATGATGATGCCAGGTGTGGATGATAGAGTTACAACCATTGCTTTAGGCTTTTTCACTGTTTTTCCATTGGTTAATTTGCTAATATAGTAGTAATAGCAGATACAAAACATAGAATATTATTGAATTATTACAAACCAAAAAGTTGTCATGTAAAATAAGTGGAAATAAATTCAACGGCTAATTCCTTCAAAACTATATATGTATAAAGTTTGTCAAAATGACCGAAACATGTGTTACTGTATCTAAAGCCTATGAATTGTCACAACATTGACAAAAGTTACTGTTTTGTCAAAATTATTACAGTTTAACATTGCAGAAAATATGAGGAAACCTACATACCTAAGAAATCTCCAAAAAGAATTTCTAGGTTATGTTAACTCTTCCAACCCACATAAGGTCAGGGTGGTGGGCTAAGGCCTAACCCCTCTGTCATACAGTCCTTGGTGTTCAGGAAGTCTTAGGCAAATCATTTCAGAAAAACCATTCAAAATGTTGATGTGTTTAGAACACAAGACGTCACAGATTCCATAGAGGAACGGCCCCTCCGACGGTTCCTACTCGGAGGTGGCAATGGTAATTGTGCTGCCATAATCCAAAGTTTTTTTATTTTTTTTTTATGGCTTTGAATGAAGAGACGAGCATGCCGTTGGCCTAATGGTAAGTGATATGACCACCCATAAACAACAAACAGTAGCAACACCATCCAGCACCTTGAGTTACAAAGTACTGTGGGGCATTCCACTGAGCTCGTCATCCTGCGACATAAGATGTTAAGTCTCATTATGTCCAGTAGTTACACTGGCTACAGTGTCCTTCAAACTGAAACACAACAGATGGACTCTTACACATGAGAGACCTACCACCAGTAAAAGTTTTTTTAAAGCAATCGGCATTCAACATACAAGCAATGATTGAAAAAAATATTAAGTGTTGGAACTGAACAGTGCATGCTCACTGTTCTTTGGCGGTAGTAAGAGACGTTGTGGTGTTACCTACCTAGGCGCCCTCTCGAATACTAGAGACAAGCCACCAGTAAATATTATTATCAGTAGCAGTCAATGGGTTAATAGTTTTTGTTTGTCCTATTCAGTGAAGGAGTGCAGCTGGACCACTGCCGCCTGTATATCACAAATATACCCAAGGGTTTGAATGATGAGGGTCTGAGGTCAGCTTTCGCCAAATATGGCACCCTGGTAGAATTGCACCTTAGCAAGGATCCACTAAAGAGATATGCTTTGGTGACATTTGAGACTCCCAGGTATGAATTGTTTAATTTCTTTTTGTTTTACACATCTGAAAGACGAAAATGATAAGCCATAATCTCATAATGCAGTTTTTACACTGGCTACAATGTATTTTAAACGGGAACACTTAATACCATGTTGGTTGGTAACAAAAAATATACATAGCAGTGGTATCTCTCGGGACTGCCATACGAGAGAGCTACAACCTAGTTAAATTAATGCTATATATATTAGCTGTCTATAATGTTATCTGGTATAGGAGATGTTCGTTTTTTGTATGGGTGCTGGGCCTCAACATCCAACCAGGCTCAAACTTTATTGATATTGAAAATGCAAAAATATGGATCTTGGAACGATTAAAAAAATAATTTAGACGCCTCCATTTATAACTAACATTTTTGAAAACGTTCATTTTCAGTGTAGTTTTTAAACAAAATAACATTACATAAATCTCAAAATCGTACGGCTTTAAAATTATACGATTTATTGCAAAGGCCTAGTTTTTGGGAGTACTATCCAAATATATATATAAAGTATCCTGGTTCGAATTTTAAGCCCGTTTTTGGACATGTCCTTTCTTCTTCTTAGTCGTGCACTCTTGACAGAGTGGTCGTGGTCATGTTTAGGCCGATTGATGAACTGCCGTTTTGACGATGCGTCGCCATATGTCTCGATGTTTGGCGGAGTGGAAGCATTTGTGTATAGAGGAGTCATGTCCTTTACTTGAACATTAAAAAGACTGACGACTCATTCTGCCCAGTAATAGCACTACCCGTAATGTCCCACAATCCTAGTTTCTGTTTACAGTGAGGCGAAACTGGCAATGATGAAGATGAACAGGACTGAACCTCTAAAATTAAACTTATCTATAGCTCACAAGGTAAATATTATCTTTTTCTATGGCTTATTTTAATGATTTATGTAGGTTTTGTCCAAATTTCATGTTCAGCATTTCAGTTTATGATAAAAAGAGTTCAAAATATTTTTAAAACATAGCTGTAATTAAGAATAAGTACTTAACATCAATGCAATCATAGGTTCGTTCGCATTACGCAAAAACGACTTCAAAGATTATAATCATTAATTAATAATTCCTAGAACCTCAGAATGAAAAACAAATGATAGTACCGAGTAAAGTATATTCCCTTTAACGCAGCACAAGAAATCTGACAAACAAAGGAGTAATGGTAATAGTAGCAGAGAAAGGGGCAGCTATAAAGATGACACTGTGAGTGTCGGCAGCAAAGGGAAATATTCTTCGAGGTTAGTGAAATATTAATCTGGCTTTATAATTGCCATTTAGCTATGAATAAATACTTATCTATGTGGACGATAGCCTAGTTGGGAATGGAACGGTCTGCCGAGACGATGTCTGGAGATTCAAGAGCCAAGTCACACACCAGAGACTTTTCGAAGTTACGTGTATATTGTTTATCAATTATCGTTCGCTTTAATGGTCAAGGGAAACATCGTGAGGAAACCTACATATCTGAGAATTCTCTATAAGAATCTCGACGGTATGTGCAGTCTGCCAACTTGCACTAGGCCACCTTGGTGGACTAAGGCCGTGCTCAGTAAGTAAATAATACAGGGCAGGGCTGAGTGGGCAAGTATATAATACAGGGGTGATTGCATTGCGAATGCTTATCTAATATTTGTAGTTTGTACTTGGCTGTTTAGTCGCATTTCCTTTATTGCAAAGTGAAACTAAAAACGAAACCCATTAACCTATCACGATTACTTTTTTTAACGTTGCATCATGATTGGCCAATGGTCATTTTAATTAGCCAATCATGGTTTGTTACTATTTCAAAATCTCTGCGACGTAATTGGTGCATTTAAATTTTGGAGGCAATATACATTATGGCCGCTTGAACTTGTGCGAAAGTATTCGTTTCGGACATATTTGCAATTTACAGAATTCTGAGTGAACTTTACCGGTGTTATTCAAGAAATCCGTTATTATTATTGTGTGTGAAGTAAAGTTTTATCGAAGTTTGTGGTTTTTACAACTTTGATTCGGCGAACTTAGTAATTATGCTTTTGAACAAGTACTTTTCGTCGATGCAGCAAAAATTAGTTCCGTAAGTTTTATTTATCTTAAAAGTTCTTTGGGTTGTTGTTTATCGAATCTTATTACTGTTTATAATTGAAATTCTTTGTTTGTCGTGACGTAACAATTCTTTGACAAAGTAATTATTTTGGTGTGAAAGAGCTACCTACCCTCGCACTGTAGTTTTATTTATCAGTAAAAACAATGTTATTTGTACTTTTAAGACCTATTCCATGAAATAAGACAGTGATCAATTCATTCATACGAGTTGGCATTCAGTATTCGGAATGTATATCATTCGGAGACCGTAGAATACGATAAGTAGTTGAAAAAGTTTGTGAGTGGCATCAACATACGTACCCACTAATACGTCGGACTTACGAAAAGTCCCCGGGTGAAATAAATAATTGGTTTATATAACTTGTACCTAAGGTAAAACTTACTTTTAATACGTAGATCTTAGTATGCGCAGACATACTCATTTTGTTCTATGGCCGTGTTTAAACGTAGTTTCATAGACTGTAAAACGTAGGCAGATATTGTAACTTTGACTTTTCGGACGACCAATACCTCAGTCTGCCTCATGACTGTTTTAGGCTGCAAAGTCTTCGAAACGACACAAGAAAATATACCTTATTAAAAAACTGTGATAAAATCCACAAAATGATTATTTATTTAAAAAGAAAATCCTTGTTACAGAAAAGAGGAGACATCCTCTAGAGATGGTGAGAATGCTTTTCCTGTAGATGAAGACATGGTAAGTGCAAGTTGTTATAATATATCGGCATACTAGATTTTTCTCACAGTTTAACCACATGAAGAGTCTTGAACCTTTCCGGGGTCTCGAAACTATCTCCATACCAAATTTCATCGAAATCAGTGTGGTAATTTTTGAGTATATTATGTATACAGAAGTGGCAGGCTACTTCTTTTATACTATGTAAGGAAGGATTTAGGACTGTCAATGTGTTACCAGCCCTGTAGGCCCTGTAGTATAATACTGCCCACTGTTGAGCTCGGGCCTCTTTTACCACTGAGAGGGGTTAAGGCCTTAGTGTACCACGCTGGCCTAGTGTGGGTTGGCAGACTTTACATACCCTCAAAATTCTTAGAGAATTCTAAGGTGTGTAGGTTTCCTCACAATATTTTTCGTCACTGTTAAAGTGAACGATAATTGATAAACTATACACACATAACATTAAAAAGGCAGCGGTGTGTGCCTTGGGTTTTGAACCTGCAGACATTGGTTTGGCAGACCATTCCATTCCCAAGTAGGCTATCATCCACTACCAACACAGCTACCAATGGAACATAAACAATAATGCCAGCCCTGTATTATAATCTAACTGCTGGGTGCTGGCCTCCTCCACTACTTACAGGGTGTAGGCCTTAGTCCACCACACTGGCCTAGTACAGGTTTACAGACTTCTCATATCTTCAAAACAGTTGTGTTATGAAGATGTTCTCACAATTTTTTCATTCACTCCCAATTGACAGTCTTGGCTTTTGAACTTGTCTTGACTATAATCTTGTCATTCTTCTTTTACCATGCCCCTATTCCCTGAAAGGGTAGGCAGATATGCAACTAGTGCAGACCTCAGCACTGCAGTTGTTTCGTAAAACAACTACGCCACCAAGGCACGACAGTCTAAAATCAGCAAAAGTAATATTAACAGCAATGTATAATTTAGATTGGCCCCACACCTTTCACATTACACACACACACTCACGCCCTTTAACCCCGAAGGGGTAGGCAGAGACGCAACTAGTGTACCCATTTTCGCCATGCGTATTCCATCCCATGATGTGATAGAGGGCGAGCCTAACGCCATATCGGGTACAAATACCAGACTCCGGGCTGATACTGAATTTAAAACCCAATATCACTTTGCCTGACCTGGGAATCGAACCTGAGACCTCAAGCATTGCATTTATACCGTAATACAACTACGGCGCCGAGGAGTCACACACACACTTACACGCCATTCACATTAATAATACAATATTTTGTCTTCGCAGAGTCTGACTGACCCAGTGACCCACTGCCTGGACCTGGAGCTGGAGAGTCTAAAGCTAGAGCAACTCAAGCTCCGTGAAGAGCAACTTATGTGCAAGCATCGGATGCTACTCTTGAAACAGAATGAGAGAAAACCGGTGAGATGATATTTCTGTTGTATGATTTGAATTAACGCTTTCGCTGCGTCGTACACGAATTACGTGTAATTATGGGCGCGACGCGTGTGCGGGTAGCACACTACTGTTGTGTTGAAAAATATTTGTTTTATATCTGTCTCGCTCACTCGCGTCGCGCCGCCACACGCCAGTGCGGGACAACACACCGCGCGAGGCGGCCCCACTGGTGGATGCTGAGCATACAGCTTGCCCTTTCATTTGATACTCATATTATAGGAGTGCTCAAAAAATAACTAGTCCACTATCTTGGGTCGTCCGCCATGTTGGTTATAGATAGAAGTCATTTATTTTTTTTGTATTCTTAGGAAACCCTTTCATTTGATACCCATATCATGGACGTGCACAAAAAATAACTAGTCCATTATCTTGGGCCGTCCGCCATATTGGATTCAGAATGACGTCACTTAGATAACAATGCATTGCCACCCAAACTGAATGTGTATGCAAAATTTCATCACAATCCGTTTAGGGTAACTGCTTCAAAATTGACTTGCAAGATTCCACCTGAACAAACATAGTTACATACATACATACATTGCAAGTTAAATATAAGCTTTTAAAAATCTACAGTTTTTGTAACCCTGTGAAGATAAAAGACATGAGGTTATCTTAGTCAATTTTTTATTTAAAAAATAATTGTTACCTTAACGATCTTAATAAAAACATTTATTTCGTGTTTACATGGGGTTATAAGGCAGATTTTTTTTAATTTGCTGCCATACTTTGTGTGCCAAGACTCGCTGGTCAGATACTAAATCATTGAGCGTAATACAAGTATACAGGTGGACAAAGTCTTTGATGAAAGCTACTTTTTATCCCAAAAAAGTGCACAGTGTGGTATACTGGTGTAAATGTTTTTGCAGTCGCAGCCTCACGGCTAAGAAGGCTGATTTAAAGAAAGATATGAAAAGTGGTGTTGAAATAGTCTTTCCAATGATGTATTAAAAATTAGTCAGATCAGTTATATTTTTTGAATAATCACGATGATATGTTGACTGAAATAGTTGAAATTTTGTATACAGCCTCTTAAACTAAGAAAATATTGTTACAGGCCCATAACAGTTCCGGAAACACAAGATGCATTCTGCCGGATGGCAGGATTGTTGTCAGGAATGTCAGTGAACGGTGAGAACATGTTTCAGTATGGTAGTTTACTATGGTTGACATCAATATATATTTATTTGTATATAGTGTATTCTTTTGCTTTTATATACGCCCCTGACTGCCCTTTTCGTTATTTCTCTTATCTCCATCCAATGGTTGTCTGTAAGAGATTGCCTCGAGCGATAAGACCGCCAATTGTATCACCGCTGCCTATATTATTATTATTTTTGGTAGTTCTGTTGGTGTTTACCAATGCTAGTTATGCGCTTTTGCACTATCCTCGACGATATATTATATATCAATACTAATATTATAGAGCTGAAGAGTTTGTTTGTTTGGTTGAACGCGCTAATCTCAGAAACAGCTGATCCGATTTTGAACATTCTTTCACTAATAGGAAGTTACATTACTCCTGAGTCCAGTGGCGGTCCTTTCATAGAAGCCGAAAAGCCTGGCTTGCCCTAAAATTATTGACCTAAGTACTCAAAACCGAATATGAAACAATAACCAACATTTTACGGTAACAAAACGCTTCGAAATAATTTTCTTTAACATTTTAAAATTCGCGCGCTACGGTTCGCCTCGAGCGCACCTAAAGACACACCACTACACCTACACACACACACACACAACCACATCCGCGCCGTACACTCATTTCATATTTAATACAAAACAGCTAGATGCGCACAAAATATACTCATCACTCTCTCTCTTGTTGGGTTTTACCTGGCTTTTCGCCGCCATATTTTTCTCATTCACACTAATGGCTAAACTGCTACCACATACGTATAGCTATAGTAAGTTTCTATAGCAATCAGTACTAGAAAATAATCCAGGCTTAATGCATCCATAGATACTGTATAAAATACAGGGTTGCCAATTAAAAGAATTACCTCTAATATGGTTGCATTATTTTGCTTATTTTAATGTGTATTTTTTATTTATCAAGAATATATAAAGATTTTAGTGATAATATAATTAAAATTACATATCCGATTATAATTATTTAAGGTATTGTACTATAATTTTATTTATCAATAAGTTTTTCTGACAATTTTAGCATTCATTTTGTGGTTTAATTTTGATTCCAACTAGGCAACATCAGTTATTTGTTTTGATTGAGCCGGCGATCTACATTTTGAAGTATTTGTGTTTATTAAGTGGTTTTTGAGTTATTTTAAACTTTTAAGCACAATAAAGATGAGTGAATATATTTCTAGTAATAGTTTAAAGTGTGTGAAAGTTTTTATCGGCGAGAATAAGTTAAATTTGTTAGGTTATGATGGAAAAAACAACTTTTAACGAGCTGGCGAATGGCGCGAAATGTGTCTGAAGAATCATAAAAGGTATTTAGATCAGTATACAACAAAACTTATTGTCTTATTGGATGCTCTAATACGTTATACGACTACGTATTAAGTTGTATTGTTGGTGTTTCATATTTTTCTCGAACAAAACAAGCGTTTGGAATAGGTAGGTACATACATCTGGCTAGTAAAATGATTTAATTAATCAGTGTTATCAAAAGTAATTCGAATTCACAAAAACATTTGTTAAATGCATTAATTTCATTTCATAATTTCGGCAAACAGCGAATTGTAACCTGATTATCTCGTCCAATTAAATAGGTAAAGTAGCTGTGACGAAATTTGAAAATTTCGAAACAAAACTTGTGCGTCGACAGTAATAATGATTATTGTAGTGTTTTTACTTTTTTTTTAAATTACTTGATACTGGTAAAATCTATGTAAATAGTTTATCTTTACAAGAACTTCGTTTAGAAGTCGCGATGGGTCAAAATCATTTTTAAATAAAGGTACCTAATTTCGAAAAGGTAATCAGTCGACTCGATGGCGTTGTTGTATTGCGTACACGGTTCGAATATTGTTTTGAGGCCCTGGTTCGAATCCCGGTACGGGTAGTCATTTTTATTTTTAGATATTGCTTTTCTTTCTTATAGTTGCACATTTTATATGTATCGGAGGTGCGATTTTTTTTAGGTCTGCTTTGGCTTGCCCTCATCCAAAACACTAGGCACGCCACTGCCTGAGTCCTGAGTGCTATAAGCTACTTTTTATCCCGGATAAACTTTTTCACGCGGGTGGAGCTGTGAACAATACTAGTTACATATATAAACTTATACACTCACGCCCTTTATCCCCGAAGGGGTAGGCAGAGGCGCAACTAGTGCACCCAATTTTCGCCGGGCGTATTCGGTCCTATGATGTGGCTATCGCCATACCATACCATCCAGCCCTGTATTATATACTGCCCACTGCTGAGCACGGGCCTCCTCTACAACTGAGAGGGTTTAGGCCTTAGTCCACCACGCTGGCCTAGTCCTATTTTGTAATATTTTTTTAACCAATTTCATTGTCGATTTCGCAAAAGAGATCTTTTTTAATATTCTTTGCTATTTACACATACTCTGCCTCGGTGACGTAGTTGTATTACAGTACGACTGCAATGCTGAGGTCTCGGGTTCGAACCCCGGGTCGGGCAGTGATATTTGATTTTTTTACTCAGTATTAACCCGGGGACTGGAATTTGTGCCTGATATGATGAATTGCCCTTGTACAAAAAATGGGAGACCTTTGATTATATATACGGCTTTTTTTTCTAGTGGTCTGGATACTCGAGATGCGGACGCGACGTACGCGGCGGGCGCTGGGGATTCGGTGAGTTTATAAAAAATACAATAATTTGCATGACCAAGCATCTTTACACCTTAACATACCCCGTAGAAGATATTTAAAATCGAAGGTAGCACTTAAATGTAAAGTTCTTTTAACACTTTCGCTGCGTCGCACACGAATTACGTGTAATTATGGGCGCGACGCGTGTGCGGGTAGCACACTACTGGTGTGTTGAAAAATATTTGTTTTATGTCTGTCTCGCTCACTCGCGTCGCGCCGCCACAAGCCAGTGCGGGACAACACACCGCGCGAGGCGGACGCACTGGTGGATGGTTCATTGTTTTGGCGCCGCAACGAAAGTGTTGACGGAAGTTACTTTACTCAATGATATTTAAGTGACGAGCGATGATTATTATATATTATACCCGCCTGTTTTGAACTGGATATATACAGGCAGACTGCCTCGGTGGCGTAGTTGTATTACGGTACGACTGCAATGCTGAGATCTCGGGTTCGATCCCCGGGTCGGGCAAAGTGATATTGGATTTTTCCTATCAGTATCAGCCCGGAGTCTGGAATTTTTGCTCAATATGGCGATAGGCTCGCCCCCTATCACATCATGGGAATACTGGGAATGGGCGGAAAGTGGGTGCACTAGTTGCGCCTCTGCCTACCCCTTCGGGGATAAAAGGCTTGAGTATGCGTATACGTATACAGGTTGATCCTGGATCGCGACTCACGTGGGTCACTATGGCGGGCTTTACTCCTTGTATACGGTGGTCGCTATCCGAGCGGATACTAAATATATTCTACCACCACCCCAATGATCCCAATAGGGTAGATGACTACTTTTTTTTAAATACAATTATGAAAAATGTATGCTCTCCAAAATCTAATGGAAAAAGAATTTTCAAAATTGGCGCAATAGTAAGTAAGATGTAAAGCTTTTAAATTTGGTGGAAGGGGTCGCTGTCAAATAACAGCAATACTAGGCTGTGACGTCACCAAGCACCGTCAGCAATAACGCTGCCTGTGTGCGAAAGAGATGCTGCGATATCCCCGCCACGCCCCCACTTTTGCTCACGAGAATATTTCAAAATTGAATGACTGCTTTACTTTTCAATCGATTTTGATGCTGATTTCACAGAAGAATTTCTTTTTCGTATTATTTTCTGTTACATCTAAAATAATGTACAAAATCAAACATAGGAAACTACCCTATTGAGACGTTTGCATTCACTACGCGTTTAGAACTAGTTTTTTTTTGTTCGTACTCGTTGTACACGTTGATTGCGAAGCCAAAACAATGAAGTATCATGTGTGTTGTCGCGCACTGCCGTTTGGCTGCGCGTCGCGAGTGAGTGTGATACTCTTACGATCTTATTCATGAACAGTTTATCTTCTTATATATAAAACTCTCGTGTCGCGGTGTTTGTTGCCAAACTCATCCGAAACGGCTCGACCGATTTTCATGAAATTTTATGTGCATATCGGGTAGGTCTGAGAATCGGTCAACATCTATTTTTCATACCCCTAAATGTTAAGGGTGGTCCACCGCTTCATATTTTTATTAGTTTCTAAGACATTTTTTTTTTCGTTTTTATTTTTTAAGGTACAGCATTCAAAAATACATACAATCCTATTTTTTTACCTTTCTACGATCAACCCCTATTTTTTTAATATTTTTTAACCCCGCTCGGTGCCTGATGGCAAAACAATGTTTGCGGGGTAGTAAAGCTATATAATCAAGTGTAATTTGCCCTGATAGTCTGAAACAGGAAATATATATTTATCCTGGTATTGCAGATCTTCATAGGCGGCGGTGATCACTTACCATCAGGTGAACCGTATGCTCGTTTGCCTATATCATAAAAAAAAAAAGTTAAAAGAGTTAGACATAAGTTATATAATTTTCATCGAGCCGTTGCCGCGCTCGTAACGTAATGCGCACTCTGATGCACTCTATTTCTTTCTTCGCGCAACTCCCTCACGGGGTCCACAGGGTTAATCCCTGTCGCACTCTGATTGGTGGAGCGTGCATGATACATTGTCGGAAGCCAATAGCAGTATATACCGCGAGTAATCCCGAAGTTTGGCTGCGACCGTTACACCTATTTTTAACTGACTTTCAAAAAAGGAGGAGGTTACCAATTAGTAATTTTTAATTAATTTTTTTTATGTTTATGTATAATGAAAAGGCAACCATGTTACGAAGGAAATCCTGAATTTGGCCCAAAAAGCAACCGTTATTTACAAACCCTAAAAATAAGATATTTCGCACCTTTAGAATTATAGAGACCAAATCTTCGGGATTTAGAATAAGTAATTAAATGGACTAGGACTTAAGACATCTCCATCACCTTTTTTCGATGTTGCCACTACTTTCACTTAAGTCTCTATTCTAAAGGTGCGATTTGTCTGCAGAATGAGACAACGCTCTGCTCCTGCAAGACCACCACCAAGTCGAGATGCTCCTGGGAAGTCTGCTCTGACGGTAGTAGCACTCCATCAACTTGCATTCTCTGCTCAGAGGAACCGAGTGTCAAAGATAAGTCAGAATTAAGTAGAGTAACTAGCAAGCTTCATAAATCAGGCGACACCATCAGTAAGAGATCTGACGCTACCAGTAAGAAAGATATGAAAAGATTGAAGAGTGATGACACTTGTGATTTGAAGTTTAGTGATTTCTATACAGATTCTGAGGATGAAGATGAAACTAACAGACTTATTCAGTTAAGGAATGCTGACTATATGGATATTATTGATGAGGATTTGAAAATAGTAGTAGCTTTATCCGGTTACCCTAAATCAAGGATGCGTTTAAAACAAATGGAACATTTCCAGAAATGTTTAAACGATATAGTCAACTTGCAAATGAAGAATGGACTTCTCAAACGGTCCCCAGTCTTCATAGATTACTATTTAAATCGTGGTGCTATTGTATGTATTTGTAAAGATTCTGACACTAGAGATTGGGTTATTAGAATCTCGCCAGGAATTCAAGAGCGTATGGATAATAATCTGCTGCTATTAAAAGCGAAAGTGAAGAGATTATGTCTAGCGGTGCTGAAGATTCCTAGAGTGTGCTGGCCCACTACAGCTAAAGACGCGTTCAAACTGTTACAATACTTCAATCCTACTCTAAAGACTCATATGTGGAGGATTTATTCTCAGAAAATTACAGATGATGTGGAATGTACCTCGTTTTTAATAGATAGAGTGTCAGGAGAAATTATTCGAGGGCCGTCATTCAAAAACGTGATTGATTATGATCAAATGGAGTTTGAACTGACTGGTTATACTGAAATTTACTATGAATGTCTTCTTTCGAGCATGCAAGACGACTTAAGCAGTGTTGCATCCAGAGTAAAACTTCTAGAAGAAATAAAATCAGAACAAAATACTCCAAGAAATGCCTCAGAACAGTCCAAACACCCAGCTATTGCAGAAAAAGAAGTGAATAATAATGAAGATCAGATTGACGCTGAAGTGACTGTAGTTATTGAAGAAGCTGACGATTACGAAGATATTGACGTTAAAGAGCTAGAAAGTTCACGTAAAAATGTTTTGAAGAAATTGAAAGATGTGCAGTACATTGGCGAGAAAGACGAAGTGTTAATATGGTCTGACGAAAATAATGATTATGCGAGTGAACACGGTACTGCGTATACCGAGGTTAAAAATGAAGAAGAATCTATGGATGATGCAGAAAAATTGGCGTCTACATCATTCGTCGCAGTCTCAGAGAAAACTGAATCTATAACTGACAGCACGGTTAATTTGATTGCTAGAGGAAGCAATCTTAATATTGATAGCAACAGAGGAATAGCCTATCATAGACGGACGAATTATTTGCACGTAGAAAATGAATTAAAAGTAGCTATTACTTTGGAAGGATACCCACAGAACAAGCTAGAAGGCACTCATATACGCCGTCTTAAACATTTATTCAAAGAATATTTACATAAGGATATGAAGTTGCAGAAGTTTGGGAATCTAATCATACCGAAATTTCAAGACATATACTTATCTAATGGAGCTGTGATATATGTTTGTGATAGTTTGGAGACAAAAGACTATTTAACTGAAGTATTACCCAAATTCATAAATTCTACAGGTCTTAAATTAACTTTCAGAGATATTAGTAGTTTAGTAAGGTACACCAGGATTGTGATGCGATTGCCTACAGAGTTAGCGCATTTAGAATCAATGGAGATATTGCAAAAATTGCATGATAGATACCCTAACTTGAAGCCTGAATGCTGGAAGTACTATTCAGACGTCGCTGGAAAGCAGAAACGACAGTTCGGTGTCGATCCACAGTCACTCGAAGTAATAAAAGGAGAGGACTTTGATGCTACGTACGAAGGTGAAACTTTAAGCTTTCGTATTATTGATAGGCAGAAAAGAGACGTTAGTTTTGAAGAAAAATCTATTGTTAAAGATGATAAAAAACAGAAAGCTATAGTAAAAAATATTTACGTTCCAATTGACGCAGAGATAATGAATGCTCCACTCACAAGAATAAGGACGAATCATTACTCCGACATCATTCCAGACGATTTGAAATTGTATTTAGGTCCTTCCAATTATCCAGAATGTAGGGTTGACGAAACTCTATTCCACACTATAAAACTTGCTTTGGAAGATGTTGTGTGCGAAGCAGTTGAGATGAATGAAATAACAGTCGAAAATATTCCGAAAATTCATGATATATACTTGTTCGATGGCGTAATATTTATAATATGTCAGAATGCTGACTCTAGACTATGGATTGAAGGTGCTGTACCAAAATTAAACGATAAATTAAGGTTACAGCTGAAATCTACGGAGTTTCGTGGTGCCGTTGGTATTATAAGTATGGTTCTCAAAACTGACAAAGATGTAGAAGAGGTAATAGATATATTGCAAAGTCAGAATCCGAGATTAAGAACGAAATATTGGAGGAAAATAAGCACAGTTCGTAATAAAAGTAAACTCGATGTTGTTTTACAAATTGATAAATTAAGCGCACTAGTCATCACTGGCAAGGAATTTAACAAGAACATCGGGAAAAACACAGTACAATTCAAGTTAGGACATCTGCAGTCCTTACTTAAGCCCAAAGGGAGCTTAGAAGAATTAACAAAGAAGTATATTAAAAGAGAAAAGAAATCAGCAAAAACAGAAAAGCCAAATGATTTGAAAGAAGTATCGAAGATTGTAGAATCGGTTGAAGTTAAAAAAGAAAACTTAGAAGTGTTTAAAATTAGCCCGGAAAAGTATAATCCAAAGGTAGACATTTCTGATTTAGACCCTATAGTTATAGAACCGGACACTATTTCTCCAAGAAGCATCGAAAACGAAACAATACACGATGAAAACATTAAAGTCGTTCTTAAAATTCCAGTAAACATACTTCCAGATAGCAAAGACGATTTGAGCATCATATTCGACCTTCTAGAAGATAAAAACCCAGGACTTAACACAGAACTGTGGCAGGTTTACACAGAAAGTGTTTATCCTAGTAACGGTAAATTTATCATTTACGTTGATAAACAGTCTGTTTCCATTATTAAAAGTAAGGATTTCACCAGTTATATTGGTGGTGAGAGGCTTAAGTTCTATTTCTAGTAAAGTTCTTTTATTGTTACACTGAGGTCATCTTTTTAGGTGTTTAGTAGCAGCTATTGTAGTATTAGGATTGGTTTCTAACAGCGAGTATCGGGCGGCAACTTTTGCTAGTTTAATTGTAGAGAAATACAAATTAGCTTATAAAACCTTAGTTGAAATCAATGATATTCCGATTAAGATTTAGGTTGTTAATTATCTGGAAAAATTAATCGAAATTAACAAATAATTTTGTAGTCCAAATGTGGTTAAATCTACTTCTTTGAGCAAAAATAGTATCGGTTTTTGATGTATATAGACTTAGATTAATTATATATCTAGATATACACTGAACGTTTCAAACGCGTCGAAAAAATAGAGGCGAACTGTTCCCCACTAAATGAGTTCGAGTGACATATTCTTTGATGTTTTTCATTGATATAATTTTCTACCCGTTTTAATAGAATCTATGTAATAACTGGTATCATTATGCGCGCACACAAGGATACGCAGAATGATGCAGCGATAGCGTATGACACAGCTGTCACGCATACTAGCTTAAGAAAAGTTGGCCTGTTTGTTTTTGTTTCATTGCAGCGCGTCACTCTGTCTAGGTATATAATTAATCAAAGTATATGGATTATGGTTTTCGTATTATTTTCTACCACTATCGCAGTCTCTCCAATAATTTTGTACTTGATATAGTAAAACAATTGTCGCGTGACACTCACTGGTAGATAACACTAGAATTATAGGCGTTTTGCTTAATTTTATTTACTGTTATGTTCATGAATTTGTGAAAGGACTTGTGCAAAAATGGGCTCGAAATACTAACCAAGATACTTTATATATATTTGGATAGTACTTCCAAAAACTAGGTCTTTGCCATAAATCGTATAATTTGAAAGTTCTCCGATTTTGAGATTTACGCAATTTTATTTTGCTTATAAAGTACACTTAAAATGAACTTTTTAATAAAGTTATTTATAAATGGAGATGTCTAAAACTATTTTTTTAATGGATCCAAGATCCATATTTTTGTCCCTTTAATATCCATAAAATTTGAGCCTGGTTAGACTTTGAGGCCCAGCACCCATACAAAAAGCGGACATCTCCTTTACAAGAATAAAATTCGATAAACATTGTATCTCGCAAACAGCCTGACAATTTTTGTTTGCATAAAGTGTTCAAGTGATTCACTGATATAAGAGGCGAGCACAGAATATGCAAAATCGTCATTAAATAATCCAAATTTTCTATAGTAATCAAAAAGATTTATAAATGTAAGCACCTGATAAAAATGTATATTAAAAAGTTAAATCACAAATTCATGGGCACAGCATTTGAATATTCTTATTTTAATTTTTAGTATTAAAACTGCCATGACATTCCTGTGCATTTGTGAAAATATTTCGAAGCCCATCGAATTTTGTACACAGTCTGTGATATTGTAATAATTAAGAACGATGCCATGTTACCTACCGTCTCGATTTTGTAAGCCTGAACGAAAAATGATTAGAATTTCTATCTGAGATCCATCCTGAATTCAGAATAATTTAATGGCACAATAATTTGGGTAGTTCACGAAATTGGCACCAGTAAGTGCTGCAATAAATGTAGACCTGTCACTGTCATCTTGTTTTGTATTGGAATTTAAATAAGTTGGAAGCGTATGTTATGTGCAAATGAACATCTAAAATTGTAAAAAAGGATGACTTCATTGTTTTTTGTACCGCAGTGCTCTTCTGTGTTTCGTTTGCAATGGAAGAATTAGAATATATTCCAAGCACATCATTACCTCTCGATTAAAGCTTCCTTCTTGCCTACGCATTTCGCATTTCTATTCCTAAGCTCAATTTTTAACTCTTTCACAGTCCAGCCACCGTATTTAACAATTTTTAATTACAATACTACTTTGAGTTTGACGGGTCTCTATCTATAGCAGCGCAGCCAAGCGGGAAAAATTTCTGCCATTACCCCATTGTCATGCTTTATGATTTATTTTGATTGGTCTATTCTCTGGATCGATCTAAAGATATCGATTTTGATCGATTGATTTCGGCCGATAGTGATATACAAATAATCTCAAAATCAGATAAAATTTGGTTTTAGCTAACGATAGATTTGAAAATACTTCTTAAGAACTATACTCCATCGGTTTAGGTATTTAACTAAATGTAAACAAATCATAAATAAGGTATTTTACCTGTCCATTTCTCTTTACTAAATATGTCATTCCAAAATAAATTTCTTCATAACCTACACAACACTTAGCACTGTTATTCCCGTTTATTAAAGTTGTTTGGTTATTATAAAGTTATAGTTATTCATTAATTAGCGCGAAAGCAATTATCATAAATTACCATACTTTTATAAAGGAACTCGATCTGTCAACTGTAAAAGAGCCAATACGACAGGCACGCTAAACATTTTTCCAACGGATCGTAATAGATAACCCTACAAAATGTAAGAGTACGACTGTCACGTAGCACGCCAATAAAACTGACCGCCATTCAATTTAATCGGTTAACTAGACACCAATTATCTATATACATTTCCGCATTGTAGAAATTTATTTATTTATCATAGTTATCCCTTTGTTTTTAATAATTAGTTGTTGATAGTTATTTGTTTCTAAAGTGAATTTAATAATTTTAAGTGTTTGTTGTACGCCGTAGCTTCATTGACACAACAGTCTACGTAAATTCTTTCGTAAGAAAATGTTGACTACCGGGGAATCATATGTGATTTTTGTTTACATTTAGTTAAATACCTAAACCGATGGAGTATAGGTGTATCTATTTTATCAATATAATTCATTAATTATGTAATCATGATGATAAATTATCAATGTTTTTTTGTGATCACCTTATTGGATATTACTTAATTACCTTACACAATAAGTCTTGAATATGCGTTAATTATGTTTCTATTTTAATATCTTAAGTTTCTGTAACTTGAATCACTTCTTATTTCCTTATGTGTAGATTTGATATTTAACTATGCTGCCATTAAATATGTATAGGTTATGTTTTTACTATACCTATGTAAAACTACACTGGTTGTTACAGAAATTAGACTCTTTTCAAAAGATTGTCAAAGTCGTTTATCGTTTGTTTTGTACGTCTCTTGCTTGTCCTGTTTAGCGTTACTTTAATTTTCAAATAAATTTTGCCCCCTGTCCCTGTTATCGTAAATATTTGTATTAAGTTTTACATAAGTTTTATAATGGTAAGTATTGTTCGTTTATCTTTACTGTTTGTTACGTTATAGGTTATTGTTTTGGTCTCTAGTGTAGTTTCGATTTAATTTTATGAATAAAATTGGTTTTTAATACGTGTATTTTATTATTTGATCTTTACGTACATTACATATCATCTATCATATAATTATCTTAATGTATCATATAATGAATGTATCATCTATCATATAATGTAGTGTCAATTACATATCATCTATCTTATCATTATCTTTATAGTACGTGTCAAATAACATAGCAAAATGATACATTTCATAAGATATAATTACTGGAGGTAGGTCCCTCATTTATGTAAGAGTCCGTCTGGGTAGGTACCACCGCAATGTCTATTTCTACAGCTAAGCAGCAGTGTGCATGCACTGTTGTGTTTCGGTTTGAAGGACATTGTAGCCAGTGTAACTACTGGACATAATGAGACTTAACATCTTATGTCTCAGGATGACGAGCGCAGTGGAATGCGACACAATACTTTGTAACTCAAGGTGCTGGATGGTGTTGCTACTGTTTATGGGTGGTCGTATCGCTTACCATTAGGCGAACGGCATGCTTGTCTCGTCATTCAATCAGAGATGTTCAAGATACTTCATAAAAGTATTTGAAATACAAGTTACAAGATACTTGTAAATAAAGGATTTGAGATACCAGATACAAGATACTTTTGAAAATGGTATCTAAATACTAGATACAAAATACGTATCTTCTAAATACTTTTTTCAAATAAGATACCTTTTGAAATTATTTTTTTATAAACTTGAATGACGAGACGAGCGTGCCGTCCGCGTGATGGTAAGCGATACGACCACCCATAAACAGTAGCAACACCATCCAGCACCTTGAGTTACAAAGTACTGTGTGGCATTCCACTGCGCTCGTCATCCTGAGACATAAGATGTTAAGTCTCATTATGTCCTGTAGTTACACTGGCTACAATGTCCTTCAAACCGAAACACAACAGTGCATGCAAACTGCTGCTTGGCGGTAGAAATAGACATTGCGGTGGTGGTCTCTCATATGTAAGAGTCCGTCTGGGTTGTCCGTCATACAATGCCATAAAAAAAATCAAATGTTGAACGTTTTAGATTTTAAGAGCTACTGTGTTTATTAAAAAATATTAGAAAAAAGTATTAAAATTAGGTTCTGCTGATTTAATAAAGTTCATTGAGATTTATCGGAATCAGGAGACACACTGAAAAATCAAAATTATAAGACTCAATGCCCTCATGTTTTCAAAAGAAGACAGAAACCAGTTGAATACAATGTTTGGTTAACCAGTTATAGCATGTGCTTTTTACACAAACAAATCAAGAATGTTACGTGTTGATTATTTAAACCATGCAAGTCATATATTGCTTCAATTTAATTGTATACAACAGGCAAGAAACTTGCAACGTGTATATGGGCCTTAAATGAGCCGTTAATGTAAAAAATGCATAAATAATTAGTAAAAGTATCTTAGCAAAGTAAGTATTTATAAAATACTAAGATACTAAAAAATTGTATCTAAATACAAGATACAAAATAAAAATTGAAAAAGCATCTTAGATACAAGATACTAAATACGTATTTTGTATCTTGTATCTGTATTTCAGATACTTGTATCTAGATAAATCACATCTCTGCATTCAATGCAGTAAAAAAAACATTCTACCCTGCCTACAAATACATTATACACCCGACAACATGACACGAATTTGTTTCCGAAATGAATGAAAGTACGTTACTATTGCGATCTCTTCCGCTGCTGTGTTTCCATATTTTGCTTTCACGATAGACTTAAATTCTAGATGAGATAACTTCTCTATGGTCAGATCATGCTAGATTCCGAGCGACATCTGGTGTGCTTAATTAGTATGTCGTGGAAGAGACAACAAATAATTGGGTGTACTTAATACGTTGATGGCGGCTCATACGCCTGTTGTGTTATTAAGAGAGCAACGCCAGTGCGGCTCCGCACGCCAGACGTGTAAAAAATCTCGACAGGAATACGGGAGCATACGCAAGGCGTGTCAAAATTAGCGCTACAGCTACGGTAAAAGACTGTTTGTGTAGCCAAAGTGAACACAGACCTCAACTGTTACGGTAGCCTCACGCGCTACACGTGTAGTGTATGCCCCCGCACTGGCGTTCGGGTTCGCTACGCGAGTGCGGGACGACACTGCTTGCATGTGGTGAGCTGCATGGATGGTAATTCATTGTTTTGGCACCACAGTTAACGTGTCAATGCTAAGCTAAATTAATTATAGTTTTAATATAATCCTTCGCTTAATATGCCGATGCGCTGCTTTGCATTTGTCTTTATATGCCACAACCTAATGATTTAGTATTGCTGGCTTTTATAGTAAACATGCTTTGAAGTAAGTTGAGATAGAGCGCAAATTCCCTTGAAAATCCTATGCCTTATTGCCCGATATACCTAGTTTCTATAAAAAATAGTAGTGTTTAAATTTAGGCTATTATTGTTGTCTGATCTGTACTGTTGTATGATCGATTCTTGCTACTCACGAGGTCATAGTTTCGTTTATTATAAGGGCTTATTGCGAGATTTTTCTTTCTATTCAAACAAGTATAAATTACAGCAGTACAGGTAAAGGTAACATCATGCGCTGTATTGTGTAGCTCGCGCGAATCTTTTAAAACACACCTGTTGTCCGGAGGCCCGTAACGCTTATTTTCACACACACTAACACAACACCTGGCGATTGTTACGTCTGCTGTGGACTATTTAAGATAAAAATAAACAGAGCCCACATTCGCCAAGTTGCGATGCAGAGTGGGGAAGCTGGTTTGCACATTTGTCCCGCGTATTGGAAAAAAGTGTCATCAGGCGCTTTTGTCATTTCTCAGGTGGTTCCATATTCTAAACACTGTTCATACACGCTTGATACCTCTTTACCTCCCCTCCTCGACAGATCAATCGTTGCGTATGATAAGTATGTTTCAAAATCGTGTTTTCATACAAATTCTAGAGTCTAAATGTTAAATTGCGCACACGTGGGCTATGGGTAGTCAACGATTGAAATTAATATTTTCTCTGTATAAATATGATCTTAAACGTCTCTAATTCATGCTGATACCAACACTGTAACATACTATCCCACTGGGAACGGGCCTCTAGTACTGAAATAGTAATGTAGGGCCCAGGGCGTAATTATAGGGTGGCAGAGGGGCCCCGGCCGGCTCAGATATAACAAAGTTTTGATGACCGCGGGGTTTATACCTGACACGGGGGTCCTATGTGAAAGCTTTCGCCCGTGAACGTGACAACTTTTACTGGGGCCCCATCCAATGAATTTGCCACGGGCCTCAGATGATATAGTTACGCCACTGTTAGGTCCTAAAACAAGCCAGCATTAATCGTACAACGTGGCATATGAATGTGACGCAGCCGGGCATGCCGGCGCTACAGCGCGACGCTTGCCGCCAGTGCGTGTGCTGCGGCGCCCGCGCGGACGCGTACTGCGCGCGCTGCGGCGTGACGCCGTACTGCGGCGCGCGATGCCAGCGCCGCGACTGGGCCGACAGGCACAGGGCTGTGTGCCACAACCTTGCACAGTAAGTTTTTTTTTTGAGAACGATGTATTTTGTTTTTAGGAATGTTGGAAGCTTTGATTAATTATATACCTAGATAGTGACGCGCTGCAATGAAACAAAAACAAACAGGCCAACTTTTCTTAAGCTAGTATGCGTGACAGCTGTGTCATATGCTATCGCTGCATCATTCTGCGTATCCTTGTGTGCGCGCTTAATGATACCAGTTAGTACATGGTTTCTATAAAAACGGGGAGAAAATTTTATCCATGAAAAACAACAAAAAATAATTCACTTGAACTCATTTAATCAAAGGTTGGAAGCAAGAAGATCTCGGGCCATCTGATAGGAATCGAAATAAGTGCAACGGTCTATGTGATATTTGAGTGGATGTGAGCGTACATGAATCTATAGCTCTTTACACAGGCCTCCTCTACTACTGAGAGGGTTTAGGCCTTAGTCCACCACGCTGGCCTAGTGCGGGTTGGCGGACTTCACATACCTTCGAGATTCTTATGGAGAATTCTCAGGTATGTAGGTTTCCTCACGATGTTTTCCTTCACCGTTAAAGCGAACGATAATTGATAAACAATACACACGTAACTTCGAAAAGTCAGAGGTGTGTGCCTTGTGTTTTGAACCTCCGGACATTGTCGCGGCAGACCGTTCCATTCCCAACTAGGCTATCGTCCACTTCGCTTAGATACCTATAGAATTTTTATATTAAAGCATAACAAGACACATGTCAAGTCTCTCGGTTCGTTATATACAATACTTTGTTTGCAGTTTATCTTCGCAAGAGCCTGACCATAATAATGCTGCGGATCTTGTCAGGTAAGCAGACAGATTAATTTAAGGTCTCAGTGTAGAGGCATGCATTGAGTTTGTAGTTCAAAGTTGTAGCGTTGCTACTGTTTATAGGCATAAAATTAAGTCTTGTGAATACCATTAGTGCATAATCGGCCTAATGCACATTTTTTATGTTTTGGGACTTGACTGTCATAATCTTTAGATTATATTCCGAAAACTTTTCATATTAGTTTTGTCTCAAACTTAGGCCAATTTTATTGTTCCATAAAAATATTAGATATGCATCTTGATAGTTTTTTTCACATAGTTTTAATTAAGTATTACTACAATTTATGGCGATAGGCTCGCCCCCTATCACATCATGGGACGAAATACGCACGGCGAAAAGTGGATGCATTAGTTGCGCCTCTGCCTACCCCTTCGGGGATAAAGGGCGTGATAGTGTGTGTTTACATTTTTTACTGCATAGCAACATTCACTCACTTTATTAACGCCATCTACCGAAAGTTGTTTAATATTATTCTTGTTACAGTATTGCGCCTGCGCCGCCGCTCCGTCGTCCACACTCGCCGGCTCTGGAACGCGACTCGCCTCGGAAAGACGACCCAAACTCTGACAGGGGAAATAAGGTAATATGATACGTTTTCTGTTTGATTTTATACACTATCTTATTTGACAAAGATCGATAATAGCATATGCCGGGAAACTATCAAGTACCTGTTGTTAGGTGGTCTTCGGTGCTGAAAAACACCGATACGACCACCCATAAACAGTAGCAACACCATCCAGCACCTTGAGTTACAAAGTACTGTGTGGCATTCCACTGCGCTCGTCATCCTGAGACAAGATGTTAGTCTCATTATGTCCAGTAGTTACACTGGCTACAATGTCCTTCAAACGGAAATACCACAGTGCATGCGCACTGCTGGCGGTAGAAATAGACATTGCGGTGGTACCCACCCAGACGGACTATTCATATGAGAGACCTACCACCAGTAATTATACCTTATGTTTGTGCAACATTCATGAAAATGTGTGTTTCTCCGAGCCTACTTTAGAGTCCGATAAGGGCAGCGAACAAGTTATTCCGACGTCTAAATAACAAAATCTCTATCGTTTTTTTAAGCTATACTTCTTTAGGCGCGTTATTGAAAAATTTATGAGTCAAATTTTACGATGCGCGCGCACCGTGACACAAAATTAACAGAATGAAGTTGCCCACTAAATCACTCACCCTGAAGTTAGCTATAGTCAACATTTTCGTTTTGAATTTTGAACGTAGAATAAGGCGAAAGATAATTAATTTGATATGAAACTATCATTCTATGCCGCAGGTCATGTTTCGCCGGAGAATCTTGATATCGCGATTCACAATTTGTACGTCTCCGTAGTAGCGCCATCTCTTGGCAATGTGATGGAACTACTCTTTTGTATGATGTGTTACATATTTTAAAAATGAATAATTTGTTTAATTTTTCAAATTTAAACTGAACTTTATTGACTTTCCTATACCTTTTCCAGTCCTTTTATTGCATATAATTATTTGCATGCTGGAACACGCTGGATGCAGGCCGCTCTTGATAGGTCCGTCTGGAAATCTTTGGGGAGGCCTATGTTCAGCAGTGGACGTCATGTGGCTGATGATGATGCAATTAAAAACTATTTTTTATTGATGCCAAAGAAGTATAACTTCTCACGCGTGTACATAAGTACACACACACACTTTTTTTGTCATTTTCGGTGCATTAGGGACGGCTGCAGGCTTCCTCTGACTGAAGTGTCTTAAGTTGTCGTCCGCAACCGCCCCTGCGCGGTGCTGCTTAATGCAGCCCGTCTCCTCTTGTGGGGGGGCACACATATTATTTTGCGGCGGACAGCGCCCGTGCCGACCGCCCCGACTCTCCCTGGCCCCTATTAGTCGCCTCCTACGTCAGGCAGAGGATACCGTGGTGGAATTCTCCAAGCGCCCCCAAACCACAGGGCGGAACTACATCGCTATCCTACTGCCTCGGTAGCGTAGTCCTATTACGGTACGACTGCAATGCTGAGGTCACGGGTTCGATCTTCGGGTCGGGCAAAGTGAATTGGATTTTTTTTTTTTGTATCAGCCCGGAGTCTAGAATTTGTGCCCGATATGGCAATAGGCTCAACGCTATCACTTCATGAGACGGAATAACGGCGAAAAGTGGGTGCACTAGTTGTGCCTCTGCCTACCCGTTTGGGGATGTGTGAGTGCACTATCCTAAACTGTAGCTTGTTTTTCAGAAATACCGTCAACCCGACCCTGCCACTATATTCAAATCCGCCTCGCCTCGAGGAAACTCGGCCGAGTTCCACAAGAAACCCGATGGAAGGCAGAACTTCATGCCCAGAGATGCGAACCAAGGGGATAATAAAAGTGAGTGTTTGTACTGATTTTTTGGCGTTACGGTGTAAAAATGTCCTGGTACAGTCAGCCACATAAGTAACTGAACAAATTCAAAACTTCAAATCGCCCCTATACTTTTCTGTTCTTACCAATTTTCATTTTCTCTTCACACAAATAAAATAAAAGATATTTACTTTACTTCACACAAAGAAAAAAAAGGGTTTTAATTAAACTGAACGCGTATTGGCGGTTTGCAATTTTAAATTTATTCAGCTACTTATGTGGCTGACTGTACCTGTTATGAGGTACTGTGTAGCCCAATAGGGTAGTTGACTACTTTTTAAAAATACATTTATCAAAAATGTATGCCTTAAAATCTAGAAGAAAAAGTTTTTAAAATACAAGCAATAATAAATGAGTTGCTTTGAAGTTTGGTGGAAGGGGCATCTGTGAGATAAGGGGTCGTCCATTAATCACGTGATGTTTTTTAGCAACTTTTGTACCCCCTCCCCCCTGGTGATATGTAGTGAGGTTTTAGACAACCACCAACCCCCCACCCCCACCAAAGATCACGTGTTTTTTTTGGTACAAAGTATCTTTATTTATTTATTAATAAGTCACGTCAACAATATAAACACTTGCATTACAAATTAAAAATTTAAACCTTACTATCTAGCGTTTATATTTATAACAGACATGCACAACATTCATATTAGTCTATAATAAAATGAGCATAATCTAATTAAAATTTATATTAAAATGGTAAACAAAATTACAAATAAAATACATACAATTAAAAATTTTAGTGTATTATCTTCAAATACAGTTTAAAGTATACCTAATCTAATTTGAATCGCGCGCGAGAAAATAAATACATGTGATATAATACTACACCCCCCTATCCCCTTGTGACATTTCGAGATTTTTTCCGAACCCCCTACCCCCCCCCCCCCCGTTCGTGCCTCACGTGATTAATGGACGACCCCTAACGGAAACAGCAGAATGTAACGTCACCGAGTGTCTCCAGCCATAACGTTGCGTGCGTGCGAAAGAGATGAGACGAGGTCACTAGGTACCCACTTTGGCTCACAACAATATTTCAAATATGAATACCTGCTTTAGTTTCAACCAATTTTGATTCTGATTTTACAGAAGAATTTATTTTTCGTATTATCTGTTACATATAAAATAATATACAAAATCAAACATAGGAGACTACCCTATAGTTCGGACAAACTAAACTGGCCGGTATGACAATTCAAATTTTTCCCGAAGCGATAACTCTGTGAGAACGTCTACCCAAAAAATTCAAAACCGTGTCATGTCATGCCGGCCATATTAGTTTGTCCCTACTATAGTGCCATTTTCTTTTTTATTTAACAGTACACTGTAAACTGAAGCGTAGTTAGGGAGCTTTTAATACGATTGCGAGACTACTGCTATTTTCCGTTTTGTGAAAATTGCATAGATTTTGTGTAAGGTACGGCGATCGGTTCGCTTCTTACACTATAAGCTAGTAAACCTCTACCCACCTCTTCAAACAACCATACCATACCAGCCCTGTATTATATACTGCCCACTGCTGAGCACGGGCCTCCTCTACAATTAGGAGGGTTTTAGGCCTTAGTCCACCACGCTGGCCCAGTGCAGGTTGGCAGACTTCACATACCTTCGAAATTCCTATAGAGAACTTCTCAGATATGCAGGTTTCCTCACGATGTTTTCCTTCACCGTCAACCTTCCTTCACCTTCAAACAACGTAAACATAAATATACAACCCCACAGACATCCAACAAAAGAACTCATCGCGCAACGAAGCCAAACCATCCGCAGATAACCAACAAAAGAACTCACCACGTAATGAACCGAAGCCAAAGGAGACCACACCGGTGAAGCACAGAACACCGAAGCCAGTGGAAGTAGCGCCGAAAGAAGATAAGAGGAGGGAAGTGCCACAGGAGAAGGAAGTGGTTAAAGAAGAACCAAAGCAGGTCCAGAAGGTCTCTACGCCTGTGAAAGAAGTTAAGGAAGAATCCAAGACTAAGCCCAGTTTGGTGCCTAAAACGTAAGTTTCTATGTTAACTAGCAATTAACTGATTGCAATACATACCTGTTGTATTTTTAAGCGCGCAACTATATAGTGCTAGTATTTTTTTAAATTTTTTATGGCATTGAATGACTAGACGAGCATGCCATTCGCCTGATAGTAAGCGATACGACCACCCATAAACAGTAGCAACACCATCCAGCACCTTGAGTTACAAAGTACTGTGTGGCATTCCACTGCGCTCGTCATCCTGAGACATAAGATGTTAAGTCTCATTATGTCCTGTAGTTACACTGGCTACAATGTCCTTCAAACTGAAACACAACAGTGCATGCACACTGCTGCTTGGCGGTAGAAACGCCAACGTAGTAGACGCCAGGCGTGTGAAAATGAGCGCTATAGGAGTCAGAAAAAACACAAGCGGTGTGTTTTGTGTAGCTAAACGAGAATGTATTCTAAGACATGTGTTGTGATGTCCGCATGCTCGAAGCGAGATCAGACATTAGTGTTCAGATCTGGGTTCATGCAAATTATGAACTTTTTATCCCGGGAAAATGTGAAGCGGGACTTTTATCCCGGAAAAACTTTTTACGCGGGCGGAGCCGTTGGCAAATGCTAGTATATTATATAACTGAATAATGTGACGAGCAAGTCGCTCTTCTTACCATCTAGTAAAACTAATATGCCATTTACACTCGAGCGCCTGTTTATCAATTATTGTTCGCTTTAACGGTGAAGGAAAACATCGTGAGGAAACCTACATACCTGAGAATTCTCCATAAGAATTTCGAGGGTATGTGAAGTCTGCCAACCCGCACTAAGCCAGCGTGGTGGACTAAGCCCTAACCCCTCTCACCAGTAGAGGAGGCCCGTGCTCAGCAGTGGGCAGTATATAATACAGGGCTGATTGCATTGCTCACAATAGATCTTTTCTCCAGATATCTCATAGAACACCTGTTCATTGGCGACTCGGTGCTGCTATCAGTGGACGGTAAGGCGGCCGATTGCCGCACTTCGACACCCGGCTTCGTCTGCCTCTCAATGCACGAGAAGTTCGAATCGGACTATCAGAAGCTTTGCGAAGATTACGTGCTGGACTGCGAGTCGGATTCTGCTGAGTTTATGTGAGTATTTATTTCGAAACATTAAGTTGTGATTATAAGTGGTGTAGTAGTACTGCGTGCGCGGTACGACAACCGCGCTGAGGTCCCGCGTTCGAATCCCGGGTCGGGCGATATTGGGTTTTTCTGCTCAGTATCAGCTCGGGGTATGGAATTTGTGCCCGATATGGCGATACGCTCGTCCCCTATAATGGGACTGAATACACACAGCTAAAAGTTGGTGCAATAGTTTCGCCGTGCCTACCCCTTCAGGGATAAAGGGCGTGAGTGTTTGAGGCAGACCATTTTCATAAATGGTACATGTAACAGATCAGTCGGTACGGAACAGCCACGGCCCATAAGGAAATGGCTCGCGGCCCTCAAAGAGGACTTGAAGGAGAATGGACCCCCAGCCCTGCAAAAACTTCTGAGCGGCTTGCAAAGGTAGACAAGTGTGTGGTGGCGCCATCTGTTATCCGTGCTTGGTGTTTGAGCTTTGTTTAATGCATTCACCGCTAGATGGCACTGTATTTCGTGTAAAACCCATTATTTGCTTTTTTGTAATTAGCTTTTTTCTTTTCACTGAAGCGTGTTTCTTTTTTATTTCGTTACTAGTAAATAGTAAATCTTTATTGTCACAAAGAAATTGTCACAAAGAAATTATTACAAAACGGTTTACAGCGGTCACTGCACTAGGCTCCAGGCCCGTATCGCAGTAGACCAAATAAGATTTAACAAAAATACATTTCTATTAGGCGACCATTCGGCTCACATCTCTTAATAAAATTGTTAATAAATAAATGTAAGCTTATTGACTATACTTATATCTAATCTAAATGTGTGTGTATGTGTGTGTGTATGTGTGTGTGCGTGTCTGAATGTGAGTGTGTGATTTCATACTCCTTATACAAGACCCGTAAGAATATTTTCAGTATCCTGGTAATTTAGGTCGTGCAACCATTTTTCCAATATATATTTTGCTTTTTTACAAGTCAATAACTTTATATTAAGCTGATGACAAATTTTGTTGTAGATGAATGAATGCATGTAGTTTGGTAGGCGTCTAGCAAAACTCGAGTTGATGGATGGCAGGGGAATTCTGTATGTGCGACGAGAACATAGATTGTCAAATTCTTCCGAGTTTATAATGCGTTTATGAGTCGAGATAGCTACTTTGCTAATGTACAATTGGCGAACCCTTAAAACATTACATTCCTTGTATAGGTCGTCTGTAGGAAATTTAAAGGGTTTTCGTAACATTACTTCTAACAACACTAGTTTTGATTTATGCATTTTCATTATTTTTTTGCACTGATTGTTTTTTCTGATCGGTATATACTTTTTTGGTGCTTATACAGGGTCATTTTTACATTGCATTACTAAATGAAACCACATATTCGTCTTTACCTCTTCTATCATCTTGCCAAAAATATCCACGAATAACGAATATTATTGCCAAAAATCCCGGTAGTAGTTTTAAATTTTTTTGATCATTTCGTAGTTTAGTGCGAATATGGTGTGTGCGAAAGTGTATTTCTGAATGAAAGTATAATGTTGCCGCTGCGACGAATTATCTTAGAGCAGTAGTAGTGGCATTAGGGCGTGTAAACTTAACGTTACTTTTTATTAATATTTATTTTGTTCGAAACTTACATTTTTTTTTACATCTATGGTTAAAATAACTTAATGGAAAGCGTTATTTTCGACGAGATAAGTATGTGATTTCATTTATTAACGCAATGTCAAAATGAGCCTGTATAATATGAACACACCAAAGTAAAAAAAAAATGCTTGCTTCGGAAAGTTATGTCGCTGTCAAAGTGGCAGTAAAAATATCCAAATCTGTCAGCATTCGCGGTGGGACCCGGGTCCCCTGACGTCTCTTGTCAATGCGAAAATAGGTTTTCCTACCTACGCATAAGGTTCTACTGAAAACATTAAAAAAAAACAGCTGTCAGCTGTCAAACTATCGAATACCGAGGGGTTAAGATAGAAATTGAACCTGTATTTTGTGCTTGCAACCATCTTAAAAAGTTTAGTCAAAATATTTATAGAAATGTTCAAAAAACTGTATTTGAATTAATTTTTAACAGACAAGAGTGGGATAATGTACTTTTAATTTTTAAAGCTTTCCCTTGATCTTTTCATATTCGCCGCCACTAGATCAAGGAGGTGATAATTAAGTGCTTATTTTAATGTTCAAAAATAACAATTTATTTTCTTGAATTTAATTTGAAGCTAAACGGTGAAGGAAAACTTCGCGAGAAAACCTGCATACCTGAGAATTCTCCATAAGAATTTCGAGGGTGTGTGAAGTCTGCCAACCCGCACTAGGCCAGCGTGGTGGACTAAGGCCTAACCCCTCTCAGTAGTAGAGGAGGCCCGTGCTCAGCAGAGGGCAGTATATAATACAGGGCTGGTATTATTATATTATTATAATTTGAAGCTTATTTTATAAGATCATTTGTAATCACACTGCACAATGAACGTATAAAATATGTCTACGATTGAGAGGCTAAATGACGTAAGCGACATTTTTTTTCCAAAAATTTAATTTTGTTGATTTAAAAAAAATACAAAAATGTGCTGATTCCAAATACGCATAAAACTCCATGTCGCAACATAATATGTCGCTTAATGCCCGATTTCTGAACTACTATTGAAGGCAGTTTATCTATCCGTTATTGGTTCGATAACCCATGAAATTGCGTTTCTGAACCACGCACTGCAAGATAAACTCAGCTTAAACTTACTTTAACTTAACTGGCCAATTTTTTCCGTTTATCTGTTCCATAACTATTTGACGTGTCATTTTGTGACAAACGACGGCAACTTGTTGATATTATTTACAATATAGAGGAACATAATTGATACGGCCAATCACAACAGTTTCAGTAGTGTTATAAATTCTCAAATTCTAAATAAAACGACATAAAACACAAATTAGCAGACTAGTGCTAGCATGACATAAGACATTTTGTTGAACTGTTTGACCTTTTTTTTAATTCGGCAATGATGTCATTCATCAGCCAGAGACAAATAACAAATTACCACAAAATAAAATTAAAATAATGTTTAGGCGTTGATCTATGTTAAAATAAGTTAATTTTGTATATAAAATATTATTGCTCGCCCCCTATCACATCATGGGACGGAATACGCTTGGCGAAAAGTGGGTGCACTAGTTGCGCCTCTGCCTACCCCTTCGGGGATAAAAGGCGTGAGCATGCGTTGTATATAAAATAATTATTAGTTACGAATATTAGTAATAAAAGCATCATCTAGTAGCAAAATAAGGAACTGGTTGTCGGCTTCATAGTTATCGAATGCTTCATTATATGTTCAGAAACACAGTGAAAGTCAACCGACGTTTATCTTAAGTTTAACTTTAATGGATCAATAGTTATTAAAAGTTTAACTGGGAGATTCAGAAATCGGGCAAAGTCAATTAGCCTTTTATCCATCGATGTAATATACTGTAATGTAATAATATACCAAGTGCCTGATTCACTACGTCTGAATAAATGCTAGTCGGGTATAAGTGCTGTAGTAATAGATGCAACTCAGTTTCGCTCTGAAGTGCGATATCAGCTGAGACGCTCTCAAATTAAGGTCAGCATCTTAAGAAAGCAGCTATTTAATAAACCCATATTAACATCAGCTCAAATGACATATTAGGTTACAATATGCAATGGATTTTGACAGCTAAGTTTTGTTTGTGTAACAGCGCTTACTCAGCTGAGGACAAGTTCTTAAATGACAGCTTAAGCTTGGTTTATTAAATAGTTCAATATGAAATGTCTACTTGAGACTTTACTCAAACGTGAGATTGATTTATTAATACGGCTCTAAGGGCGGTATTCATAAATCAATTTCAAGTTTGAGTTACATCTCAAGTAAACATAATGTATTGAATTATGTCTACTTGAGATGTAACTCAAACTTAAGATTGATTTATTAATACCCCCCTAAGTCATCCCACATGAGCTTAACATTATTTTGATGTTTTGTGCTTACATAATCCACATTCGTGAAAGCTTTCTTATTAAACTTGGTTGTATGAAGCTTAAACATAATCCTAGACAGATTCAAAAAACAGTTAGAATTATTTATTATCGTAATTTTCAATAACATTATATCATAAGACTGCCTCGGTGGCGTAGTTGTTTTACGGTATGACTGCAATGCTAAAGTCTCGGGGTCGATCCCCGGGTCGGGCAAAGTGATATTGGATTTCTCTATTCAGTATCAGCCCGGAGTATGGAATTTGTGCCCGATATGGCGATAGGTTCGCCTCCTATCACATCATGGGACGAATATACACGGCGTGAGTGTGTGTGTAATGTGTATCATAAATATTCTCTTTCGAGAATGCCCTTTAATTTTCTTGTAAAGGCATTCTCATCTTTGGCATAAAAAGTGTTTTAGTTAGACTGAGATTTGGCCTTAGTTGACCTGATTTTTTTATTTTTATTATAGTAGTCACTCAGGGTAACAAAGGCCTTATTTTTATGACACACTTGGTCTTAGCTTGGGTCAATTTTAGATTCCTAGATTTTATTGCATGTACTAAAGTCATACTATCTAGTGAAATACAATATATTGAAGTCACAATAGAGCTTGGATCTTTTTTGACAATACTATAGTCTGTGCTTTGCAGTGGCCAACTTTGTGATTTTTGTAATTTGACTTCGTTTTTTCGTCGTCTTGGAGCAACAAGGTTCTATCGTAAAATGATGTGTTTTCAGAAAGATTATATGACACCAAGGTGACGTTATACCTTTTGTGTTTGTAAACAGCCTTAAACGAAAGTAAATCGAGGGTGGAAAGGCACTAGTGACATTTCTACCCTAGTTTCAGTTTTTTTTAATGTCTTTTAAGTCAATTAGCCTTTTAGATGAAAGGATCTTTAAAATTATTCTATCCATACCATATCCATACCAGCCCCGTATTATATACTGCCCACTGCTGAGCACGGGCCTCCTCTACAACTGAGAGGGTTTAGGCCTTAGTCCACCACGCTGGCCCAGTGCGGGTTGGCAGACTTCACATACCTTCGAAATTCCTATAGAGAACTTCTCAGATATGCAGGTTTCCTTACGATGTTTTCCTTCACCGTTAAAGCGAGCGATAATTCACAAAGAATACACACATAACTTTTTAGAAAAGTCAGAGGTGCGTGCCCTTGGGTTTTGAACCTGCGGACATTCGTCTTGGCAGTCCGTTCCACTCCCAACTAGGCTATCGCCGCTTAACTATTACTTACTACTTACTTAATTATTCTATAAACTTAACCAATAGGGTATTTTACTCGTTTTCTTTATTTACGTTTCTCAGATATTTAACTTATATGAATCCTAACACAGAAAGATTGATTAAAATCCGGTAAAAATTTAACATGTTATAAGCCTTTGAATTTTTGGTAGAAGGGGTATGTGTTAAGAAACGAGGAAAGAGGTGCAATATTCGCATCTGAGGTCATCGGGAATAACGATGCGTGCGAAAGAATGAGATGGAGCGATATCCCCATTACGCGCCCACTCCTGCACATTGTAATATTGGAAATATGAATTACTGCCTCATTTCTTAACCAATTTACATGCAGTTTTCACAGAATTATTATTATTGCATTCTATTTGCTGTTACATACAGAATAATGTATAAAATGTAATGAAAAAAACCCTATTTTTAACCGACTTCCAAAAAAGGCGGTTCTCAATTCGTGTGTTTGTATATTTTTTTTATGTGTGTACACTGATTTCTCTGAGAATTATGAGCCTATTGCCTTGATTCTTTTTTTATTTAGTAAATAAGGGTCTCGAAATGGTCCCATTTCAATATATCTTGGTTTAAGGTTTATAAATTTTTGGAACAGACTGAACACACACAGACATGAAGCGTACTATTTTTACACGCTTTATATTAGCTTCACTTGTATGTTTGTAACCGACCACTTTGGGCGCGATTTTGACCCACTTTAAACGGTCAGATTTTATTCAAACTTGGTAGATTTGTCGAGGACCGATGGCAATACACTAATTTGATAAGATTATGCCATTATTCAATTTGCAAAATGAGATTTTTGTCAATTTATTACACGCTTTATTATTTTTAGTGACATCTGTTGGACCATAGTGGAATTACAACGAAACTGGCTACTTTTATGCGTAAAAAAATCCTACTTGTCACAAGATGGCGCTTTCGTTTTTAGGGACGTTTGTTGGACAATAATAGAACAGAACTAAAAAATTAAAAGAAAATAATAGAATAAAACAACTAAAAATTCAAATTTATTTTCTATTTTTTAGTTGGATTTTCTATAAAGCGTGTTTTTTAGTTGTATTAAACTATTATTTTTATAAATCTTTCCCTCCCGCAGTCTGACTCCGGGCACCAGTCTCTCGTACCTGAACCCTGAGGACGGCGGATGGTACCGCGCCCGCTGTCTCAGCCCGACCACCATAGCGCTACTGGACAGCGGAAAGATTGTCCAGCTCAAGCCCACTGATAAATGCAAGAAACTGGCTGCGAAGTATCAAGAGATACCGGAGTTCTGCTGCGTGCTGGATGCTAGGGTTGAGGTGAGGTTATAATTGCTTTGATTGGTATTAATATGTTGAAAACCGTTGAAAATAATCGTTTTTGCAATAGTTTTAGGAAATAGATCATTGTGAGATTTGTTTTTACAGAGTAAGTCATTTGTAAAAACCTTAATATTTTTTTCTTCTTAGATATTTTTTAACATAAAAATTGATGCCTTTGTCACGAAGAAAACTTCATAAAATAGCAGTGTTATTATATCTTTTGATACAGTTGTAGAAAGCTCCATGAGGTCATTAACTATATCTCCTGACCCTTTGCGTGTTAACGGTAACAAACCTAATCCTTCTTATTAAGGTCTTTGCCCAGTTGTGGGATACTAAGACACTTGTAATATTCTACGCCACCTCATTCTCACGCCAATCTCGGTGGCGTAGTTGTACTGCGTACGCGGTACAATGACTATTGCGCTGAGGTCCTAGGTTAGAATCTCGGGTCGGGCCAAAAACTTTGTGACTGGGTATTTCCATGTTAAAAAATGACTCAGTCGCAGCTCGGAGTCAGGAAGTTGTTGCTGTGATGCCTCCGTGCCTCAAGTAAAGCCGTTGGTCCTGCGCCTGATCTCTCTCCGGTCATGTCTGCCGTCTCACGGGACTATGAGAGTGAAGGAATAGCGAGTGCACCTGTGTATTGCGCACACACTTGAGCACTATAATATCTCCTGCGTACCTGGCTGATCTCCGTTGAGATTGGTCGCCGTGGTCGAAATTCGGCTAGGAGGTAGGTTTTACTGGTGGTAGGTCTCTCATATGTAAGAGTCCGTCTGGGTGGGTACCACCACAATGTCTATTTCTACCGCCAAGCAGCAGTGTGCATGCACTGTTGTGTTTCAGTTTTGAGAAAATTGTAGCCAGTGTAACTAAAGGACATAGTGAGACTTAACATCTTATGTCTCAGGATGACGAGCGCAGTGGAATGCCACACAGTACTTTGTAAGTCAAGGTGCTGGATGGTGTTGCTACTGTTTGTGGGTGGTCGTATCGCTTACCATCAGGCGAACGGCATGGTCGTCTCGTCATTCAATGCCATAAAAAAAAAGAGGGATTTTATTTAATTTATTTTTAATATTCTAAACTCATTGCAGGTCGGCGCTAACCTGAAATGCACGCTCGTGGCGCAAACGGCCGGCGGGTACAAAGTGACCATCCATGACGTTGACACTGGTATTGAGATCGGCGGTGGTGAGATTGCCAGATGGTCGCCCAAAGTGGAGTATCCTGTTGAACCGGCTGCTGAAACCGTTGGTAAGTTATTGTCGATACGTAAATCGTATACATAACGTAAAAACATGGTTGGTTTTGCATGATTTTTATTTCATGTTACCCGACACTGCGTCATGTTTTACTCATCGCGTTAACTTGAATATTCGTAGTCCGCTAATGTAGCCCCAGCGTAATCGTCGTTTCTGTCCAAAGAGTTCGAAGATTATATAGAGCAAACATTGGGAAAATTGTCATACAAAGATTTTGAGCCTGTTCGTCAGTAACTCAATCTACCGGGAAATAGCAAAATATCTATGTAAAATTCATTAGAACGTACTTTGACATGGTCGTAATGCGTATATTGACATAATTCCTTCCAAAATATTGTGTTCTTTACAAAATTTATGCATACTGAGACGTCTTGTTACACGGACATGTCAGATAAGACAGCGACTTATTACCAATCTATATTAATATTATAAAGGGGTAAGATTTCACTGTTTGTTTGTTTGTTTATTTATTTGTAATGGATAAACTCAAAAACTACTGGACCGATTTTGAAAATTCTTTCACTAACTCTGACTCACTCTGACTGCCTCGGTGGCGTAGTTGTATTACGGTACGATTGCAAGGCTGAGGTCTCGGGTTCGATCCCCGGGTCGGGCAAAGTGATATTGGATTTTTCTAGTCAGTATCAGCCCGGAGTCTGGAATTTGTGCCCGATATGGCGATAGGCTCGCCCCCTATCACATCAAGGGACGGAATACGCTTGGCGAAAAGTGGGTGCACTAGTTGCGCCTCTGCCTACCCCTTCGGGGACAAAAGGCGTGAGCACGCGTACTAATAGGAAGCTTACATTACTTCTGAGTGCTATAGGCTTTTTTTTATCCCGGGAAAATATTTTTATCCCGGAAAACTTTCTTCACGCGGGCGGAGCCGCCAGCAGAAGTCTCGTTGGTAATAACTTTTGGATTAATAATAGTTTAAAACAACTATTTTTTTAGTTCTGTTCTACTATTGTCCAACAGATGTTACTAAAAACGAAAGCGCCATCTTATGACAAGTAGGATTTTTTTACGCATTAGAGTAGCCAGTTTAGCTGTAATTCTACTATGGTCCAACAGATGTCACTAAAAATAAATCGCGCCCAAAGGAGTCGGTTACAAACGTACATACAAGTGATGCTAATATAAAGCGTGTAAAAAAGAGGTCCTGAATCCGGTGTATAAGACTGTTTGTTTGTGCCACACTGCTACAGCGCCGAAGATCCCGGAGGTGCCGCGCCCCCCGCTGGAGACGGGCGCGCGCGTGCTGCTGACGGACGCGGCGCCGGGTGTGGGCGGGGGTGCGGGCGGGGGAGCGGGCGGCGTGCGCGCGTGCGTGCGTCCCGCCGCGCCCGACGCGCAGAGACGCTTCGACGACGTGCTGCAGGGTGTCGTGCTCTACGGGACTGCGGGTCAGTTATTATTTTTTGAAGTAAAAACTTCTTTAGCGCAGGATCTTAATATCCGCACTTTATTTTATCAGGAACTTTATCTTAGAAGATAGGGTAGGGCCTCTAGTGTGGCGGGTCTGCTGTTCTGTACAACTGCCACCTCACACCCCCATGACCCCCCTGACCCCGCAAACCAAATTTGACCCCCCAACCCAATTTCACCCCCCTTGACCACCCAACCTTGAACACGCTAGATGCAGGCCGCTTTTGACAGGTCCGTCTGGAAATCTTTAGGGGAGGCCTATGTTCAGCAGTGGACGTCGTGTGGCTGATGATGATGATGATGAAAATGACCACCCAACCCAACCCAACCCAACCCATTTTGACCATCTTTTTTGAAGTGAAAACTTCTTTAGCAGCTTTGACCACTTTTCTTGGGATGGGTATAAAATGTTAAAACTCGCGTCAGGTTACGTGACCTGATCGAAAATTCGTAAGACGGAGGTTGTCTTTTTTGTGTACGATAACGCAATAAATAAATAGTGTATTTAACCACATAAATGCAACTACTTTGATACTGATAAATAAAGCAATTCGTGCGAAATTATTTCCTAACCATTCCAAAATATTCAAAAATGCACAACGTTAATGTTCAAGTTTTCACTTCTGCCGGCACTCCCGGAGTGCAACGCTTTGTTTTTTTTATATTTAAGCATAGCTACTATATAGTGAGATAAGATTTACAGCCAGTTTATCATCAATTGTAAAAGTAACGGGCAAAATAAAAACCATAAAATATACAGAACACAAACCGTAAACTAGACTTAAACTGTATATGTTATTTATTTATTTATTTATTTATTTATTTATTTACTAGTAAAGACACAAAACAGAATACAGCCAAAAAACAATAAAGTACAATGAATGAAATTACTAAACTAGACTATACTCCACAGCATGTGTCCTGATCCAATTCAGACAAATTTGCTTGTGTGTATCCACCATTTAAAATACATATTGAAAGTTACAAAAATTATATTACATTGGATCCGAAACTTTAAATAAGACATACATATATCAAAAACTCACAAATGTAAAGACGACTACGAAAAACAAAATTATACAGACTTATAACATATTTTCCTAATATCCGAAAAAAATCGTGGGAATCTGCCGTCCATAATATCGAGAGAACCAGACAAGCTTGCCAATTCGTTATATGAGCGACACATTCTAACAATAGGATTGTAGAAGGAGGTATTATTCCTATACACATCAAGCGAGAAGATGTTAGGGTGACGTATTCTAAATCTTATATTAAAATTAATCAAAGAGAGTAAGTCGGGTGAATCTATGCGGGAATGGATAATTTTGTGGAGATAAACTATGTCAAAAACCTTACGTCTGCAATCCAGTCTTTGTACATTAAATCTCTCCAATCTTTCATTGTAGGATGTAAGGCTACGCTCAATACCACATCGATAGCTCAATATTTTTAGGCACCTATTTTGAATGCCCTCAAGGCGTTCAACGTGTACCGAGTAATATGGAGACCACACAACTGATCCATATTCTAGCACAGATCTTACAAGGCTGTAGTAGAGCAAGAGCATGCTGCTAGGCTTCTTAAATGGTTTACTGGTACGGACGACAAATCCAAGTAGTTTATATGCTTTATTCACAATGTAGTTGTAGTGGTCACGGAACGTTAGCTCCTCGTCAAAAATTATTCCAAGATCTCTGACGCTGCCTTTACGAGCCAAAACGTGACCTCCAATTTTATATGGAAACGAAGACTTGTTATGTTTTTTTGTGAAAGATATGGAAAAGCATTTGTTTACGTTAAGCGACATCTTGTTTGCAACACACCAATCGTATACTGTGTTCAAGTCATTTTGCAAACGCAAAGCATCGACATCAGAATCAACTATTGAGTATATTTTTACATCATCAGCATAAAGCAAACAGGGGCAAGTTAGTTTATCGATTAAATCGTTAATAAAAATGACAAAAAATAGTGGGCCCAAATGAGATCCTTGAGGAACTCCAGATGGAACAACTATTTCAGATGATAGAAAGCCCCTAACTGCTACCAACTGACTCCTGAGTGAGAGATATGAACTTATCCAACGTAATAAATCCCCGCAGATGCCAAGGGCATTAAGCTTATTACAAAGGAGTAGGTGGTTAACCTTATCAAAAGCCTTATGGAAATCAGTATATATAGCATCCACCTGTTGACGGTTAGCAAAAGCAGAACACAAGTAGTTTTTATAAATTAACAGATTACTAATTGTAGACCTGCGATTCACGAACCCATGCTGGCTGTTGGAGATATGAGACGAAACGTGGTTGTAGAGATGATTATAAACAAGTAATTCGAACACCTTAGCGAACGATGAAAGAATACTAATCGGCCGATAATTTTCACAAAGACTCCTATCGCCAGACTTGTAAATAGGAACTATAATGGCTTTCTTCCACACAGATGGAAACATGCCTGACTCAAGAGATTTGTTGAAAATAATATGTAATGGTGTAGAAAGTTCCCTGGCACAGGTTTTTAGGAAATAAGGTGGAATCCCGTCCGGTCCAGCACCTTTTTTGCTATCAAGACCCTTAAGCTTGCACAATATATCCCTTTCAGTTATAATAACTTTTGTCAAACAATGGTTAGAGAAGTTGTTTATTTCATCCAAATTGTTTATATCAACAGCAGATTTATCAAAAACTGAACCAAAGAAATTTAAAAACATGTCACAAATTTCCTTGTTATCCGACGCAATAATATTACCTAAACGCATTCTATTAGGGATTGAGCAACTTGAGCGTTTACTATTTACAAATCTCCAAAATGGCTTAATATTTTTAGCAAGACTATTTTCAACACTAGAAATAAATGTATCTAAACATTTCTTCAAGAGAGCTTTACTACGAGATCTTAGGAGGTTAAAAGTATCGTAATCTCGAGGATTATTGAACTTTTTGATTTTTTTGTGGAATTTCCTTTTCTCGTCCAAACACCTTCGTAAAGATGAGTCAAACCAAATAGGATAATTCTGAGAGCCTTTTTTAGCAAGCTTAGAATATTTTCCAATTATGTCTCTGATTAAAGTGTAGAATTTCTCAACACACAATTCAATGTCAGGTTCATATGAGAGTTCTTTATGCCAGTCTATTTTACTCAATGCCAATTTTAAAGAGGAATAATCACATTTGTAAAAATTGAATCTGTGGGTTTTAATTCGTTTTTGCATTTTAAAGCAGCAAGTATCCGGAATAACAATTAAAATTGGAGGATGGTGAAGGTCTATTTTGCTAAGCGCTTCCACGTCATGCACCTGCAAAGTACTTAAAGTAGACATAATTAAGTCTAAAAAACGACCATTAGCATTAGGAATGTTATTAAATTGCAGCAAATTGCAAAGGGACATAAAATCTAATAACTGAGCTGACTCTTGACCACGTATTTCACCAGCCAGAACGTTGCAAGTATTTGGATGTTGCACCCATGTTATATAAGGAGTGTTAAAGTCGCCGATTAGGACAAATTCATTCTCCTTTTTTGAGTTCAATATAACGCTTTGCACGTGACTGTAAAATTTTGAACGAGTACCAATGTCTGTATCAGGGGGTATATAACAAACACATATATTAATTGAGGATGTATTGCTACCTGTGGTGGAATGAATAGTAACCCAAACATCCTCTGCTCCACTTTCCCAAGATGATCTACTAAAAGCGTTAAGAGTTTTTTTGATTGCGATAAGAACACCTCCTCCTTCAGATTTGGAGCTACAAGTATTACAACGGTCACGACGAAATACCTTATATCTCTCATCGAACAATTCATTGTCAGAAATACTATTGACAAGATTCGTTTCGGATAAACAAATTACATCGTAATCACAAGTGAGCATACTGGTGTAAAATTCATTTACTTTAGAACGAAGACGGTTAACATTTTGATAATAAATGTACATAATAAAACAATAGAATATACCAAATAACGTAATTTACATTTGAAAGAAAAACAAATAAGAAAAAGAATATAACTTAAATATTTAAATAAATAAAAAATGCGATTAGAGTTAAAGTTTACTGAGGGCCTCCATGTTTCCAATGTGTATGGCAATGCTATTCTCGTCTTTCCGCACATAAATCCGGCCATATCTAATCCATACAAATTTATAAGAATTCTCCCTACATGCTCTGCGCGTCGCGGAGTGTAGTGTTTTGAGCTCGGATGTCAGGTGTTCACAAACATATATCTTTCCTCCAGTTAGACCAAAATGGGTAGCATTCAGTGCTTCGTTAGGGTGAGCCTTATTGAAGCGATGGGCAGCCGAAATAATAGTGTCACGTAACATAGAAGAGGATAACGACACAAGTATGTTCCGAGGACGATCAGAAGTCTTGTTGATTTTGGCCACACGACGACAAGACACAATATCCGAGTCACTAATGGATACCTGTAATAATTTACATAAGTTTCTAAATAAAGCAGTAGTATCTTCATTACGACTCTCAGGAATCAATTGCAGTTCAATGTTCATGTTACGTGAATTTCTTTCCATTATCAACAGGCGCTTATCTATGCTTTTAATGTCTTCAACTAGCTTGGAATTTTCGGTTTGAAGTCTGCTTATTAATTTATTCTTTAGCTTGATTTCATCGCCGAGATTAACCTGAACGGCGGAAATATGATCGGTAGTGGCTGTGAAATCATCCTTCAATTTATCAATTATAGAATGCATTTCATTGCGCACAATAGACTTCACCTCCTCCTTCAAAGCCAACTTAAAATTATCGGAAAATTCGGCAAGTGATACTTTTAATTTGAGCTCCAGTAGGTCGCTTATTTTATCCATCGTGACATCGCCAAGAGCCTGTACACGCTCAGTTTTCTCAATGGACGCATTTGATAAGTTGTCAACTAAAGGCGCCGGGCTCCTATGCACTGGAGTACATAAGTTAGTGTTTTTACGACGGGTAGCATTAGTACAGGATGGACATATCCAAGAATCGACAAGCTTAGACTTCAATTTCAGAAGTTGGTCTCTTTTTATGTTAAGACACTCGCAATGGAATAAGCTAGAGCAGATAGAACACTTCAAATAATTTGCTTTGTTGTTGAGAATACCATTGCACGCATGACACTTCATAGTAACAATTTTATTATTATAGTTACAGAAAGCGACACCTTTTGACAGATATGCAACAATAAATATCACACAATGCCAGTCTGAGGTCAATATTTTATGCTTCAAGCGACATCTATAAATGTGCACAAAAAAAAATCCTTGTCAAATAATATTCTTGACAATTAATGATGCATATGTAGATGGCGCAATACTGCAGTTTTAAATTGGCGAAATGTCCATGACGATGCAAAATTAAACGGAGAGATGGATTTTGGGCTAACGATGGTATTGATGATAAGATGCTATATCACTTTAACCAACAGTACTTTGAAACACGGGGAGGATGGTTATGTCCGAAGGTTGCAATTTCACTTTCACTTTTACAGTTTAAAACAGGTAGTTCAAATTGTTAACTGTATTGTTCAATGCAGTCACGAAGTTCACACAGTTTTAACACTTAAATAATCACTGATTAATTGTAGTTTGTAATTTACGGGAACTTTACACGTTTGGAATTCAGTGGTTGGAAATGAAGGCTTATTTGTGCACTTTAACGAATATTAAACAAAGAAAATAATCGGAGTTACGCATAAGAGGTTAGTTACACACAGCGCCACCAAGCGGATTTGTTATACTGTGCTAATATTGTAAATGCGAAACTGGATGGATGTATGTTTATTAGTCAATCACTCCAGAACGGCTGATAATATCTGGATGAAATTTAACACAGAGATGGATTATAGTGTGGAGTAGCTTTTAGGCTACTTTTTATCCCGGGAAAAATATAATGCGGGACTTTTATCCCGGTATAAGCTCACGCTTGTGGAGCCGCGAACAAAAGCTAGTGTTTTTCTAAAATAAACATAAGGTCTAATTTCATCATGCTCTATTAGTCACTTTGACAGCCTGTTAACTAACTTCACGGACTGTTAAGATTCTTGAGTGTCTGACCATGCCCTAGCAGCGCATATCTTCCTCAACTAGGCGTTCTTTCATGGTACGCACGATACTTAAACTTTCGCGTTAATTTTAATGCCTGATTAATTAAAGCCCTTTAATAAGATATTATAAATTAATTATTTACATAAATAAGAAAGCTTTTGACAGGCCCATCTGGAAACCTTTGAGAGAGGCCTATGTTCAGTAACAGACGTCGTGTGGCTGGTGATGATGATGATGATGTAATAAGAAATTGGTGAAATTGGACCTAAACGCCATAACAATGTTACAGCAACTCCATTGAAGGAGCCGCCGCTGCAAGGACAGACGGTTGTGGCGAAGTTCACGGACGGGCTGCACTACCGCGCGCTGTGTCGACGCACCAACATCAAACAGAACAAGTACCAGCTGGAGTACATCGAGTACGGTGAGGGAACGATGCTATAATACAGGGTTACTTTGATATTGCATTAGTAAATTAAACCACATACTCGACAACATTATGCCAAAAATCATTTATGAATAAATAATTCTTTCAACAAAAATTACAATTTTACTTTCCTGTTTTATTTTCTTGCATTGAATGACGAGACGAGCAAGCCTGATGGTAAGCGATACGACCACTCATAAACAGTAGCAACACCATCCAGCACCTTGAGTTACAAAGTACTGTGTGGCATTCCACTGCGCTCGTCATCCTGAGACATAAGATGTTAAGTCTCATTATGTCCATCTGTTCAGCTACTTATGTGGCTGACTGTACGTGTGACGAGTCTTTATTTTTTATGATTGTTCATTGTTTCGACGCCACATCCAACGCGTTAAAAATATATACATACTCACGCTTTTATCCCCGAAGGGGTAGGTAGAGGCGCAACTAGTGCACCCACTTTTCGCCGTGCGTATTCCGTTCCATGATGTGATTGAGGGTGAACCCATCGCCAAATCGGGTACTAATTCCAGACTCCGGACTGATACTGAATAGAAAAATCCAATATCACTATGCCAGACACGGGAATCGAACCCGAGACTTCAGGCGTTAACACAGGAGACGGGCGGCACTAGGTGGCACCGAGCAAGGGCGCTTGCGGACGATAACTTAGACCCCTCCGTCCGAGGAAGCCCGCAGCCATCCCTAATGCCCGCAGATGACCACCGCCAAGTTTTAGTTGGTATGCCGTGCGAGAATATAGTGTTAGGGACTCGGCCCGGCGGTCGCCCGATGTTTTCCATCTCTACGGCTCAACGCCGGGTCTTAAGGCACGGTGAACCCAAAATAACCGCTCAGTCATCGTCCCCCACGAAGGCTGGGCGGTAGTAATAACACTGTCTCCACGAAAAAGAAAGCGTTAAGCACAAGTGTGTACAAAATGTTGAATATAATGTTTCTTACCATAGGCAACATACAAGTTACCCAACTCGAGATGCTGTACCCGTGTCCACAAGACTACGACATCGGCAAGATGCCGACTGTCGCTTCAATACTCACGTTCGACGTCGGCGCGGAGCTCACGCCCGCCGCACTCGAATATATAGAAGGTGTGAAGGACGAGGAGATGATACTGGTGAGTGATGGGTACCTTAATGGGAATGGTCCGCAGGCTCCTTAGTTAGGATTGGGGTTCCCCAAGGATCCATTTTGGGTCCTTTTTTATTTTTAGTCTATATAAATGACCTTCCCTACATGGTTAACAATATGGCTGAAGTTGTGTTATTCGCTGACGACACTTCGATAATATTTAAGATAAATAGAAGGGAAGAGAATCTTACAGAGCCAAATAAAGTACTTAGATTGATTTCCGACTGGTTTTCTGCTAATAATTTACTTCTAAATGCGGCAAAAACTAAGTGTGTCCGTTTCTCGTTACTTAACAATAAAAATGAAGTAAACATTGATTTAGACGGGAATAAACTAGAATTAGTACCCTCAACGGTCTTCCTGGGGGTTTCAGTCGATAATAAATTGCAATGGGGACCCCATATTCAAAGAATTGCAAGCAAATTGAGTTCTGCCGTCTTTGCTATTAGGAAAATTAGACATCTAACTGATGTGGCTACGGCGAGGTTGGTATATTTTGCTTACTTCCACAGCATTATGTCATATTGCAGTGTTCTGTGGGGTTCTGCTGCAGATCTGCAGACCATTTTTATCTTACAGAAGCGAGCGATTCGTGCTATTTATAACCTTCGCTCTCGTGATTCTCTTAGACAACTGTTTAAAGAGGTCAATATACTGACTTTGCCGGCCGAATACATTTTTCAGAATATTATGTATGTTCGCAAAAACCTTAGTACTTTTATGAAAAACAGTGACTTGCACTGTCTGAACACTAGAAATAAGAATAAACTAGTTGTTCCAAATTTTAGGCTCTGTAAAACAAGTAAATCATATTTAGCAAATGGAATAAAATTTTATAATAAACTTCCCTCCGAAATAACTAATCTACCCGGACACAAATTCAAGTGTTACGTTAAGCGCGAGTTAATGTCTAAGGGGTATTATAATGTATCGGATTACCTTGATGATCAGACAGTTTGGAAAATTGGTCCTGCACACCATGGCCAACCATGTTAACACATAATATTAGAAGATAATTGCATAAAATGTCATGTGTACTCATCTACAATATTGACATTATAATTAATATTAAATCTTTATTTGACATTCATATATATACCTCAATTATAATTATCCTCGCGTTAATATATAATCATTTAATGTTAATGACGACCGACCGATCATTGTGTTGCGCTTGCCTTTAAAATTATAAATTATTTAAATTGTGCGTATTGCTCGAAAACCAAATAAAATTCAAAAATTATGTTTGTAAATGTAGGCGTATGCACTCTGTACACCGTTTAATTATTATTATTTATTTGTGTTCTCTGCTCTAATTATGTTTTTTTTTTTTTTTTAGGTGTAGAGTTTAGTGTTTTTTAAATTCCTTCAATTGGATTTTATCTCAATTTAACGGTGATGTGTGTGCATTAGCTTATATAACTAATCTGACTTTGTATGCAAAAGACTTGAAAAAAAAGAATATTATAAAGATTCAATGGACAAATGATGACAAAAAAGTAAGCCCGGAGTTTCTTTCTGCCTTTCTTCTTCGGGTAGTCATCGCTTAGGTAGCTAGTGAAAGGCTGGTAGGTTAGCTAGGTTAGGGCCTGTAGTAGGGCATCCTCACCGGTGAGGATCGCGACGCGTTCCTTCCATTATTTTATTATTATAAAAATGATTTTCTTTTTTTTTATTTTATTTTTATCTTCTCTTTCCTGCCAGCCCGAGCTTGGCTTCATTATTTATTTTTCATTGATTTTACTCCCTATAAAAATGTCTGTAGTTATATAAGTGACTTTTTGTAATAATTATTATTATTAATTGAATGTATCTTGACTTATCATAAGTGCAATTATGTTCGCCTACGTGATGAATAAACTATTTTATTTTATTTATTTTATTTTGGTGGTACCACGAGGTACCTTGATGGTAATAGGTACCGTGGTGGTAACAGCGCTACTGTGAGATGAGGTACCACAGGTTACCTTACCTTGTTGGTGCCATAGTAAACCTACCTTTGTGGTAATGTGTTAATGGTGGTAATGGGGTTGCCGATATGGTAATTTTAGTCTTAATTTAGTACTACTATATACGTTACACTCTCTGTAGTACAGGAGGCGCGTGCTCAGCAGTGGGAGTATATAATACAGGGCTGGTATGGTATGGTGGTAACTAGGTAAAGTCATCCACGAAGTCCCGCTTCACCTCTTTGAGTTCGGGGTGTCGCGGGGTAAGGGGCCTGATCCAAGCGTCAGACGTCAGTCGCGAGCCATATTCATTGTAATAAACGATTAGGGAAGCAGTGGGGCGCGTGATCAGAGATAGTGTTATCTATTCTAATCTATACTAAAAATATAAAGAAGAAAGATTTGATTTTTTGTTTGTTTGTAATGGATAAACTCAAAAACTACTGGACCGATTTAAAAAATTATTTCACCAATATAAAGCTACATTATCAGCGAGTAACATAAGCTACTTTTTATCCCGGGAAAATATAAAGCGGGACTTTTATCCTGGAAAACTCATTGACGCTGGCGTAGCCGCGGGCAGAAGTCTATAATTAGTAATATTGTAAGATTAAAGGGATTGTTTTATTTCCATTAGACTTTACCGGACGGTGCGAAAACAGCGCCGAGCGGAAGCCTGGCCACCCTGACGGTGGTGAAGACCAACGAAAATATGCAGAAGAAGCTCGTCGAACTGTCCACGCCCGACTGGAAGAAGATCGAAGAGCGCGGTGGGGATGTCGTCGGTATGTGTCGCACGGTCTTACGGCTTTATTCATAAACCGTTTGTAAACCTATTTTAGTTATCGAACGAATTTTTAAATGAGTTTGAAGGAAGAAGAAAAGAAGGAATAAAAATTTAATCAAGATACTTTATATGTATTTGGATAGTACTCCCAAAAACTAGGCCTTTTTGAGGTGTAATTTTATTTGGTTTTAAAACTGCACTTTACATGAACGTCCTTAAAAATGTATTTATAAGGGATCTAAAAATATTCTATTATTCGCTTCGTATCAATATCCGGAATCCATCTTGAGTCAAGCACCTGTCTTTCCTGCCTTCCGTCAGCTTATTTCCGGTTCCCTCTCCGTTTTACCCCCACCATTCCCCCACTTTGGCATTGAGCGCGTGTCAGGTGAAGGCCCGATTTTGAATCATTATAGCGTCGTTTTTCGCGCCGAACAGTTGTCAGCACAAGTAAAAAACTTCGCATTACTAATTAGTTACAATATTTCAAATTGTTGATTATTCAAAAATTATTAGATTAGATTCCCTCTCCAGTGATTATGGAAGAAGAAAATTTAGAAGCAACGGTTATTGTGGGTGATTCTAACCCACGAAAACGTGTACATTCTTCATCGTCAAGTTCGGATAGTGACAACGATTCATCATCGGAAAGGGATATTGCCCACGAAGAAGCTAACAAAACCGTGAGTTATGCACATTTTCAATTTTTGTCACAACAAGTGGCTTTCCTGACGAATCTCATTGAAAGTCAACATAACAATAGTAATGAAAACTTAAATAGTGCTTGCGTAAATTCTAACGAATTGAATTTACGACGACCTGTTAACAATGTGGGCAGTAATAACAATCAACTTAACATTTTATCGGAAGTAAGCACAACGGTTAAAGACCCTATTTATCCAGCATCTGAAGATAGATACGTAGATAAATTATCGAAGTTGCAACGTTTTAAATGCAACGATTGGTATTCTATTAGATTTTCGGATGCTCAGAAAAAATATTTAACTACCCCCGGTTTTATAGAACTTGGAGTAAACGATGAGTTAAAGCGATTTGAAGCTTCTATGATAAAAGAAGACTCACGTTCACATTTATTAGAACGTACCTGCGCTGGATTGACTAAAGCATTGCTATCTCAAAAAGATGAATTGCATAAAACACTACAAACACTGGTCGATTGGGCAAATGATAGTAAAGAATCCTTGAACTCAAATTCGTTATTTGAGAAGATAGAAGAATTATTCTCTAAAGACTCAGCGTATAGCAAAGTGTCCGACGATCTATTACAAATAGTATGTGGAAGACGGGCAGATTTTATAAATTTACGCCGAGAGGCCTTACTACATCAAATTCCAGAAGGTTTTCATAGAGATGTTTTGAGTAAAATACCCCCGAGCTCAGAACACCTATTTAATGATGAAGCATTACAAAGTTATATACAAAAAATTGGAGGGGTAGATAAACTATCTTCATCTTCGAAAGTTTTGAACCATTCTCACTCGAAAGGCTATAACTCTTATCAAAATCCAAAACCGTCAACCAGCAAACTATCGGAGGATAGGTTTTTTCGCAGAGACACCACCTCAAAAAACGAAAAGCAGCAGTTACATCGTCGAACAAATCATAAAGGTAAAACGTCCTATCGCGACAAACCAAAAGGTAAGAAAGGACAATCCCAATTTTCGTCAAAGAAAAAACGCCGCGATTGACTATCGGTTATTTCAAGGCGGCTGTCTAAAACAATTTCATTGTGTCTGGAGAAATCTAGGCGCACCAAACAAAATTTGCAAGCTTTTGGACGGCACACGTATACCATTCTTTCTAAAACCGCCTCTAATATTTCCGACATCAACAATTATGAAATGTTACAAAACAAAAACTTCTGTCAATATGACCAAACAAATTCAAGCTATGTTGGAGTCTGGAATAATAGAGCACGCGGAACAGAGTCCCAGTTACCTATCGACGTTCTTTTTGGTACCGAAACCAGACAAAACGTTTCGCCCAATTTTCAACCTACGACAGCTGAATCAATTTGTGCAAACCAAACCATTCCAATTATTCAGTCATTTTCGGGTCCCTTCCTTTCTACAAAATCAGGATTGGATGGCAAAAATAGACCTGAGCCAAGCTTATTTTCACGTACCTATTGCTCAACAACATCGCAGATTCCTGAGGCTAAATTATCACCCAGATCCAAACCAAGACCAACTACTCCAGATGACTTGCTTACCATTCGGCCTGTCATCAGCTCCAAGGACATTTGCCTCGATAACAAACTGGGTGGCGGAATTTCTAAGAAACCACAATATTCGATGTGTCGTCTACTTAGACGATTTTCTTCTGGCAAACCAGTCGAAACTACAACTTCAAGACGATATTGCTTTCACAACAAAAATTTTGCAAGTATTGGGTTGGACAATAAATTTCAACAAGTCTGTACTGGCTCCGACAAAATGCCTCGAGTTTCTCGGCATAACTTGGGATACAAAACGCAACGCAAAATCCCTGTCGGAGTCCAAGTGCCAAACGCTACGCAAGGCACTTCAGTTACAGCTCACAAAAAGCAAGTGGTCCCTCAAACAGTACCAATCTCTAATGGGGAGACTCAACTTCGCAACGTTTGTGATTCCGAGAGGTCGGTTACACTGTCGTACACTGCAACACTACAGCCGACAGTTGCCAATCGAACATCCATACCGTCAGATCAGCATACCAAAACAGGTCAGTTCGGAGATGGATTGGTGGTACCAAGCCATAGGAAAGACCATGCCGATTCACGAGAGCCCACTAACTCATCTGCTTACTACAGACGCTTCCGACATCGGTTGGGGAGCACAACTTGGCGACAAATGCATAACGGGGACCTGGACAAACCAGCAACAGTCCTGGCATGCAAACAAAAAAGAGATGTTCGCAGTTTTTGCAGCAATACGAGACGAACAGCATCAACTTCAGTCAGCTCAGATACTGCTGCAAACGGACAATCGAACTGTAGTGTCATATATAAACAAAGAAGGTGGCACAAAGTCAAAAAAGCTGCTCAGACAAACTCAACAGCTTCTCGAAGTTCTAGACAGACTGGATATAAATCTGACAGCGCACTACTTGCCAGGAAGATTCAATGCAGAAGTAGACGCTCTATCTCGCCAGAAATCTTGTCCAGAATGGTTACTAACGAATTCAGCAACGGATTACATTTTTCAAATGTGGGGCACACCGGAGATAGACCTGTTTGCGTCCAAGACAGCTCATGTAGTACCCAGATACATTTCAATGGACAGGGAAGATCAGGAAGCTCAAGGCTGCAACGCGTTTTGTCACCAGTGGCATTACAACTTAGCATGGTTATTCCCTCCACCAAACCTGATACCCAGAGTGCTCCGACATTTGAATCAAGCCAGCGGGAAATACATTTTAATAGCCCCCAAATGGAACAAAGTGTTTTGGCAGGCAGATGTTCAACTTCGAGCACAAGAACCTCCATATCTAATTCCGGACCTATCTCACGTACTCGTAGATACGAAAACAGGTACGCACCCGCCTCAAGTTCAAAATCTAATTTTGGAGGCATGGCTGATTTCGGGTGGCAAGATATGTTAACCAATTGGACCGAGCGAGAACGAGGACTACTCATGTCGAGCTGGAGGGTCTCTACGATAAACACCTACAGGCCAGCATGGAACAGATGGAAGACTTGGTGTGAGTCCCATTCAGTTAACCATAAATATCCCAACGCTGACCAAGTCGCTCGCTATCTAGCGCATTTACACTGTGACATTGGTTTGGCATATAGAACAATCTTAGTCCATAAATCTGTAATTTCTACATTCACACATGTATCTTCTAACATAGATTTTTCTTCTAATTTCTTTGTGAAACATGTTCTAAAGGCTATTTCAGTAGCGCGTGAAAAGCCAACAAAACCACCAATTTGGAATCCAAAACAGTTACTACAGTACCTTAATTCGTATACTTTCGATGAAAACAACCTTTTTCTTGTATCGAGACATACCGCCACTTTATTACTACTGGCCTCAGGCCGACGAGTTCACGATCTTACATTATTACGCACCGACAGCAAAAGTTTAGTTTATGAAGACGAGAATATGGTATTGTGGCCGGCTTTTGGATCCAAAACCGATAACGCCAAGCATAGACAATCTGGATGGAGGCTTAAAGTTCACCCAGATAAAAAACTAAACACAGTATTCTGGATTACAAAATTGTTACACTTAACATCAAAGCGTAGACAAAACATAAATCAACTATTTATCACAACGTTGGGTGATGCCAAACCTGCATCTAGAACCGTAATCGGTGGCTGGATTAAATCTATTTTAAGAGCGGCAGGTATAACTGCCACTCCAGGATCTGTGAGATCTGCAGTGTCCTCCTTAAATTTCCTAGAAGAATTCTCCATTGACCAAATTCTGGCAACGGGAAATTGGAAAACCATTCATACATTTAAAAATTATTATCAAAGAGAATTAATAAGTTTTGAATCGAGTGAACAAAATAATTCACAATCATTGTCAAAATATTTTGAACCTGTACATTAAGGCTATTTCTATTTACTTATACTTTATACAATTCAATACTAATTTACATAAGTTTTTCATTTAATTATGATACCCATATGACACATTATAGCGTCTTTAGATTGAGCGCACCAGGTGATAACAAACACATCACTCAAGATGGATTCCGGATATTGATACGAAGCGAATAATAGAGAGTTTTTCCTAAAATAAAAACTTACCTATTATTTCTTCATCAATATCCGGAATCCAGGTAAGGTCTACCTGGTGCATCATGAGCTCCATTATGATTCAAAATCGGGCCTTCACCTGACACGCGCTCAATGCCAAAGTGGGGGAATGGTGGGGGTAAAACGGAGAGGGAACCGGAAATAAGCTGACGGAAGGCAGGAAAGACAGGTGCTTGACTCAAGATGGATTCCGGATATTGATGAAGAAATAATAGGTAAGTTTTTATTTTAGGAAAAACTCTCTATTAATGGATCCAAGATCCATATTTTTACCCGTTTAACATCCATAAAATTTTAGCCTGGTTAGATTTTGAGGCCCAGCTCACATACAAAAAGCAGACATCTTCTTTTTATGACAACAGCTTATTTAGATAGTACTCATTTTATTACCATTTATTTAAGAGCATATATTACAGTGTGACTTGTGTATTTGGTCAGCTTATATGTACAGTCAGCCACATAAGTAGATGAACAAATTCAAAATTTCAAATTGCCTACATACTTTTGTGTCCTTACTAATCTTGTTTTTCTCTTCATAAAAATAAAATAAACGGTATGTACTTTACTTCAAACGAAGAAAAAAATGTTTCAGTTTAACTTAACGCGTATATAGGCGATTTGAAATTTTGATTTTGTAAAGATACTTATGCTGCTGACTGTACATATGTGATGAGTAACATTTATTTCAAAGTTGTGAAATAGATCCTAAACATCGCAGTAATCTATACATAGCGAAATATGAATTACTCTTTTTCATGTTTAATGACAGTATGTAATCGTGATATTGATCGTACTGGTGACTGGTGACTGGTGACAGAGAGCCAGTGCCTGATGTTCAGCGACATGGAGTGCGTGCAGCTGCCGGCGGCGGGCGGCGCGCTGCAGGTGCTGGACGTGAGCCTGCTCGCCCACGGCAGCGTGTCGGCCTGTCAGCAGGGGCTCGCGCACGCGCACTACGTGTTCACGCGCCTCGCCGCCATGGTCAGTCACACATATCACATACTCATGCGTAACCATTAAGCATTTTGTTTTACTCTCTCGCAAACTGTCTTCATATATACTCGCATATTGTGTGCTTTGTCCAGTACAGTCAGCAGCAAAAGTATCTGAAAAAAATCAAAACTTCGAATCGCCTATATACGCGTTAATTTGAAGAAGTTAATTTGAAACATTTTTTTTTCGTTTGAAGTAAAGTAAATCTCTTTTATTTCATTTTTGTGAAGTGAAAAAAAACATTAGTTAGAACACAAAAGTATGTAGGCAAATTAAAATTTTGAAATTGTTCAGCTACTTTGCTGCTGACTGTACACATCGAACCCGTCTCTGAATTTCATATTTTGTAAGTAGGGCGCAATACCTTACATTTATTTTTGTCACTTACGTGGTACTGCAATATTCCTGACGATTTAAAGTACTCCTCCAACAAAACTGTAAGTGTGTGTGTTTCCAGTTATTTAGCCAATCCCAGTGTTTACTATTGATGTATATTTTAGATGGCGGAATACTGCAACAGCGAGCTTGGACGTCAACCGTACTTGCCGAAGGTTGAGGAGCTCTGCATAGCCAAATGTCCGCCGAGTAAGTATATTAAATTGCTATACTTCTGCTCGCGGCTCCGCCCACGTGAAAAAGTTTTTCCGTGATAAAAAGTAGCCTATAGCACTCAGGAGTAATGTAGCTTCCTATTAGTGAAAGAATTTTCAAAATCAGTCTAGTAGTTTTTGAGTTTATGCATTACAAACAAACAATCAAATGGTTCCTCTTTATAATATTAGTATAGATTTTAATTCAACTGGGTGGATTTTAAATAATAGCGGCGACAGCCTAGTTGGGAGTGGAACGGACTGCCGAGACGAATGTCAGCAGGTTCAAAACGCAAGGACACACACCTATGACTTTTCAAAAAATTTATGTGTGTATTCTTTGTGAATTATCGCTCGCTTTAACGGTGAAGGAAAACATCGTGAGGAAACCTGCATACCTGAGAAGTTCTCTGAATTTCGAAGGTATGTTAAATCTGCCAACCCGCACTAGGCCAGCGTGGTGGACTAAGGCCTAAACCCTCTCAGTAGTAGAGGAGGCCCGTGCTCACCAGTGGGCAGTATTAATACAGGGCTGGTATGGTATGGTATTCTTTGTGAATTATTTGTCTGTGCCCTTCAAATATATCCTATCACCAGACATTTTGATTTGCGCACTATCTCAACAGATCCGAACTGGTTCCGAGCGGTGTTCCTGGAACAGCTGAACGGTCCCGGGGGAGACAAGGCGCGGATCCTGTTCGTGGACACGGGGTATCTGGGCGTGGTGTCCGTCGAGCTGCTGAGGAAGATGCTGCCGGAGTTCGTGAAGGGACTGCCCGCCGTCGCGGTACATTTGGAGATCAAAGGTATGATACCAGTCCTGTACGAATTTTCCAAGTGGGCGTGGATAGCCAAATCCGAAACTATGAAAGGTACATGGAAGGTCTCTCATATGTAAGAGTCCGTCTGGGTGGGTACCACCGAAATGTCTTTTTCGAACGCCAAGCAACAGTGTGCATGCACTGTTGTGTTTCGGTTTAAAGGACATTGTAGCCAGTGTAACTACAGGACATACTGAGACTTAACATCTTATGTCTTAGGATGACGAGCGCAGTGCAATACCACACAGTACTTTGCAACTCAAGGTGATGGATGGTGTTGCTACTGTTTATGGGCGGTCGTATCGTTTACCATCAGGCGAACGGCATGCTCGTCTCGTCATTCAATGCCATAAAAAAAAAAAAAAAAATATTGTGTGTTTCAGATTTCCCGTCACTGCCGACCCCGGACATGCTGTCCAAGGCGCGGCGGCACATGAAGATTGACGAGCAAGGCCGCGGCGAGCTGCGAGTCACGAACTGCACCAAACTCGACGACGGCATGTACTCCGTCGAGGCCAAGGAGTTGGTCCAAGCCATGGCCGCCAGGAAGTAGTCGAGCTAATGGATCAACGGCCGGTCTCTAAATTACTAACATTTAACTGCAGTTTGATATTTAACCCGACGATTAACGTTGTAACTATTACTGGTGTTTCAATATCAAAAATTTGTACACTCAAAAAAAGTTTATTGAATATTTTTATGTTTTCAACTACTTATAATTATTTCTAATAGTTTACATTCGATTTTATGTAAAGCAATTTAAATGAAACTGCGTAGATTATTATATCAATGATATTAACGCTATGTTCATCTTTGGATATGTAAGCGCACCAATGACAATAATATATTCGACCCTCCGATAGATAGGATAAGGTACTCTTATCTATCTTAGTTTATTGAAACAGATAACCACCAACAGTAAGCATTTTAACTGTTAGTAAGTTATTTATACCGGCGGATAATTCCTTAGGTCGTTCTTATATCGATATTTAACTTCGATTAATTGACTTTTGATATTTATCATTGGTTAAGCGTTTGAAATCGATTTCTATAAACAATCCCATCGCTACCGACGGATTGATAGATAATCAGAATCTGAATAAGATTAATCTTTAAAGCAGAGTTTAGCCTAGCAAGTTCTCGCGGCAATATATTGCGTAAGAACTTGCAGATACGTTTACACTAGCGAGCATATTAGAATAATTCTGTACACATGCGACTCGCCGCAAGTCCTGCAATCTTCATAATTTGTAATGACTGATTACACTATAACAGTCACTTGTGGCAGATTACTTCTGCAAGTTTTCTTGCTAGTCTAAACAACGCTTATAGACGAGTCTTTTATTCTCATCGATATTGTGAAAATGGAAAATATCGATATTCGTAATTTAATGTTAGATGAATATAGGTCGATTATTGAAAGCTGGCGCGTAACACACATTCTCGAGCTGCGTGTGTGTAGTCTGAATAAACATAGGTCGCCATGGCAACGCAATGCCCGAGCATTTTTTTTTATCGATGGCTCGACATAACGGAAAATATAGGTTGATAATTTAAAACATTTTTTGATCTAAGTACTGTAAACGTGCCATCTTTATTTAACCGATCTATATTAATATTATGACTTGTAGATTTAAGTTGCAAATGACATTACTGATAAACACAATAAAAATATTGTAGTCTGTAAGCTTCATCGAGTTGTAATATAACAAACGTCAATAGTAATGGAGATGATCGTCCAATCTGTGTCTCAGTGAAAGTGAAAAATTACAATTAGTTTATAAGTTTCGTATTAAAAATATTGTAATTAGACTTAGTGTTGTAAGTGATTTAATATAATCGACGTTCGACTTCACGTATCAATAATCGATAAGATTGTTACTGCTGGATTTGTAGAGGGAGTTTCCATGTGATATCGGCGCACACTCACGACCTTATAAACAGATAAACCTATTTTAGTTATGGAAAGCTTTGTCTTCTTTCTTCAAATATGTTAAATTCGTTCGAAGGCAAAACATTCGATAATCAAAATAGGTTTATAAACTGAATAAGCAATGGCGTAGCGCGGGTTCCTGTCGCCCGGGCCGGACCCAAAGTTTTCCGGCCGAAAAAGTAATTTTAAGAAATAAAATCACGTGAGCACCCCCACACCAAAACTTTACATTTGTAAAAGGTTTTTATTTTACACGATTTGCTACCACTCTAAAAATGCGTTTGCGTTTTGGCAGACATTCAAAGGGGCAGACCAGGAAAATAAACCTCGCCGTGTTTGTAAACTATGGAACTAATTTCTTGTACTGACAAGGTTAACTTTAAAACGAAAAAGCAATAGTGGCGCCCCCAATGCAGGTTTATTTTCCTGGTGAGGCTATAATTTGCGATTTGCGTTTGGTTATTGGTCGGATGTAAGCTCAGTGAAATGTTCGGAGATGATTACATCTGCCTACACTTTCATAGTCTGAAGCTTAGTGAGACCTTTCAAGGATATTCTTTAAAGGCTTCAAGGTCTGGCAGCTTTCAATGTTTAGGTCCATTTTCACCAATTTCTTATTTAACGGGCGTTAATTAATCGGCCATTGAAATTAACGCGAATGTTAATCGCGCGTCCCATGAAAGAACGCCTAATTAAGGACGATAATCACCCGCTAGGGCATGGTACTGTCAAAGCGGTACTGGATGGTTCACTATATACGTGCACCAGGAAAGCAGCAATCAGAGAGGAGTGGCGCAGGACTGTCAAGCGAGCCACACACCCTGACGTGACGACCACGACCACTCTGCCAAGAGTGTAACGATTAAGAAGAAGGGCATGGTTGGGACACTCAAAAACCTTAACAGTCCGTTAAGACAGTTAACAGGCTGTTGAAGTAACTAACAGAGCGTTGTGAAGTTGGTCCTAACTCTTTACGGATGAAAGGCTTGTTATCGTTAAGTTAGATTTCATAGATTTTCTTCGATGCAGCCTAACAAGGCTTCGAAGTTTCCACTTTATATTTCCCTCTGATTCCCGGACAGAGTAAATTTTCCGGAGATTTAGGCCTCGTTTTCGGAGACGCGCGGCGTCGCGCGGAGCGTGTGGCGATATTTTTTTTTTTTTACTTACTAATGATTTTACAAAATTTTATTTCTTATTTTACAGTATACATTGTAGCTTCTATTTAAGGTGGGGGCAAGGTTCCGCTATTTGATACGTAGCTCACCCCCGCCCGTCGGTCGATATATCCGTTTATAGAGAGGCGGGTCATCGCACGCGTAAACACAAACATATGGCTATGTATGGTGTTTATAAAGATGCGTGGCTTGAAGAGTCGCAGGTGTCACTAGAATGGAGAACTGTCGCCGCGTGGGACGAGTCGTTGCCATCCGCGGGCTCCGCCGCAAATATCGCGCAAACGCGTGGTAAAATCGCTTCCCCGTAAACACACTCGTACAACGGCATATTAGGCAATTTTATGCCTAATTGAGAAAAGAGAACTTTTCTATGCCGTCATGATTTATCATGAAAGTAAGGTTAGTATTTTTTTATTATTTTGGATTTGACTCCTACTACTGCCTCGGTGGCGTAGTTGTATTACGGTACAACTGCAATGCTGAGGTCTTGGGGTTCCATTCCCGGGTCGGGCTAAGTGATATTGGGTTTTAAAATTTCAGTATCAGCCCGAAGTCTGGAATTTGTGCCCGTTATGGCGATAGGCTCGCCCCCTATCACATCATGGGACGGAATACGCATGGCGAAAATGGGTGCACTAGTTGCGCCTCTGCGTACCCCTTCGGGGATGGGAGACGTGAGTGTGTGTGTGATTTAACTACTATTGAAAATTACCTCTTGATATGTTTGAATTTAGTGCGTGCCGCCCCGCCCAACGACGCGCGCAACTTCCCGCGTCGCCGTAAATGAGGCCTTAGTATACATTTTCCGCCCGCAATCCCGCGAGGCGTGTAGAATTTGTAAGATTTGTCTCTGGTTGCGTTATTTTTTTGTCTATAATGCTGGGGTTACACTATAGACGCCCATCGTCGCAATAATTGAGACTAATTGCACTTTTTATAAGAGACTGTCGAACCTTTCAGGATATAGAAGTTAAGATAACTTAGACTAGGGGCGATATTAATAAATCAATCTCACGTTTGAGTAAAATCTCAAGTAGACATTTAATGTATTGAACTATTTAATAAACCAAGGTTAAGGTGTTATTTTTATCACATATTGTCACTTGAGCTGATGTTAATTTGGGTTTATTAAATAGCGACTATCTTAAGATACTGAGCTTAATTTGACAGCGTCTCAGCTGATATCGCACTTCAGAGCGAAACTGAGTTGTATCTATTAATACGTCCCTTAGGGTGGTATTAATAAATCAATCTCAAGTTTGAGTTACATGTAAAGTAGACATAATGTAGTAGACATATGTATTAATAGTCCCATACATTATCTCTACTTGAGATGTAACTCAAACTTGCGATTGATTTATTAATATCACCCTTAGACTCAGGATTATTATTATCACATGACCCTTCACCAAAACGTGAATTGTATTCTCCGAAGACATCAGGACGAAGTTTGAGCACACGCTCGCATGTCACTCGCCTTAATTGATTTATTTTCATAATCGATTCGGAAATTGCTATCGGGATTTTTGATTTTGGTCGTTGGTAACCAACTTCCGATGTTGTTTCTTTATCGAGAGGAATTTTTCAGAGGTCAAACCCAGTAGTTATTTCTTGGTTTCAAGAAGACCGTATCGATTTCCGACATGGTACATACAATTGTTTGGATAAGTCGAATAAAAGATCTCTTTATTGAAATAGTTTTTTACAAGAACTTTTAAATGGTCTGTCCGTATTAAAATAGGCAAAAAAGAAATTTTTCGTCTATTTTTTAGAATAGCTTTCAATTTCCCCATTTCCAACAAACATTTTCATTCCAAAGTATATGTATCGATTGTAATCATTCGGATCATGATATCGATACCCAAAATATATCGATAAAGATTACAAGTTCCATTTTCTTGTTTGGTCAAACAAGTTAGTATCGATTGTACTTTCCGGGATCGGATCTTTCGATATTGATACTCGAATTATATCGATTAATATTTCAATTTCTATTTACTTATTCTGGTTCTTCCAGTTTTTTCTTTCCGTGTCGCGGTCGGCGTATGGCTCTAGGCAGACTTAGAAAACGCGTCACAATTACTCGATTTCGAATCTTCGATTGCGCGTGCTAATGGAATTTCTAAACTTTCAATTTTGTCTCCATCTTTATCGATAGTTATCTACATGGAGATGATGTTCTTTCGACTTAATGTTTGTCTTTTCTTCCTACCTTATTTCAAAGAAAATATTTAATGTAAAAGACGTTTTCAATCGTAAATGAATAACTCCGATACGATGTCGTTGTAACGAAGTTGTGTCAAAGATTTGAACAAGACAGTCATAAATCGGTATCTAAACGTTAATTTGTAATTAAAAACTACATAACTGTTTTTTTTTCTGTTTCCCTTGTATAACACTGATTTGTAATTCGTTTGTACTGTAAGTAATGCATGCTGAAGTTTACTGTAAGTAGAGAAACACTGCTATCTTATGCCGTAATGTTGCAATATGTAAAACAATGTATTATGTGTATTCTCTGTTGTAAACTCCCAATCAAAAAATAAAAATAAAAAACTTAGAAGGTGGGAGAGGTTTTTATGGAGCTGTATATTTAGAACCAAAATAGTTTGGTTTAAAGATATAGTTATTTCTTGAAAATTAACGTGATACAGCTCTCATACATTGAGAAATGATTAATAATAGGATTAGTATAGTTAGTACTCCGTTAGTAACCAAGATGGTTACTTTCAAATTTAAAGTAAATTCCACAATTTCAAATATTTCGTATTTCTAGCGATCAAGGTCGCTGCATGTCCCTGGATACAGACTACATACAGCTTCAAATGGGTCTGAAACTGGAGGATTCTTATTTAGTAGTGTATCTCTTGAGACGTTTCTGGTAGTTTATAATTCCACGCCTTTTATATAGGTGTTTTTTCCGACTTAAGCCAGTTTGGCATTCTTCATTTCATTAATTCCATTTTCTGGCGGTGAAATTGTGTGTCGCGTCTGACCGGGAACCCGAGGTATCTCGGAGTTGCCCGCCGACTTTCACCGGATTATCGACTAAGACCCCACGATGGTCTTTGCTTGAAAGGGGATATGAGGTAACGTAAAGGCGCATTTAGACGATCAATTGTTGTAGGCAACAATCTTACGCAATTCTTGCATCGTATAGTTCAGACGCAGGCGATTATCTCATACACGAAACACTCGCCCGCTGTGATTGTTCGCGCGATGTCATTTTTCCTCGAGTATTTGAATGTCATTCAATAAACTCGTCATATATTACTTTTTGAACCAGGCGATTATAGCCCGTCAACACGGGCAATAAATACCTCACCATAGCCATTGGGAGCAAAATTGCGTGCAATTTTATTGCTGCGTCTAAACGAGGCTTTAGGCATTACCCCACATCGATACCAAGACCATAAAATAATTCAACTTTTCAACATCTGTATCGTAAACGACCAAATCTTATTTTGCTTTCGACATAAGTACGCCCATGAAGTACTTTATTTCGCACCTTTAGGACGAAAACGAGGCAATTCAAAAAAAAACAAAAATTGGGTTATCGTCATAAAATGACTTAAACCTGGTCCCTTTTTTATGATACATAATAAAAAAGGCACCGATATAATAGTTTTGTCCTTTTCCCGCTTGAATATGGCGGTGTTTGGAACTATTGTTGTATTGAAAATTTCGTTTTAAGTAATTTTATGACGATAACTCAATTTTCGATTTTTTAGAATTGTCGTTTTCGTCCGAAAGGTGCGATTTATTGACAACGAATCATAAAGGAATAAGTTAGTTTTTTCTTTGTGATAGTGAAGCGATTTTTTTTTATTGGCACGACAATGTTACCCTCTGCACCGGATGGTAAGCGGAGGATCCAGATATGTGCGATTACACTAGATGCAATTTTTAATAAGTACAAATGCGACTTGACGCAAGTCCTGTGTCGAAATTTTAGAAGACATCTTGCGGTAACTGTTTACGCAGCAAGAATCACTTGCGGAAAATAACTTCTGCAAGTTTTCTTGCTAATCTAAACCCCGGTTTACACTTCCCTTCGTTGTGAATTCGTTCGAAATTAGACTGAGTGAGAGCCTTAATTTCACCTGACCACGTATGAAGCAACCCGGCCTTGACAAATCCAAGTCTTCATTTTCGTTGAATGGTGAATACTAAAAGAACATTTACTTACGAAGAAGTATAGTTCAGTTGTTACATCAATGAACAATTTTTCCTATAAATTTCTTCAGTTTTCAGCTCTTTAGTGTAAAATGTGGTGACCATTGTACATTAGTTCGAAAGATTTCCATTTTGTAATTTTTTTCACCATTTATATGACGCATATTATGCTTCGTTTTCATTGTAAGTTTATAAGATTTTTTTTATACCTTAACATGCTTACCTATGGTGTTGAAAAAAGCTTGTTCGTGAATTAGTTTTAAGCCTACATTATCTTTTTGTGATATACTATTAGCATAATCAGCTTACCTAGATGTTATAAAGGCAATATAAACTGCTTTCTTTTTGTTAAAATTTTGAAATCCTTTAAATCAGTTTTTATGTACACGAAATGTGTTTATCAATTAGAACATGAAGAGTAGTTATTAAGCATTTTTTTTTTTCAAAATGAGCTGCTTACAAGGTTAAAGAAATATCTGTAAATAGAAAGCCTTTAACTATCAGCAGATTTCAAAAATAGATTCCGATTCCGTTTTTTCATTCATCGCGAAAATTGACGAATCAATGGGCTTAAAATGTGCCGAAAAAACAAATTCCGTTTCTTTTTATAGGGATTGGTTGCGAGACTAACACGTGACTGACGTGTTGGTCTCTCGATCAATCTCAAACATCAAAATTAAACGACATCGGCTTAAGAGTTACGTTTTTTTGCCACATTCTAAGCCGACAGAGAAGTTTTTTTAGTCAGTTTTTTTTTTTTTTTTTAAATAACTTGTTTTGATTAGTTTCTTTTCGGGATCGGGATTCTTGGATCCCAAGATTAGGATTTGGATCGGTTATTGAAAACTGTCTTTACAGATAAGTTATTTCGCTGGATTATTCTTAGGATCGATCTGAAGTTGGCCAATAGCTGCCTTCGAATTGTAATCGGCCGTTTTTATATACAGACGTTTCGTTTTCGATTAAGATGACGTTTGGTCAACGTGCGCATTGACGTAGCTACTAATGATATTCCAAAAGGGAGTTGGCTTAAGTTTTTCGACACGGCGACAACTTTTTATTTCTAAGAATTTATATTTATTGTTTTGTATCTGCTATTATTACTTGACATTGGTGAAATCACCGATAGATAATCGGTGGAAGCCATAATTTAAAAGAAGAAGAATGACAAATACTTATAGTTCAGACAAACTAAACTGGCCGGTATGACAATTCATTTTTTTTTCCCGACGCGATAACTCTGTGAGAACGTCTACCCAAAAAATTCAAAACCGTGTCATGTCATACCGGCCAGATTAGTTTGTCCCTACTATAGCAGTCTTTTATTGTTCATACTGGTTCAAATACGCCAACTTTTTCACATGCGTAATGTCAAGAATGTGCGTGCGGAATAATTTTTCATTTAATTTGTTAGGGTATGGCGTGTCTATACTTTTTGAAAATCATTGGTAGCTACGGGTTTTCTCTAGGGGGGCTGCTGGCGGGAGCGAAAGAAAAAAGGTAGCCGAATAGGGTAATTTCCTATATTTGATTTCGTACATTATTTTATATATAACAGAAGTTACGAAAAATAAAATCTTCTGTGAAATCAGCATCAAAATTGGTTGAAAAACAAAGCAGTTATTCATATTTGAAATAATGGGGGCGTAGTGGGGATATAGTGCTGTCTTTTTCTCCCGCACGCGCCTATATGGCTGGCGACACTGAGTGACGTCACATTCTGCCGTTTCCGTTATCTGACAGATGCCCCTTCCACCAAACTTCAAATCTTTATAACTCATTTATTATTGCTTGCTTTTTGAAAATTATTTTTCCGCTAGATTTAAGATGACTTAATTTTTTAAAAATGTATTTAAAAAAAGTAGTCGACTACATTATTCACTGCCTGCACGAAAGGCTTGCACCACGGGAGGCGCCTTAAGCGCAATAATTCTAGGGTCGGTATCGCCCACCCTTGCCACCTTTAGCTAAGCACAAGGCTTTTTCTAGAGTGGGCAAAGACGTTTCCGTGCCAGCTACGCCCATTGATCATTTAATAACTTAAGTTAGTTTATAAGACGTGCTTTAGTCTATAAGCAAAGGTGTGAAGTGAAAATGTTCCAATAAAAATATTGAACGCAATCATTGTTTTTGTTCTTGGTTATCACTATTAGAACTATAGAGTGCAATGTAATGCAATCAGCCCTGTGTTATATTCTGCCCACTGCTGAGCACGGGCCTCCTCTACTACTGAGAGGGTTAAGGCCTTAGTCCACCACGCTGGCCTAGTGCGGGTTGGCAGACTTCACATACCCATTAACTACGGAGTGTCATAATATTTTTCACAATTCTTTTTTGCCTCAGTGGCGTAGTTGTATTGCGGTTCGACTGCAGTGCTGAGGTCTTGGGTTCGATCCCCGAGTCGGGCAGTGATATTGGGTTTTTATACTCGGTATTAGCGTGGTGGATGGATATATATATATATATATTTTATAGCATTTAATGACGAGACAAGCATGTCGTTCGCCTGATGGTAAGCGATACGACCACCTATAAACAGTAGCAACACCATCTAGCACCTTGAGTTACAAAGTACTGTGCGGCATTCCACTGCGCTCGTCATCCTGAGACATAAGATGTTAAGTCTCATTATGTTTACACTGGCTACAATGTCCTTCAAACCGAAACACAACAGTGCAAGCACTGCTTGGCGGTAGAAATAGACATTGCGGTTGTACCCACCCAGACGGACTCTTACATATGAGAGACCTACCACCAGTAAATGCCCGATAAATGGCAATACGCTCTCCCTCTATTACATGGGACCTAACATAGCTGGCGAAATGTGGGTGTGATAAGGCAGAAGTTTACTTCTGCCTACCCCTGAAAAGGGAAAAAGGCGTGACGCTATGTATGTATGTATTGTCAGCAGCATAAGTAGATGAACAAATTCAAAACTTCAAATTGCCTACATACTTTTGTGTTCTTACTAATCTTTTTTTTCTCTTCGCAAAAAAAAATAAGAGGTATAATATACTTCGGTGGTATATATTAATACGTAGGGTGTGTACAGACTGTTGGCCGGGCGCCGAGTCGCGACCGGCGCGGCCGCGCGCGCGACGCAAGCGGCGCGGGTTACGGGAGGCCGCCGAGCGAGGGTTCGCGGGGAGTCGGGACCGTTCGCGAGCGCGCGACGGCGCACTGCAAGTATATCCGGCTCGTCTCCGTGCCGAATATCCTCGAGCGCGCTACAGAGGTATTTACTTTACTTCAAACGAAGAAAAAAATATTTCAGTTTAAACGCGTTTATAGGCGACTTGAAATTTTGATTTTGTTCAGATATTTATGCTGACTGTACATGTATTAATTAAGAAATCGGTCAAGGCATTTTTTCCATGGGCACGGCCGCGGCATTCGATTCGACTACTACACCTTGGAATTTGTGCCGGATATGTCGATAGGCTCGCCCCCTATCACATGAGACGGAATACGCACGAAGAGTTTTGGCGGGAACTTGGAAGTGTCATGAGGTGCTCTTGTTTTAATTCAGTATTTTGGTGATACTTAGTGTTATGTTGCATAATTAAGCATATTATCCAATATAGTTCTATTACAGAGCACAAACGAAGTGAATTGAAATAATTGTTCTAATCAAGTGTTTTTTTTGTTGCCGCCAAAACTCCTCGATAAAGTCTTGGTAAGGTAGCCACTGCTTTACTTCGACATACTACAGATAATAAAAAAAAACAATCCAAACTTGACATTGGCAAAATGTGAACGAAGAGAAGTAGGTGCACTAGTTGCGCCTCTGCCTACCCTTTCGGGGATAAAAGGCGTTAGTGTGTGTCTGTGTGTTATTTCAGTACCTGGTATATTTATGGGCATTTTATCCCCAGTTTGACAAATTAATAAATATTTTATGAGCTCTTTTTTAACCAACTTCAAAAAAAAGGTTCTGTATTCGACCCATATGTGGATGTATGTATGTCCGTAATTTTCTCACAAACTGCTGATCCGATTATGATAGGGTTTTTTATTGATATGAGACTAAGGCGTAGAGTATAGGAAAAAACCATAAAATCATCTCTGCCTCACTTTAATACGACCAGTAAATTTCTCATCGGACAACTTTTCGTACATCAACTCGGGGCTCAAAGGCCTGTCTTCAAACGCCCTTTTAAACGACTTTATAATCGCCTGCTTATCCAAAAACTGTTGATCCTTGTGATTCTTTGAAATAGCCGTCAAAGTAGTGTCGACCCAGGCTTCGTAATACGGTTTTGTGTGATGGTTGATCGAAGCTGGCGCCCATTTCGCAACCTCAGTCGGAGGCGATCGTACCCGACGCGTACACGACATATCGGGTGATGTGACATGCCTTCTCATTCTACGACATTTACCGGCTTTTTTCATTACCGGTTTTTCTTTAACACTAACCCTACTAACAGTGGTTTTCACTTTAGGCTTAAATGTCTCGATAGGCTTTGATTTCTTGCTAATGTCTGTCGGAATGTTGATTTTTAAAGGAGTCACTGGCTTCTTTTTCTGGTCGACGAAGGTGACGGCTTTGAAGATTCTCATAATGTCGTTCTTTGACATGATAGTTTTGATAACTGGTTTTCGTCTTACAATTTCGTGTTCCGGTTTTTCATATTTGCCGGAATTTTTCGAGTTCGAATGGCTTTCTTTAACTTTCGGAGTTTCGGTTTCGATGTTTAGCGGCTTTTTGGTCTTCTCATCTGTAACAATAATATTATGATCTACTGTTGAATATATTCCCTAATTTCAATTTCTATTACCTATTTTCTAATTATTATGAGGGACGTCACATAAAAATAAGATAGAATAACATATTTCTATTTTATCCTACTTAATATTATAAACGCGAAAGTTTGTAAGTATGGATGTCTGGATGTATGGATGTTTGTTACTCTTTCACGTAATAACTACTGAACGGATTTCGATGAAATTTGGCACACGGGTAGATTATGTTCTGGATTAACCCATAGGCTATTTTTATCCCGGGAAAATATAAAGCGAGACTTTTATCCCGGGAAAACTCATTCACGCGGGCGGAGCCGCGGGCAAAAGCTCGTTTCCCATAAATTTCATATGTTCTAACCTTGGAAATGGTCTTATTATAAGTGAAAATAAAAAAATAAACCATTTAATGCCACTTTTGACCCCAAAATCCTTTTAAGATTCTAAATCGCAGCCCGAGTATTACACACGCTGGCGCTTTCCGGTTATCTAGGCAATCGACACCGTGCGATTCACAATCTTTCTTTAGAAAGAAGAAATTAGGTAACTTACCGTTCTTAAAATCAGCCTGTTTGGTAGAATTAATTTCATTTTTAGGCAACTCAGAATTCACATGATTTAAACTTCTCAACCTTAGAGTATATTTTTCTCTGATGACTTTCTTATCTTTGACATCCAAAGTTTTTGCTTCTCTCTTCTCAACTTTTCTCAAAGAAGCCTCTTTACCAACAATATCGTGTCTTTCTTCTTTCTTTTTATCGTTTTTTGGTATCGATTTTTGGATGGAGTCGCCGCGGTCCGGCGGGAAAGACTTATCGTAATTTAACTTCCCAATTAGCTTTTTAGTATCACCGTTGTCTTTTATAACTTTCCCTATTTTCCTTTCCTCGTACCTTTTGTTTTGTTTATCCATTAAACGGTTATTAAACTGAAATTTTTGTGCTGTGTCCAGAAATATTTTTGAGAAATTGTAAATCGTAATTTGCCATCTGTCTGTTTGTTTTTTTGGGTACGCCAAAAAGTTTGATTACGTAATTATTTAAAAAATATTGAATTCAATGATACATAAAGCGCCTTATTCACGTTCCATCTTGACGTACAGCATGCTGTACGTCACGGCGCTGGACGAAGCATACGCACTATCGTGCGCGCATCCAGCGTGCTAGACAGTGCTGCCAGGTATACCTGGATTTTTATCTTAGATATTTATCTTTACTCTCTGGTCAATTGTATTTATACAGACTTTTAACACATAGATAGATAGATAGATAACTCTTTATTGAACACCACACAATTAAGAGAAAAAACAAACAAACTTACTTAATAACTATAGATAGTGTAACAATAGGCGGTCTTATCGCTAAAAGCACATAAATAAAATTATATAAATCCTCCTAGCCAATTTCGGCCACGGCGGCCAATCTCAACGGAGATCAGGTACGCAGGAGATAGGTATTATAGTGCACAAGTGTGTGCGCAATACACAGGTGCACTCGCTACTCCTTCGCTCTCATAGTCCGGTGAGACGGCAATCCGACATGACCGGAGAGAGATAATTTGCAGAACCAACGGCTTTACGTGCTTTCCGAGGCACGGGGGTATCACACCGCCAACTTCCTGACTCCGAGTTGCGACTGAGTAATTTTAAAGATGGAAAAACCCAGTCACAAAATGGTTTTTGGCTCGATCCGGGATTCGAACCCAGGACAGCAGCGCGCAAATCGTACTCGTAACGCGTACGCAATACAACTACGCCACCGAGGCAGTTTCGGTGACGTAGCTTTAACACATGATACAGATATTAAATGAATGTAGATTATCATACACATATTTACAATTCGTGAATTATTTATACAGATATAGGTAGATGCATTTTTCGGTTACGGGCTAAAATATTATTTATTGTCAATCGGCAGTCGGCACGATGCTCGGAGTGGCGGGGTCACCATGCTGTACGTCAAGATGGACCGTGAATAAGGCCCATTAGAACTCTCCGATTTGAACCAAATATCTTGTTCCAAAAATATTTAAAAAATTAGTAAAACCTCTTTTCATAATTTTTAAATCATTTTAGTACTTACATAAAAAAAAATTAAATAGCTAATCTGTCATCATTATCACTTCAAAATTATCAAAACATAAAATGATTTTATAAAAATACATTAAATAAACATACGCCTTGTCTTCTTTAAAACTTTAAATCGTGAATTTACATAGCTAATATTCCAAAATGAATAAACCGGTATCAAATGTTATAAAATCGAAGTCTTCGAATAGTGCCGTCTACTCGAAAAACGATAAAAATAACAAAAAGAGCCGAAGTAACGCTGAATTCCAACCGAATGTTTTGAAGAAGCGAGGCATGTATGTCGAAAAGAAAACTACAAAAACTTCTATTAATGATGCAGGTAAATAAACTATCAGTGGGCTTAGAATGTGGCAAAAAACACGTCACGACTCCGTTTCGCTTTATTGGAATTAGTTGAGAGACTAACGTGACTGAAGTATTGGTCTCTCGATCAATCACAAACATCTCAATTAAACGACATCGTTTTACGAGCTGCGTCTTTTTGCCACATTCTAAGCCCACAGATGTTTTCTATACCAATATTATAAAGAGGAACGATTTGTTTCTTTGTAATGGATAAACTCAAAAACTACTGGAACGATTTAAAAATTCTTTCACAAATATAGAGCTATATAATCAGCAACATAGGCTATTTTTTATTCCGGGAAAATATATAGCAGTACTTTTATCCTGGAAAACTTTTGGCGCGGGCGGAATTTTAGATACACAAATTTACAAATATTTATCATTTTATAAGGCAGGCCGTCAAACGTGCAATTGAAGCACCTTGTAATTTATTTATTTATAGGATCATCAACGTAATGTACATTGGCACAATCGAAAACATTAAAATACATATTAATAAGGCTAAATGTCATTACAAATTATATCTATAATTATAGATGATCACAGCATGCAAAGTTATGAACAACTCAATAAGTAACTTCTATAATTTTAAAATGCATATTAAAAAATTAACACAAAAAAAATCTAGTATAATATAGTTGTATAAAATTACATTAATGACAATGCAATTAGTTAAAAAGTTGTAAATTGATATTGAAAGTTTGATAAAATAAATAATATCCATTACCGACAAGCTTGAATTACAAATTTAAGATATATGCTTTCCACTTTATGCTATTGCTTAATCTTTAAGTTTCCAATCAGCTAGGTACAATGTTCTTCAACTTCCGTTATCTCAGAGTGACGACCGCAGTACGTATGGACATCGCTGCCGTTTTTTGTCTTACGCCATCAGTAACACCTCATTTGGTCATTATTTAAAAAGGAGAGTAAAAAGAGTTATTCTCTGTTAGTATATAAAGTGTAAGTATAAAATAAATAAATAAAAATGTATGAATGTCTATTTCAGTTAGTCCACCAAAGCAGAAAGCGCCTCCCAGACCACGACCAGGCAGTAAAAGATTCCTCACCTCAGTCCTCACCATTCTCTCAAAATCTACCACTGGCACCCAACATCCTGAACTAAATGATCCGAAATCCACACGCAAAAACAATCCCGAAGCGACCGTTGAAAAGCGCGCCAAAAGAAAATTCAAATCTAGAATACTGAACAATAGACAAGACGACAAACTTATTGTCCTTCAATCGACCAAAGACATGGTTAATACGCCATCTGTATATTCGGAAAGGAGTCAAGATACCATGTCACGGATTGTGAAAAGCGAAATACAGAAGATAGATAAAGCAGTAGAAGTAGTTGTAAAGAAAAGGAAAGATAAAAAAGTAACGATAGATGACCCAGTAACGCTAGTACAAGATAAGAAAGATCCAGGCCTTTACAATTTCTTTGTAGATTTACTGCAGACTACATTTAGTGCTTGTAATATGAATCCAAATTCAGAATTGAAGAAACCTAGCAATTCCAAAATAGATTTGGCGATCAACGAATCCGTGGCTAAGAAACTTAATGTAATAAAAGAGAAAGAGCTTTTTAAAGTTACCGAGAAAGTGTCGGACTTTTTCTGCCTTGGAAACGAAAATTGGAGTGATGTTGCAATGAGGGACACGCCACCTCCAATAAAGTTTTCTAAAATAGATTTGTTACCCAAACCAAGATTTAAGCCGAAGAGACCGGAATCTTTGAGCACTAAAGTGATGTTACCCAAAGATTATAGCGGACTATTTCCGACCAAGAAATCGTATACAGCAAAAAACAAGAAAAAAATCGTATTAAACCTTTTAAAAAAACAATTGCAGATGGAAACTGAATCGTTCGTAGAACCACAGAATATATACCAAGCTTTGCGAAATATAGCAAGGAATAAACGGAAACATCAAAAATCGATTCAATTTACAAAAGTCGATAATAGTGATGAATGCATTTTTAAACAGAAGAAAATTATTTCAGCCTGTAAGTCTAAAAAACGAAACGACAAGGAATCGAAATATATGAAAATCGATTCTAATTTCAAGAGACCTAAAGATTTTACAAGCGAGGAATCGTTACATTCTATAGAAGTCTTTGATTATGACTACGAAATGGATCAAAGGAGGCGTAAAGAAAAAAAGATATTTTACGCCCGTCCATCCTTTATTTCCATTGATCAGAATCGATTAAATGAGGATTTAATACAAATGCCAGAAGATTACGGATTGTATGGCATGTAAAAAAATGTTTGAAAGTAGTTCCAATCTAAGTGAGTCCGTCGTTGACCTTGAAGAATAATACATACGAAATTTTGAACATAGATTTTTTGTTTCGATTTGAACATGTTGAGATGTATTTTTAAAGATCTGTTCAAAAAATAAAACTCCAGTGAACATCAATCGGTTTTATTCAGAATGATTGCAATATTATAAGCGTAAATTAAAAAAGCATTCGTTAATATGTCACACTTGTAATTTTTATTTCACAACACTTGCAAGGGCTTATTTTAAATCGTCATAATATAATTAATTTAAAACTACTACAGTGGACCAAACATCCATCCTAGGAAAACATCGTGAGGAAACCTGCATACCTGAGAACATGAACACCCATGAACATTAATTTGTACATAAACATTATAAAATACAAAAGCCAAGACCTAAACATCCTTCGAAATTATCCAAAAACGCGATTCTTTACGGAAAGTAATTCCATATTTGCAAAAAAATACAAAATGTTAAAAAAGATGTTTCGATAAGTTACTTTCCAAAAGAACCGCGTTTTTTTACTCAGACTTAGGTACAATGGAATCTATATATATATAAAGCATCTTCGTTAGAATTTTAAGATCGTTTTTGGACATGTCCTTTCAAATCGATCATACGTGTTAAGTTTAATGAAATCATTTTTTTCTTTGAGTGAAAATAAAATGAATTTGTTATTTTATTTTTGTGAAGAGAAAACAATAATTGGTAAGGAAGCAAAAATGTATAGGCGAATTGAAGTTTTGAATTTTTCATCCACTTATGTGGCTGAGTGTACATTTATATTATTGTTGAAAGATTAACGCTGTTTTTTGTGACATATCTTGCCTTTTTCAGTGCAGTAGGGTAAAATTGGGTAATATTTTATGAAACAATATGTGTAAAGTTTTTCAAAAACCCAGCGATATTTTGCCCACTATACTAAGGTATGATATGGTACCGGGTTGTAATTACAATGGCTCGTTAATTATATTTATAGGAATATTGTGTAAATCTACGGTTTCACTAATAAATTTGGTATAATTCAATGACGTTTCAAAACCATAGATGTGTCATATCTACCCTAAGGGTCAATTCATACGAACACAGAGTCGAAGCGCATCGAAGTGAAAATCTGAAATTTAAAATAGCAAATTCACCCTTTTTTTTTTTTTTTTTTTTTTTTTTGTTTTGGCCCTACCGGCCAGTAGCCTGACGCGAGTCGGCTTTTCTGGCCACACCGGACTTTCGGGTGAACGCTTTAGGCGCTCGCAACCCTTGATTTAAGTAACCATGCTGAGGGCACCCACTAACGGGTTACGCACCTCGGCTCAGGACGGTCACTGGGAGAGGATGAGACATCAACGATTAGTGGGGAAGGTTGGTGTTTAACCTAATCCTATCCATTTATTTCGTCGGCACGCGGGCCGGAACTGTTAGGAGGGTCGGGAGGGCGACTGGGAACGCGGCGAGGTCCTCGCAAATTCACCCTTATATCCACAACTGAATGCACATATTTCCTCTGAAATAAAAAGACGTGCGCATTCGTGCGTACCATATCGCCTACTACGCAAACTAACGCGTCGTCAGTCGGAATAGTCGGAACTTTTAAATGTTCAAAAGCTACCATTCCAAAAGTTTTAATTTAGAATCAAATCGAATTTTTGTCAGTTTAAAATTTGTTATTCCTAAAATATTGTTCCGTTACATTGTCGTGTAAATACGTGTTCTTTATATTACAATCTGCCATACCTTTATTGTTATTCCTGTACTGTTTCCAAAGTTCTATTAATTATTTATTATACTTCACCTGGCCGCACATTTGTAAAGATTTGTTGTGCTATATAATAGTAGGGTACAGCTGAAAATCAGTGCTGTTTAACAGCGTGTACTGAGCTGGCAACCCTTCTACCACACATATCGCAACAAATACTTAATATGGTTTTAGTTTTTTTTTTTATTTACTTTTTTTTTTGTTTTTGTTATGTGTGTGTAGAAAAATAAATGGTTTAAATGGTTTAAATAGGCAACTGACCTGTGTCGGAGTTGATCACTCGAATACGCGCGCAATCGTGCGACTTGTCTAGAATTTGACGCTTAGATCCGCTTCGAGTTTCGATTGTGCGCCGATATAAAATGACTTTCCGAATAATTCGATACATGACTGAATTAGGGCTCATACACATAAACACGATGCGATATTTACCAGTGCTAGATACGCCCTTTTGCACTATCTCCGATGATATCTTTATCTTTAAAACATCATTGGTACAATGTGTATATCTCAAAGTTACTAGGTAGTAAGTAGTTGGCACTTTCGTATTTTAAAACGTTACTGAACATAGGTTTTAACGTCTCCAAATTATACCATATTCATTAGTTTAAATACACGATTATTAATAACTATTTTAGGAATCCGTAGTCAAAAATATCAAAATCTTAAAATACTAAACGGAATATGATTTTGTAAATCATCAAAATTTTAATCACATAACTAAATAGAAATTGATCCAGAGATGGCAGTATAAGAAGTTGTTAAAAACATCACAAAATTCATGGAAAGCCCCTTACACACTTTAGACGCTGGATGTACACCGCTTCCCACATTATTCTGCCGTCATAAGGAAAAAGTGGACGATAGCCTAGTTGGAAATGGAACGGTCTGCGGAGACAATGTCCGGAGGTTTTTTTTTTTTTTGGGTAGGCGATCCTGCAGTCAACACCGGGGGAAACCTGCTAATGGGATACTGGAGTCCCCCGGCTTGACGACTGCAGGGGCCTGGGAAGGAAGTGGAGAGGAGTATGGATGGGAAGGTGGGGGAAGGGAGGAAGGTTCGCAGGATGGGCGGAAAGAGAAGGTGCCAGGAAATGTTCGCGGGCCCTTTTAGGCCTCAATGTGTTTTACAACCAAGAGGTATACATACTGAACTGTGTGCCTCGGCCCGCGACTAATGTCCCCCCGCGCATGGGCGTGCATTGGGTGTGAAGACCCAGAGCACAAGAATTGCCTCGGGGGGCAATGTCCGGAGGTTCAACACCCAAGGCACACACCTCTGACTTTTCGAAGTTACATGTGTACTGTTTATCAATTATCGTTTGCTTTAACGGTGAAGGAAAACATCGTGAGGAAATCCTACATTCCTGAGAATTCTCCATAAGAATTTCGAAGGTATGTGAAGTCTGCCAACCCGCACTAGGCCAGCGTGGTGGCCTAACCCCTCTCAGTAGTAGAGGAGGTCCGTGCTTAGTAGTGGGCAGTATATAATACAAGGCTGATTGCAATGACAAAAAACGTATCTAACATGTTTTTTTAATTGAGATACATATTCCTAATCAGTAAAAAAGATAAATCTAACAAAAAAAAAACCCTATAAAATTGTATGTAGAAACGTCCTTTTTCCTTATGACGGGCGAATTGTAGGTATCTTTAGGGGAGGCCTGTGGTCAGCAATGGATATCCCGTGGCTTATAATATTAGGAAAAAATGGCAAAATATCTTAAAATAATTCAGTCGTATCGTGGTCCCTGGATCAATGCTAACTTAAAAAATATTTGAGACCAAACGATAAATTTAATTTTCGTTAACATAATCGCTTTTCAAGCGGTTTATATAGAAATCATAATAAAATTAACATTTGACTGCGGCGCGGCGACATAGATTCAATTCTATTTAATACTTAGAAGCGTCGATTTATCTCTGTACCTAATTGACATAGGTTCATAATAAATGCCTAGTGGGCGCATTGTATATGTCGGGGAGGTGCCAGGGTTTTCGTGTTCGGAATCCATCGTAATGAAAATACAAACTGAATATTGCTTAGTTTTCTTCCCAGTTGACTTTTGGGACAGCAGTCAATCGAATCTTGAACTGACTGGATTCTTTTTTAATCCAATAGACATTCAAAGTGAATATAAATGTTATAATAACTGCAACCTCCTTTGAAATTACTGTACAATAAATCTTGGGTTATAGCTGAATATGCAAAATTGATATTATAATGAATTTTTCATAACTTCAGATGATAATATTTTACATAAAGAACATTTAAGTAAGCAAACTCCGTTGTTTTACATAACTTGCTAACAGATGGAGCTATTAACAAGTTGTGAATATTTTACTTATAGATTAAAATAACGACAAAGAAATCAATTAGAATTATTAACAATTCTAATTGATTTTATTTTAGACGTTTAATCATTAAATAATGAATTAAATAAATATCCAACGTTTTCCAAACACTCAAATAGTCAATACAGTTTCTAACTTATACTGAAATTTGATAAATAACAGCAATAACTATTTAAATATCAAATTTAAATATTCTAGACATTTTCATAATAATATAATCACTAAATATTAATTTGCGCCCACATATACTTTCCTAAGTCTTATTTCGAATAATATTTAATATGTAACAAAAAAAAATTGCTTTTGTGAAATTAGCATCAAAATTGGTTGAAACATTAGGCAGGTATTCATATTTAAAAATTGTGAGCAAAAGTGGGGCTAAAGTGGGGTTGTCTCGCTATCTCTTTCTTAGACATACAGCGTTATAGCCGATGGCATTTGGTGACGTCACAACTCAATATTCACTATTTCCGTTATTTGATAACTACCCCTTCTACCAAATTTCTTAGCTTTAAAACTTATTTATTATTAAGCGGATTATGACATACCTACATTTTTTATTAATGTTTTTAAAAAAAAGTCAGGTATCCAATGAATGCGACTAGATCCTGTTCGACTCGGCGGACCTAGTCGACGCTGGGCATTATAATGATTTGTTATCTCTTGACCTGTTACACAGGTAGAGTCGTATGCGACCGAAAAGCGCGCGCCGCAGTCAATAAAAATAGTCATAATTTTTCTAATACTTTAAACTAAAACAAACATTTGAACTTTGAATTAAAAATAAACAATAAAGTTATCCGGGCAACAATTGAGGCGCAATACGCGACGCACAGCTTGTTTAAAATGCTGGGCAGCTTGACGCGCGTCATTAAGTCATCTTACGGCTGATTTCAAACGATCCTTATCTTTGGATCGCCAGCAAAAACGAACCAATCACAATCAAGTTTGTTTTACATGTTTACAGATGTTATTTGGATTGGTTTATTTTCCGGATCGATCCAAAGGTAGCGATTGAGATCGTTTCTTAATTTCAGGGTTGATATAATATGCTGTAATTTTGATTACAATTAAATTACATAGATTTTGCAACGTAAACACCTATTTTAATATATCTTTTCGTAAAAAATGATAAATTGGTAATATTTTTGCATCAAATAAGTAAAATAAATTATTGATTCGATTAATTACACAGAAATAATTATTGGTCAAATAATATATGCAACAAAAATTAATAATCGAGAAAATCTACGAAATTATATTGAACACGGGCCATACGCGATATACCAACGAGTAAACTAACGAACTATCTCGATAGCAATCTTGAGATCGATCTTGAAAGTGGTCCAATCAAAATAAGTTGCTATTAAATAACGAAAACCCCATCCCAATCAGTAGTTTTTGAGAAAATCGCGGACATACAAACTTACATACAACGGATCGAAATAACAAGCTCCTATTTTGATGTCAGTTAATAAAACTTTATTCTAATTGGTCCATTTTCAATCTCTAGATATGAATCAATATTAAGAATATGGATATGCCACGTATAAAAAAAATTAAAACTGCGTCATATATCTTTTTCAACCACATTTCAACAAATAATTTTATACCCCACAGTCGACGCTGCCGGCATGATTGGATATACACAGATTGTGCGTCAATTGCTTTTGAATTGGTCTACGCGACGAATTTAATCTCCGCACTAATGTGCTATTTAATAAAAAAAACTATTTTAAATTACTATGAAGATCTCAACTGTGATGTCAACCAGGCCGTACACGATGCGACGGTCCCACAGACTATTACGACTTCGTGTATTATTATTTCGCTTAGCTGATTCCAATGCTGTAGCAATACACGATCAAATTCGTATTGGAGAGTCAAGTCTGTGTCCGATGCATTTTTTATATACTGTCATTCCTGTGTCGCAGGATATGTAGCTCTGTCTATTACACAGCTAGTTTTGCGCTGCGCCGTCACCTGTCCGTCACACAGTACACCCGGCGAGTTGAGACCTGAAATATAGACAATTGTTGAGAACTAGCTTTCTTATTCCTATGAACTTTTAAATATTGTTGAAATATGGGTTGTTACACCTCTGCCTGCCATTGAAAAGGGAAAAAGGTGTGAAGCTATTTCCATCTATACATGAGTTTTGCTGGAATAAAAGTCCCACTACATTTGTCTAGGACAAAATCGATTTAATTTTCCTAACTGGCTCTATCCTTTGGGACAAATTTGCTAATACCTAAAAACATAAATGGAATGAAGAATATTATCTTCCTTGGTGTTACTTGCTGCTTCGTCGGCCTGTAAAAGTTTTTCTGGTGTCAAAATTCTTACCATACCATACCATACCATATCAGCCCTGTACTATATACTGCCCACTGCTGAGCACGGGCCTCCTCTACTAGTGAGAAGGGTGGGGGGTGCAAAATTCTTGCTATGTACTTTTCGGTAATAAAAAGTTGCCCGTGACTTTTTTATGGTTCATATGGTTCATTTTATAGCACCAAATTTCATCAGTCAGTGGTTTAGCCATGGAAGCTCTGACAGACAGTTACTCCAGTATTTATAATAACTAGTGGTTGTCTAGTGGTTGACATACAACTGGCGAATTTTATACATTTGTATATATGTTTTCCTGCACTCTTCTCAATATGAACTTTAATTCTACATCTCCTATCAATCCCCTCCCCCTATCACATCATGGGATGGAGTACGCACGGCGAAAAGTGGGTGCATTAGTTGCGCCTCTGCCTGCCTCTTCGGGGATAAAAGGCGTGAGTGTGTACGTAGGCCAAATCTCACACTCCTCCAAGCACGCAATGTGCTTACAAAGGTGCACTTTGCATATGAATTTTAGATAACCGGGTGTTGCTCACGGCCTCACCCGCTTGAAAAGTCTTTCTCGCTACAAGTCTCTAAAAATATGACACCAACCAGATTTAAAATATCCATTATTGCCTATGGGAGCAAATTACTGTGATAAAAAGTAGCCTATTTGTTAATCCAGGACATGACGTACCGGTGTGCCAATTTTATCCAAATCCGTTTAGTTGTTTCTGCATTTACTTCTAACAAACATACAATAATTTTCACAAACTTTCACATTTGTAAGATATAGTTTACAAACCTTACAGCAACGCGCAGTCCTTTATTCACTGACAGCCGACCGTACTCGGCTCAACCTCCTCCACAACCACCGTAGAGTTCAGCTTCCTCTTATCCTCAATCGACAACACTGCTTGAACTTGAGGAGTTTCAAAATCATGCGTGAAATTCAACACTGCAATCTTCTTCGGCATAGCAATGAGTACCGTATGACCCTTCTCCCCTTCCATCACGTCTATCATTAATATCGGACACATAGATAGTACAGGACAGTCGTATCTCTCCATGAAATTGTATTGTTTTACCGGTTCCGTGTTGAATATGTCAAATTCACCATCAGGGTAGGGAGCGTAGTAAATACGTAAGACTCCCCAGTTGGAGCCAACGAAGTAGACGTCTCCGTATGCTCGGATAGTGACTATGTCCCGTAATGGTCCATCGGGGACGTTATGGCTTAAGATATACATCCATTGGAAGTAGATGCGCCAATCCAACTGGTCGAGAAAGTTGTATTTACGCAGTTGGTGTAAAAGATTAGTGTTCGGTCCAAGACAGCACTCAAATACCATTTCTCTTGCTGTTAATGTGTAAATATTCCTTTGAAATGTTAGTATGTGGAGATTATCGTCCGTACTACCTAAACACATGATGCAATCGTCCGATTTTTTTAAGAACTTGCCCTCTAGTTCCCAATCTTGGAGGTTACATATGAAAATTTCATCATTCAAGTTTACGTAGTACACATGGTGGTTTATAAGTATATAGGTTTTGACGTTGTTGAATGTTATGCTGTTTGGAGTCTTTGTTGGTATTAACTTACGGATAACAAATAGATGTAGATGGAAATTCATTAATATCAGATATTCAGTCGTTTCTGTGTACCGTGAGAAGTCGCCGTGTATGACACCGCGTCGGGACCTCGCTAGGGTCGCTATATCATAGTAATCTATCGAGCCTTTAGTATGGACACCTATGGAGCCTTCCGGGAGAATTTCGAAGCCTCGTATCTCTTGACTGATCATGGATGCTGATGCAAACTCATCTCTAGACTCCACAGCTTTTTGTAACATGCGCCACGCACACAAATTCCTATACAATTCGAACCAAAGGATTTCAGTACGCGTCCTATAGCGGGCATGACTACATATTTCTTTGAAGTCGCATACGCTGTACCTACGCCATAAATAATCGCTTTGCACCGTCCCGTCGATGACTGTCCTCCATCGCGAACACACCTCCCGGCATTTTATGAGTTGTCGTCCTGATAGATAAGTGAAAATATATAACAAAAGTTCTGTGGGGAACATCGACAGATGTGGAGCATTTTCTTCGTCTTCGTACATGATTTGATTGCGATTTGTCTATAACGGGGCGTGGAAGGAAGTTCACGATATGTTTTAATTCAATTTCATATCGCGAAAGACGTTGTTTTGTATTTTACGCAGTTTATTCTTGTGATACCATTTTTTCACTCACTGATTCTTGGCAGATTTGACGTTGGCACTATGATTGATATGACACTTATGACAGCTGTCAGTTATCATTGTTTTTATGCTAGCGCGTAAACAAACAAGTATTTTCTTATAATTGCTTTTATTTCATATTTTTTTATTTATACAATTAATGTTAAATAAGTTAGTTAAAGTAGTATTTACTAGATGAAAACTTTACGAATTCTGTAAATTTTATATAAGCTACATTACTGGAAAATTACAAAAATACTTATGCTTCCAAGTTCTCTTGCCTTAGCCAATGCAGATAATTCAAAAAGTTGAAATCAAATAGACAACCTATTTTTACACTTTTTAAGCCGTTCATCAATAACTGTCAAATTACGGCACGTCTTTAAATATCAGTGTAGAGGCCACTACTTATGTTTTATTGTTGCTACAATCTTGTAAGTGTCCCATAATGTAATGAAAAAAAATACGTGTGGCACTCGGAGATTGCCGCGGAAAAGCTATTGCATAGCATTTTTTATCACAAATTTTGATTGACTAAACACAAATTCGATCTTACGCTTACCACATAAAGTAAATTTTTAAACGCGAGCAACGCACGTTTAGTCTTGTTATTGATAAATGTCGGAAATGCCATGGTCATCACAACCAAAGTCAAGTTCTTTTAATCTAGCTTGTTACAAATAAATATATTTCTTTCTTTCTTTCTGTCAAAGTAGAATAAATCAAATTTTGAAAAAAGAATGTTACGTTCGATTCTTTTGTACTCGTGCCGTGCCAACGCTGGGGAAATAGCTTCTACGCAATGTATTTAAGGTTCATATTAGATTAGTAAGAAATGGTTTTAATGACTTTAATAAATAAAATAAATAAAAATATACTCGTTTCAAGAATTATAGCTTCTACGCATTGTATTTAAGGTTCATATTAGTAAGATAAAAAAGATGTGAGGTTATTTTCGTTACGGAATTTCTGGATTCGGTCTCCACGCTCAAGGCCCGCGATAGAAGCTATGCAATAGCTTAAAAAACTTATAATTGATTCATCGTAGAACGTAGATTATAAATCTTTTAGATGTAGGGATGAGCTAATTGTAAATAGTATATCGATAATTACAGACAGAAATTAACTAATGTCGTTCTTTCGAAATTTTTACTCAGAGCCTTTAGTTGTATATAAAAGATAACTAACATATTAAAAAAATACTACTTTTATTTAATAACTAAGCATCTAAAAAGTTCGTGTGCCCATCTAATACAAAAACATAATATTATTAATAGGTATTGCTCGCGGCTTCGTTCGTGTAAAATGCCTTTCCCGTAATAAAAATCTTTACAAAACCAATATGACGCTAGCGCCATCTACACAAAGAATTATATTTAAAATATCCATTATTTCTCATGGGAGCAAACTACCGCGATAAAAAGTATCCTATACGTTAATCCAGGACATGACCTACCCGCGTGCCACATTTCATCCAATTACATTCAGTTGTTTCTACGTTTACTGCGAACAAACAAACAAACAAACATTTTCACAATCTTTCGCATTTATAATATTAGTAAGATAAGATAGTAAGAAGTAAGGTAAGATTAATCATAAAGTTGGATACTTACTTACAAACTACCTAAGTATAGAATAACTAAAATACACTTAATTGGAATATATTATATGGAAATTCATACTTGAAATACTAAAATATCGATATTTTTTATATATTGACATATTTTTACTAAACCCTATTACCACCAGATGGCATATATAAATTCTGAGTTGTGATAGCAACATTTGCGCGACGCGCAGGTTTTCTAATCCTTTGGTTGAAAGAACGTTCGTCAGTATTATGTTATTCAATGTTTGAATTACTTTGGCAAAAAATACGGATTCTGGGATAGTCTAAGACGACTCATATCCATATATTATTATGGTGTGCTCATCGTATTTTTATATTATATATAACACTTTGTCTGTATCATTCAAAATCCCCTTTTTGGTCGAGACTTTTAATTTATTTGAACTTTATAGAGTGGACGTCCATCCGTGCCAAGAGTACAATGAAAACGATTTGTAAAGTTGTAAAATAAATAAAATTTTAAAACAGTAAGGAAATAAAGGACTGCCTCGGTGGCGTAGTTGTGTTACGGTACGAATGAATGCTGAGGTCTTGGGTTCGATCCCCGGGTCGGGCAAAGTAATATTAGATTTTTCTATTCAGTATCAGCCCGGAGTCGGGAATTTGTGTCCGATATGGTGATAGGCTCGCCCCCTATCACATCATGGGATGGAATACGAATACGGGGATAAAAGGCGTGTGTGTGTGTCTGTGTTTGTGTAAAATAAATTAAGTGAAGTTTGAAGAAAAACAGTGGCAATCTTCCAAGTCATATGTTCCTGGAACAGAAGCATGCTATCGGTGGGCAAAAAATAAGTAATCTTTTCTCAGAACATTTTAATTCTGTATATATCAACCAAGGGGACTCTTTAATAAATAAAGCCGATTTTTATTGTGTACAGAATATCCCATGTTTTTCGGTTTCGTGCTTACTAATTATGAGATACTCAAAGCGCTCACTGATCTTGATGTAAATAAAGGTAGTGGTCCAGACGGTATCCCACCGATTCTGCTAAAAAAATGCGTTAACTCTCTCGTGTTACCGTTATCGTATATTTATAATGATTCCTTACGTTTGGGCATTTTTCCATCTTCTTCTTCTTTGCTCATTCCCACTTTATGTGGGGTCGGCTCTCCTAATATGTCTGCGCCAAGCTGTTCTGTCCTGGGTTGTCAGTTCGGGAATTTCATTTTCACTTAGGGTTTTGATCATACTGGTCCACCAGGTAGAGGGAGGTCTCCCTCGCCCTCTTTTGTTCTCTGGAAGGCTCATCGCTTTTTTGACGACGTGATTATCGTCTCTGCGCATAACGTGACCAAACCACTTCAGGCGTCTCTCCATAAGTTTCTAGGACACAGGGGCATACGCTTCCTTACGTTTGGGCACTTTTCCATCCTGCTGGAAATTAGCTCATATAATTCCGATATATAAAAAAGGGGATGTATCATGTATTGCGAACTACCGGCCTATCTCCCTCTTGTCACCATTTGGTAAGGTTTTTTAATCACTAATAGTAAAAAAAATATATTGGCACATTAAGCATCAGCTGCACTCGTCTCAACATGGATTTCTGCCTAAAAGGTCCACATCGTCCAATCTTTTGCGTTTCACTACTGATATAGCTGAAGCTATGGATGGTAACAAAGAAGTACATACTATATACACCGATTTCAGTAAAGCTTTTGATCTCATCAACCATGATATCTTGCTGGCTAAGGTCGGGAACATGGGTATTCATGGATCTTTACTACGCTGGTGTGAATCTTATCTACGAAACCGATCTCAAATGGTCGTCGTTCAAGGCTTTAAATCTCAGATTAACACTATACCTTCAGAGGTTCCTCAAGGATTCCATATGGGTCCCCTGTTATTCATTATTTTTATAAATGATTTGGCAGAGTTATTGGAAGGCAATTTCGTTATGTATGCAGACGACTTAAAACTCTATAAGACAATAGACTCCCTTCTTGATACTGTTATACTACAAACTCAAATTGAAAAAGTATCTGAGTGGTGCAGAAAAAATCAGATGATATTGAACGTTCACAAATGTAAACACATAAAATTTACTCGTAAGAGGAATCCGACTAATGCTACGTACCTTATCAATAATGTTCCACTTGAAGAAGTATCTCATATTCGTGACTTGGGAGTTATTATGGATAGTCAGCTAAGTTTTCGATATCACATCAACGAAACTGTGTGCAAAGCATCCCGGCTACCAGGTTTTGTATCAAGGCAATTAAAATCTTTCAGAGACCCTCAAGTCATCGTACCTGTTTACAACTGTATTATTAGAAGTATTCTGGAATATGCAAGTCCAATCTGGAGCCCATCATATGAATTTTACTGCAACAAAATTGAACGAGTCCAAAAACGCTTCCTTTATCAAATGGCATTCATAAATGGAAAATGTAAAGTTTTAAAAAGCTACGAATCTAAATTAAAATACTATAAGCTAACGTCTTTGACTTCTAGAAGAAAAACTGCAGATATTATGTGCCTTTACAAATTAGTTCATAATTACAAAGATTGTGACAGCTTACTGGAAAAGGTGCAATTCATAGTTCCGCGTCAAAGTAGTAGAATTAGCAATCGTAAGACTTTTGCCATTCCTCATTATAAAAATAATATTGGGCAGCACTCCCCACTGAGCCGCATGTTTTCAGGCTACAATGGCATTAGACATCAATTTGATATTTTTTCGCACTCATTGTCCTCTGCCAAGGCTAAAATTAAAATAGCTCTTGGCGATATTGTTTAGTCAAGGGTAATCACAATGACTTCATTAATTGTGTTTCGCTTTTTCGCTTTCTTTTCTTTTTTTTGTTTCGATTTCAACTTTTATCTCATTATTTTTTAACATCTTTATATATATAAGTTTTTAGTATTGTAAAATGCATGCAGTGTTCACTATTATAGGACATACAAAAACTTTATGTAAAACATTGTTATATATCTAGTATTAGAATATTATTAAGCGTTTTTGTAATGTCTGATTTGTGAACCAAATAAAAAAATAAAAAATAGTGTCAGTTTGACTCACACAAACAAAAGAAAAAAAATTTTTAATTGTCATAACCGAAAACCGTAATGAGGTTCAGTGTTGCCAGATTAGGCGACTTTTCGCCATTTAGGCTACCTCGGGGGGTGTCGGGGCGACCAAAAATCGTGAACGGCGACTGGTCGCCGTTTAGGCTACGCGAATGGCATTCAGGCGCCAATTTGGGCTACTTTGGAAAATGTGTGTTATAAAACTTGTTTTTGTCGGATTTGAGGATATTTTTAGCTTTGAGAGTACAAAACATGACAGAAATTTGGCATTGGGGACCTTTTTTTTTTTTTTTTTAGCTCTTCGCGTTGGCGGCAGCGAGGTTTTTTTTTTTTTGCTCCTTTGCCTCTCCATATACGGTGCGGCGACTTGAGGCGACTTCATCCGTCAAACATCTGGCAACACTGATGAGGTTACAAGTTACAACTAAACAGATTTTACTACTTTTAATTCTTCAGAAATCAGAATTTTAGTGCCATCTATTGTTTATATTTGGAAAACAAAATTTACATATGACAGGCATTTGAAGTGGGATTTTGAGTTTCATAAACTGAGCCCTAGCTCAAATAACGAATTGTTTTGTTTTGAAATTTGAATAGATATGAATTATGATTGTCAGTAAAATTTAAGTTTTCATGAGTTATAAGAAGCATAGCTTCTGTAAATAATCTGTGTTTATAAGTGAAAATAGTGCAACATAATCACAATGTCTGCTTTTAAAGCGTTACAAGATGTGTGCCTTAACTTCGAAAGTGAGCTACATCAAATTTCACAAGAGTTGTACTCGGCTAAAATTGGTGATTCTTTCGAAAACAGCATTACGAAGAAATTACGGGATTTGTCACTATTTTCAGCTAAACTAAAACTTTTACGCGCTAAGCCTCTTTCTGGTAAGTAAGATACTTAAGCTTATTATTTTAGACGCATTTCTCAATTAAATTTGCGAAACAACTAATTAAGTGATCACGTAATTTTACCAAGTTTTCCACGTATTTTTAACGTAAACTGTGACTCCACCAAATTCCGTGATGTACAGGTTAAGGAGATTTTACATTTAAAATTTAAACTTCCCTGGTTTATGATCTTGGGCACTCATTCCGTCTACTAAGAGTAAAAAAATCCTCTATTTATTTATTTATTTATTCAACAATAAAGCCCTAAATACATTGGTGGTAGGTCTCCCATATGTAAGAGTCCGTCTGGGTGGGTACCACTGCAATGTCTATTTCTACCGCCAAGCAGCAGTGTGCATGCACTGTTGTGTTTCAGTTTGAAGGACATTGTAGCCAGTGTAACTACTGGACATAATGAGACTTAACATCTTATGTCTCAGGATGACGAGCCCAGTGGAATGCCACACAGTACTTTGTAACTCAAGGTGCTGGATGGTGTTGCCACTGTTTATGGGTGGTCGTATCGCTTACCATCAGGCGAACAGTATGCTCGTCTCGTCATTCAAAGCCATAAACAAAAAAAAAAATGTGACTTTTGTGTTGTGGTAAATAATAAGATATCCTAATTTTTTAGTAACACCACAAATAACAGAGCAACCTAAATCTGATGCAGTACTAAAGGAATACGGAGAGGAGGCATCAGCCAAAGTGTTAGAACAGGTTGTAGTAAAGACCCTCACTCACACGCATGCTGTTAAAAAACTGTTGACCACTCCTGATGAGAGGTTGGACCCAGAGATGTTGGAGAGAAAACGGTGAGTAAGTTTTGAAGAGAATTCTTTGGAGTTTGGTTCTATTCTTTGTGTAATACTTAAAAAAATACTGAAAAACTGCACCTCATCCATTAATTACGTGAGGCTCGAAAGGGGGGGAGTTCGGGAAAAATCACGAAATACAAGGAGGAGGGACTGGCCCCTAATAGTGATATATTACATGTATTTTTTTTGTTGAATGTGCAATTCAAATTAAATTATACTTACCTGAATTTGAAGATAATACGAGAGAAAACAATTAATGTATTTTTTTTAATTCCTTCAGCAAGCTTCTCTCAGCATTATCAGAGTATGGAACAACAGAGACACACTTACGACACATGGAGTCCGTCCTCAAAGAGAAGCAAGATGAGTATGTGTTGGTGAGAGAGCAGTGGGATAAAGAGCTGTCGGACCTCAGGGACATGAAAGAAGCGGCTGATGATGATGAGGACATGGATACTGGACCTTTGTACCCGTTAGTATTATCATAAACTATACTTTTGCTTGCGGCTCCGCCCTCGTGAATTAGTTTTTCCAGATAAAAATCTTGCTTAATATTTTCCAGGGATAAAAAGTAGCCTATGTTACTTACTGAGGATGTAGCTTTATATTGGTGAAAGATATTTTTTTAACGGTCCAGGAGTTGCTGAGTTTATCCATTACTAACAAAAAATCAAATCTTTCCTCTTTTATATTATCAGTATTTTACTATTGTTAGTATTGATAACAGTATCTTCATAATGACATTATTATATGTATACAATGTCAGCTCCATACACTTCTTGTTTGGATCTTTGTTAGAAGTAAACATAGAAAGTACTGAATGGATTTCCATGAAATTTGGCACACGGGTAGATCATGTTCTGGATTAACACATAGGCTACTTTTTATCCCGGGAAAATATAAAGCTGGACTTTTCATCCGGGAAACCTCATTCACGCGGGCGGAGCCGCGGGCAAAAGTTAGTAGTATAATATAAGTAAGAAGTAAGATAAAAGATTATCATTATACTTATAGTACTTTCTATTCTTGTTTTGTTTATTTTAAACTTTATGTGAATGGGATTCCCATAGGGCTAGGCTTAGGGACTCTGTCCAATGCTCTCTCGGATGATGCTTTACTCCCGAGTGTCGACATTGGGCCGTAAGACTGTGTGAAACCAACATAACCGTTCCACTCACCCGCCAGTGGTGGTAGGGATAACGCGTTTTTCCCCGTGATAAAACAAGGCTTACCTTAGTTTGGGAGTAATTGTTATAAAACATTTCTATTTTCCCAATAAATTAATATATTTCTTTTCATTTGCGGATTTTATCGCGGTTTTTTAATTATTATTTTCTCCCGACGTTTCGAAGGCTTTGCAGCACTCCGTGGTCACGGGGCGGACTGAAACGAAACGTCGGGAGAAAATAATAATTAAAAAACCGCGATAAAATCCGCAAAATAATTTTATTTCAATGTCTAACATTCGCGTAAATATAAGAAGTCATTATATTTGTTTTCCTTAAATGATCTGTTTCCAGGAGGATGCACAAGTACATAGAGAAGTTGGAGGTGATGCGGTGGCTGGTGGGGCGGCTGGTGACGACGCGCGGGCGCCGCGACTGGCTCGCCGAGCCGCGCCGCGCGCTGCACTCGCTCAAGCTGGCCCGGCTCGCTAACACCCTCGACATGTTCACGCAATGAATGTTTACTTCATATTTCCATTGGCGTTTCTCTGAGATTATTTAAGGGCCTTCAACGCCCGCGGTGGACACCGGTATCCATTTAGATAAGGAAATTAGGTTATAACTATATACATGGTCATTTTGACATTGCGTTAATAAATGAAATCACATACTTATCTCGTCGAAAATAACGCTTTCCATTAATTTATTTTAACCATAGATGTAAAATAAAAAAGTGTAAGTTTCAAACAAAATAAATATTAATAAAAAGTAACTAAGTTTACACGACCTTACGCCACTACTACTGCTGTAAGATAATTCGTCGCAGCGGCGACATTATACTTTCATTCGGAAATACACTTTCGCACACACCATATTCGCACTAAACTACGAAATGATAAAAAAAATTGAAAACTACAACCGGGATTTGTGGCAATAATATTCGTTATTCATGGATGATTTTTGGCAAGATGTTAGAAGAGGTAAAGACGAATATGTGGTTTCATTTAGTAATGCAATGTAAAAATTACCCTGTATAAGCGGGCGTTGACGGGTTAATGTATTATATACAAATTTTTGCCTACGGCTCCGCCCGCGTGAATGAGTTTTCCCAGGATAAAAGTCCCGCTTTATATTTTCCCGGGAAAAAAGCCTATGTGTTAATCCAGAACATAATCTACCCGTGTGCCAAATTTCATCGAAATCCGTTCAGTAGTTTTTGCGTGAAAGAGTAACAAACATCCATACATCCGTACTTACAAACTTTCACGTTTATATATTAGTAGGATTTGGCGTTTCTCTGAAATTATTAGCTAGGGGCCGTTGAAGTATTATATATATTTTTAAACCCCCGTCTCCCTTGTCAGTAAAAGTGAGCGAAGCTCTTACCCCCTCTACTGTGCTTACGTAAGCATCATCATCATCAGCCACACGACGTCCACTGCTGAACATAGGCCTCCCCCAAAGATTTCCAGACGGACCTGTCAAAAGTGACTGTCCTTACAATGTTACAAATTAACATAGGTAGGACAAATAGGTACATAGATGCAGTACAGCACAGGTATATTTGTTGAGTTCCTTGGTACGTAAACAATGCGTTGTTAAGACAAGACGTTTGTGGACCCACAGAGACTACACACTCGTAATTAGTTAATGTGTTGTACGCGCCAGCTTTCCGTAATCAATCTATATCTTGTTTTAAAGTTCCTTAGAATTAACATTATAATGTAGCTCAGTTGTATTTGTACGCACAGAGGCCTTTTACGATGTCGTACAAGGAACATCCACACACTCATACACCCACCCACACACACACACACACACACGCACGCACACGCACACACGTGCGCTTTTTATTCCCGAAGGGGTAGGCAGATGCGCAATTAATGCACCCACTTTTCGCCGTGCGTATTCCGTCCCATGATGTGTTAGGTGGCGAGCCTATCGCCATATCGGACACAAATTTTACACTCCGGGCTGATACTGAGTAGAAACATCCAATATCACTGCCCGACCCGGAGATCGAACCCGAGACCTCAGCATTGCAATCGTACCGTAATACAACTACGTCACCAAGGCAGTCTTTTTGCTCCCATGGGAAATGATGGTCATTTTTGACTTAATTTTTTAAGAGCCGAGGCTACCGTGGCAGTCACAAGGGACAAGGAAGGATAATTCAAAATTCAACCCACAAGGGCTTAAATAGGGGTTCAAAATTTGTATAAACAATAATTGACAAAAAGTACACAAATACGAGCGAAGTGGTGAGAACGTAGTTATATATTTAAATTAGATAAATAAGAAGTTATGTACGAATAAAACGATGTAAACTTTAATTTTCTTTAATAAATGACAAAAATATAATTTTGTTTCAATCTCTAGTTGTCACATATAGTTCCGGATATCAGTTCATTTATTGATGCTCTGAAAAAAGGAAAAAATGTTAAATAAATATTAAATAATAAATCCTGAATCATATTATTATGTACTAGCTGTTCCCACGGACATAGCTTTCACATGGTGGGTCCTACGATATAAAAAAATTAGTGGCGTGGGTTCTTGCCTTGCACGACACCGTCACGTAATATAGTAGAGTGTGGACATGTTTGGTAGCCCGATCATTTTAGATCTTATATACGTCCATGGCTGTTCCTACAACTTCAGACTTCTATTTGCCAACGTGTAGAAGAACTATTACAATAGCAGTGGTAACAGAATATCTAATGGACGGTCTCAGTAACTTACTAGCATTTAACTGGAGTTTGTTATCTAATTTGACAGTAAAAATTACGCTAACTGTTACTGCTGTTTCATTATTTTCACGTAACTATAGTAGGGACAAACTAATATGGCCGGTATGACATGACATGGTTTTGAATTTTTTGGGTAGACGTTCTCACAGAGTTATCGCGTCGGGAAAAAAATTTAATTGTCATACCGGCCAGTTTAGTTTGTCCGAACTATAGTGAGTGCACCCGTAGAAGCGTTTTATTTTTGCACTAAGTACCTACTAGTAAAGTTATATTTAAAAAAATGTTATTGAGTACTTTTATGTTTTAAACCATAATTCTTATCAATATTTTACATTCGGTTTATGTAAAGCAATTTGAATTACATACTGGATGGATTTATATACCAATGATTAATAGCGCTATAGTTATCTTTTTTTTTTACGGCATTGAATGACGAGACGAGCATGCCGTTCGCCTGATGGTAAGCGATACGACCACCCATAAACAGTAGCAACGCCATCCAGCACCTTGAGTTACAAAGTACTGTGTGGCATCCCACTGCGCTCGTCATCCTGAGACATAAGATATTAAGTCTCATTATGTCCAGTAGTTACACTGGCTACAATGTCGTTCAAACCGAAACACAACAGTGCATGCACACTGCTCCTTGGGGGTAGAAATAGACATTGCGGTGGTACCCACCCAGACGGACTCTGACATATGAGAGACCTACCACCAGTAAAAATCAACCATCTTTGCAAAAACGAAACGCACCAAGGACAGTAATCATATTCGACCATCCGATAAATAGGATAAGGTATTCTTATCTATTTTAGTTTATAGAAACATAGATAACTACCAAAAATAAGCATTTTAACTATTTGTTATCTTTTAATAATTTATTGAGACCGATCGTGGATCCTTTGCTTAATTATATAGCTAGATAGACACTGAACGTTTTAAACGCGTCGAAAAAAATAGAGGCGAACTGTTACCCACTAAATTAGTTCGAGTGAATTAATTTTTGTTGTTTTTCATGGATATAATTTTCTACCCGTTTTAATAGAAACCATGTTACAACTGGTATCATTATGCGCGACACAAGGATACGCAGAATGATGCAGCGATAGCGTATGACAACTGTCACACATGCTAGCTTAAGAAAAGTTGGCCTGTTTGTTTTAGTTTCATTGCAGCGCGTCACTCTATCTAGGTATATAATTAATCAAAGCGTAGATCAATAATGAAGAACTTACTTATAAACGAAGAAGTTGTATTCGTTGGTGTCAAGTGTTGAGTAGCTGAATCGCGGGAGGGAGTTCGCCATCACCCAAACCTCGTCGTTAGTTACATGCAGGTCTGTAATAAATAAAAACAATATGGGTACTATGATCTCCCATCCCATTGAATCTGCTCTACTACTTATGTTGCTGACTATACATCGATAAATGGAAAATTAGGGACCTTTTTGTTCCTCTGACTTTCCTACAGGATTGAATGACTAAGGTCGATTTCACCGCTTGCAGATAAACGCTATTTGTCACCACAGATTACTTAGAGAAGCTACGCTTTTTGTCACATAAATGTATAGGACAAAACCACAGAACTATAACAAGCAATAGAACCAACGCTAAAATAGCTACTTTATATATATTTTGATACTATTTTATCTTATGGCTTGGATAAGGTGACAGAAAGAGATGCATACTCATTCATGCATTCGAAATTTGCAAGGTTGTCACTAGTTTTCACATTACCTTTTTTATGCTAGAGATGAGATAGAGTCGATTAAAGTGATATCAAAAAATGTCGATGATGTTCAGAAACAACTCATAGTTTATTAAATGACGATTTGCAACAATAATCTCTTATTTAAAGGCGCTAAACTTGTATATATATATAATTGGTTTCTCGGAAACGGCTCGTCCGATTTGGATGATATTTTGGATTTGGATAGTAAGAGCTCTAAAAATGAGATTGGGGTATTCAGTTTTTTTAACAACCCCAAACTTGTGGGGTTAGAAGGGGGGAGATGTTCAACCGTTGAAGCGACTATAATGAAATTCGGTATTGGGATATCTTGAACGTTGAAAACAAATATGGTATCTTCATTTTTTTATTAACTCCTATTTAAGGGGGTAAAAGGAGGGAGAAACTAAACCCCTAAACCGATTGTAATGAAATTTGGAATGGGGATATCTTGAACTTTGGAAACAAATATAGGATGCTAATTTTTTTATTCACTCCTATTTAAGGGGGGTAAAAGGAGGGAGAAACTAAATCGCTAAACCGATTGTAATGAAATTCGGTATGGGATATCTTGAACGTTAAAAACAAATATAGAATGTTAAATTTTTATTCTCTCCTTTTTAAGTGGGGTAAAAGGAGGGAGAAACTAAACCGCTGAACTGATTGTAGTGAAATTCGGTATGGGAATATCTTGAACGTTTAAAACAAATATGGGATATTAATTTTTTTTAGTAACTCCTGTTTAAAGGGGGTAAAAGGAGGGAGAAACTAAGTAACTGAACAGATTATAAAGAAATTTGGTATGGGGATATCTCAAACCTAGAAAACAATCATAAGATATTATTTATTTCATTAACCCATAATTAAGGGGATGAAAGGGGGAGAAATTAAACCGTTTAACCGATTGTAAAATTTGGTATGCGAATATATTACGCCTGGAAAATAAATATGGGATGTTAATTCTTTCCTTTTACTCCTGACTAAAGGGGATAAAAAGGGGGAGAAACGAAACTTCTGAACCGATTGTAATGAAATTTGGTATGGGGATATCTATAGCCTTAAAGATAACTATGGGATATTATTTTGTTACCTCTTAATTAAGGGGGTTAATAGAGGGGAGGAAATACTGTTGCTCCGATTGTATTGCACAGTATGGGGATTGGGGATATCTTGAACCTTGAAAATTAATATGAGATATTATTTTTTCACTAACCCCAAAATAAGGGATAAAAGGGGAGAGAAATTAAACCGCTGAACCAATTCTATTTAAATTTGGTTTGGGTACTTCTTGTAACTTGACAGTAAATAATATGACATATTCAGTTTATTATTAACCCCTAAACAGAAGGTTAAAAGGGGAAAGAAAATAAACCGTTGAACCGATTATGGTGAAATTTGATATAGATGTACCTCGAGTATAAATATGGGATATTTTTATTTTTAACCTCTAACTTAGGCCTTAACCTCTAACAGCTGAAGGGAAGCGGGGGGAACTAAACCGTGAAACATATTATTAAGACCAAATTTGGTGCGGATATAATTATCTTAAACCATGATAATAAGTACAGGGGCCCTACCATCATCTTTTGTCTAGCGACTCAGTACCGATTCAGTTCAATATAGGTTCCTAAACTGAATCGGGTTATTTTGTACCACCATGTCAGTAACTCACTATCGCATTTGAGTCGGAACTCGGTGGATGAGTGAATGAGATTTGTCTCTGGTCCGTTCGTTACACGAAAAAATAAAAAGAGATAGCGTTATACATAATGTATAAATGTGTCTCGCTTGCTCAAAAAATAATTTCTGCGTTCTGAAACCTTCGTTAGCTATTTTTCGATTAGTTACGGTTAATTTGTTAAAAGCAAATAAATCAAAAACCACATAAATATATACCAACTGTTACTACTTTAATTGACAGGCACGCATTCAACTCGCAGCAAACTTGATAAAACCTTAATTTAGGTGAAAATATTTTATCGTTTGTATTATTATAAAACTAAATTCCAATTTTAGTTTCGGTTTAAAAACGCGCCTGTCGTTTTTGACAAAGGTGTCGGGTTGCGCGGCTATTTTACGTTTTAAATTCTTGGAGTGTTAAACTGTGTTTTGATTAGAGTTTTAACTGTTTTTAGTTTGTGTTGTGTAATAAATAATGGCGTAAGTATATGTGTTAGTTTAAATGCATTTTTAACTAATGAATACACTGTGCAATAAAACTAAAATCTACAAGTGTATAATTTTAAGAAATAAAATGTTTCAAGTGGCCTTTGTTTTATACTTTTTAGTGAGCTGTCGCGTCGAAGAGTTTCTTATACTCAATTGGAGCAATTATGGGAAATTTTGATCCAAAATAAATCATTGGCAACGGGATATAATAAAACTTCTCAAGCTAGAGAATTTTCTAAGAGAATGTGGGAGAATGCGGCTTGTTCTCTTAATTCCCATGGCGATGGTGCTATTAAAGACGGAAAAGGATGGTGCAAAGTAAGTGTAGTTGAAAATGTATTTTTATATAATAAATGTAGTTTGCGTGAGTACATCTATGTACTAAAATTTCATAATAATAATTACATTCTTCTCGTGAATTTAAACAAGTGACGCGCCTACGTGCTTAACAAAATATCTTAAGTGGTTTAATTTTTTATGGTTAGGCCAGCACCGCCTCATAATCTCACGTTTTTTTTAAGCAATTGTCACTTAGTCTAATTAGTGAATAGAGCTTGGGTTCGATTCCCGATTCAATCTTATGACCCATTCACTGTGCATCTTTATGAAATTGCTTTATCAGTTGAATGTTCCATCCAAGTTTTATGAAGTAAAAAGGCTATAACTGGTTTGTTTTTATTTCAGTATTGGAATGACTACAAGTCAAATTTGAAGAAAAAGGCTTCAGTTGCAAGATCGTCAACTCAACAGACTGGTGGAGGACCATGTTTAGTGAAGCCAATGACAGACATAGAAAAAAAATTTTTGCAAATTCTCGGTCATGGCTTTGGAATGGGGATGGCTGGAATACGGGTGGAACCATTTCCAGTGGTGAGTATTAGGGGCAACGCCTATGGACAGACTAAATTAGGTAACAATAATCCTGGATATTCACACTGTCAGGGCTGCGAGTAAAAGCTGTTACAAAAGGCTAAGTTAAAATAATGTGTAAATATACAGATATTGTCTCTTTTAACGCCATTTCCCTCTTCATTGACAGACACCCTATAAAAATATTTAGGTACTATACTCGGCAATAATTAGATTTTGACAAATAAGTTAGTAATCAGTAAGCAGCCTATATCAATACATATAAACTGTGAAATAGAAGCGGGATGTACAAAATAGTTTTACAGCTTATTAATCACACTAATACAATTATTTCTTAGTAACAATTGTTATAAATATTAGATTATATTTGTATGTTTGCAGGAGGAACAATTGCAAAACCCGAGAGTCGAGGAGAGCACGCCCACGATTGAGGATGCCGATTCAGAAAGCATCTTGACCTTGAGTGTTTCACTAAATCCCTGTCAAGATCCCGGATTAGGTGCTGAATTTCCGCAGCCTGGGCCATCATCGAGACATACACCTCCTCCAGTAACACCACCCCCTTTATGTTCCACAAATCGCGATACCCAGCGCACTCCCAGACGTACCCCTCGCTCCAGCCTCCGACGACGAAGACGTGAACCAGTTCTCACCCAAGAAGCTGCTCGGCGAAATATCATTCGGTTCACAGAGAAACGGTTAGAGATCGAGGAGGCAAAGCTGCAGTCGGTAAATGATTTAGTGAAAGAATTGAGAGAAATAAAAGATTTTTTTAAGTCAAGGTAACAAACTTATTTATTACATTAATTTAAAAAAAAAATTTGGTCTAACATAAATCATACATCATGACATTAAAAGAAAATCTCATAAAAAATAATTATGTGATTATTCTAAAGCAGACACAACAAGTAACTTTACAATACGGATGAATAAAAATAATATAGCCGAATAATTAATTTGTTAACTTCTAGGTTTGGCGAACATCGCACAACCGGCGAATAAGATTGTTTCTAGTAGCCACACCACGTTGAAGCTCTGGATTATTACTGCCGACACTTTCAGATAACAATCCTCTCGCCAACTGAGCCTGTATTTGGGCTTCTTGAGCGACTTCCGAATTATGTAACTCAGGCGTTGTAATGTTGGCTCTATTACAAAGATTGTGTAGTATTACACAGGCATTTATAATAGAGCCAGCAACTCTTGGTGTGTAATGCAATATCCGGTGCACTAAAAGACAACGGAAGCGTGCTTTAAGAAGCCCAATCGTCCTCTCAGTGGTATTTCTAGTTAGAATGTGTGCCTCATTATAATAACTCTCTGGTGTATCAACTATTGCATTATTGATGGGTGTCATCAAACAACTTCTAAGTGGATATCCCGCGTCACCTGAAAAAACATGTACTTGTATAAATGTCGGTTTATAAATAATAGTATTATAAGTGTACTACTGTATGATAAAATATATTATATAATAAAATATAAATGCAATGTGTTTATATATTAAATGTATGTTGTTTTATTCAAAATATTTATAAATAATATAAATATAAAAACAAAAATTATATGAAATATAAATAAAGCTCTTTATAAACTCATAGATTAAATGAACTTTTACATTTATATTGTATATTAAAGGTAATAGCAGACAGTATCTATTTTTATAACTCACCTAATAACCATGTAGGTTCATTAAGATTTTCCATATAATTTTTTAAGGGATGGGCATTCCAAATGTGTGAATCGTGTGAAGCACCACCATGACTTGCATCCACACTAAGGATTTGCATATCAGCATCACAAATCTGGAAGTAATCACACGGTAAAAACACGGTTTTAATTAGTGCATAATACAAAAAAAAATTAAGATCTTTACAACATACCAATTGAACATTTATAGCATGGTAATGTTTTCTACAATAGTATCTCTCTTCTTGTATAATTGGCCTGATAATGCCTATTTGAGTGCAGTCAATGCATCCTAATACACCAGGGAATTTAAATTTATCATAAAACCTGAAACAATACAATTTGATTTAATATATACCTAGATTTTCAACATACATACACTCACGCCTGTTATCCCTAAAGGGGTAGACAGAGGGGCAACTTGTGTGCCCACATTTCTCCAAGCCGTTTCCGTTCCATGATATAATAAGAGGCGATTCTGTTGTCATATTAAGCACAAAGTACTGACTGTGAGCTGATGCTGAGCATTTTGAGATAGGAAAACCCAGTATATTACCCGATTGGAACCCAAGTACTCAACGCGGTAGTAGTAACATATACTGTGTATGCAATACAACTTTCCATTTCTTTCTTCAATACTTTTAGGAAAAACAATGTATTTGTTTCTCATGTACAAGGAATCGATGCATGTAGTCACTTCTGAAATGACAGAAGATACTGTTTGTTGAGCCATTGAATGCGCACTAATGTCACCTATAGGTCTTTGATATGATCCGGTGGCATAAAATGACAATGCAGTTAGAACCTGAAAAAAAACATATTTATTAGGTATACATGCTATTCCTATAGGTAGGGTAAGGTACCTACAATCTACATTAAATATACATATTTTTTTATTGCTACTGAATGACGAGACGAGTATGCCGCTCGCCTGATGGTAAGCTATACGACCGCTCATACACAGTAACAATACCATACAGAACTTTTAAGTACAAAGTACTGCGTGGCACTGCACTGCAGTCGTCATCCTGAGACATTCGATGTTAAGTCTCATAAAGCCCAGTAATTACGCTGGTCACAATGTCCTTCAAACCGGAACACAACTTTGCATGCTGCTGCTTGGCGGTAGAAATAGACATTGCGGTGGTACCTACCCAGACGGCCCCTCGCATACGAGAGATTATAGGGAATTTATTAATTTGTGAGTCATTTAAGCTGATGGTATAAATTGAGTGCTGAAAATATTTTAAATACCTTTGTCTCAATTGATAGATCAGTAGATCTTCTTGGCTTTCTAAAAACTGGCTTTATCTCGCTACACAGATGCATCACTAATTCTTTAGAAAGTCGATAACGTTTGATGAATTCTCCTTCTTCCACATCGAAAGGATCTGAGTGCTCCCTTATAACGCGCCGTCTTTGACGCCGCGTCGATTTTAATTCATCACTTTCTAATAATTCTAACAAAATTAATTCGTCCGACATCTAAAAATATAGGTAATAATCAATTATTTATATGAAAACACTTATTATATTACCAGAATATCAAACAAAATATTATGACGAATTTATTTACCTTTATTTAAAATATATAACGAAGCTCGACAACTTAACACGACAAAATTCTAAATTCTAAACGATAAAGCAGTCGACGTTTCTGCATTCCCATAAAATATCTTAAGTACAACTTTTTTTGCATTTTTTCGCGGTGATATTTTCGAGTGTTTTTGCCCGAACGCAAGTCATAAGTGCCCACTTATACTTTTTAAGAGCACACATGCTGCAACACCATTCCTGTTTTAAACAGAAATTCGTAAATTTTTGTGTTTAATAACAAACAAGATCAATCCAGGTATAAAAATATTTACTTGTTTTGAATCGCTTATTTTGACAGATAGCCGACTCAGTTTAGGACCAATTGGTAGGTCATGGTACGATAAAGAACGAATGAAAATAGATTCCGATTCAATATTGGACTTGATTAGGCGGTGACGTATATTGGTCGTGTTTGACGACATCATAGTACGATATAGCGATCCAGTTCAGTTTAGGTCCTGTATTGAGTCGGAATAAGAGATAATGGTAGGGCCCCAGGACATTCGTCTTTTATCAATTCGTAACTAAGTGACATAAGGGGTGAGAATTGAACCATGTATATGCTCGTGATGTAATTCAATATGGAAAAATTATGAAACCTGAGATTTAATATAAAATCTGAACCACAGAAGAACCGTTTTTTTTTAAATTAGTAAGGTAACGACTCATTTGACTTCAGTCGTCAATATTTTCTTGAAATGGGAAACATTATTAGGACCTACTTTAAAGTAATAAATACCATGTATAGTATTTAAAACCACCCGAGCAAGGCTCGGTCACCCAGGTACTTAAGAATTAAACAACAACAATTAACTCCAGCTGGGTAGGTACCACCGCTATGTCTATTTTTGCCGCCAAGCAGTATTGTGCAATCATTGTTGTGTTTAGCTTTAAATATAGTAGCCAGTTTAATTGACATTAAGGGCCAGTTTCACCGGTTCCTGATAAACGCTATTTTTCACATGAATATAAATCAGCTATGCTCCTAGATTAGAATGTGACATTTGTGTTTGGTTTGCTTATACATTTATGAGACGAATAGCATTTATCAGCATACGGTGAAATCGGCCCTTAACATCTAATATCACAGGGTGACCGAGTGGAGTGCAATATTGTTGAAATTAAACTATTATAACGGATTTTATCGCGGTTTTTTATTTTATTTTCTCCCGACGTTTCGAAGGCTTTGCAGCACTTCGTGGTCATGGGGCGGACTGAGGTGTTGGTGGTCCGAAAAGTTAGTGTTACAAATCTACCTTCAATTTACAATTATACAATTTAAAGATGTTAGTCATTGTTTGCGGTCCGGTCTACGCAGTAAGAGCTCACAATGTCTTGAGGTCTGGCAGCAGGTCTTTTGGGGCCCGATTTAATTAGATGTATGACCGGGTCCCAGGCTTGTGCAAGTTTCCAACCATCTTCTCTATTGAAATTAGGATGTTTTTTGATCTCAATAGCCTCGCGGATCATCCTAGGCAGGAATCGGTGTTCTTTGGCAAGGATTTGTGCAGAAGTCTGCAGTAGCTGAACACTCAGAAGAAGGCTCCAACCATTACCTTAGATTCGACAAGCCACAAATCCTTGCCAAAGAACACCGATTCCTGCCTAGGATGATCCGCGAGGCTATTGAGATCAAAAAACATCCTAATTTCAATAGAGAAGATGGTTGGAACCTTGCACAAGCCTGGGACCCGGTCATACATCTAATTAAATCGGGCCCCAAAAGACCTGCTGCCAGACCTCAAGACATTGTGAGCTCTTACTGCGTAGACCGGACCGCAAACAATGACTAACATCTTTAAATTGTATAATTGTAAATTGAAGGTAGATTTGTAACACTAACTTTTCGGACCACCAACACCTCAGTCCGCCCCGTGACCACGAAGTGCTGCAAAGCCTTCGGAACGTCGGGAGAAAATAAAATAAAAAACCGCGATAAAATCCGTTATAATAGTTTAATTTCAATGTCTAACATTCGCGTAAACATAAGGAATCATTATGCAATATTGTTGTTATTGTTTATGGATAGGCGAACAACTTGCTGGTCTTGTCATTCATTTTTAACCCTCGGTGGAAAAAGACGGTCGTAATAAGTTTAAGGTGTGTATCTGTATGTCTGTGGTATCGTAGCTCCGAAACGAATGGACCGATTTTAATGCGGTTTTTTTGTTTGAAATTTGATGGGATCGAGATAGTTCTTAACTATAATTTGGAAAAATCTATTCAGGCGTTTGAAGATAATCAGCTCATTTCCTACTTTCACAAGGCCGATTTTTTGTATGTTTGGTGTACTGTTACTTCAGTGGTATTTTCAAGACCAAGACGCGAGGACGCTTGGGTTAAATTATTACTAGGTACTTATAATTAAAGTTCAAACAAACACATTTTATTTTTAACTTCTCAGGAGATTTTTTGGGTCGGGTTATTAAATTTTTTGTTTAATTTTTGTTTACACGAAAAATAAATAGAAATTGCTTAAAGTAGGTCCAATGATAAAGGGTACAAATAATACGACACTTTTAAGGACAAAAGATTTTTATTACCTAAGACAACGAAACTATTCACAGCTTACTGAAAGGAATGCTGAGAAAAATCACTGTTTAAATTGTAACATAATATTTAATAATAAAATAAGTAACATAAAATCGTCGTATTATATACACTGCAACACAAAAAAAATTTAATACATTTATTTTCTTTATTGCGGTTAAATGACGAGACGAGCATGCCGCTCGCCTGATAGTGAATCATACGATTGCCCATAAACAGTACCAACACCATACAGAACTTTGACTCACAAAGTACTACGTGGCACTCCACTACGCTCTGTATCCTATTATCTAATATGTTAAGGGCCTGTTTCACAAATTTCTAAGTAAATTTTATTTGACAGTTATCGTCTTAAACAGTTAATGTAGATAGTACTTATTTGATTACCGTTTATTTGGGCATAATAATATATAGAGTGTGATTGTTGTATTTGGTTAGCTTATACATTTATATAACGAGTATAATTTACTCAGAAGTAGTGAAACAGGCCTTTAGTCTCATAATGCCCAGTAACTACGCTGGCTACAATGTTCTTTAAACCGAAACACTGCTGCTTGGCGGGAGAAATAGACATTGCGATGGTACCTACTCAGATGGCCCCTCGCATTCGAGAGATCTACCACCAGTAAACACCACATGGACACTATCCATGTTACGCGAGTGGGTGCTCAATATAACATAAGTATCTATGCCATTCACAGTTAAGAATTATTTAAAAAATTATTGTCCTTTAAATATTATAGCTTTTGTTAAATGACTCCTAATTCTATTACTAGGTTCGCATACCTCTTTTGTTAAATGATGAATGCGAATGGTTAAATACAATCGGCAATTTAGTTTAATCAACAAGTTTCTGTGATTGTCACCAAAATCCTGTTCAAATGAGTGTTCAATTAAACTTACAAAAATATTTGAAAACATAAATGTTCTACAATCTTTGTTGGTAATAATCATATTTTTTTTACTGGTGCCTAGAAATGAAATATCACTGTTGGATTTTTGTTCCCTAATGAATTTCTCCGTAATTTCACATATTTTTTTAACATCCGTAGATGGCGTGACCAAACCTCCTCTATCTTTGACTGATTAAAGTGACACTCTGCTCAAATCTTTGTGATTACTATATAAACTTTCCAGACAGGTTTCGCATTTTAGGTTCCTTCGTAGTTTTTTTACGACAAAGTCAGCTATGTAGTGTACGACATCTACAGAATATTAACTTAAGAATTGCGAGGACCAGACGAACTCTTACTTATGAGAGACCTACCACCAGTGATAGTCGATCGGATGTCATGTTGTTCATTCACGATCTAATGTTGGGCCGTAAGACCTGGTGAGCACTGAGCTCAATATAACCGTCCGCCTTTCCCCGCTGGACTGGACGGTATCGAAACTGTCGTCTACCCTACGAAAAAGAAGATAGGAAGTAGGATAGTTTCATTCCCACTAAACAGTGTCACAGTTTTAAAATTTCTTACCTTACAGTATAGTCTTAATTCTTTGACGTCGTAATTTGTGACACTTGGTCCCGCTTCGTTTGTTTCCATTTGGTTAGTTGATTCAGGTAAAAATAATGTAGGAGTAGCGTTTATTTTCAATCGTCCGTATTTTATGATATCATGGAGAACAAATTATTCTTTGGTGAAATGCTTAGAGCAGATAAGACTGTGCGTTTTTGGTGCCCAATTGCACCTTGCGATGCGGTGTGTCCATATATTTTTTGTAATTTCATCTTTCGGGAATCTAAAATAAAACGTATAAAGTCCTCAACATTATCGATAACTCCTTTGTCACATCTCTATGATAACTATAATTATTTGTAAATATTTAATAAAAATACAATAAAAGAAACCGAATTGTATGCGGAAACTGTAGATGATACAATTTAAAAGCATATTCTGAACATCTACTTATTTTATAATTAAGGAAAAATGCATTTTCTGCAAGAAAACTCACCTATGAAAAGTCACCAGCTCATTCGTATTTTCTTTTCGCCCTGTATGTGATTTACAACCAACTACCACACACGCCATGCTTAAAACTAATTTCGACACAGTATCGACACATAAATTATATAATATTTTAGTTAAATTATTAATGTAAATGAATATTTAAATCAATTTTACGTTTACCGTCCACAATACATCAGACACATTAGCAATCCAACTAAATTTATGTGACATGACATTTCGAAAAATGACATATAAAGCACGCATATTTTTAATTTAGACCAAGAAGCTTATATATAAGCTATAATCTTCTTGATTTAGACGCATAATTATAACAATGTACCCAAATTGACATTTCTTCTCTGACTCTTTAGAAATAAATAAAAACCATGTAGTATTCACTGGCTCACTCACTCTCGTGTAAAAGCTGTTTTATTCGAGATGCATAAGATTGATGTTTCACAACTGTTATTTTAGTGTTGGTTCTATTGCTTGTTATAGTTCTGTGGACAAAACACTCTAATGTAGGCGCATAGATAATACATTATTAAAATATATTTATCAAAAATTGGCGCAATAATAAGTAAGTTATAAAACTTTGAAAACGTAGCTGTCAAATAACAGTAAAATCAGACAGTGACGTCACCAAGTGTAACCGGCCATAACGCTGCGTGCGTGCGAAAGAGATAGCGCGATATACCCACCACGCCCCCACTTTTGCTCACATCAAATAATGCAGTTATTCATATTTTTCGAATAGGGTCATTCGGGGCAACAGCACGCAGTGGGTAAAAGTTCGCATGGTCAATATCTCGGAACCTATTGAGAGGGCTCAGATACTTTTTCGGCTTGATCAGGGGCGCGTCAGGGACGATATCAGAGCCACAAGCTATTTTACCAAGCCTCACTTGTTTACCGAAAAACGGTGATCAACGTGATTTTGTTTATTAGTTACCAATATTTTGTGCTGGGAAAAACGTGTATGGCTAGACGGTGCATCAGTTTACAAAAGTCCGTTAATTATGTTAAGTTTACATGATTATTGTAGTATTTATTTTAGTTATTAATTCCGTCCTAGAAAATAAATGCGTCTCAACTAACGTGTGATTGTTTAAAATATTCCCTGTTTGGGTAAGAGTACGAGATTGAAAGTACGCACCCTGTTATAACTTCATTACAATGATCGCACGGTTTTTTCTTCTTTAAGTGCAATTAAGTCGAATATTATTAGTAAAGATTTTTAGACCTTATACAGAAAAAAAATATTCTCATTAAACACTCTGCGTAGTTTTACCCACATAACGGGTCAATAGTACGAATTTCTCCCGATGCACTTAAACATGTATTGCAGAAAAAACAATGAATCAATGTACAAAAACTCTTTAAATAATGAAAGTAGAATAAATTTACTTTACATAGAGTGTTAAAACGTTTTTCAAGACACTATATTTTTGACTGTGTAGACGATAGAAAAAAAAGTGCGTACTTTTAGGCCGAATGACCCTATGAATAACTGTAAAGTATTTCTTTTTCATATTATTCTCTATTACCTACAAAATAATGTACAAAATCCAACATAGAAAACCACCCTATTATCGGCGACATGGACCACCATGCACTGCCTTTTACACAAAGACTTAAAAATTGCGATTTTTTGCTCCTTCGCCTTTTCACACGATTGGGCGACTTCAGCCTACTTCGAGGCGAATTTTCGGCGAATTTGACATTCATCTGGCAACAATGTATTTGACTTACCACAAGGATAACTTAACTGCGTGTTATCTTGAGCTAATATAGCGATGTTAGCTGGTTTGAGGAGTTGAGCGGTGTTCCAGCAAGTCACGGCGCTGCGGCCTATCTCAGCGTAGAACATCACGTTAGAGCCGGCGTGGTGACCGTGCATCGTCGACTGGCTCTCTTCACCGCGGTCTCCCACTATCTAGTGATTAATAGATGTTAGCGGCTAGGTACTTGGGTATGTAAAAGCAGGTATAATCATACATTAAAAATATACACGTTGACTTGAGAACCTCCTCCTTTTTTTCGTCGTTTAAAAATGGCAAGGCTAAATAAAGGCTGTGCCTATTAAATAAAAAAAATACGTGTGGCACTCGGAGACTGCCGCGGTAAAGCTATTGCATAGCATTTTTTATCACAAATTTTGATTGACTAAACACAAAATCGATCTTTATCGAACGCACGTTTTGTCTTGTTATTAATAAATGTCAGAAATGCAATGGTCATCACAACCAAAGTAGAATAAATCAAAATTTGAAAAAAGAATGTTACGTTCGATTCTTTTGTACTCGTGCCGTGCCAACGCTGGGGAAATAGCTTCTACGCAATGTATTTAAGGTTCATATTTGATTAGTAACACCTCCCGACACAAGTAACACATAAAAAACAACAATAAAAACTAAACATCTTCCAATACGGCCGGTCCCCGTGGAAGATTATGACCGAAACCCTCCAACATATCAAGCTAATCTTCTAAAGAAACTCTATATACTGACATACAATGTTAGAACACTCTCATCATATGAACGATTAATTGAATTAAACGAAGCATTAAAAGACATTAAATATGATATAATAGGACTATCTGAAACTAGACGTACCGGGACAAAAATAGAAGAATACGAACACTTTATACTCTGCCACTCAGGCGACACACACGGTATGTATGGGGTAGGCTTCTTGATAAAGAAACAACAAAAAAATAATATAGAAAGCTTCATCGGCTTCACAGAAAGAGTTGCGCTACTTAACATTATGATCGAAGGGACCTTCATATCCATCATACAAGTATATGCACCAACCGAAAAAGCAGACGAAGAAGATATTGATAACTTTTACACAACAGTCCGCTTAGCAATAGAAACTGCTCATAAAGACTACATACTGATGGGAGACTACAACGCTAAGATAGGTATACCAAAACAGGAAGAAAACTTAGTCATGAAACCTAACGGATATGGTGAAAGGAACGAAAGAGGCCAAAAATTAATTAATTTTGCAATTGAAAACAGACTTATGATACTTAATACATTTTTCAAGAAAAAAACAAAAAATAAATGGACTTGGCGATCCCCAGATGAAAAATATAAAAATGAAATTGACTTTGTACTTTCTAACCGCCCATACATATTCCAAAACATAGAAGTGCTGAATATAAATTACCGCTCAGATCACAGACCAGTGCGAGCAACAATAACACTACTACAAAAACAGAAGAGCAGAGCTAAATATCATAATAAGCCTAACTTTTCTTTAAAAAAAGACGAAGCGATACAAAAATATAAGGAATGTCTGAAGTCTGAAGAATCACAAAGCTTACTTGACCTACCAGAGAACACCACTGTACAGCAATATTATGAGAACATTATTAAAGCTATTAAAAGAAGCCTTCAAATTGCGGAGAACACAATACAAAACCCTGTTAAAACTCATAAAATACTGTCAGAACGCACATTACATCTACTAAAAAAGAGACGTGAACTGCAGAGAAGCAATAACAAAAATCGAGCCACAAAAAACCATATCTCGGCTCTTTACAAGCTTACAAGTAAATACATAAAGAAAGATTACACAAATTACAGGTATAACATTATCAAAAAACACCTCGACGGAACAGGAAGTACTAAGAAAGCCTTCAAAGAATTAAGACCAAACAAAACATGGATTGATGGGCTGAAAAAAGGTGGTAAAACATCACACAACCGAAGTGAGGTTATTAATATAGCAACCGATTACTATAAAAGGCTATACAGTGCCAGAGAATACAACACCTGTAACTCAAGTATAAGCACCACAAGTACAAATGAAAGCAGTAGTGTAACTCAAATAGAGGTGTATGATGTCATACAAGCAATGAATAAACTAAAATTAGACAAAAGCCCAGGCTCTGACAACATTACAAACGAAACTTTAAAATTATCTATACCTTTGTTAGCTGTACCTTTCACAAAACTGTTTAATTGCATTCTGGAAACTCAAGAAACACCTACCCAATGGTCAGAATCTAACATTATCCTAAATCCTAATATATAAAAAAGGAGATCCAAACGACATAGGTAACTACAGACCAATAAGCCTGCTACCATGCATTTACAAGCTTTTTTCCTCAATTATTAACGAGAAAATAGGCACCGTAATAGAGGCAAGACAACCTATCGAACAAGCAGGATTTAGAAAGGGGTACTCTACTATTGACCATATCCATACGCTAGAGCTTATAATAGAGAAATACCAAGAAATGCAGAGACAACTCTATCTTGCATTCATCGATTACCAGAAGGCCTTTGACACCATTTCACATGACAGCATATGGGAAACTCTACGGCGACAAAAAGTAGAAAAACAATACATACAAGTAATCAAAAACATCTATAAGAACAGTAAAAATAGAGTAAAACTAGAGACAGCTGGCCCCTGGTTTCCCGTAAAAAGAGGAGTAAAACAAGGCGACCCCCTGTCCCCTAAGTTATTCATAGCTACATTAGAATCTATTATAAACACACTAGACTGGAAGAGATATGGCATACGGATTAAAGACGACTACCTAAGCCACCTACGATTCGCAAACGATATTGTGCTAGTTTCAGAAACTAGTTCTCAACTACAAACTATGATAGAATCACTAAATGATGCTAGCAAGAAAGTAGGCTTAGAAATCAACCTCTCTAAAACTATGGTAATGACGAACACTAACATCAGGTTCCCAATATCAGTTGAAGGTGAACTCTTGAAGTACGCAGAAGTATACACATACCTCGGAAAACAAATAGGGTTCAACCATAAGTGCAACAAACTCGAAGTAAACCGTAGAATACAACTAATATGGAATAAATATTGGAGTTTAAAAGAGATATTCAAGAGCAATCTACCAACCCATCTAAAAACTAAAGTCTTAAATTCTTGCCTACTGGCTTGCCTAACATACGGTTGTCAAACATGGAAATTCAGCAACAATATTAAAAACTTTTTAAAAAAAAATAGCACCGACTTCTAAAACCACTCTAATGTAAAAAATAACTCATACTTTGCTCATGGGTTATAAGGAAATTTAAATACTACCAATATTATAAACACTGCCATTCGTGTGATTATATTTACGTGCAATGAATAAACCTTTGGAGTCGGTGCCTGATTTTTGGTACTTATTTGTCATGCGACTAGAATTTTTTAATTCATTCTTTTGTAAATTTGCTCTTAATGTCCCTTTGCGTCCACCTCGCAAACCTCCCCCTACTCTTCATGTCCGCCGATATAGAACCAACATAGGTAAGCACTCTCCTATACCTCGACTGTCTACATTATATAATCAGCTATCGAAGAAAATTACTAAGCTTGACATATTTCATGATTCACTATACGCATTTAGGAAAACTCTTTTAGGTGACATTAATTAACTTGGACCCTAACATTCTGATAAATCTATTCTTCTTTTTTGTTTTGTTCCTTATAATATTTAATTGAGTAATTATATCGTAAAATTATATTATGCACGTTGTGGTTGCCTGTAGTCTGAGTTACAATTACTTAGCTTTATTTTCTGATTGTTATTATTATGTTTGTGTTATTGTAAACTTTGTTGGCAATCCTTAAATAATAAAATATAAAATATAAAGTATATATTTCATATTAAAATTTAATGTGTGTAATTTATCTACGAATTATTTTTAATAAACATATTTGTGTGAAGCGGCGATAGCCTAGTTGGGAGTGGAACGGACTGCCGAGACGAAGTCCGCAGTTTCAAAACCCAAGGGCACACAACTCTGACTTTTCTAAAAAGTTATGTGTGTATTCTTTGTGAATTATCGCTCGCTTTAGCATTGCGAGGAAACCTGCATACCTGAGAAGTTCTCTGAATTTCGAAGGTATGTGAAGTCCGCCAACCCGCACCAGGCCAGCGTGGTGGACTAAGGCCTTAAACCCTCTCAGTAGTAGAGGAGGCCCGTGCTCAGCAGTTTGCAGTATATAATACAGGGCTGGTATGGTATGGTATATTTATGTAGGCAGTTCGATTTTTTTATGACCGGCACCGACTCCAAAGGTTTATTCATTGCACATAAATATAATCACACGAATGGCAGTGTTTATAATATTGGTAGTATTTAAATTTCCTTATAACCCATGAGCAAAGTATGAGTTATTTTTTACATTAGAGTAGTATTAGAAGTCGGTGCTATTTTTTTTTTAAAAGTTTTTATTTTTCACTTTTTAGTAAATAGGTAATGCAATATAGAGTTAAATATTATAATTATTGCTATTATATATTCAAATCTTGTAATTTATTATAATAGATGGAACTCCCAAAGCTGTCTTGATTCGATATTTTGATGATCAAACAATTGATACAAGCCTAGAAATACTAGCTCAAGAGTCATGAGTAAGACTTTTGAAAGTGAAAGAGTTTTTATATCATTTATATCGACACATAAAACTCTTTGAGTAAAACTGACAACGGAAATTTTTAAAAACGAATAATTCTGTCAAATTTTTTTTTTTTTTTTTATAATGGCATTTGTGTTCACATTTTGCCAATGTCAAGTTTGGTTTATATATTTTATTATCTGTAGTATGTCGAAGTAAAGCAGTGGCTACCTTACCAAGACTTCATCGAGGAGTTTTGGCGGCAACAGAAAAAACACTTGATTAGCACAATTATTTCAATTCACTTCATTTGAGCTCTTTAATAGAACTATATTGGATAATATACCACCATAATTATGCAATATAACACTAAATATCACCAAAATAATGAATTAAAACTAGAGCACCTCATGACACTTCCAAGTTCCCGCCAAAACTCCCCTGTCAAATTATATTGACAGAATTCAATAGGGATATTATTTCTTCGGATTAATTATAGCTTAAATTTATTTCAGCACGCAATTACATATATCAGTAAATTGATTTGAAATTAAATCTAGATTATATAGATTATATGGTTTAAAGGAGGTATAAGACAGGTTCGTCTGGAAATCTTTAGGGGAGGCCTATATTCAGCAGTGGACATTATTCATACAGCTTTCTCTGAAGATGACGACTTTCTCCGACGATGATGAAGACAAATAACTTTAGGTTGCTCTCTCAAAAAATTGACCCGACCCCTTTCAAAAATAATAATAGTTTTCATTTTTATTTCAGAAAATTATATCTATGTTTAAAACCAAAATAGTCCAGGAAGGAAAATTTTATTATTATGTAACACGGAATTTTACAGAAAAGGTGCTATAAAAACTCATGGTTTGTATCTGTATACCTAATCCAAATCCAAAGAGTAGGTATAATATATACTACAAAAATCCAAGTCATTCTAGGTATACTGTTTGAATTTGTATTGAGAAATAAATTATTTTTTGATAGAAGTGTTTTATTTATTCTTACCGCATACCGCGAGAATGAGCGGAGCGGTCATATTTTTTTTTAATGAATTGAATGACGAGACGAGCTTGCCATTCGCCTGATGGTAAGCGATACGACCACCCATAAACAGTATACATCCAGTACCTTGAGTTACAAAGTACTGTGTGGCATTCAACTGTGCTTTTCATCCTGAGACATAAGATGTTAAGTCTCTTGTCCAGTAGTTCACTGGCTACAATGTCCTTCAAACCGAAACAATAGTGCATGTACACTGCTGCTTGGCGGTAGAAATAGACATTGCGGTGGTACCCACCCAGACAGCCTCTTACATATGAGAGACCTACCACCAGTAGCAGTCATATTAGGCTGAGAATGGTCTTATAACTCTGAATGTAAACTTAAAGGATCGCCAGGGTAGTGTCACGCTAGGACAACAGCTCAGCTCTGTATTATAATATAAAAGAATCCATGATTTGGGTAGAACAGCCTGATGCTCACTGTTGAGTTGTTAATCTAATCTCTAAAACATCACACGCAGTTAGATTAGACTTTGCAAACCAAAGTAAGTATAGATTCTAGTAGATCCTGAAATCAGGTGAAAATCTTAATGCTCCATTATGTAGCAATGATGAATGATTTATTAAATCAGGAGTTAAACATTCCTTTCCTTTAGTAGAATCGCAAACTTGCACGGGCGTTTTGCATCACACACATATTACACTAATATACGTACCTATTAAAAGAATTCTGCAAGTCATTATAATATATTCGTTCTCAAGACTTATTGTTATCATATTTTAAGGTCCATTAGAAGTCTATAGATAGATACTAACTACATTCTATTGAATCTGTCGAAAAGCGCCTACTCATTTTTTATAGCAATATGACAAATCTACGTTTTTTGCTATTTATTACTTTTTTTATAAATAAATCATTTCATATACCTATTTATCCCTTACCATCTAGTCGGAGTCCCTGTTATTCGTATAACGGGGCACCATGCATATGTATTATCTTTTATTATGCTTTTATTCAATAAAAAAAATAGCTCAAATATATGCGTTGCTAATATAATTTCGTAAGGGTACTTTTAAGTCGTCGAATGAAATTACTCATATGGTTCAGGTCTACTCGGTCTGTTCCATAAAATGATGAACCCTATACCAAGATATATTGAAATGGGACCACCTCGCGACCCTTATTTACTTAATAAAGAAGGAATCAAGGAAGTACGCTCCCAATTTTCAGAGAAATCAGTTTACATACATAAAAAAAAAATACAAACACACGAATTGATGATAACCTCCTCCTTTTGGAAGTCGGTTAAAAACAGGATAGTCGTCTGCCAAAGGGCAATGGAGCGTAGTATGTTGAATTTAAAGAAAATACAGAAAATTAGACACTCAAAAATTAGACAAAATACCAAAGCCACTGACGTAGTAGTACACGCCTTAACATCAAAATGGAAATGGGCTGGACATGTAGCACGCCTTCAGGACCAAAGATGGACTAAAAGAGTGACAACATGGAAGGGACCACAAGGGAAACGAAAGAAGGGAAGACCTAATACTAGATGGGACGAAGACATAAAGAAAATAGGAGGCCCAAACTGGTTAAAAATAGCCCAATGTAGAGAAAATTGGCTAACGCTGGAGGAGGCCTTTACCTGTGAAGGGGTTCCTGCAAGTAAAAATTATAAATAAAATAAAAATTAAAAGTAACCTCTATTATGTAAACTTGTAGGAAATAAAAGGCTTTTTTATTTTTTTTTTATTTTTTTTTTATTATTTATTATTAGATTAGTAAGAAATAGTTTTAATGACTTTCATAAATAAAATAAATAAAAATATACTCGTTTCAAGAATTATAGCTTCTACGCATTGTATTTAAGGTTCATATTAGTAAGATAAAAAAGATGTCAGTGGGCTTAGAATGTGGCAAAAAGACGCAACTTGTAAGACGATGTCGTTTAATTTTGATGTTTGTGATTGATCGAGAGACCAATAGGTCAGTCACGTGTTAGTCTCTTAACCAATCCAAATAAAACGAAACGGAGTCGTGTCGTGTTTTCTTGTCACATTCTAAGCCCACAGGTTATTTTCCTTACGGAATTTCTGGGTTCGGTCTCCACGCTCAAGGCCCGCGATAGAAGCTAAGCAATAGCTTAAAAAATATACACGTTGACCTGAGAACCTCCTCCTTTTTTTCGTCGTTTAAAAATGGCAAGGCTAAATAAAGCCTGTGCCTATTAAATACAAAAAATATCTAAATACGTATTTTTTTATTCAAATAGGCACCCCGCTAATGGGATACAGAAGTCTGTCGGCTTAAAGATCGCAGGGGCCAGGAGAGGATGTGGAAAAGGAAGAATGAAGGAAGGGTTGGGGAAGAGAGAAAGGTTCCCAGGATGGGAGGCGACGAAGGGAAGGGGCAATGTTCGCGGGCCCTGTTAGGCCTCAATGTGATATACACCCACGAGGTAGAGGGGAGAAAGGGGTAATGGGAGTCAGCAGGCAATGGTGGTCACGTTGATAACATTCGAACGAAAGAGATAAGATCAGCGAATATCAACCTTAAAGATTCCTTTCTTACACACACCTCCCAAGGCCCCCGCGTCGTGCGGCCAGCACATGGCCATCGTTTGCAATGGATGGCCTTTACACGTTTTGGCGCGTATTTCATGTAATTAAACGTCTGCACAAAATAAGCGATAAATAGATTACTTTAATATAACTAACTAATGAAACTTCTTTATTGTGAAACTGTTTGTCTAAATAACAGTTTAAGAAAATTTTGTGGTGATTTAAAAGAAAATTATTTTATTATGTTTTTTTTTTCTTAACAATTAGATGTGATTGGGCAATAAAAGTCACTAAAATCCTCGTCAAAACCTAACTCCATTAGCCTGTAAAATACCTTCTTAAAGGTAAGAAGCGCAAACATCAAAAAAGGCCAAAAGGCGCGTGCTTCAAGAAAACACATTTCTTGAGAATCATACATTAGACGTAATCAAATAGGTGATGTCAACGAAGCTGACGATAATGAAAATGACGATGATTCTGAGAATATCTGACTGATATGTGGAGGATTTCACCGCAATAATGAGTTATGATACTGGTGCACTTCCTGTGAGTTATGGGTGCATAAATACTGCATTGAGTGGGATACACCACGAGGGTACGTGTGTAGACAACTGTTGACTCTCATTGCTCACTGAGTGACCATAATTATCCACATATGCGGACACAATGGTGGTCAAAGCTATTTTTTCATTCTTATGCTATAATTTTTAAACTGTATTCTCAATGATAATGAAATCATCTGAGACTGATAGTTTTGTGGCGGCATATCCTTTCCAGCCAGCCAGTCGTCACTTCGCCCAGCCAGCTAGCGTTCTCGCCATCAAGCTACCACGTGCATGCTGCCTATGCACGCCTGGTACCTTCAGCACTCCTGCACTATCTTCGGCTCCAACGTCACGGCATAACTGCGCTACAGCCGGATCTTCACTACGGGCAGCTTTCGCCGGTTGTCGCGGTACAGCCACGTGACGCACCGAAGTCATCGCAGAGACGCAACACTCAGCTTCGCTTCAAAGGAGCTGACTACCCGCGCACAGCCCTGACTCACTAGGGCCAATTGCGCACGGTTCCGACTCACTGGGACCACTTCACCCCGACTCACTGGGGCATCGGCAACACCCCGACTCACTGGGGCAACTGCAACACCCCGACTCACTGGGGCATCAACTACACCCCGACTCACTGGGGCATCAACTACACCCCGACTCACTGGGGCATCAACTCTCTGGCACTGGCGCAAGCATTCACGACTGAACTTTCGACCTCCGGTCTCCGGGGGGGAGTGATGTGGCGGCATAATTAGCAACACCGCCACCTATCAACATGGCTGGGAACTACCTCAGTAAATTGTCAACTAGATGACCGGGTATCGATGATTAGCAGATGACGCCCAAAAAATCTACAACAGATGGCATTGAACGATCCAGAATTGCGATAGCAATATTTGCGCGAAGCGCGGTATATATACCACCTCCGAGTAGGAACCATCGGAGGGGCCGCGGCCGGTCAGGCGCAACATCTGCCTGACTGGGAATTTTCCCCTTCCATAGAGGAACGTAACCATCTGTTCCTCTACTGCGGCGACGCCCTTTCGCCGCCACAGTTTGTTAACGAAAGTATCTTAATAGTTGATTATTGTAAAGTTCTAAACACAATCCTATTTTTTATTTCAATTATTGCGTAAGTGACTCCCATTACCCCCTTTTCCCCTACACACTGCGCTGTGTGCCTTGGCCTGCGACAAAGTTCCCGCCATGCATGTGCGTGCATTGGGTGTGAAGACCCAGCGCACAAGAATTGCTTCGGGGGGCAGGTTATTTAGGTTAGGTATGGACCGAATGATATTTTCTTTTGTTTATACATTTACTAGGCTTCGCCCGCGTGGAAAGTCTTTCTTGCTATAAGAGTACCTAAAACACAGTACGACGCCACTGCAGCGCCACCTACTTCAAGAATCAGATTAAAAATATCCATTATTTCCCAAGGGAGCAAATTACCGGGATAAAAAGTACCCAATGTGTTAATCCAGGATATGACCTACCCGTATGCCAAATTTTCTCCAAATCTGTTTAGTTGTTTCTGTGTTTACTTCTAACAAACATACAAAGATCCGAACATTTTCACAACCTTTTGCATTTATAATATTAGTAAGAAGTAAGATGAGATAAGATGTGACGAGTATTATTTATCAGCAATCGACTCTTAATGTTAGAATGGAATACACAATTGTTTGATATGCATAATGATCTTGTACGTAGGCCAAGTCGCGCATATTATCTATACATATAAATAAAATTTGAGTGTCTGTTTGTAATATTGAAATAACCGTTTTTTACTACATGTATATGAATATATATAGGGTCATTCGGGGCAACAGCACGCAGTGGGTAAAAGTTCGCATGGTCAATATCTCGGAACCTATTGAGGGGGCTTAGACACTTTTTCGGCTAGATCAGGGGCGCGTCAGGGACGATGTCAGAGCCACAAGCTATTTTGCCAAGCCTCACTTGTTTAGCGAAAAACGGTGATCAACGTGATTTTGTTGATTAGTTACCAACATTTTGTGCTGGGAAAAAAGTGTCTGGCTAGACGGTGCATCAGTTTACAAAAGTCCGTTAATTATGTTAAGTTTACATGATTATTATAGTATTTATTTTAGTTACTAATTCTGTCCTAGAAAATAAATGCGTCTCCACTAACGTGTGAATGTTTAAAATATTCCCTGTTTGGGCAAGAGTACGAGGTTAAAAGTACGCACCCTGTTATAACTTCATTACAATGATCGCACGGTTTTTTCTTCTTTAAGCTGCAATTAAGGCGAATATTATTTGTAAAGATTTTTAGACCTTATACAGAAAAAAAATATTCTCCATAAACACTCTGCGTAGTTTTACCCACATAACGGGTCAATAGTACGAATTTCCCCCGATGCACTTAAACATGTATTCCAAAAAAAACAATGAAGTAATGTACAAAAACTCATTAAATAATAAAAGTAGAATAAATTTACTTTACATAGAGTGTTAAAACGTTTTCCTAGACACTATATTTTTGACTGTGTAGACGATAGAAAAAAAAGTGCGTACTTTTAGGCCGAATGACCCTACGGTACATACATCAAAATAACATTTTTTTCAATTTTTGTCTGTCTGTCTGTCTATCTGTTTGTCTGTTTGTTCCGGCTAATCTCTGAAATGGCTGGACCGATTTTGACGGGACTTTTACTGGCAGGTAGCTGATGTAATAAGGAGTAACTTAGGCTACTTTTTATCCCGGGAAAATATAAAGCGGGACTTTTATCCCGGGAAAACTCATTCACGCGGGCGGAGCCGCGGGCAACAGCTAGTCTATACTATTATATAAAGCTGAAGAGTTTGTTTGTTTGTTTGAACGCGCTAATCTCAGGAACTACTGGACCGATGTTGAAAATTCTTTCACTAATAGGAAGCTACATTACTCCTGGGTGCTATAGGCTACTTTTTATCCCGGAAAAACTTTTCAACGCGGGCGGAGCCGCGCGCAAAAGCTAGTGAATTATATGTTCCGAAACATAGGATACAACTGTTTTCTAATAATGTATACTGTATGGTAATAAGAGTCTATAATAAATTACCAGACTATTTCAAAACTCTGAAATTGAATATATTCAAATGTAAATTATTTAATTTCCTTCTAGATAAATGTTAGGGCGCATTTACAAATTTCCATGGTTTTGAGGTACCATTTATTGAATCAGGAGTCGCGCTTATGAGGAGATATTGGTATATAAATAAAGATTAAACATTCCTCTTTGCTTATGGCATATAGAAATTGTATGCTCCCCTACAACATTATCACGTAAATACGTTTATTCTGGAGCAATAATCGCTGAAAATGACGAAAAATAGGGTCTGAATCGGAACCATTATACCTAAAACTAAATAATATTTTTATATAAAACCGAAATAATTTATGATGGCTTATATAGTCTTCTCGCTTTATGGCTAATTATTTTTAAGTCAATTTAAATACTTTTCCAGTTATGAGAAAAAATATAACCTGAATTGAATTTCTTCATACATTTTCCAATTTCGGGCTGTCATTCCGCGCTGAGACGCGGCCGAGGTAGCACGGGTGTACAACTTTTTTTTCAAAAAATAAATACGTAATAAATTGATCGCGATGTCATTATACTACGAATAAAATAGTTGATACTATTTCAAATTATTATTTTTCAAAAAGCAAGTATGAAAATTGAATATTACAATAAGTCAATGCAAATTTGATTTAATTAATAAAACATTCATTTATTTTAATGCGAATATTTAAATTTCATCATCAAAATGGCGGATGTATTTTTATATTTACATCGACAAGTTTAGCGTATGGTATTTACTATTTATCTATGTATGACTTTTAGTATCGGTGATTATTTATTTTTAAATTTTACTAGGTTTAGTTCGCGTTTTTGCCCGCCTACAAAGCCTTTCCCGCTACAAAAATGTCTAAACACTCACTACTACAGTTCAGCCACAACTACTCACTGGGCATGGCTGCTTCGGTGAGTAGCTGTGTCGTATCGTAGGTATGGAGGTGTCGGCTGTGTGTGCCATTGTGACAGTTGCCCGCTGAATACGACTTAATATACGTTTGAGTTTTGCCCAGCCTGGAATGAGGAGCGCAGCGCTCTCAAAGCAGTTGTCGGAGGCGGCCTCTCGTTGCCGGCCGTGGTCGCTCCCATGGTCGGCAGTCAGGAGGTCTGGCGTGTGTGCCCACTTCTGCGAGATACTCCTCTCGTAGAAGAAGAGTGCCGAGAGGGATCTGGAACGCGAGGATTCCTCCCACCGTCATGTCAGAGGAGACGTTGGAGGCGCCGGGTGGTCGACTGATCGGCGTCTCCCACCCTGTGGATTGTAGGTGTTTGGAGAATTCCACCACGGTATCCCCTGCCTGTCGTAAAAGGCAACTAATAGTGGCCACCCGGGGGTCGCGGGCGGGTGTCTTCTCTAGTTTTGTCTTTTTAGCACATTGTTGGGATTGTTTGGGATTCCCTGATGAACAGCAGTGTGGCAGGTAGGGTAGGCCTCACGCTGCCGTTGACGCCGAGATGCGCGGGGGCTCCTTAGAATAAGGCGTGGTATATTCCAGGGTCAGGCTACAGGGTAAAGCCTGAGACCATTGTGGTTCTGCATGGCCCTGCATCCTCTCAGTACTCTGTTGTTGGATTCAGGGTTAGGATACCGTCTATGGAGAGGGATTGAGCCTATATCTCACTTGCTTTACATGGATGATCTCAAGTTGTTTGCATCAAAACAAACAAAATTGATTGAGCCGTTAAAATTACTGAAAGATTTAGCAACTCAATCAATATGGAGTTAGGTGTAGATAAATGTGCGGTTATCCATGTGAAGCGAGGAGAGGTCGTGGTCTCTGGTGACATACAAGTCTTAGAGACTTAGGTCCCTTTCTGAGACGGAAACTTACAAATATCTGGGTATGCCTGAGGCACCTGGTATTATGAGTGCCGACGTAAAACAATCGGTGAATGACCGTTTCTTCGGCCGCCTGACTTTTGTTGAATACTTTTGTATTTAACAGTTTTTTTGTCAGGTGGAAACAAGATTTGTGCTTTCAACGGTTGGGTTATGCCTGTACTCATGTACTCTTTTGGTATACTCAGAAAGAAGGACTCAGACTGAATTGGACGCCCTGGATTGAAAGTTCTGACTGCATATCGTATGCATCACCCACGGTGGTCAGTGATGAGGTTATTATGATTGTAGTCATGGTGGATCCTTATCCACCATGACTACAATAGGACTACAAGGGATTTATCCCACTTTCCTTGGCGAATGAGAACTGGTGAAAACCTATGGCGTCGGGCATTAGGGAACGCGAGGTGATATGGAAGAGCAAAGAACTATACAGTCGGTTCTATCGGTGCCTTCAGCTTGCATCCGTATCTTGGCTACGTTTTGGTAACCTATTTGGAGAAACTAAGGGTTTTGTCTTTGCAATTATGGACAAAGTTATGAAGACGAATAATTAAAGGAAATACATCCTGAAGGACAGTACGGTCGGGCATGGGCTGCTGGGCATGCCACTGTCCCGGTAAATCAATCGGGCATGTGATTTCGGGTTGTTCGTATCTTGCTAACGGCGAGTACTTGCATAGACAAAATCTAGTAGCCAAGGTCTTGTGTCTCCTGAAGTGCCATATTACCAGTATGTGCCTCAACCAGTTCTCGAAAATGATCATGCAACGCTGTACTGGGATCAATCTATTATCACGGACAGGACTATAGACAGGACATTTACTTATAAGCCTGATATTGTAATAGTAGATCGATTGGCGCGCCGGGCAATACTTGTTGACACCACCATTCCGCATGACGATAACCTTGTTAAGGCCGAAAAGGACAAAATGTCTAAATGTTTAGATTTGGCACACGAGGTTACCGACATGTGAGAGGAGGACTCCACAATTATTGTTCCGATTGTCGTTTCTGCTCATGGGTTGATACCAGAGTCTCGACCAACACCTGCATAGGCTCTCAATTAGTCGTTGGGTCAAGAGCCAGATGCAGAAAGCAGTACTTCTGGACACCGCAATGTCAATGTCTTTTTCTTCCGCCAAGCAGCAGTGTGCATGCACTGTAGTGTTTCGGTTTGAAGGACATTGTAGCCAGTGTAACTACTGGAGATAATGAGACTTAACATCTTATGTCTCAGAATGACGAGCGCAGTGAAATGCCACACAGTATTTTGTAACTCAAGGTGCTGGATGGTGTTGCTACTGTTTATGGGTGGTCGTATCGCTTACCACACGCATTGTGAGGAGATTCCTCACTTTGAATCCCTGACTACCGGTGGCTTGGGTCTTGAGCCACGCCATCGGAGGGTGATACACTTTTTTAAATTTTTATATGTATTAATGTATCTTTTTGTACCTATATATAAAAATGTAAAAAAAAGGAACATTCAAAATAAAGAGATAAAAATGTCTATTACATGATGAAATTATAATAATAATTATTATTAAATATAATTGTAAACATTCGACAACTCCAAAAAAATAAATATGGATGAGTAAAATAATAACTTCAAGTATTAAGATTAGCTCGTTCAAATGGAAAATCTAGTTTAAATCGGTTTCGATGTGTGCGCGTGTAGCAAGGCACGTTCTTGTCATTAAAATATCTAAAATCGAACATGTCAAAAATGTAATAACGTCCTTAAATGATAACCTAGATTAAAATATTTGTACGCTGAAAACGGCAGAATACTATGAGCTTATTAATAACATGTAACAACATTTTACAGTACTCAACAAATAAACGATTTATTATTATTGTAAGAATGTACTCACAGAATAAAGTGACCAGTAGTTGGACCCCTGGATAGCTGTTCTGTTATTGAGCACGCAGGTCGACACTCCGAACTCCTGGAAGCTGACCAGTGGGTGGAAATACGCTGTGTTGCACTCTGTGCCGGTCTGCTTGATTGTGATGCTGAATATACCATCGCTCCATTGGAAGTTTTGCCCTTAAATATGAGTGGATATGTTTAATCTATCACGGCAGTTAGAAACGGAGATAGACTAGTTGAGAGTGACACGGAATATCGAGACGAATTTCCACAGGTTCAAGAGCACACACCTCTTACTAAAATTATATATGGTGTATTCTTTGTGAATTATCGCTTGCTTTAATGGTAAAGGAAAACATCGTGAGGAAACCTGCATTATGCATACCTGAGAAGTTCTCTATAATGATTTCGTAGGTATGTGAAGTCTGTCCGCACTAGGCCAGCGTGGTGGACTAAGGCCTACACCCTCTCATAAGTAGTCTCCCTCCTTCATCCTATCTAACATTAAAAATACCTGCAATATTGAAGTTGCCAGCTACAGGATTGAAGTGGAAGTAGCTGTGCGACACCCGCCAGCTGTCATTGTCTTTCAGCGAATACACTATGAGACCAAACGTGGTCAGATCTGGTATATACGCGTATGCAGAAGCGCAGTCTGACTTCATGTCTATTGTTATTGACGCCAAACCTGTGGAAAATATAGTTTTAATGCGATTATACCGAAATAAACTAAAAAAATATCGAGTTGACAATTAATTTCGCTTCGGTAGGATTTTATGATCGTTAAACTATGTAGATAATATGGCCCCAAGAATCTTATGAAACTTAGCGCCCTCTGTGGTATACCTATTGGCAAAGTAAAAAAAGTAATTTTTCATAATATTGGGGCTAAACAATCTCTCATTCACTAACTCAATAACTCACTATTTCAGTCATTAAATGACTCAATCACTCACAGATTTGTTAATTCATTGATGCTATTCACGTAATTAATTTTTCATTGACTCAATCACTCACTTATTTAGTGACTGACTAACTCACTAACTGTATTCAAAACATGATTTACCAGTCGGCGTGTTCGCGGCTGGTATGTCTTCATCCTTAAATTGATACCTCAAGATTTGAGTGTCCGTGTTCAAATCGAATACTACTATTGCGGGTGGTTGGACTTGCTGGGGGTTGTCTGAAATAAGTATACCTATACTTAAGTTTATTATTTTTTATTATTATGATATGATTATAATCATTAATGCCCAAGCTTTTTATTACTACCCACATAATTTTATGATTATTGAATTTACTCTGATTTATATAATATTAATAGGTATGCATCACACATGAAACATAGATTAGTTACGCTCTTTAAAAACGAATGTAAATATTTCTTGTAAATTTCTTTAAAAAAATCCATTTAAAAAATAATGTAAATATTTCTCATTAAGTCAAATTTGTAAATTTCTTTTGGGAAATATAGTTCTTTAACCTCAATGACTGCCTCAGCGGCGTAGTTGTATTACGGTGCGACTGCAATGCTGAGGTCCCGGGTTCGATCTCTGAGTCGGGCAAAGTGATATTGGATTTTTCTATTCATTTGATAATGAATAGAAAAGGGCTGATGCCCGGAGTCTGGATTTTGCGCCCGATATAGCGATAGGCTCGCCCGCTATCACAATTCACATCATGGGATGGAATACGCATGGCGAAATGTGGGTGCATTAATTGCGCCTCTGCCTACCCCTTCGGGGATAAAAGGCGTGAGCGTATGCGAGTTCTCACTTACCCGGGATCTCCAAAAGGCCAGTGTCGACCATCCACAGCCGTCCACACTTGTCCGCTCTAGTTCTATACACTGATGTCAAACTCCTCGCTTGACGAATATCCGGGTACGGCTTCAAAGCCGGGGATCTTTCTCTTTGGTTCAGTTCTACGTAGTTTAGAGTTGATGGTATGCCTTGAAAAACAACGCACATCGTCTAAAAATGGCATAAAAGGGGTATTTAGATAAAAAACAAATGTTCCATAGCTGGTGGTGGGATACATTTAGTATATAGTAGTGTAGTTTGTGTTTTCAGTGTTATTTCGCTTCTTCGACTTCATTCTTTATTAAGTTGTAAGGATTTTCGTTGTAATTAATTTTTTTTTTCTTTTGAATATTAAGTATTAGGTATGGTTATATTATAAGCCGAACTTTAGTTACTTTTATGCATGCCGTGTTCACACCAAGAAGGTTTCTCACTTTTGTAAATGAACATTGTAACACCTCATACAAAAGAGTAGTCCCATCACGTCGCCGAGAGATGGCGCTGCGGCGGCGCTGCTACGGATACGTACAAATTATGAATCGCGATATCAAGATTCTCCGGCGAAACATGACCTGCGGAGGAATTTTGTGACTCAGTGTGGTTAAAGGTGATTGATAGTTGTTAATGTATAGATATTCCTTGATTTACAAATTACGATTCCGGCTTCCGAATTTAGCTTCCACTGCGTGGGACTATTTTTGGGACCGACGTGTAGATTAGAAGTAGTGAACGCTTCCACGTCGTGGGACGTTTCACCTTCAGTAGGCTATCCACAACATTTGTATATATCTCGTCTGAATACGAATAAAGACTCTTGGAACCCGAGACTGTGTTTCACCATCACCAGCCCTCAAGACCCTTACATCTGGCGCCCAACGTGGGGCAAATCACCACCAACCTCAGCCCGTTACATCTGGTGACCAACGTGTGGGGCAAATCAAAACCCCCTAGTAGTACCCTTACATCTGGCGACCAACATGCGGGCAAATCACCAACCTCATCGTTACAATCTGGCGCCCAACGTGGGGCCTGAAGACCTTCACTGCGACATCTTGTCTTGTTCCTACAAACATGCTCTGGGTACCGTCGGTTTATAGAAAACTTTTCCAACATTGCGGAACATTTAACACGCCTAACAAAGAAAGGTGTATCGTCAATCGTGGATTTGGACTGACGAACAAGAAAAGCATTCGAAGAATTGAAGCAATGCCTCACAAGCACTCCCGTGCTAAGCAGATGAGACAAAGCCCTATATTATGAAAATGGATATGCATTAAGGTCAGCCTTAATGCAGGGGGAGATCTGATATTAGTAGATATCCCTCGATTGACAAAACACAAATCCGGCTTCCGAATTTAGCTTCCACTGCGTGGGACTATTTTTGGGACCGACGTGTGCATAATTTTATTATAATGGTAACGCTTCCACATCGTGGGACGATTCACCTGGAGTGGGCTATCCACAGTATTGTATTTATATTCATTTACAATCTAACCAGCTTCCTCGCCGGGACGTCTTCAGAAGCTGAGGGGGAGACTGTAACACCTCATACAAAAGAGTAGTCCCATCACGTCGCCGAGAGATGGCGCTGCGGCGGCGCTGCTACGGATACGTACAAATTATGAATCGCGATATCAAGATTCTCCGGCGAAACATGACCTGCGGAGGAATTTTGTGACTCAGTGTGGTTAAAGGTGATTGATAGTTGTTAATGTATAGATATTCCTTGATTTACAAATTACGATTCCGGCTTCCGAATTTAGCTTCCACTGCGTGGGACTATTTTTGGGACCGACGTGTAGATTAGAAGTAGTGAACGCTTCCACGTCGTGGGACGTTTCACCTTCAGTAGGCTATCCACAACATTTGTATATATCTCGTCTGAATACGAATAAAGACTCTTGGAACCCGAGACTGTGTTTCACCATCACCAGCCCTCAAGACCCTTACAACATAATGTACTCGTTTTGATTTTATGAACCCTATACTGTGTGCAACTAGTTCTGTGAACCTAATAAAAAAAAAAAAAAAAAAGTATCCGTCCGGATAGCGACCACCGTACTTAAGATGTTAAAACCCATAGTGGCCCACATGAGTCGCGTTCCGGGATCAGCCTGTGTATCCCGGGCGTAGAAATGTCAGTGGTCAGTGGCGTAGCGTGGCGTAGCGGTTTATTGTAAGCTAAGAGGGGGGGGGGGGGAAATTGACATCTACCACATTACTGTAATTATTCAGCAACTTACTCAAACGACACAACGGAGAATTAGCACCTGTGACTGTATTACGAAAAGGTGGAACAAGTGGTTTTATTTTATATCTAGGATATTTAAATGGGACTTTAAAACTTTATTTTCTCCAACAGCGGTGTACAATCAATTTGATTTCGCAACAGTTTGTATAGAAATTGTAAATCCAAAATATCTTGCCTTTTAGTAAGTGAAACAATTTTAAAATGTTTCAATCCATGATCGTACGAGAAGGATTTTTTGTTAGGATTGGTTGAGCGAGCAAGATGCCACAAAAATCGCTTTTGAATTCTTTCTAGTCGTAAACAGTGAGTGGAGTAATGTGGGCGCCATACAACACTAGCATATTCAATTCAAAAATGCTAAACGAAAGCTGCAATCTTTATCAGTACATGGAAAACTGAAGTTAATATCCGTTTATGAAAGTGGGAAGACACGCGACGAAGTTTGTGTCGAATTTAATGTGTCAAAATCTACATACATAATTATCATTTTAACATAACACGTAATTTTACGTAATAATCGCACCTCTATAACTGTATAGCCTGTATTCTGACCTCTATTAATGGAACCCTCTGTAAATGAGACAGATATTTATTTATATCTGAGACACTGGGTAAGTGGAATACCTCAATAAGTAAAACAACATTGCAGGTCCTTTGATGTCTCACTTAACCAGGTTTCACTGTAGTAACATAATATCTATCTTAATATATATAAATCTCGTGTCACAATGTTTGTCCTCAATGGACTCCTAAACCACTTAACCGATTATAATAAAATTCGCACACCATGTGCAGTTCGATCCAACTTGAGAGATAGGATAGTTTAAATCTCAAATTATACTCGCAATTTTAATTTATTGCTAATTATTTGTCTGTTATTATTTGACAGTCACAATTATCTGTTAACTCCAAATTATTCTAACAGATGTCGATACCTTTCGACTGGGTTGAGTAAGTAATCAATAGATGGCGCTGCTATGGTAAATTTAATAACTTTTCGATTTCGATGAAATTTGGCACACGGGTAGATTATGTATACTTTTTATACCGGGAAAATATAAAGCGGGACTTTTATACCGGGAAAACTCATTCACGCGGGCGGAGCCGCGGGCAAAAGCTAGTACTATTATATAAAGCTGAAGAGTTTGTTTGTTAGTTTGAACGCGCTAATCTCAGGAACTACTGGACCGATTTTGAAAATTCTTTCACTAATAGGAAGCTACATTACTCCTGAGTGCTATAGGCTACTTTTTATCCCGGAAAAACTTCCACGCGGGCGGAGCCGTGCGCAATGCTAGTACATTATATATGTATGCTTATTTATAAACTTATATATATGTATGTATAGGGTCATTCGGCCTAAAAGTACGCACTTTTTTTTCTATCGTCTACACAGTCAAAAATATAGTTCTAGGAAAACGTTTTAACACTCTATGTAAAGTAAATTTATTCTACTTTTATTATTTAATGAGTTTTTGTACATTACTTCATTGTTTTTTTTGGAATACATGTTTAAGTGCATCGGGGGAAATTCGTACTATTGACCCGTTATGTGGGTAAAACTACGCAGAGTATTTATGGAGAATATTTTTTTTCTGTATGAGGTCTAAAAATCTTTACAAATAATATTCGCCTTAATTGCAGCTTAAAGAAGAAAAAACCGTGCGATCATTGTAATGAAGTTATAACAGGGTGCGTACTTTTAACCTCGTACTCTTGCCCAAACAGGGAATATTTTAAACATTCACACGTTAGTTGAGACGCATTTATTTTCTAGGACAGAATTAGTAACTAAAATAAATACTATAATAATCATGTAAACTTAACATAATTAACGGACTTTTGTAAACTGATGCACCGTCTAGCCAGACACTTTTTTCCCAGCACAAAATGTTGGTAACTAATCAACAAAATCACGTTGATCACCGTTTTTCGCTAAACAAGTGAGGCTTGGCAAAATAGCTTGTGGCTCTGACATCGTCCCTGACGCGCCCCTGATCTAGCCGAAAAAGTGTCTGAGCCCCCTCAATAGGTTCCGAGATATTGACCATGCGAACTTTTACCCACTGCGTGCTGTTGCCCCGAATGACCCTATATATTATATGTGTATTTACTTCTATATTATTGATTATTAATTAAAATAATTTTATTTATTATTATTATCGTGTTTTTATTTTTCATAACCAAAATTATTATATATTCACTAGACTGCCCTCTCTATTTCCTTTTCTTATATCCATCCCATGGTTGTCTGGAAGATATTGCCTAGAGCGATAAGACCGCCATTTGTACTTTTCTTTTTATTATCGTATTCTTTATTTAAATTGTGATACTCGTGTGCAAAAAAGAGTGAAATAAATAAATAAATAACATACCGTATCTTCGCCTAGGAACAGTGATGAACACTCTGTCCCCCACCGATTCCACCCCCATAGGCACGTTGTTGTATTGTATGAAGAAGGCGTCAGATTGGTTCACTGCAAAGAGTTCTAAGATATACACCGGGCATTGGGAAAATTGTGATAGGTACAAAAATTTTGAACCTGTTCGTCAGTAACTCAATCTACTGGGAAATATTTGTAATCTATCTTAAATATATATAAATCTCGTGTCACAATGTTTAAGCTCAATGGACTCCTAAACCACTTAACCGATTATAATAAAATTCGCACACCATGTGCAGTTCGATCCAACTTGAGAGATAGGATAGTTTAAATCTCAAATTATAGTGGCAATTTTAATTTATTGCTAATTATTTGTCTGTTATTATTTGACAGTCACAATTATCTTAACTCCAAAGGATTCTAACAGATGTCGATACCTTTTTTTTTTTTTTTTTTTTATCTTTGGCAAGGCGCGGTTTGCGCATCTGCCAGTGTCAAAGTTTTTAGAAGTTACATACTATATAATATTGTTTCTTTGTTATCCTCAGTAGTAGTAGTACTATGTCGAAGTAAAGCAGTGGCTACCTTACCAAGACTTTATCGAGGAGTTTTGGCGGCAACAAAACAAACACTTGACTAGCACAGTTATTTCAATTCACTTCATTTGAGCCCTTTAATAGAACTATATTGGATAATATACCGCCATAATTATGCAATATAACACTAAGTATCACCAAAATAATGAATTAAAACAAGAGCACCTCATGACACTACCAAGTTCCCGCCAAAACCTGTCGATACCTTTCGACTGGGTTGAGTAAGTAATCAATAGATGGCGCTGCTATGAATGATTCTAACAGATGTCGATACCTTTCGACTGGGTTGAGTAAGTAATCAATAGATGGCGCTGCTATGGTAAATCTACGAACGTGTCATAATAATATAAGCTACATTTTAAGCGGGACTTTTATACCGGGAAAACTCATTCACGCGGGCGGAGCCGCGGGCAAAAGCTATATTATATATTTCTTCTGTGCGTGTGTATGTCACTGAACTCCTAAACGGCTGGACCGATTTTAATTAATTTTTTTGTGTCTTCAGGTGGATTCGAAAACGGTTTAGATTTACAATTGGATCCGGTATATAGCGCTGTACTCGGGTTCTAGGATTTTATTTCCTTTTTAGGGCAGGACAACGTCTGCCGGGGCCGCTAGTACTAATATTGTAGAGCTGAAGAGTTTGTTTGTTTGTTTGAACGCGCTAATCTCAGGAACTAGCGAACCGATTTTGAAAATTCTTTCACTAATAGGAAGCTACATTACTCCTGAGTGCTATAGGCTACTTTTTATCCCGGAATACTTTTAAACGCGGGCGTAGCCGCGAGCGATACTAGTAACAATATATTAGTAAGACTGTATTTTAGAAATTTCAATTGTTTGTAACCAGTTTTGTGAACCTAATAAATAGAAAATAAAAATTGCAAAACACCTATGTAAAATGCATTAGAACATACTTTGACATGATCGTAATGCGCAAATTGCCATATTTCCTTCCAAAATATAATTTTCTTTACTTTTAGTATATTACAATAATATTATTATATTAGATAGTAGATACTAGACTTCTACTCGCAACTCTGCCCGCGTGAATGAGTTTTTCCGGGATAAAAGTCCCGCTTTATATTTCCCCGGGATAAAAAGTAGCCTATGTTACTCGCTGATAATGTAGCTTTATATTGGTGAACGAATGTTTCAAATCGGTCCAGTAGTTTCGGAGCCTATTCAATGCAAACAAACAAACAATCAAATCTTTCCTCTTTATAATATTTAGTACAGATTCAAGGTAGCGGTAAAATAATACTTACGATTAGAACCAACGTTTGGTTGCGATGGTTTTGGTCCTGAAAATTAAATACTTGCACTTAATTATATAGATAACTAGATGTCGCTCGCGGCTCCTGAGATAAAATAACACGAAACTTTTGAAGTTATACTTCTTTAGGCGCGTTATGAAAAATTTATGAGAGTGAAATTTTACGATGCGCGCGCACCGTGACGCAAAATTAACAGAATGAAGTTGCCCACTAAATCGCTCACCCTGAAGTTAGCTATAGTCAACATTTTAGTTTTGAATTTTGAACGTAGAATAAGGCGAAAGATAATTAAAAGATTTTTATCTTGTTTATTGATAATTCATAATCCTATACTTTTTTCCGTCACTTACGCGGAGTTACGCGGTATAGCGGTATAGACATAAGACTTTAGAATCCTCAGACAAAAAATATATTAAAAATAATTAAAAACGTAATCTTTTCCAAGTATTCATTTGACTTCCTTACTTGCGAATCACATAAAAATAGTGTATTGGAATGCTTTCTCGATATAAATTTGCGAATAACAGTATTTAATTGGTGTAACACAATAATAAAATATTAAAGGGCACAGATGCTCTTAGGTTAAAAAATAAAAGATTGCCTCCCATGCAATTAAAAGCCTATAATAGATATATAAAAAGAGTGAAAAATAAAATTCAAAATTCAAAACAACAAATATGTTTTCATTTCAAATATTTCTACTTAGTTTGCAACAATAAAAAAATTAAAAATAAAGAGAAACGAAAACGAGGTGGCTTAAAAGGCAGGTATTGAGAGCCCGAAATTTTAGGCATAAAAAGAAAAAATTAAAAAATAAAAAGCTGTCATATTCTTTAGTCGGGACTGAATGGTGAGCAAAATTGAATGTATGGAAAATATCCATCTGAAGCGTAGCTTCTCTAAGTAATCTGTGGATCATTTCATCGACGAAGAGGCGCGCATACAGCGTGCATGAGTACTTTAAGTGCATACGCACTCTCCGATGTAGAGCGTCGGGAAAAGTAAAATACCGCGTAAGTGACAGAAAAAAATAAAGGATTATCAATCAAACTTTATTACAATAAGCATCAATTTTAATTGTGACGCTTTCGTCATTACGTCGTCTTACTGGTGGTAGGCCTCTCATATGTAAGAGTCCGCCTGGGTGGGTACCATTGTCTATTTCTACCGCCAAGCAGCAGTGTGCATGCACTGTTGTGTTTCGGTTTGAAGGACATTGTAGCCAGTGTAACTACTGGACATAATGAGACGTAACATCTTATGTCTCAGGATGACGAGCGCAGTGGGATTCCACACAGTACTTTGTAACTCAAGGTGCCTTATGGTGTTACTATAGTTTATGGGTGGTCGTATCGCTTACCATCAGGCGAACGGCATGCTCGTCTCGTCATTCAATGCCATAAAAAAAAAAGTATTGTTATCAATTATCGTTCGCTTTAACGGTGAAGGAAAACATCGTAAGGAAACCTGCATAACCTGAGAAGTTCTTTGAATTTCGAAGGTATGTGAAGTCTGCCAACCCGCACTAGGCCAGCGTGGTGGACTAAGGCCTAACCCCTCTCAGTAGTAGAGGAGGCCCGTGCTCAACAGTGGGCAGTATATAATACAGGACTGATTGCATTGCATTGCATTGCATAGGGTATATAAATACCAATATAAAACAAAAGAAAGAAAGAAGATATAAAAGATACTTCACTGTATAAATTCCATCTGGGTATCACACGAGAGTCCATCCGAGAGTACTCTAGAAGAAAGGAAAAAGGAAAAAAAGAAAAAGATTATAAGAAGAAAAAAGGATAGAGATAGAACATGATAAACTAAGATTAGAAATCAGTGCGCTGTAAATTAATAACTTAAGACCTTATTCATAAACAGTTTAAAGACCTATTTTTAACCCCCGACAGAAAAAGAGAGGTGTTATAAGTTTAGGGTGTGTGTCTGTGTATCTGTATGTCTGTCTGTGGCATCGTAGCTCTCAAACGAATGGACCAACATTGACGCGGTTTTTTTTGTTTGAAAGCTGATATGATTGCGATGGTTCTTAGCTATAATTTATGAAGATCTGTTCAGGCGTTTGAAAATTATCAGCACTTTTCCAATATAAAAAGCCCGACTGAATTTAAATTTAGTGTATTGTGACTTCGGCAATATTTTTAAAGAAAGAAAGAAAGAAAGAATAATTTATTGTCGCGGTACACGTTATACATAAAAAAAAAAGCAAACAAAGTACAATATAATATTCACCGCGACAACTAGGTGGCCATCTCAGCATAAGCTGTGCTATGACAAACCAAAACACAGCACTGATTTTCAGTAGCCACCTAATGTACTGAACGTACGGGCGCCAAATCAGCCATAAACCACAAATATATTTTAATAAAAATTATAGTACTTGATGCGCGTCTATAACGGACGGGGGGCACCACGCCTATTGCGTCAGACGGCCAGCGCCCGAGTTTGCATGTAGACGCGCACCGGCGTAGTTTCATTTAAAGTGAATACAAGAAAAAAAAAAAACACAGTACATATAAGATAAATAACATTTTAACAATTTGGTACAATATTAACCTATCCTTAGTGGTACAAAAGCATTTAAGTTAAACACCTGCAACACCTTAAACATGAGCAGATTTTGCAGCACCAAGTAATCTGCGGGATAACCAACTCCTTAGCAACTTTTAGCAGATACAGCGTGTTTGGGTTCATAAAGAAGGTCTCAACGAGTAGGTGTTAGATAGTTGATTATCAAGGCCCCATGATGGAGAATAAAGTAATTTAAAAAGTTCAAAATAAAAATTTAAAAACCCCCGACACTAAAACTCTCTAAAAAGTCAAATAATAAAAGGGTCTTTGTCGTTTAAGTACCTAGTAATATTTTGACCCAAGCGTCCTCACGTCGGGGGACCGAACTCCGGACCAGGGAGATGAAAATACTTCTTTAGCGGTCCCTCGACGCGACGACGCTTGGGTCAAAATATTACTAGGTACTAAAACGACAAAGACACTTTTATTTTTTTACTTTTTAGAGAGTGTTTGGGTTTTTAAATTTTTTATTAAATTTTTATAGTTATAAGATGTATTGTCTTCTTCCTTCAAACTCAATTCAAAATTCGTTCGAAGAAGACAAAACATTCGATAACTAAAATAAGTGTATAAACTGTTTATGAATAAGGCTTTAGAGTCCATCCGAGAATACTCTATAAGAAATGAAAAAACAAAAAGATTACAAGAAGAAAAGAGAATAGAGATAGAACATGATAAACTAAGATTATAAATCATAGTGCGATGTAATAACCTTACTTTCACTCCAAATCCTTTCGTCCATGTATTCGTTCTTGAAGTAGACCAACTCAGACTGCCTTTTCTTTCTTAACAATGCATTCTGTTCGAAATTAGAGACGCGGTCTTTGGTCACTGCAAAATTATAATTATTCTATACTAATGCTTTTACCTTATCGTACTAATATTATAAATACGAAAGTTTGATTAATTCATAATCAAAAAGCCTAACTATATCCGGCTTTATCCGGACGTCTGGCAACGCTACTTCAAAGGGATAGGCAGTACACAGTGGCGAAACAAAATGCCCCCAACCCGAAAGTAAAAGGACCGTCAGGATTTTTTTTTATTGCATTGAATGACGAGACGAGCATGCCGTTCGCCTGATGGTAAGCGATACGACCACCCATAAACAGTAGCAACACCATCCAGCATCTTGACTGAGAAACTACTGAGTGGCATTCCACTGCGCTCGTCATCCTGAGACATAAGATGTTAAGACTCATTCTGTCCAGTAGTTATACTGGCTATAATGTTCTTCAAACCGAAACACAACAGTGCATGCACACTGTTGCTTGGCGGTAGAAATAGACATTGCGGTGGTACTCACCCAGACGGCATCTTACATAATGACAGACCTACCACCATTAATCCTTAAAATAGAAGGTGGCCGGATTGCACTGCCGTGGGGCTCCTTCAATGCATCCAATTCCATCAAGTTGTCACGGGCCTTCACGTGTGTAATTACGCCACAGACAGTACGCAGCGGTAAAATTTACAATGAATATCACTAGTCGACAAGGTTAGCAAGTATTAAGAAGTGAAGTCATTTTACAATGATCGTGCATGTATACACTTTGTATTGTTATAAGGCTTAAATGGTTTGTTTGTGTGTGGTTAAAAGTAGTTTTTTAAATTAATGATTTCACAGACGTAAGTATATTTACAATTTTGAGTTACGCGTGTTTCACAATTTATGTGGGAGATGGGAGAAACTTCTGCCATCTCCCACATAAATTGCTTTTTGATACGTTGCTCACTCTTCGATGTGTAAGTGAGTTGCAACAAAATTGACTGACTGAACAGGGCTTAAATTAAATAGTTAAAAAATAGCTAGATCTCTATTGAACACAATGATAAGTCTCTGCGTACACGTTGCCATGAAACATTACATTCTTCATTTCAATATATTTGATTTAAATAAATCTACCTGATTATTTTGTGACTGCATCGGTGCTGTAGTTGTATGACTGCCATTAGGTCTCAGGTTGATTTCCGGGTAAAGTGATATTGGGTTTTTCTGCTCAGTAACACCCCGAAAGTGTGCGATATGGCCATAGGCTTTCCCCCTATGATATCTTATTTTTTTATTTTATTTTATTTGGAATGACAAACAGCTTATATTTTACACACAGCTATATATTACAAATATAATTAAAGAAAAGTATTCGCCAATGACTTGAACGTTTGAGTAAGTAGTATTTTTAACCGTTTAAATTGTTTTTACATGCAGGACCTAAGATACTATCATAATTCTACAACTTTATAAATTTGACTAAAAGATTGAGAAGACGAGAGGAAACTTTTTGTCACGAGTTGTCGTATATGGTGAGACGAAGTCATAAATAGATCTATTTGATGACTATAGGATGTTAAAAGGTTATTTAGGTTTTTGCATGCGTGCGAAATATAAGAATTTGAGCGATAATTTGAGTTGGATGATGGGACTGACAATAATAGTGGTTGTCTCTGTGATTTCCTTGGCACGATGAGTTTAATTTTACTAAGTAGGTCTGAAGAATTCATTTTACCGTTAGTAATATCAACTATGAGGGTTGCGTCACATATATGGGACGGAATGTATATAGCAAAAAGTGGGTGCACTGGTTACGCCTCTGCCTATCCTTTTCGTAATCAAAAGGCCAAAACGTGAGTGTGTTTGAACATAAGATTTTAGCAGTAAAAAAATAAAAAAATCTACTTACACGCCACTCCATCAATATTGTATGTCAGTTGCTGCCAAGCGAATACTTCAGTTAAACGTCCAACTTTCCTGACATCCTGGCTTGAAGAGATAATGACGCACAGTTGTAACAATATCAGTAGTTTTACAGCCATTTCTGTAAAAGAGTTTTTAAGTAATAAGCAAATAATTATTATGAAAGAAATATCTTCTATTGTATGAGATTTCATTCGGGTACGCAGCATTATCCACGCTGATAGCGACCACCGTACATCCGTTTTTAAACAGGCCAGCATAATTGTGTCGACTGTGAGAGACTCGAACGTGTAGAGATATATGAAGTTGAAATTGATATCAAACACTCGGGCCTACAGTCTCTTTCAGCTGTGAAAAAATCAAACTTGTAAATCAACGCGATCAAAGGATGTGACCGTTCATGTCGCATATTTAGGTCTCTCATATGTAAGAGTGTCTGGGTGGGTACCACCGCAATGTCTATTTCTACCGCGGCGCCATCTTGTTCCTCATGTCCTTTTTTTTTCGCGGGGAAAAACGCGTTATCGCTACCACCACCGGGGGTCAGTGGAACGGTTATGTTGGTTTCACCGGTCTTACGGTACAATGTCGTTACTCGGGAGTATAGCATCATCCGAGCGAGCATTGGACCAAGTCCTTAACCCTATGTACATCCTACACCGGCATACAAATCAAAACCCGCGGTGGCCTTCTTCGGCGCATGCGGAACGGCCCCGGGGTATCTTGTTGCACTAAGATAGTTGCTCGGAACCGTCCCTGCGCGATGCCGCATTGCGGCCCCTCTATAAACGAGGGTGCTAAGATGCCCCCGAAATCTAAAGAACGCCTTTGGCGTCTACGACAGCGGGAGACCGACCACCCGCATTGTCGTCCACCTCGGAGTCACTTAAATTGGAGTGAGCAGACCCCCACTGCTCGTCCAGCGACTTTCTCCAAGCCCCATTGTCGCCTCTTACGACAGGCAGGGGATGCCGTGGCGGACTTCTCTAGATGCCCCTGGACCACAGGGCATGTTCCTCACGGCCTGCCAGTTTGCGCGAGTGATTCCGACAAGTAAGACGTGTTGTAGGTGCCAATAAGAAGAGCAACTATAATTCACCGTTCACGTGAAGATCCGAACTATCCCCATGCAAGAATTTGTTTAATTTTAAACGAGTATTTACGGTTTTTAAAAGATTTTCAAATTATGTGGTACTATACAGTAAATAAACTTGGGATTTGTTTAAAACTTGTCGTAACACGTCTGGTTACTGAGATCCTATCTTAACCCGTTAAATTATTTACCGTTAAAGAACGGACTACACTATACCTACACCTCATAGACACCAATTTGGAACCAAAATGTATGCAATTTTGCTTGTGAGGGGTAAGATCGGATGCTTAGAAATTTTTAACAAACAAACTTTGCTACCAAAAATATTTTGAGGTATTTATGTAATATTTCGAATTTGTATCAATTACGTCAACGCTCGGAATGTACTCCTTTTATTGATTTTAGAATCCCCTTAAGAATTAAGGTTTTAGAAGGTAGTCCGAACTATACCTGTGAAGGTCCTATCTTTCCCGCACATTTATAAAAGTATGGTAGCCTTTCAAAGCCTCCTAGAACATTAACCGTTATTATTTAAAAAAATTTACATCGTTTAGTATGTTTAATAATACATAAACAAGTCAAATATTTATTATGATATTGTCTATAGTCTATAGAATTCGTGTAAAAAAAATATTCACAAACACTGTTTAACACCTTAAAAATGTGTCCGATTTTACCCCAACGCACTTATAATAACAAAAAAAGTGAATTTACAATCTTTTTAAATTTGATTAATTTATTAATTAATTTTGGCGAGCTATTGAACTTATATACTTAGATACCTTACCTACAAGTTTGTCGGAACCCTCGGCACGCGAGTCCAACTCGCATTTGCCCGGTATTTTTTCATTTTTTTTTATATTTAAGGCAGTAAAATACAGATGAAATATAATCTCCTTACGACCGTTTTCAAATAACTATTCCAATCTTAATCTTCAATCCTGAGATTGAACCAATCAAGATAACTCTTTTGTAAACGTAAAAATAGATCCGATGGGCCCATATTCACAATGGATCAGAAAAAGAGATCGAGATTGTTTTTTGAACAGTCTTTTTGAACACAGATGTTTAAAATCCCTTTTCTCTAGTCCCTATTCTATTATATAGGTACATACCTAGCCAAGTCCCGATAACGACTGCGAATGATTAATGTCGATTATACTGTTTGTATGACCCTGTCGTGATTAGCTAGTGATGGGACGACTTATCGATAAAATGATGATATATGACCTCACTAGACTAACAATAATAAAACGTACTCATGCCTTTTATTCCTGGTAGGTAGCGCAGCTAGTGCATCCTCTTTTCGTCGTTTATTTCGTCCCATGATCTGATAGGGAGCGCCGATATTGAGCACAAATTCAGATTAAAATAGTTTTTGTTTCCTTTTTATCCTAGTAATATTATGAAAGCGAAAGTTTGTAAGTATGGATGTCTGGATGTATGGATATATGGATGTTTGTTACTCTTTCACGCTAAAACTACTGAACGGATTTCGATGAAATTTGGCACACGAGTAGATCATGTCCTGGAATGCGGGCGGAGCCGCGGGCAAAAACTAGTTAATACTAAAATTCCCTAAAAATAGTACGACGCCAGCGTCATCAATTCAAATAAACGGTCATATCTTTTGATCGCGTTGACTAACAAGTTTGATTGTTTCACAGCTGAAAGAGACTGAAGACCCGAGTATTTGATTTAAATTTCAACTTGATATCTTTACGCGGTCCTGAGAAAAAGGGCTTTGCCAGACAGACAGACAGACAGACCGACAGACAGACTTTTTTCCTTTTGAGGTCCGGAACCCTAAAAATCTGATTAAAAACATCCATTATTTCCCATGGAAGCAAATTACCGGGATAAAAATTAGCCTACGTATTTATCCAGGACATGATCTACCTGTGTGCCAAGTTTCATCCAAATCCGTTCAGTTATTCCTTCGTATCTAAAAACATACAAAAATCCAAACATTTTCAGATTTTTTGCATTTATAATATAGTAAAGACTATTATTTACTAGATAAATATAATGACACATTTTCACCCCTGTAGGATTTATTGAGATTAGGTTAATAAAAAAGACTTCTTTTAGTTTTGAACGTAAAACGTTTTTTTTAATAGCTAGTTACAACGACATGACAGGAGGAGCCACATACAAAGTGGCGCTATTTGGCGTTACAATATAAAGGAAACAGGCAAACAATAAGTATCATACAGCCTAAAATTAATTATAAAATTTTATTCAATAGGATTAAACAGAAGTGTATGACATATCTCATCAATCTTCGTGAATTATCACTCGCTTTAACGGTGAAGAAAACATCGTGAGGAAACCTGCATATCTGAGAAGTTCTCTATAGGAATTTCGAAAGTATGTGAAGTCTGCCAACCCACACCTAAACCCTCTCTGTAGTAGAGGAGGCCCGTGCTCAGCAGTGGCCAGTATATAATACAGGGTTGGTATGGTATCACATACATTCCTTTGTTAGGTCTCATGCAACAGGGGTTGAGTTTAGCCATTTATCGGTCGTAGACACTAATTCGAGTTCAAAATCCATCGATATATTGACGCCGTCCCTATTTCAGTTTCTTATTGACATGGGTTATCGTTTATTTTCCAAGTAGATAATCTCACTGTTAAAACAAGTTTGTTTTGTTTGCGATCTGTAGCGAAGTCCAAGGATCTGAAGGACATAATTAGATTTCGTAATGTTTGTATTTATCTTGTGCTTTTTGTTTATGAGATGTTGCAGCTGCCTGCCTCGTTAGAGTAGTAGTATTACGGTACGACTGCAATGCTGAGGTCTCTGGTTCGATCCCCGGGTCGAGCAAAGTGATATTGAGTTTTTCTATTAAGTATCAACGTAGAATCTGAAATTTTTGCCTGATATGGCCATAGGCACGCTCTCTATTACGTCATGGGATAGAAAAAGTGTGGCGAAAAGTGGGTGCACTAGTTGCGCCTCTGCAACTATTTCGGGGATACTATTTTTAGGGAAGAAAAAGTAGCGAATGTCTTTCCCAGGGTCTCACACCTTCTCTATACCAAATTTCATCAAAATCTGTTCTTAGTTTTTGAATTTATCGCGTTCAGACAGACAGAGGAACGCGGTGGGACACTTTGTTTTATTAATCGACTTCCAAAAAAGAAGGAGGTTCTCAATGCGTGTGTTTGCATGTTTTATTGAAGTGAAAACTTCCTTAGCGGCTTTGAGCACTTTTCTTGGGATGGTATAAAATGTTAAACTCGTGATGAAAAATGCACAACGTCAATGTTCAAGTTTTCACTTCTGCCGGCACTTCCGGAGTGCAACCCGTTCTTTTTTTAGGGTTCCGGTCCTCAAAAGGAAAAAAAGAAACGTTATAGGATCACTTTGTTGTCCGTCCGTCTGTCTGACTATCAAGACCCTTTTTTTCAGGAACGCGTAGATTACCTTACCTACAAGTTTGTCGGAACCCTCGGTATGCGAGCCCAGCTCGCACTTGTCCGGCTTCTTTTATGTATTTACACTGATTTCTCCGAAAATTGTGAGCCTTCTTCCGTGATTCCTTTTTTATTTAGTAAAGAAGGCTCTTGAAATGGCCCCACTACAAAATATCTTGAAATATGTTAGGAAATTATTTTTTAAGTAGGTTGCAAGCGTTCGCATTAAACACAAGTAATCTTAACCTTGAACGCACATAAAAAGTATGCTATAAGAAGTTCGGATGTTATTAAACAGAAAAACGCCAGGATACGTCACAATAAAATTACTGTTCAGTTATATTCTTAAATCTTGCTACGGTAAATTATAGGTACAATGCACGAAGTTAGAAGAAATAATGGAAGACATATCGACAGCATATTTCAAAAGTCACTTAAATTATGAATATAATTTAGAACCTCTTGGTACCTAGCATAGTAGGTACCTAGCGTAAGTACTTTAAGTACCTGTCAAGAGCAATTTGTAGCGATTGAACAAAAAAGGTTATGTTTAAACGGAGGGTCACATTAGCATTATTAAATCTTGTATATAAAATTCTCGTGTCACAATGTTAGTTACCTTACTCCTCCGAAAGTCGAAACGGCTTTACTGATTTTTACCAAATTTTATATGCATATCCAGTAGATCTGAGAATCGGCTAAGTACTATATATTTTTCATAACCCTAAGTGATAAGGGTTGTACACCCTTAACATGTTTTTTAATTTTTGGACAAAAAAAAATTGTTTTTATTTTTCTATAATGTGGCATTAAAAAATACATACAGCCCTAAATTTTTACCCTTTTATCACCAACCCCTATTTTTAATAGCCATTTTAGCAATTTAATTACTTTTCACGCAAATAATACTGAACGGATTTCGATGAAATTTGGCACACGGGTAGATTATACATATATACATATACACTCACGCCTTTAATCCCCGAAGGGGTAGGCAGAGGCGCAACTAGTGCACCCACTTTTCGCCGTTATTCCGTCCCATGATATGATAGGGGGCGAGCCTATCACCATATCGGGCACAAATTCCAGACTCCGGGCTGACACTGAATTTTAAAAAACCCAATATCACTGCCCGACCCGGGAATCGAACCCAAGACCTCAGCATTGCAGTCATACCGTAATACAACTACGCCACCGAGGCAGTCGTAGTCGGCAGGGTAGATTATAGGCTACTTTTTATCCCGGGAAAATATAAAGCGGAACTTTTATCCCGGGAAAACTCATTCACGCGGGCGGAGCCGCGGCCAAAAGCTAGTTAATATATAAAATTATTATCAGTGTTTACTATGTTATTAATATTATACATGAGAATGTTTGTTTGTTAGAAGTAAATGCAGAAACCGTTGAATGGATTTGTATTCTGATAGTATACCATGGTCTGGACTCTGGATTATAGGCAACTTTTTATACTAAAAAAATAAACAATGGCCCTTTTTATTGCTTCTGATTGACGAGACGAGCTTGCCGCTCGCCTGATGGTAAGCGATACGACCATAAACAGTAACGTCATACAGAACTTTAAATTACGAAGTAGGTACTGCGTGGCACTCCACTGCGCTCGTCACCCTAACACATTCGATTTTAAGTAACATAATGGGAATGGTTCACGCGGCCGGAGCCGGGTGCAGCGCCTAGTTTTTAATAAGCAGGTTAAAAACTCAATTACAGCTATTAAACAATAATTATGTTACCAAAATCTATAGTTTTTGTGAGTCAAACACTAAAATCATTTTGGTATTGTTCCTTTTTACTGTCAGTGGTAAAACCAGTTACCTAAGTACTTTTTTCGCAGTTTGGTTTATAGCAAATCTCAGGTTTTGACTATAATAATCAGGCGCCTTATGTACAGTCGGCCACATAAATAGTTGAACAAATTCAAAATTCAAATAGACAATTTTGTGTTATTACCAATTTTTGTTTTCTCTTCACAAAAATAAAATAATAGGGATTTACTATACTTAATTCAAAGAAAAAAATGTTTCAATTAAACTTAACGCGTATAGGCGGTAGGAAATTTTGAATTTGTTCAGCTACCTACTTATGTGGCTGACTGATGGCAATTGTGTTCACAATTTGCCAATGTCAAGTTTGGGTTGTCTATTTTATTATCTGTAGTATGTCGAAGTAAAGCAGTGGCTACCTTACCAAGACTTTATCGAGGAGTTTTGGCGGCAACAAAAAAAACACTTGATTAGCACAGTTATTTCAATTCACTTCATTTGAGCCCTTTAATAGAACTATATTGGATCTACATAAGCGGCGATAGCCAAGTTGGGAGTGGAACGGTCTGCCGAGACGTACGTCTGCAGGTTCAAAAGTCAAACCAAAGGGCCGCACCTCTGACTATTCTAAAAGTTATATTGTGGGTATTCTTTGTCAATGATCGCTTGCTTTAACGGCGAAGGAAAAACATCGTGAGGAAACCGGCATACCTGAGAGGCTCTCTATAAGAATTTGAAAGGTATGTGACGTATGCAAACCCGCACTAGGCTAGCGTGGTGGGCTAAGCCCTAAACCCTCTCAGAAAAGGAGGCCCGTGCTCAGCAGTGGGCAGCATATGGACAAATACAGGGTTGGTATGGTGATATGGTATGGAGGCCAGTGTTTTCCATGTGCCACCCCTATTCATTCCTATATCCTTTTGAAGTTAGTTAAATGAGACAGGAACACGCTGGATGCAGGCCGCTTTTGACAGGTCCGTCTGGAAATCTTTAGAGGAGGCCTACGTTCAGCAGTGGACGACATGTGGCTGATGATGATGTGGTGACATAATTGATAACACCGCCACCTATCAACATGGCTGTGAACTACTACATTAAGTCGACACCTAGAAGACAACACTGCAGTGGTATTGACAATCAGGAAGTATCGCCCAAAAATTACACCAGATGGCAATGCACGATCCAAAATTGCGACAGCAATATTCGCGCGAAGCGAAGTATATACCACCTCCGAGTAGGAACCATCGGAGGGGCCGCGGCCGGTCGGGCGCAACATCTGCTTGACTGGGAAGCTTCCCCTTCCATGGAGGACCGTAACCATCTGTTCCTCTACTGCGGCGACGACCTTTCGCCGCTAAAATGATGATGATGATCATGAAATAAGACACTTTTTCGTATAAACAATTTATTTCTCACATTTTATTTGTCACAAACTGTACCGCGAATCAAATCTTGCACTCTCCCGCTGAAATAATAAAAATTACAATTATAGTAAACAAAAACATGGAGCCTCAAGCTAGTGCCACGTAATTTAAGTCACTTGCTGATGGTCGGATACATTTTATATCCGCCCGGATAGCGATGTATATGGTGTTAGAATCCATAGTGGCCCACATGTGTCGCGTTCCTGGATCGATGTATCAGGGCCGTAGCTAGACTTGAATTTAAGGAAGGGCAGCTGTGGTTACAGGTAGGGTGGAAGTAAAAATGTTACTTGATCTGTTCTGGCCATGTTTTGGTCAATCGATGTTTGGTTTTCTTGACGTATGAACATGTGTGAGTCAGGTTCATACTTATGTAATTGTTGTGAAACAAAATTCCCTTAAATCCGTCGATCCATATTTTTTTCCGTCATAATCTGCTTTAGTCCTTTGCTTTATATTAGTTGATCATTAAGTTAGGGCATTGGTATTTTAAGGTAGGGCATTGCCCCAAAATGCCCCCCCTTCGCTACGGCCTTGCTGTGTATATCCAGTTCAAACAGGCCGGCATAATGTCGACTGACAAGGGATAATAATCGTTCGTCAGTCCACTCTATCTGGACCTCTCCACTTACCATCAGGTGCAGTGGGTTCACATTGCTGTGGCCGTATAACAAAAAAAGTGTGTTTGTACTTATGTACACGCGTTAGAAGTTATACTTCTTTGGCGTAACAAGATAAAAATCTTTTTAAATAACGCGTCAAACGAAGTATAAGTTCAATATCTTTCGCCTTATTCTACGTTTAAAATTCAAAACTAAAATGTTGACTATAGCTAACTTCAGGGTGGTTTATCGTGACGGTGTGCGCGCGCATCGTAAAAAATTACTCTCATAATTTCTCCCTAACGCGCCAAAAGAAGTATAACTTCAAAAAGAGTCACAGAGTGATTATATTATTATTCACTAAATAAAAATCTTTACTGCCTCGGTGGCGTAGTTATATTACGCCTACGATTGCTATGCTGAGGTCTTGGGTTAGATCTCCGGGTCGGGCAGTATTATTGGAGTAGCAGTAATAGAGTGGCAGTAATATTGGATTTTTCTATTCAGTATCAGCCCGGAGTCTGGAATTTGTGCCCGATATGGCGATAGGCTCCCCTCCTGGGACGGAATACGGACGGCGAAAAGTGAGTGCATTAGTTGCGCCTCTGCCTAACCCTTCGGGGATAAAAGGCGTGAGTGTGTGTGTAAATTTTTTAACTAGATTATATTTACCTGTGTATGAAAAAATTGTCCTCATTAACATTGAAGGAAGAGTACACAAATCTTGGTATCTGATTCACCAAAACCCAAACTTCGTCACCTTTTATTACCATATCTGAAAAGAAATACAAATGAAATCGGTTTTCTGAATAGAAATTGTATATTTCAATGACATTGTAGGATGGTTTAAACAATTATTAGAGGCTTCTGTGTACTTGAGTAGCTGGATAACGTAAGCAGTTATTGTTATTATAGCTAAGGACCATCGCGATCATATCAGCTTTCAAACAATAAAAACCGCGTCAAGATTGGTCCATTCGTTTGAGAGCTACAGACACAGACAGACATACAGATACACAGATACATACCCTAAACTTGTGGCGGCATAATTGACAATACCGCCACCTATCAACATGGCTGGGAACTACCACAATAATAGTCAATTAGATGACCCGACACTCATCCATCAGACATCGAAGTGGTATCGATGATTGACAGATGGCACCACACGATCCAGAATTGCGATAGCAATATTCACGCGAAGCGAAGCATATATACCACCTCCGATTAGGCACCATCGGAGGGGTCGCGGCCGGTCAGGCGCAACATCTTCTTAACTGGGAATTTTACCCTTCCATAGAGGAACGCAACCATCTGTTCCTCTATAGTGGCGACGACATATCTCCACAAACTTATAACACCCTGCTATTTTTCGGGGGTTAAAAATTAAATTTCTTTGGGCACAATAGGGAAATATATTATTACAAAAGATTAAGTAGATGAAGATAGTAAAGTCTTATCTTACTAATATTAAATGCAAATGTTAGTGCAAATATTTGGATGTTTGTAATTAAACGCAGAAACTACTGAACTGATTTCGATGAAATTTAACACACGGGTAGATCATGTCCTGGATTAACACATAGGATACTTTTTATCCTGTTAATTATTTCTCATGGGAAATAATGGATACTTTTAATTTGATTCTTATTCTTCTCTTCTTCGAGTAGATGGCGCTGGCGTCGTGTTTTAGGGACTTTTGTAGCGGTAAAGGCTTTACACCTGGGCGAAGCCGCTAGCAATACCTAGTCCTGTTGCTTTAAAATTCGTGAAAAATAAAACTTAAAATATACTTACCGCTAATATACACAAGTTTTTGATGATCCTGAACAGTTATGCCTACGTTTTCGGGTGTCAAGGGTACATCTACATTCCAACATAGGATAGCGTCTTGGGCCACGTTACCGAAGAGCAGAGTTCGAGTCCCAGTGTGGTACACGTGCTTACTGCTCTGAGTGTTGGGACCTCTGGTGCCTAGGTCCTGGAGAAAATTATTTTTATTTCTTCTGAATGACGAGACGAGCAGGTCGCTCGCCTGATGGTAAGCGATACGACCGCCCATGTAACACCATACAGAACTTTAAATAACAAAGTACTGCGCTGGTCACCCTGTGACATAATTCATATAATGGCCAGTAAATCAGGTAATTTTAAAATATGTAGACATTACACATATAAGAATAAGATAAATAAATAAAAACATAATCTATACTAATATTTTAAAGAGGAAAGATTTGATTGTTTGTTTGTTTGCATTGAATAGGCTCCGAAACTACTGGACCGATTTGAATAATTCTTTCACCAATATAAAGCTACATTATCAGCGAGTAAAATAGGCTACTTTTTACTATACCGGAAAATCTCATTCACGCGGCCGGAGCCGCGAGCAGAAGTCTAGTGTATAGAATACTGTAAATCAATGTGGGGATTCTTCCATTCTATCCAGTAGCAGTTGTCTGACTCTCATTTAAAATGCCAGCCACATAAATAGTTTATCGCGACTTACTTTAAACTCGTTGATGAAGTTGAATCCTCTTTGTTTTAAAACGTTTGTGTCTATAGAAAACTCGTGAGTTGACACCAAGGGGTGATAGTAAGCTGTTCTTTTTGATTCCCTGGTCTCAGATAAGGTGATGCTGAACACACCATCTTTCCAATTGATGACATTCCCTGTAAGTAGATTAAAGAAATAAGTGATTTCAAGGTTGTTGAAAATAGGTCAAGCTTATAGAAATTTGGGCCGAGTCCTTGAGCACGCGCTGCCTCATGTTACTGCGTAAACCACAACGTTTAGTGGCGCAGCGGATGATCAGGGGTTACCGCACGATATCGTACGAGGCAGCCTGCGTATTGGCCGGTACTCTACCCTGGGACTTGGATGCCAAATCCCTCTCGTCAGTATTCTTCTGGCGGGAGGAGGTGTCCCGTCGCGGGGTGAGGCTGGCCCTCGGAGAGGTCAGGGCCCAACTGACTTCTCTCCGAGGGGCTGTCGTGGAGGAGTGGCTGGCCAGGCTGGAGAGCCCGAGCGCAGGCTTAAGGACCATTGCGGCAGTGCGACCTGTCCTTGGACAGTGGCTCGACAGGCGCCACGGTGCGCCCACTTTTCGACTGACGCAGATCCTGACCGATCATGGATGTTTCGGTTCGTTTCTGTGTCGGATCGGAAAAGAGGAGTCCGCCGTGTGCCACCATTGTGGCAACTGCCCAGAGGACACGGCCCAACATACGCTCGAGGAATGCCCAGCCTGGGAAGAAGAGCGCAGCGTTCTCAGACCAGTCATTGGTAGAGACCTCTCTCTGCCGACCGTAGTAGCTGCTATGATCGGTAGACGGAGGGCATGGCGTGCGGTAGAATCCTTCTGCGAGCGTGTCATGTCGCAGAAGGAAAGCGCAGATCGCGATCGGGAACGAACCGATCCTGCCCGCCGCCTAACGAGAAGGAGGAGGCGCCGGGCTGAAGATTGACCTACGCCCCCCCCCCCGCCCTGTGGTATGGGGGCATTTAAAGAATTCCACCATGGTATTCCCTGCCTGTCGTAAGAGGCGACTAAAAGGGAGCTAGTGGGAGTTGCGGCTGCGCAGCGGGGAATGCGCAGTCTCAAGTTGACGGCAGCACGGAATCATCGTGCTGCCATTAAAGAAGGGGACCTCTGAGTCCAAAGAGGCGAGCCGCGAAGCGGTATAGCGCGGTGACGGGACCGGCGAATTCGGATGCATTCACGACCCCCCGGAACCGTCCCACATGCGCAGAAGCGGGCCACCGCGGGTTTTAGTCGGTATGCCGGCATAATTTGAGGGACCCGTTCCAGAGGTCATTTAGATGGCATCTGGGTCGGAACGCCGGTGAGTCCGACATAACTATTCTTCCCCTCCCCAGGCTCAAGATAAGTATCCATAAGACGGATTTTTCCTGCGGGACAAAAAAAAAAAAAAAAAAAAAAGCTTATAGAAATACCGTTGAGTCTTTTTATTATTGTATATTAAAAAAAGGTGATAGGTACACACACACACACACAGAGGTAGAGGGTAGGCAGAGGCGCAACTAGTGCACCCACTTTTTGCCGTTCGTATTCCGTCCCTTGATGTGATAGGGGGCGAGCTTATCGCCATATCGGGCACAAATTCCAGACTTCGGGCTGATACTGAATAGAAAAACCCAATATCACTTTGCCCGATCAGGGAATTGAACCCGAGACCTCAGCTTTGTCGTACTGTAATGCAACTACGCCACCGAGGCAGTCCGTGATAGTTATCAATTTTTTATTTTAAATAATATTTTACCTAGATGGATAACTTGACAAAGAACATAAAGCACGACGTCGACTCAGCAGCAAGCAAAAATAGCAGGCGAATTATTGCGACTCGATTCGATTTGATGTGGCTAACTTAGTTGACACTATTATAATTTTTAATAACTTTTATTTTGGACAATGTAGGTGATGCTCGTGGCTCTGCCCGCGTGAAAAAGTTATTCCGGGATAAAAATATTTTCCCGGGATAAAAGTAGCCTATAGCACTCAGGAGTAGCTTCCTATTAAAGGAAGAATTTAAAAAACGTCTCAGTACTTCCTGAGATTAGCGCATTCGACCAACCAAACAAACAAACTCTTCAGCTTTATGTAAATATTAGTATAGATTACAACTAATGTACATACCAGCAGCTGTAAATTTCATAGCGCTCTCGTCATGAGTAAAACTGGGGTGATTTATCCTCCAAAACTGCCTCTGTTTCAACGAGAATACTACCAGCCCCTCTGTAGCCAAGTCGTTAACATACGCGTACGCGTCATCGCAAGCAGATTTTTGGACATCAATTGTTATTGAAGTTAGGCCTGAAATGGATTTTGTTTTCGATAAGTGAACATGCTGGAATTTGAGTAACAAAGTAGTATGCTTTGGTTTAGAAATTTACGAGAAAATATATGGAAATTGGTATAATTACATTTTATTTTTGAAGTTTCAGCTAAAAATAACCACTGTAGTTTCTGTAGTATGTATTATAATGCTTTTGCCCTGTAAAACTGTGGGAACTGGTAATGGTAACAAAACTGTCAATTTAGAACTAGCCGATGACTTACTAAAGTTGATTCTAGTAAGTAGACAATATTTAGAAAGCCTGTTTCATAATGTTGAAGCCAAAATTATCCATTAGTTAACCGTATTAGACTGCTAATGTGAATAGCATTCACCTGATTGCTATATAACCTCCGACGAAACAGCGGGGTGTTATAAGTTTAGGGTGTGTGTATCTGTGTATCTGTATGTCTGTCTGTGGCATCGTAGCTCTCAAACGAATGGACTAATCTTGACGCGGCTTTTTGTTTGAAAGCTGATATGAGCGCGATGGTTCTTAGCTATAATTTATGAAGATCTGTTCAGGCGTTTGAAGATTATCAGCTCATTTCCAATTTAAAAAGCCCGATTGAATTTAAATTTGGTGTACTGTGACTTCGGCATTTTTTTTAAACATGAGCTGGTGCTGCAGCATCAAGTAGTCGCGGGATACCCAACTCCTAAGCAACTTATAGCAGATATAGCGTGTTTGGGCTCGTAAGGATGGTCTCATCGAGTAGGTGTTACAACTATCTAAATGATTATTAAGGCCCCATGATGGAGAATAAAGTAATGTAAAAAGTTTAAAATAAAAATTAAAATAACCCCCGACGACGCGACGACGCTTGGCTCAAAATATTATTAGGTACTTAAACGACAAAGACACGTTTATTATTTTACATTTTAGCGATTTTTGTGTCGGGGGTTATTTTAATTTTAATTTATTTTTTATTATATGGGGGCGTTATTTTTGTATTTCATCATGTTCTATCTAATATTTGACAAGTATCATTTATCATTTAACCAGACTAGACGTGATGGAATGGGCTCTTAGTAACGAAACTGACAACTTATTTTGTTATGCCATGAGCATAACAAAATTAGTTGAGCAACTGACAAACACCTGTGTTACTCAAGTAACATTGAGCCAAATAAAGTATTGTGACAAAATTTACCTCCACTGGTCCTCTCATTCACCAGGACAGCAGAATCGAACTCATATCTAAACAGCAATGTGCCAGTCGGCAAGTCGTAAGCCAGTATCGCGGGCGGCTGGATTTGTTTACGAGCTCCTGAAATTACAAAATATTAAATAAGTTACGTTAAAAGTGGTATTGTCACGCTGGCAAACAACAAGGTAGTTGACTACTTTAAATAATAGTTTAAAAAAACAAAAAAAATACGCTTTATAGAAAATCCAACTAAAAAATAGAAAATAAATTTGAATTAAGAATGGTGTAAATAAGAAAAAAATGTATATTGTAAAAAAAGCGTGGGGTGCTTTTTAAGATATTATCAAAATGATATGTAGGATCGGAATGCAGTATGATTTATGGCAGATGAGTGGAATGGAATGTAAGACTGATAGAATATATGGAACAGAGATGAGTGAAAGGGATAAAGAAGTGTAATAAGCAGGGAGGAAAGAGAGAGAGAATGAATGTTAAGAATGAGTGAGTGTGGAAGGAAGGAACGAGAGAGTAAGACGACACACGATTAAGACGGCAAGACGTAAAGAAAATATAACTAATTATTATCCAAGAAATCTTTTTATTATTTTGGCCCACATCGAACTAAATCCCACATAATTTTGGGGGCTCGTCCGGGATAGTTCAATATTTTCTATCTTCAGGCCAAAATAAAAGACAGAAAATCAAGACGTAAACCGGCACCAGCCAACAACGAGGAGTTGCCGGCATTTATACTAAGACTAATTTATAAAGAAGAAATATGGGTGGACATGGCAAGGATCGCCGACAAAGCCGCCAGGGCAACTACGAAGAGGACGACGCCGCGCCAGCTTCATCGGTGAAAATCAGGGATCAAGCAATATTGCACGCGGAGAACCTGATTTCGAAATTTAATGGCCACGACAAGACGTCGTCAGTGGCTAGATGGGCCCAAGATATCGACGATAACGCCGAAATATTTCAATGGACGCCCCTACAGACTCTAATTGTAGCGAGAAGGTCTTTAACGGGAACCGCAGGTTTGTGGTTAAAATCGGAAAAACCATTTAAAAGTTGGGATGACCTGAAAGCGGCGTTGCTGAGAGAATTTCCCGATGCAATCGACAGCAAAACTATACATGAGATGATGGCCGCTAGGAAAAAGAAGAAAGACGAAAGGTGCCTAGATTATATGCTAGTCATGAAAGAAATGGGAAAACGCGGCAAAATTCCTGACTATGTCGCCATAAAATACGTCATAGACGGCATAGTCGACTCTGAAGTAAATAAGATGGTGTTATACGGCGCTACGACATATTCGGAACTCAAGGAAAAATTTAAAATTTATGAAACAATAAAAGAAAAGATGGCTGCTAACTATAAAAGAGCTACGAAGTCAGAGTGTAGTGAACATGTTACTATGAGTAAAATAAGGTGTTATAGCTGTGGAGAAATGAATCATCACTCATCGCAGTGTCCTAATAAAGATAAAGGCTTAAAATGTTGCAAATGTAACGAGTTTGGGCATATTTCTACGCAATGCGGTGATAACGGAAACATTCGGTCAAGAACGTATGGAAAAACCAATAAGGAGCGAGAACATCGGAGTGCTACAGAAAAGCCGAACTCTCACGAAGTTAAACGAACGATGTGCGTAGCTGACTTCACTCCGAGCGCAGGCAGTGCCAACCACGACGACTACGACAGCCATGACAGCTCATCTGACAGTTGTACCAACATCAGCGGCAACAGTGGTGACAAGATGGCGAACGCGGTGGAGTACGACGCCAACTTCACGGATGTTTACGAGGAAAAGTCAACTACAGTGTTGCCAGATTAGGCGACTTTTCGCCATTTAGGCTACCTCGGAGGGTGTCGGGGCGACCAAAAATTGTGAATGGCGACTGGTCGCCGTTTAGGCTACCGCGAATGGCACTCAGGCGCCAATTTGGGCTACTTTGGAAAATTTGGGTTATAAACCTTCTTTTTGGGCGGATTTGAGGATATTTTTAGCTTTGAGAGTACAAAGCATGACAGAAATTGGAATTGGGGACCTTTTTTTTTTTTTTTTTAGCTCTTCGTGTCGGCGGCTGGGAGGTTTTTTTTTTTTTGCTCCTTTGCCTCGCCATATACATGAGTTTTCGGCGACTTCATCCCTCAAACATCTGGCAACACTGTCCACAACAACTCAATTTCATTGGAAATAATGGAAAAGACCTTTTTTTTTTGCTCTCCGGCCTGCGTCATAGATTGGGCGACATTAGGCTACTTGGGACGATATTTTCGGCGACTTATACCAGATTTTATCTGGCAACACTGGTCAACTACTCAATCTCAAATGCGTTTCGAAAACGCCTGTAAAAGTGTTTGTGTCAATAAGTGTAAAGCGATCGCGTTAATAGACTCTGGAAGTGAACTTAACCTAATGTGTGACGAACTTTACGTCAATATCGGGTCTCCGAAGTGTCTAAATACTGCCACGAATCTTGTAGGATTAGGAGGCAGTATAGTTTCGACGAAAAAATGTACTACTGTAGTATCGGTAGATGGAAACGATTATACTGTTACCTTTTTTGTTGTTCCTAGCCAGGCTATGCCATGTAGCGTTATATTGGGCCAAGACTTCCTTAAAGATGTATTTACGCTCATTTCTAATGGGTCCATATTGATTGCGCCAAATATAAACAATTGGATGTCGAAATTTGCCGGTGTAGTTAGACAGGACCAATTTGTTCTAGGTAGCATTAGGGATAAGCAGGTGCAGCGAGAAATCATTGACTGCGTGAAGAGTTATAAACCTGTGCAATTAAAGGAAGCGCCGATAAAGTTACGCATTGTCCTCAAGGATGAGATACCAGTGGCTCAACGTTCAAGACGAATATCTCTAGCTGAGCAACAAATAGTTGAAAAACAGGTAGACGAATGGCTCAAAGATGATATCATTAGGGTAAGTTATTCGGAATATTCCTCTCCTATAGTGTTAGTGAGAAAAAAAGATGGTAGTACAAGGGTCTGCATAGACTATAGGCCAATTAATAAAAAAATAGTTAAGGATGAATTTCCTTTGCCCATTATAGACGATTTAATTGATAAGCTAAAAGATGCAGTTGTATTCAGCGTATTAGATTTAAAAAATGGTTTTTTTCACCTGCGTGTCAGTGAGGAAAGTATAAAATATACTGCGTTTGTTACACACAATGGGCAGTATGAATTCCTAAGGGCTCCTTTTGGATTGTCAGTGTGTCCAAAATATTTCATGCGATTTGTAACTATGGTATTTCAGGACCTTATAGCAAAAGGGATTATAGTCATATTCATGGATGATTTGTTGATACCTGCTGTTGACGAGTACCAAGCATTGCAACGATTAAAGGAAGTATTATCTGTTGCGTCAGAGTATGGCCTACAAATCAATTGGAAAAAAGCTCAACTACTATGCCGACGGATAGAATATCTAGGACACATTATAGATGGTGGACGAGTTCAACCATCACAGGAGAAAACAGATGCCGTAACCAGGTACCCTGAACCAAAGACTTTAAAGCAACTTCACAGTTTCATAGGCTTAACATCATATTTCAGAAAATACATCAAAGATTTTGCATTAATAGCTAAACCCTTAACAGATTTATTAAGAAAAGATGTACACTTTGAATTTAATGATATCCATAAAAATGCATTTAATGTGTTGAAGAATGCCTTAGGTAATGGCCCCGTGCTAAGAATTTATGATCCTCAGTTGTTAACTGAATTGCACACGGATGCCTCTGCCATATCATACAGCGCTATATTGCTTCAAAGAGACTGTGCGGGTGAGTTACATCCTGTACACTACTACAGCAGAAAAACCAGCGAGGCTGAGAAAAAATATAGCAGCTATGAATTGGAAGCGCTAGCTATTATTGAAGGAGTAAAGAAGTTCAGACATTACTTGTTTGGTAAGCATTTTAAAATTGTAACAGACTGTCAAGCCTTCCAAAAAACCTTAAACAAGAAAGACTTATCAACCAGAGTTGCCAGATGGGTATTGTTGCTAGAAGAATACGATTATGTTATTGAACATCGACCAGGGGGTAAGATGCAACATGTTGATGCTTTGAGCAGGAACCCGTTTGTTGGAGCTATTGAGCTTAGCTTACATGAACAGATCAAGCAAGCACAGTTATTGGATGACAGTGTAAAGGCGATTATCGAAATCCTTAAACTTCAACCATATGGAGATTATTCCTACAGCGATGGTTTGTTATTTAAGGGTCAGGAAAGAAGGTTGGTGATACCAAAAAATTTAGAGTTAGAGCTATTAAGAAGAATACATAAAAGAGGACACTTTGGGAAAAGTAAGATGAAAGAATTGATAGAACAAGATTATTACATAAGAAATGTTGACAAGAAAATTGAAGAACTTTTATTATCATGTATACCATGTTTACTAGCAACGAAAAAAGAAGGCAAGCAGGAAGGATTTCTAAATTGTATTGATAAACAAGGCATTCCATTGCATACTATACATTGCGATCACATAGGACCTCTTTCAGAGACAAGGAAAATGTATAATTATATTCTAACCGTTGTAGATGCATTCACAAAGTTTGTATGGTTAATCCCGGTAAAGGGGACTACGAGTAAAGAGACCATAGCTAAGTTAATAATCCATCAACAAACATTTGGTAATCCAGTAAGATTAATTTCAGATCGTGGTACTGCATTTACAAGTAACGAATTCAAAGATTATTGTGAGACTGAGAATATCCAGCACATAACCATAACAACAGGAGTACCCAGAGGAAATGGACAGGTGGAGCGCATACATAGAACCATCATAGCAGTATTGACCAAGCTGTGTATCGAAGAACCATCTCAATGGTACAAACAGATAAGCCGTGTACAAAGAGCCCTAAATAGCACATATCAAAGAAGCATTGATACCACTCCATTTGAACTCATGTTGGGTACTAAGATGAACACAAAAGAAGACGTTATAATTTTTGATTTGTTGCAGCAAGAGCATAAGAGTAATTTTGTTCAAAACAGAGAAAACTTAAAGATACAGGCGAAAGAGCAAATAAAAAAAATTCAAGATGAAAATATTAAGACTTATAACAGGAAAAGAAAAGTAAGTCGAAAATATGTTGTAGGAGATATTGTAGCCATCAAGCGGACACAGTTTGGCAGTGGGTTGAAGCTCAAGCCTAAATATTTAGGACCATATAGGATTACTAAAGTTAAATGGAATGATCGATATGATCTTGAGAAGATAGATCATATGACAGAGGGATCTCGATTGACATCTTCCTCTGCAGACAATATGAAGCCATGGCCATTGTATACTGATGCTCTTGAGCTAGGTGAGTAGCTTTATCTTATGGTAAATCTTTGGTTAACCTTTAAATATATCTTTGGTTAATCTTGGCCTAATATTCCGTTATGATGTATTTTATTGTTTTGAGTGTGTTAGGTTAAAACATGTCTAATAAATAAAATGTTTGTACTAGTACTAAGGTATAGAAATTGAATCTAATGAGTTTTTGTTAACCGATACACACGTAATTCTGTATAAGTTGCATAAAATAAGATGTTTAGAAAAAAAAAAAATTGTATTTAAAATTTTATCTAAGCTATTGTTAATTAAATAGTTAAGCATGTTAGAAAGAATGAAAGGTCTAAATTTTAGTAGTATTGTATTAGATTAGAATGAAAATTGTGCCTGAGTTTAGATTTGACTGCGGACAGTCAAATATCAGAATGGCCGAGTTGTAGGATCGGAATGCAGTATGATTTATGGCAGATGAGTGGAATGGAATGTAAGACTGATAGAATATATGGAACAGAGATGAGTGAAAGGGATAAAGAAGTGTAATAAGCAGGGAGGAAAGAGAGAGAGAATGAATGTTAAGAATGAGTGAGTGTGGAAGGAAGGAACGAGAGAGTAAGACGACACACGATTAAGACGGCAAGACGTAAAGAAAATATAACTAATTATTATCCAAGAAATCTTTTTATTATTTTGGCCCACATCGAACTAAATCCCACAGATATATAATACTTCTACTCATATTATCTGTCAATAAAATATTTATAACTATTGTCACCATGCACCCCACGCTTTTTTTACAATAAAATATTTTTTTTCTTATTTACACTATTCTTAATTCAAATTTATTTTCTATTTTTTAGTTGGATTTTCTATAAAGCGTGTTTTTTAGTTTTTTTAAAGTATTGTATATTTTTAATTTTTTAGTTCTGTTCTACTATTGTCCAACAAATGTCACTAAAAAATATATAAATTGACAAAAATCTCAGTATGCAAATTGAATAATGGCATAATGTTATCAAATTAGTATATTGTTATCGGTCCTCGACAAACCTACAAAGTTTGAATAAAATCTGACCGTTTAAAGTGGGTCAAAATCGCGCCCAAAGGAGTCGGAGTCGGAGAGTTACAAACATACATACAAACATACAAGTGAAGCTAATATAAAGCGTGTAAAAATACACACACACACACATGCCTTTTATCCCCGAAGGGGTAAGCAGAGGTGCAACTAGTGCGCCCACTTTTCGCAGTCCGTATTCCGTCCCATGGTGTGATAGGGGGCGAGCCTATCACCATATCGGGCACAAATTCCAGACTCCGGGCTGATACTGAATTTAAAAAACCCCGATTCACTTTGCCCGATCCGTGAATCGAACCCAAGACCTCAGCATTGCAGTCATATTGTAATACAACTACGCCACCGAGGCAATCTTTAAAAAATACATTTATCAAAAATTATGTCTTCCTAAATCTAGCGGAAAAAGAATAAAAAATATATATACAAACACACGAATTGCGTACCTCCTCCTTTTTTGGAATTCGGTTAAAAATACAAACAAAAATAAATGAGTTATAAAGCTTTGAAGTTGGTGGAAGGGGGGTGTCAGATAACGGAAACAGCAGAATGTGACGTCACCGAATGTCGCCAGCCATAACGCTGCGTGCGTGAGAAAAAGACAGCGCGATAACTCCATCACTGTTTTAATTTTCAACCAATTTTGATGCTGATTTCACAGAAGAATTACTGTTTCGTATTAATTTCTGTTACATATAAAATAATGTACAAAATCAAAGATAGGAAAACCTGTTGGATACTTTAATACCAGCATAATTTCCTGGTGGTAGGTCTCTCGTCTGCGAGAGGCCGCCTGGGTAAGTACCACCGCAATATCTATTCTACCAAGCAGCAGTGTCTATGCACTGTTGTGTTCCGGTTTGAAGGACATTGTAGCCAGCGTAATTACTATTATTAGACTTGACATCTTATGTCTCAGGGTGACGAGCGCAGTGGAGTGCCACCCAGTACTTTGTCATTCAAAGTTCTGTATGGTGTTGCTACTGTTTATGGGCGGTCGTATCTCTTACCATCTGGCGAGCGGTATGCTCGTTTCATCATTCAGTAGTAAAGAAAAAAATGACATATTGCTTAAGTCATACCTGGTACTTCTAAAAGTCCAGTGTCGACCATCCACAGGCGATCGCATTCGTCTACCGCGGGTCGATACACAGAGACAAGTCTCTTGCCTTCTTCGAAGCTGGGGTACGGCCTAAGCAGCGGGGAGGAAGTACTTCTGTCCACGTAGTTCAGGGTCGAAGGTATTCCTGGAATACGTACATAGCATCACGCCTTTCCCTTTTCAAGGGTAGGCATAATATTTACCAGATATTTAACGTTGGTGGTACGATATATTTAGTATCTATAATATTGTTTTTCCACATGATATGTTTATCGGTATTTTGACATTTTATCTAATATATAAAATTCTCGTGTCGCGGTGTTTGTTGCCAAACTCCTTCGAAACGGCTCGACCGATTTTCATGAAATTTTGTGTGCATATCGGGTAGGTCTGAGAATCGGTCAACATCTATTTTTCATACCCCTAAGGTTGGTCCACCACTCAATTTTCTTTTATTTTTTAGACATAATTTTTGTTTTAATTTTTTTTATGATACAGTATTCAAAAATACATACAACCCTAAATTTTTACTTTTAACCCCGGTCGGTTACTGATGGCAAAGCAACGTTTGCGGGGTCTATTATTATTATTATTATATTATCTAGTAATCTCATATTACTAGCTGACCTGCTGACCTTTACTGGTGGTAGGTCTCTCATATGTAAGAGTCCGTCTGAGTGGGTACCACCGCAATGTCTATTTTTACCGTCAAGCAGCAGTGTGCATGCACTGTTGTGTTTCGGTTTGAAGGACATTGTAGCCAATATAACTACAGGACATAGTGAGACTTAACATCTTATGTCTCAGGATGACGAGCGCAGTGGAATGCCACACAGTACTTTGTAACTCAAGGTGCTGGATGGTGTTGCTACTGTTTATGGGTGGTCGTATCGCTTACCATCAGGCGAACGGCATGCTCGTCTCGTCATTCTATGCTATAAAAAAAAAAAAAAAAGATCATGTTGCTGAGAGAATTTCTTGTGCCGCTTCTTCTTCACGCATAACACGTCGAAGAATATAGATTCATAACGATTGAAATGAGAAATAAATGTTTTAATTAAAATTTATTTTAATTATGGAACTCACCATATTTCCTTCTAGGTACGGTCACAAACACTTTATCAGAATATACTTCTAATCCTATAGGCACGTTGTTGTACTGGATGAAGAATTTCTCTTCCTCTGCCAAGTCCTGGTCGAATATAACTCCATCCGGCCTTCGTTCGTGGTCTGTGTTGTTGATGTCTGAAAAATACGACGAATGATAACCATTTTTGCAGTCGGTTTATTTTAAAACTAGGTGTTGCCTGCGGCTTCGCACGCGTGCAAAGCTTTTATTTTACTTATTTATTTGCACTTTATATATATAAGTATATTGGCGGACTTAATGCCAAAGGCATTCTCTCCCAGTCAACCTTAGGGTGGTGCAGAGATACATAAGGTAGGTGCATCAGGTACTTAACTTGATATTAGAGATACGAATAAACGTACATAAAAGTAAACAAAGCAATCAATCATAAATATGTAAACTAAATACAAAACATAATATAAGTAACATTATAAATATAATAAATACATAAAATACAAATTATAATTACATAAATATATTATTATAAATTAGTGTGGTGATTCTTCTGCATCGTTCAACAACAACTGCCGCACTCTCCTTTTGAAGGCAAACCGAGAGGTAGCCGATCTGATTTCGAGGGGGAGTGAATTCCAAAGAAGAACAGATTGGATAGCGAAAGAAGAGTGAGTGAAGTCACAGCTATGAGGGGGACATTTGAGGAGAAGATTGCTAGAAGAGCGGAGGTTCCTATCGTGGCTACTGCAGAGATATTGAAATTTAGAAGAAAAGTAAGTAGGAGGGGTAGGGGAGGTAAGCAAAGAGAATAAAGTGGTAAGTGCCCGCAAAGAACGGCGCTGACGTATGGGTAGCCATTTTAGTTGAAGACTATAAAAAGAAATGTGATCATACTTGCGAAGATTATACACGAATCGAATGCAGTTATTTAGAAGTCGGTCAAGTTTGTTGAGCAGATCTGCATTCAGATCAAAATAGCAAACATCACCATAGTCGCTTTTCTCGTTACAAAAGTCATTAAACACAGGTGATGCCAGCGCCATCTACTTAAAAATATCCATTACTTCTCATAGGAGCAAATTACTGAGATAAAAAGTACCAAATTTCATCCAAATCCGTTTAGTTGTTTCTGCGTGTACTTCTAACAAACATCAAAACATTTTCACAAACTTTCGCATTTATATTTGTATAAGATTGCTAAAGAGAAAATTAATAAACCATACAGCTATAAGCAATCACAATAGAAACAAAGCTAAATACAATAATTCAACTCATAAAATATACACACACACGCCTTTTATCCCCGAAGGGGTAGGCAGAGGCGCAACTAATGCACCCACTTTTCGCCGTGCGTACTCCATCCCATGATGTGATAGGGGGCGAGCTTATCGCCATATCGGGCACTAATACCAGACTATCCATAATATATATAAAGTATCTTGGTTAGTAAGAGTTCACCGATATTTAAAATTAAGTACAAACATGCTTTACTTAAAAGACAGCTTGCAGCAGAAAACTTGTTTCAACCCCACTGGCAATTTTTGAGCCTATGTGACTTTTTTAACTAATAACCCACGCTGTACAACAAGATCACACAAACACCAACACACACAAATACATACATACACACACATACATACATACACACACACGCTCACGCACACACACTAGAGTTCCAATATTGTTAAAATGACTGTTCCTTTTTATTATATAGTTATTTCATATATATTTTTTTTACATTAGATTAATTTACTATAACATAAAACGTTACTTGTCGCTCAGTAGGCCAACGCTATAAACTTTCCGCATAACATCTTAGGAAATAATTAGGAGAGGCTGAAAACCAGCGCTGCTCGGAACTACTGTCCCGGTCAGCACGAGCTGAGCCGCCTCCTTTTGCCTTTATTTTAGTTTAAGCTTAAGAGTATCTTTGTTATTATTAGTGTTATAAGGCAATAAACTGATTTTATTATTATTATTATTATTATTAGTATTTTAAGTCCGCTTTTGGACATGTCCTTTCTGCGTTAAAAATTCCCCACTTTATGCGGAAAGTCCCTCGTTTCACCTCAGTCTGATCTCGGACGTAAACATAAAACAATAACTTACATTTAACTCCATCAATATCATAACCTGTTTGTTTCCATCTAAATATTTGCTTCAGTTTTCCGTCACCGAGATTTCCTTGTGCAATCACATATTTAATTAATAACAATAATATCACATTTATTTTCAACATTATTGATCACACACTTGGAATGTACTGATCACTGAGTGTCTCAAACCAGTTTTGTATAGTGCTGTTTTGAATCGATCTTAGTTTTATGCGATTGGAACATCGATTTTTCAAAACATCGATTTTAATAGACCCCTCGTATGCGAGAGTACGGATGGGTAAGCACTACCACGTTACCTTTTAACATTGTGCAAGCATTGTCTTCTTGCTTAAAGGACGTTGTAGCCAGTGCAATTACTGGGCATTATGAGACTTGACATCTTACTTTTTAAGGCGAAGATCTCTGTGTAATGCGCCTATCTTTTCCCACACTGTTGGGTGTAGGCCTCCTCTCTATTACGCCTGCCTTTCCAGTGTGAGCCTCATCCACTGCTTGCCGGCATACCTCGCGATGTCATCTGACCATCTGGCTGGTGGTCTGACTCTGACTATGTGACCGTTCCTCGGGTACCAACTACCAATGTGAGATTTATGGAGTTGTAAACATAGATGTATAACTTAATATGAATTTTCCCATGATGTCTGATGAACTCAAATCCAAATATGAAAACTGGAAAATATACACACACCCACACACTCACGCCTGTTATCCCCGAAGGGGTAGGCAGAGGCGCAACTAGTGCACCCACTTTTCGCTGTGCGCACTCCGTCCCATGACGTGATAGGGGGCGAGCTTATCGCCATATCGGGCACTAATTCCGGACCCCGGGCTGATATTGAATAGAAAAATCCAATATCACTTTGCCCGACCTGGGGATCGAACCCGAGACTCAGCATTGCATTGGTACCGTAATAAACTACGCCACAGAGGCAGGGAAATATACAGGGTGGATTTTTGAGATGTGCCAGCAGGCAGCAAGGGCAGTTACCTTAACCGCTGTAGCTACAAAAAACTTTCTAAGGTGACTGTCCATCATTTTTGAAGACATTAATATCTGTATTCACACATTTTGAAAACGTACAGTCAGCAAGGTAATGGGCAATTTAAGCAAAAAAAAAATTATGTCATACGATCATGTTGCTTAGAAGGATTAAAAGCCTCTGGGACAATGAAAGGTTTCAGTACTTTCCAATTTATAATGTACGAGCTTTTGTCCGCGGCTCCGCCCGCGTGAATGAGTTTTCCCAGGATAAAAGTCCCGTTTTATATTTTCCCGGGATAAAAAGTCACCCATGTGTTAAACCAGGACATAATCTACCCGTGTGCCAAATTTCATCGAAATCCGTTCAGTAGTTTTTGCGTGAAAGAGTAACAAACATCCAGACATCCAGACATCCATACATCCATACTTACAAACTTTCGCGTTTATAATATTAGTAGGATACCAATTATTTAAGATTGATTAACATGAATAAAATCGATTATAATCGATACTCGATTCGACATCTCTACTAACCAGTTTCTTGTTATTGTATTATTATATATTAAGTGGTAGGGTTGTAACAAGAATTTTATATATTATTTTATTGTAAATTCCCAATTGGGTTTGTCCCAGATGCGTGCAGGTAGGTGACTCTACATTACCGCCAAGCAGCATGCACTGTTGTGTTTCGGTTTGAAGGACATTGTAGCCAGTGTAACTACAGGACATAGTGAGACTTAACATAGTATGTCTTACGATGACGAGCGCAGTGGAATGCCACACAGTACTTAGTAACTCAAGGTGCTGGATGGTGTTGCTACTGTTTATGGGTGATCGTATCGCTTACCATCAGGCGAACGGCATGCTCGTCTCGTCATTCAATGCCATAAAAAAAAAGTATTAAACATAAAATAATGCTTTCTTTTTGTAATGCGTACCAATCAAATAGATTGGCATATCGTAATGTAGTTCGTAGGAATCAATGACAAGTATAAACAGATGTATGGGGATAGGCTCGCCCCCTATCACATCATGGGACGGAATACGCACGGCGAAAAGTTGTTACACTAGTGCCTTTGCCTACCCCTTCGGGGATAACGGGCATGAGTGTGTGTGTCTAAACAGATATATTATACAATAGGAATAAGCAGTGGCGGCGTAGCATGTCGTTGGGCCCGGGGCCGCCATACTATCTGTGCCACGACTCGCTGGCCAGACGCTGCGCTTTATTAATTTTGATTTTTTTTAGTGACAACCCTAGTCACACGGTCAGAGTCGCGGTCAACGTATTTATAATGAGGCTTTTTTAATGTGAACTCGTTTGAATATGGAATGAATACATTAAAAGTTCCATCACACAAAGAACAATGAAACTTGAATTTGCATTTTAATAATATAATGGGAAGGGTTGCGTAGACTTTAAGATGGTAGAAATAAACGCAGGAACATCTGCGGTCTAGAGGCGGTTGCGGACGACAACTTAGACACTTTCCTCACAGGAAGCCTGCAGCCGTCCCTAATGCGCCGAAGATGGCCACCACGGAGTTTTAGTTGGTATGCCGTGCGAGTATATAGTGTTAGGGACTCGGCTCGGCGGTAGCTCGATGTTTTCCATCTTCGGGCAGCTCAACGCCGGGTCCTAAGGCACGGTGAATCCAACATAACCGCTCAGTCGCCCTCCTTGAAGGCTGGGCGGTAGACATAATGCACTTTCTCCACGAAACAAAAAAAAGGAACATCTTCGGTCGTAGCCACGATCCTTTATAGCCCCCGACAGAAAAAGAGGGATGTTATAAGTTTAGGGTGTGTATCTGTGTGTCTGTGTATAGGCTTGTCCATTGTATTTGTGTCTGTGTGTGTATCGCATGTATTCCTTACATTTATTTTTTTAGGTTCTTATCATCTAAGTATTCCTTCTCTCTTTATATCCTAGTCTACGTTGGCTTTAGTTATTATTCTAAGGTCGTATGCGTCCCCAAGTGAAACGAATGATTAAAGTAAATAAAACTCCATTTACAAGATTACATTTTATTATTTATTTCTATAAAAATTTAAACTCCTGAAGTAATTTTTGGCACTGATGCGATGGGTCAACGAATCTGAAACTAAGTGAAAAAGAAAAACAAATTATTTATTCAATTCAATTGGGCTGCACGGTTGTTTTGTAGTTATATTGCAGTCGTACTAACTGCGTTCAAACTGCAAATTTACATTGAAATGCAGTCCATCTGTCTAGAGCAGTGGTTCCCAAAGTTGAATGAGTCGCGACCCACCTAACAAAATCTTCAAAATTTTGGATCCACCTCTCGACTTTCATGAAGTAATTTTTAATATATTTTTCGAGAATTTTGTTTCTTTTCTCGTCCAGCATTGGCCACCCGGCTGTTGTATCGATCGGTTGATATATTGTTCTATTTCTCAGGGCCCACCCAATATTCTCTCGCAACCCACTGGTGGGTCGCGACCCATAGTTTGGGAAGCACTGGTTGGAGGCGCCACGTAATGGGCCTCCGAAATATAAAAGGGAAAAGGAAGCGGGGGAATTAAATGGGACAGTCGAAACTGTCCCGGCCGAGTCCTAAGCCTCGGTGCGTTGGGCCAACAATGACCCTGGCGTTTGTGGACTGTATTTTAGGATCCCCTTCGGAGGGGCTGGATCGCGGAGGAGTATTTGGGTTGGCAACCTATTGGGAAATTTTGGTGAGTAAAACACGCCTTACCTTGACGATTCTGCATCAGGCGGCGCACGCGGTCCCGGCGATGGCGTCGCTGTAGATATACGACGCGCACGCAAAAGGGCTTGATTCACACACGAAATAACGTCACCAACACCTAGCACTGGTCATTCAGCAGTTCAATTAGCGTTACATGTGCGTTTTATGCGAGTTATGCACCAAATTAAAGCGGATTAGCGAATCATTAGACAGCCATTAATGTGGCTGCGGCGGCGGCGTTTACGGAAGTGTCGTGTGGCACTCGCGCCGCTTGTTCGGCGCGGTGCGCGCGAGACACAGATAGGTAGGCGTGCAAGTGTAAGGGAGAAAGAGGTGCGGAAAAGGGAACTAAGGACAAGGATTAGGCTGCCAACCAATAATTGCGTTTTATTGTTAAATGTGGAATCATTATGGCGGAACCATTCCCCCGGCCTTAAAGGGTTACCTTTAGAAAACGCTACCTTATAAGAGAGAAAAAATAGAGCGTAAGCCTACTCCTACCTGTACATTAAGCGATTTGAGCGAAATTAAACGAAATAAGCGTAAGAAACTACGCCCACGGGCTCTTGGCATCGGCTGTGAATATAGTATCCACAGCCGCTAGGTATCCTAGGCCTACGAGCAACCGTGGGTTATAAATATTTACTGACTGGGCAGCGGGCACAGCCGAACGACAGGGCGCACGAAGCTGCCCTTGCTCGTCCTAACTGTGACAACACGCGTTGCACCATCCTTCGAGGGGTGGACAGCTTCCACCACACCGAGAGGCCAAGAAAGCGGCGGCGAATTATCTACAATAATGACCACTACCGTCCCTAATTGGATCGGAGTGGATGGCGTGGTCCATTTAGCGCGAGCTTGCAATTGATGCAAATACTCTATCCTCCAGCGTTGCCAGAAGGATTTGACCAATTTATCCAATAGCGAATGTCTCTCACGTAGATTAGACGAATCTATGTGAGACGCGGGTAAAGAAAAAAGCGGAGCGGTATGAAGGAAATGAGCCGGCGTGAGCGCCGTCGGCTCGGCGGGGTCGCTGCTTAAGGGCGTAAGCGGGCGCGAGTTTATAAGTGCCTCGACTTGCGTAAGTACGGTTAGTAATTCTTCATAGGACAGCAGCTGCTGCCCTATGACCTTGAAGAGGTGAGACTTTACAACCTTGACCATGGATTCCCAGCATCCACCCCAGTGAGGGCTAGCAGGCGGAATCTGCTTGAATTCAATGCGACTTTCTGTTAATTCGTGTTCAAGGCGTGGGCGATATTCGTCGAGGAACTTATAAAGGTCGCGTAGGTACGAGCGACAACCTACAAAATTGGTACCGTTGTCAGTGTATAAACACTGAACCGGACCGCGGCGAGAAAGAAAACGCTTAAGCGCAGCGAGAAAACTAACCGTGCTCAGTTCCGTGGCTATCTCAACGTGCAAACAACGCGTCGTGAGACAAGTAAAAATGCAGAGCCAAGCCTTGCGGCCTTTGACACCTCTACCACGCACGGGCGTGTATTGTAGAGGGCCTGCGTAATCACAACCCGTGTGCGAAAATGGTTTGTCAACCTGGTTGACGCGGTACGCGGGCAAATCGGCCATCATGGGAAATGTAGGGCGCGGCTTTGCCCGAAAACAAGTGTTGCACTTGTGTATACGATGCCGAATAACTCGGCGAGCGGCGAGTATCCAATAATGACGCCTAAGTAAGGACATCAGTAGTTCAGGACCGGCGTGTAAGTACTTTCTATGGTGATAATCGATGATCATGTCGACTACGTGATCACGTCGCGGGAGCACACACGGGTGTCTTTGCGTATATTCGACGGCAGCATTCGATAGACGGCCGCCGACACGGATTATATTTTTACTATCCAAGAACGGATTTAATTTTTGCAAAGCGGGTGAACAAATTTGTTTGTTTTTTAATTTCCAAATGTCGTCAGCAAAATAAACATTTTGAAGAGCTAGTATGATTTTACTTTCAGCGTAATCTAAGTCAGAACGAGTGACGGAAGGTCGCCTCGGTAATAATTTTGAAAAACGGTAAATTATAACAAAACAAACGTGGTTAAATTCGAAAATTGACACTGGGTCATTAGTGCGAAAGCGAAAACGAATACGCTGGAACCTACGATCGGATTCTTGCATACCGATCTTCAAGAACATCTGACGACAATCAGCGGAAACAGCAATTTTGAAAAGGCGAAAATTAAGAAGAATACAATTCAAGTCACCTTGAAGGTTAGGTCCTGAATGTAAAATTTCATTCAGCGACAGCCCTGAACTTGTCCTACAACTGGCATCTAACACCATGCGGACCTTAGTAGTGGTCTTGTCCTCACGTTGCACGCAGTGATGCGGAACGAAATAGGATGCGGCGGCGGCGAGATCGAAATTATTATTTATTCCTATTTCGGTAATGTAACCCTTAGCAACGTATTCGCTAATGATATCGTTGTAAGCGGCGCGCAACATGTCAGACGACTGCAACTTACGCTCTAAACACAAGAAGCGTCTATGAGCAGTGTGGTAAGAATTACCTAATTTATGAGCATCGTCCCTAAACGGCAGAGCGACGATGTATCTACCACTAGCGTCGCGCGTAGTGGTGGCGCAAAAATGATTTTCACACTCAAGGTCATCATGACCTTGAGCGGGCGGAGCGGAAACCTCCTCAAGTTCCCAAAACCTTTTAAGAAGGTGGTCCAAGGGAGGTTGATCGACAACAGCACAGCAAGCCGAGGTCGACCTTAAAGCGAAAGTTTTGGATAGTAAAACGGGAGCGGAACCCATTATAACGTATCCGAAAACAGTATTTATAGCGGGCGGCAACCCATCCACACTGTAAACCGTACCCGGTATTAACAGGTGTGGAAAAATACTAGCACCGAGAAGTACTTGCACTTCGGCCGGTGTGGCAAAGCTACCGTCCGCAAGCGGGAGTGAGTTAATATAACGCGCGAACAAAGATTTATCAACGGGCACCGAAGGTAGGTTGTCCGTGATGCGGTCGACAATAAGTGCCGATACGTCAAAACAAACGTTATTATTATGACGCGAATGTGCTTTAAAGCGTGTGGAACCCCTAATGGATTTTTCCGTACCACCGAAACCACGTACAATAGTTTGCGTATTTTTGTCGTAATTCATACCCAAGAGCGCAACACATTCGGATGTTATAAAGTTACTTTGCGATCCCGAGTCAAGAAGACATTTAATTAAATGCGCCCGACCGCCACGATCATAGATAGTAATTTGCGCTGTCGACAACAATATAGTGGATTGCGTACATCGCTTGAGATAGCCACTAGAAGCGGTTGCGTTCGGCACTGGCACAGCGATGGATGTGTGCAGCGAGGAGACGTTGCCGCTCTGTGCACTATCGGGCGGCGGCGGCGGCGCACGAGGCGGGCCGGCGGCGCTCACGCCACAAGTGGACGAAGCCCGAGCGCTGACTGCGGGTGCGCCTGGCGCGGGTTCGGTTCCCGACGCAGGCAAATTTACATTACGTTGCGCTTGCGAAATGGATTGAGAATTTGATTCATTGAAATGTAACAATGAGTGATGTTTTGAGTTACAATTACGACATCTAAAATTAGACTTACACCCTCGCGATTTATGATATAAACTAAGGCAGTTAATACAAGCGCCATTATCCTTTACGCATTTAAATCGTGCGGAAGGCTCTAATTGATTAAATGTAGGACACTTAAAGAGATGATTATGTGCGAAATTATCACAAAGACATTTGTTGTTATTAGGTGTTGAAACTGACGTGTAAGTCTGCGGGTTAGGTACGTGACTACGGGGTTTACTTTTACTAGAATTATTATTACGCGAAACACTGGGAGCGACGTTATTAATTTGCGTGTTAGTATATATTTTAAACTGACTACGAATAAAATCGGATAAATTAATAAATGTAGGCATTTCTACATCGCGATATCGCTCCTCGAATGCATGGACTGTCTCGGCGTCCAGTCTTCGCAAAGCGAGATGCAGCAGCATAAAGTCTGACAGATCATCTAGGTGCAGGTTTTTTAATGCACTAGCAGCAGTTATGAACTGTTCTAAGAAGCTTTGGAATTTAGACGCAGAGGCGGGACCAGTGCTCTTGAAGTTAATCATTTGATCTAAATAAGTAGATGCGAGTGTTCGAGTGTCTTGGTACCTATCAATAAGACATTGTAATATAGTGTCATAATTTTCTGCGCACGGTGTAATACCTGAGAACACGTGTTTAGCCTTAGTCGAGAGTTTACTCACTAAATAGTACAGCCTATCGTCATCTGTTAACAACGGATTCTCATGTACCATAGACTTAAATCCTGCGTAAAATAGGGGCCAGTTTCGTATGTCACCGTCAAACGCCATAATTTCGAGTGACGGCAAGGATGGTTTTTTATGTTTTATACCACTGTGGTTGGAAACTGTGTCCACCCTCGAAGGCTTGAAATCAACACGAGATAATACGCGCTTAATACGACAATATAAATCCTCAAACGAGATTAAGGACTGAAAATCAGGCTTACTAGTAGGATCAGTCTTAAGTAAAACGCGATTGTATTCATCGAGGATTTCCCTAAATTGAGACCTAGTGTCGTCAATCGTCGCGACTGAACTAAGAAAGGTTTCCAGACATTCCTGACTAGTATCAACCCTTTGCGAATTCTCGAACACATTTTGAATGATTTCAAAATATGTATTTCGTTTGCATTCTAATAACATAAGTTCACTATTTTGTATAGGTGACTCGGTGTCTATTCGTTTCGAACGCGACATTTTACCGAGATATTATACACCGATATAACTAATTAAGTAACTATAGGCACAACAGGTGTGCGCGGCGAATATTATAATACTTATAGTTATTTTATTTTATTTTTATTTTTATTTATAAAGGTTTACCAACATTTGTTTACACTTATACATCTAATAGCTATATAACATATACAAAAAGGAAATTATGAACTAAGTGCAACAATTACTTACAGGTAAACACCACATGTACATAACAAACGGTTAATAAACGATAAATTTAATTTTATTATAACTAATATATTTTTAAGCGTACAAATAATTAAAAAAAGAAAAAGAAAAAAGTAACCCAAACGCCGTACAATAAACATTAAACAAAAAAAAAATAACATAAAAAAGCATGCAAAATGATACAAGAAGAAAGATACATGTTACAAAAAAATAATAATAATTAAATGGCCATGTTATCCAGTACATCATAAATTGACTTAGAGAATTTGGCAAGGGAGTCGAAGTGTAAGTCGATTTGATCGCTACAACCGTTGATCACATTACACATTCTAGCACAAGGAGAATTTGCGCCTAGAACAGTTCTTCTCTGAGGCGGACAGAGCGGTGTGATTAAGTGTCTTGGAATTCTAGAGGGAACACGGAGGTGGAATAGGTTCAGCAATTGTGGGCAACGTATTATGTTCCTAAAGATTTTATAAGCGAACTTAGCATCGATAATCTGACGTCGTGTAGATAGGGAAGTCATTTTAAAATATTCCAATCTCATTCTATAAGAGGGTAGTTCTTTAACTTTACCTGCAGAGTAAGTGAGATGCCACAAAAAACGTTTTTGGACTCTTTCAAGACAAAGTGATTGTGTAGCATAATGAGGTCGCCATACCACACTAGCGTATTCAAGCGTGCTTCTAACCAGTTATGAATACAATGATTCACTATGCGTGCGGAGTGTTACTTAAAACTGAGCGTTCGCAAACGAAATACTTTTTTAAGATTTACCCTCTATGTATAGAAATAAAAGATAAATAGGTATTTTAATGAATTAGCGTTTTTGTTTTTAACAATGATATTTAAATGAGTTATGTAACCCCTTTAAGACCAAGGTTGAAAACAACTAACCGAGAAGAGTAGGTACCTAGGCAGGTACTTACGGAATATACTAAATGCGGAGGGGGGCAAATCTAGACGAATCTAGGCCCTAATTAATAAGCGGCGTAGTCCGATGACCAGATAATAATCCGTCTCGTATGGACCAAAAATGGAGGCGCCACGTAATGGGCCTCCGAAATAAAAGGGGGAAAGAGAAGCGGGGGAATTAAATGGGACAGTCGAAACTGTCCCGGCCGAGTCCTAAGCCTCGGTGCGTTGGGCCAACAATGACCCTGGCGTTTGTGGACTGTATTTTAGGATCCCCTTCGGAGGGGCTGGATCGCGGAGGAGTATTTGGGTTGGCAACCTATTGGGAAATTTTGGTGAGTAAAACACGCCTTACCTTGACGATTCTGCATCAGGCGGCGCACGCGGTCCCGGCGATGGCGTCGCTGTAGATATACGACGCGCACGCAAAAGGGCTTGATTCACACACGAAATAACGTCACCAACACCTAGCACTGGTCATTCAGCAGTTCAATTAGCGTTACATGTGCGTTTTATGCGAGTTATGCACCAAATTAAAGCGGATTAGCGAATCATTAGACAGCCATTAATGTGGCTGCGGCGGCGGCGTTTACGGAAGTGTCGTGTGGCACTCGCGCCGCTTGTTCGGCGCGGTGCGCGCGAGACACAGATAGGTAGGCGTGCAAGTGTAAGGGAGAAAGAGGTGCGGAAAAGGGAACTAAGGACAAGGATTAGGCTGCCAACCAATAATTGCGTTTTATTGTTAAATGTGGAATCATTATGGCGGAACCACTGGTCTAGAGCCTTAGTGGTACAGACATCTTGTCTACAGTTATGTGTTCTGTGTGCTGACTGCATCCTTTCCTCTAAATTCATGATCTACCCACTCTACTACATATAACTATCACATCATGGGACTGAATATACACGATGAAAAGTGGATGCATTGTTTGCGCCTCTACCTACCCTTTAGGAGTTGAAAGGCGTAAGGTATTTCACCTGAGAAAATTTAAATGGGACAAATTGCATTAAAATTTTCTTGAGGATATTTCGTTTTAAAAAGTCCTTACCTTAAATTTAGACCAGGCGCGAGTGTGACATGCCGACGTCACGCCAGGTGGAGAAGTATTGCTTGAAAGCAGCTGGCTCCATACCCTGGAGGATCCTGGTCACTTTCACCTAGGGCAGGGGAAATGCTAAGTTGTAAAGGTTTAAAGCTAGCTTTAGCAATATATAATAACTTATGGTAGGTCTCATGCAAGGGGCCGCCTGGGTAGGATCTACCGCAATGTCTATTTCTACGGCCAAGCAGCAGTGTGTATGCACTGTGGTGTTTCGGTTTGAAGGACACTGTAACCAGCGTAATTACTTGGTATTATGAGACTTAACATCTAATGTTTCAGGGTGAAGAGCGCAGTGGAGTGCCACACTTTGTAAGTCAAGGTGCTGGATGGTGTTGCTACTGTTTATGGGCGGTCACTGGTCAGGATTCCATCAGGCGAGCAGCGAGTCTAATTGAGAATGGAACGTACTGAAACGAATGTCGACAGGTTCAAAAGACACTAACATCGGACTTTTCGAAGGCTTCTGAATATTGTTCGCTTTGACGGTGAAGAAAACCATCAGGCTAACAAAAACCCAAACGTAAATGCATCCCATTGCATCATTTTACTTAATTTCGCATTTTTGAGCAAAAAATTGTATAATACTCACCCAGCTAGGATAGTTTTTGGAGCTGAGTGTCTGTTGGGCTTTGGCCATAGCTTCACTCTTTTCCTGTAATAAATAAAGCATAAAGTAGACAATATTACAAATAAAGCTAAAGGTCAAGATTACTACGTTGAAATAAAAAAAAATAATGGTTCTTTTCGCTATAATTTGTTAAATTTAAAAATGAAGGTTGATATTGTAACCTTTTTTTTATGTCGATGGCTCGAGAAAATTGTCCTGTAACACACACACACTGTACTTGATGGTGACTGAAGTGAAGCCGAATAAATGTTATGCACAATTATAATTGGTTTTTCACGCTCCGCTTTAAGGACCCTAAGTTGACTTTTCAGGCAACCAACACCTCAGTCCACCCCGTGACCATGGGCTGCAAGGACCGCCAACCAACAGTGTGCATGCACTGCTGTGTTCCGGTTGGAAAGATATATGAATTACTGAGCGTTATGGGACTTAACATCTAATGTCTTATGGCGGTATTAATAAATCAATCTCAAGTTTGAGTTACATCTCAAGTAGACATAATGTATCAATAGTTCCATACATTGTGTCTACTTGAGATGTAACTCAAACTTGAGACTGATTTGTTAATACTGCCCTTAGGGTGACGAGCGTAGTAGAGTGCCACGCAGTTTGTAATTAAAAGTTCTGTATTGAGTTACTGTTTATGGTCGTATTGCTCACCATCAGGCGAGCGGCATGCTCGTCTCGTGATTCAAAAGTAATACAATAAAATAGTAGTGACACATCCTATCCATAAATCTATCGCTATATGTCATTGTTATTGAGAATGTTAGCATTTAAGATTGTTGAACGGGGCCGATGAAGTATTACGCAAGCACCAAAGATGTGGTCAATGATTATTTTCGATGACATGGGGACAGGGGAGTCAACAAAGATTACGTCAGCAAATATTTATTTTTGGTAAATAAATAACAATAAATAAATTTGAACTGATTTCATAATTATACTTATGCTGACGTAACCACAAGAGCTTTGTTTACTTTTGATGACAAAGAGGACGGGGGGGGGGGGATACTAAAATTCTGCCTACGTAATGAATGAATGAATCTAATCCAAGCCGATTACGGCTACGGCGACCATTTACTGCTTAGAGTGGTTATTGATGTGTCTTCACATGGCTGATCTAACCAATTTTAGCGTAATACTTGAACATAGGCCTCCCCTAAATATTTCCGGACGGACCTGTCAAAAGCGGCCTGCATCTAGTGTAATGAAGTTATTTATTCTGTGGTGTAATGTAAATAACTGATTGATCACTGTCATACTATCGATGTTGTATATTTCTTTGCATTATATAATAATTAATAGGATATGATAGCTATTGATTTATCTTAAGTTTTAAATACTACTTTAACCAGAATTATATAATATTCAAGTAGACCTAACAATCATAGAGCTTAATGTTTCATATTATTTTCTTGATGGCAATACTGAATTTGTAATAATATAAAATAGCGTGTAACGGTCATTTGAGCCTGCTTAAATTGTGAATCACGTAGTGAAGAACATCTCTTGACACGTCGCGTTATTTTCTTGAAGACCCTATACCTCAGACCACGCCTCACGCCGCATCCATCATACTAGCGTGTTCCTGCGACCTACTTTAGGGCAGTCGTATGTTCAGCAGTGGACGTCATGTGGATGATGATGATGGTAAATACTTGAACGTCAAAGACATCTTGACTACGGCCTTCGTATCGTAAGACACCGACAAGCTGCTAACAAAACTGCCAGTTCACGCACCATCTATATAAAACGTACCCTGTCTGTAGATTGCTTGCCGATCCACACGTAGATGTTGCCGCTGATCGTGTCAAGGATGTAGCTTTCCTAGAAAAAATATTAACTTAGTAACTTAACTGTGTTGAAAGAAATACTAACACCAAAATCTGAAAAGTGCCCAGGACCCGATGGTATCATAAATGATTACATCAAACACGTCAAGACGATTATGCTGACGCCACTTACACACCTCTTCAACTAAATATTCAAAAAGGAGACCCCAAAGGACATGTCCAAAAATAGGCTTAAAGTTCTAACCAAGATACTTTATAATAGGTATATATTTGGATAGTACTTCCAAAAACTAGGCCTTTGCAGTAAATCGTCTGATTTGAAAGTTCTCCGATTTTACGATTTATGTAATTTTATTTTGCTTAAAAACTACACTTATAACGAAAACCCCATCCAAATCTGATCAGTAGTTTTTGAGAAACTCGCGGCCATACAAACTTACATACATACATATATACCTACATACATACGGATCGAATACAGAACCTCCTTTTTTGAAGTCGGTTAAAAATGAACGTCGTAAAAAGTTAACTATGAATAGACGGGTCTAAATATATTTTTAATGGATTCAAGACCAATATTTTTGTCCCTTTAATATCCATGAAGTTGGGCCTGGTTAGATTTTGAGGCCCAGCAGTCGGCACCTTTACAAAAAGCGGACATCTTTATTGCGTGAATCTCGTAAAAAACATCATCATAAACATTTGTTCTTCATTTCTATAAAACAGCAGTTAATACAAACCTGTGGTTTCAGCTGTTCCTGGCGGAATGGTCTACTTAGCGCATTGACTTTCACCTTGCCTCCATTGTCAGACACCTCGGAGAGGATCACAGACTGCTCCTCATTCCTTTCGAACTCCTAGAACACAAAGTATTTTACGTCAATTTACATTTTCGCGTCGCCTTGTATTTTCCCTTTTTGCCATATAAAACTCTCTTTTTCTATATATTTTCGGGATACTGTCTTGGTGGCATAGTTGTGTTATGGTACGCCTGCAGTGCTGAGGTCTTGGGTTCGATATCCGGGTCGGGCAAAGTGATATTGGGTTTTCTACTCAGTATCAGGCCGGTGTCTGGAATTTGTGCCCGATATGGATGCGATATGCCCGCCCCCTATCATATCATGAGACGGAATACGCACACAAGTGGGCGTACTAGACGCGTCTCTTCTCTCTACCTACCCTTCCGGGGACAAAAGGCGTGAGGGTGGGTGTTGTGTGTAAAAAGTAGTCAAGGTGTTAATCTAGGACAGGTCCATCTTCAAAAAATATTCGCATTTATAGAAACACAAACTTAAACCTTTAACTCCGAAGGCATAGGCTCGGCATAGTGTTTCGCCCCTTGTCAAAGGGGGTGAGACTATCCCCATATCAATCACATCCAAACACCGCGCTGGTGCTAAGCAGAAATCACATCACACTGCCCGACCCGGTATTCAAACCCGGGACCTCGAAGTGGTGTTGTACCGCAATAACTACGCCACGGACTAAGGAAGACAGAAAAAATAATATTTGAACCTGGTCATCTCCCCCAGCGCTGTCTTCCGGCACGATGTCTCTGCTACCGGACCCCAGGGCGGTGAAGAATCTCTGGGTGTCAACCTCGCTGGAGTACTGGTCTGAAAGTCATTCGAGATGACATTATCAGTGCTTAGCACGAGTTTACATGTTTGTATGGAAATTTGAACAGCGCCCCAGTGGGCGTATTTGGAACTAAAATACGACAGCGTCAAAATTGCGCGTGTAAACTCCGAATAGTAAGTCGGGAAACCATAGACAACCATGTCGCACCTTTAGAACGAAAACGACACGATATAAAAAAAAACGAAAATTGAGTTATCTTCATAAAATGACTTAAAACGAAGTTCTCAATACAACAATAGTTCAAACACAGCCAAATTCAAGTGGGAAAAGGACCAAACTGTTATATCGGGCCTTTTTTGTTATATTTTTATAAAAAAGGGACCAGTTTTAAGTCATTTTATGACGATAACTCAATTTTCGATTGTTTTGAATTGTGTCGTTTTCGTTCTAAAAGTGCGATGTGTCAAAATGTATTGCAAAATGGTAGCACGTGTCTTTTTTTGACGTATGGTATCGTCTAATGCGTTAACTTACTCGTTACGAATACGATACGATTACTATACGAAACGCGTAAATTCGTGCTCAGTACACAGTACATTTTACCATTTTTAAAAGAAGATTGTCTTTTTTATTGCTTTTAAATAAAGACACGAGCATGCCGCACGCCTGATGGTAAGCGGTACGACCACCCATAAACAGTAGCAACACCATCCAGAACTTTTAATAACAAAGTACTTCGTGTCACTCCACTGCGCTCGTCACCCTGAGACATAAGATGTTAAGTCTCATAATGCCCAGTAATTACGCTGGATACAATGTCCTTCAAACTGGTAGGTTAGCTAGGTTAGGGCCTGTAGTGTCCTTACCGGCGAGGATCGCAAAGCGTTCCTCCCATTATTTTATTCATTATAAAAATGATTCATCTTTTTACACGCTTTATATTAGCTTCACTTGTATGTTTGTTTGTATGTATGTATGTTTGTATGTATGTTTGTAACTCTCCGACTCCGACTCCTTTGGGCGCGATTTTGACCCACTTTAAACGGTCAGATTTTATTCAAACTTTGTAGGTTTGTCGAGGACCGATAACAATACACTAATTTGATATGATTATGCCATTATTCAATTTGCAAAATGAGATTTTTGTCAATTTATATATTTTTTAGTGACATTTGTTGGACAATAGTGAACAGAACTTAAAAATTAAAAATAAATAATAGTTTAAAAAAACTAAAAAACACGCTTTATAGAAAATCCAACTAAAAATTAGAAAATGAATTTGAATTAAGAATAGTGTAAATAAGAAAAAAAATATTTTATTGTAAAAAAAGCGTGGGGTGCATGGTGACAATAGATATAAATATTTTATTGACAGATAATATGAGTAGAAGTATTATATTACATCATTTTTATAATATCTTAATAAGCACCCCACGCTTTTTTTTTACAATAAAACGTTTTTTTTCTTATTTACAATATTCTTAATTCAAATTTGTAACCAGACGGCTCCTTGCATACGAGAGACCTACCACCAGTAAATTGCCTACTAGTAATTTTCATACGTTTATTAATTTAGCGATAATTATGAACCCCTTGACAGATTTAAACTATTCCCCCCCTCGCCAAAACGTTATGTGGACATGTTTTATGGCCCGGTTTATTTTTGTTGTAAGCTAAGGGGTCCGGATCCCCCCTTATATACGCCCATGGATAATCTTGAATTAGTCGTCTCATAATTTAACGCGAGTACAGTCAACCACATAACTAGTTGAAACCCGAAATTTTAAATTGCCTGTACGCTTTTAATAGTCCATCGTAGAACACATCATCACTTACCATCAAAGACATTCAACAGTATAGTTATAGACCGGACATCAGGACCAAATTTTTCGTCCAAAAGTTATTACCAATTGGTAATAAGTCGCTTAGATTATGTAAAGAAAACAACAATTTGGAAGGAAATATGCCAATTTACGCATTACGACCATGTCAAAGTATGTTCTAATGAATTTTACATAGTATTTTGTTATTTTACGGTAGCTTGAGTTACTGACGAACAGGCTCAATATTTTTGTATGACAATTTTCCTAATGTCCGCTCTATATTATCTTAGAATTCGTTGCTTACCATCAAGCGAAGTAGTGGTCTAACGCGAGCCTATATATCATAAAAAAACTTCTTTTTTCTTTGTGTGAAGTAAGGTAGATAAATCCGTTTGGTTTTATTTTTGTAAAAAGAAAAATTGGGCTGCATGTATTAATACGGTCCATATTATTCATACCAATGATATCCACACGTCCCCTGCCATTGTGATCCTGGTCTCTGATCTGATTGGCGACCGAGATGGCCTTCAGCTTTTCTACGTTCCTGGCCTTTTCGCCTACAAGCACGAAGATATCTTGGTCTTTATCCAGGATGAAGACATCCCCCTTGTTCATAGAAGAGACGAGAGGGTCCACCTGGAATAGATAGTATGGCTAATGATTTCTTATGTTTGCGCGAATGTTTTACATTGAAATAAAGTTTCTTTACAGTATATATGGTCTTAGGGACATGAAGAAAGACTTCGAAAAGTTGGAAGTGTAAAAAATAATAAATAATATGGAAAAAATCCGTTGAGTAGTTTTATTTGAATAGTATGGCCTCGGGCGTTTTTAAGCCTCAGCTGTATAAGATGCCATAGGGGGGGCCACGCACCTCTGACTTTTCTAAAAAGTTATGTGTGTATACTTTGTGAACGAAAAACATCGTGAGGAAACCTGCATACTTGACATGAATCTCGAAGGTATGTGAAGTCTGCCAGCCCTCACTAGGCCAGCGTGGTGGACTAAGGCCTAACCCCTCTCAGTATTAGAGGAAGCCCGTGCTTAGTAGTGGGCAGTATATATTGTATAATAAGTAATACAGCATATAAATGGGCTGGTATTGTACTACCAAGGATTATCATTGAAATGACAATAACTGGAGGTGTAGCCAAGATGCTTTCAACAACCGTAACGCTAAGGTTAGGTATGAGAATGACATATCCTAGTGATAAAGGTAATGGCCGCTTTTTACATGGGTGCTGGGCCTCATAATCTAACCAGGTTCATTCTTTATGGATATTAAAGGGGCAAAAATATGGATCTTGAATCCATTCAAAAAATATTTTTAGACCCCTCCATTTATAAAACCGAACGCCGTACCAGGGAGATGATAATACTTCTTTAGCGGTCTCCGACGCGACGACACTGGGGTCAAAATATTACTAGGTACTTAAACGACAAACACACTTTTATTATTTTAATTTATAGAGGTATTTTGTGACGGGGGTTATTTCAATTTATTTTTTATCTATAAGCATTAACACTTGTAGAAAGGCATCTTAGCTACGACCCTTGTCCGATATACAGTTTTCTTTGTGTTACTGCAACTCCTGTAAGCCAGGATCAGCAGTGGCACGCATTACGACACCGAGCGGTGAAGCTCGGCGAGTCTCAGGGAACATCGTCTTTAATCCGCAACGAAATTAATGAAATAGAAAGATAGGGAGGAGTTGGAAATATCCGCGATTCTAAAAACTCCGCGTAAACAAAAACATTACATACAAACATTGTAAGTTAACTTAAAGCTTGTAAAAAACGCATTATCGCCACCACTGGGCGGTGAATGGAACGGTTATGTTTTCAATACGGCCCAATATCGACACTCGGGAACATCATCCGGGCGAGCATTGAGCCGAATCCCTAACACTAAAAAACTAACACACTACACTGGCATACCAACCAAACCCACGGCGTCTTACCTGCCTGACGCGTACATTCCTCTTGCCTTTGACTTGGAACATGCGTTTCTCAGCGCCGGCGTTGGTGACCACGTGGTTGAACCCTGAAGCTACTCCGCCGTCCTGGTATTGGACACCTGGAGAGCAATATAGTTACATTTAACAGAGATGTACAAAATGCTTTGATAAAGTATTTAAATACAAATACATTTAGAATTTTTCATTTCAAACGGGCTTCTGACAAATTGGTCTGGAAATCTTTGGGGGAGGCCTATGTTCAGCAGTGGACTTCTAAAGGCTGAAGAAGAAATGTAATGCCTCAAAATCTAACCAGGCTCAAACTTCATGGATATTAAAGGGGCAAAAATATGGATCTTGGATCCATTAAAAAATATTTTTAGACCTCTCCATTTATAACTAACTTTTATTTAAAACATTCATTTTAGGTGTAGTTCGGAAGACTTTTAAATTATACGATTTATTGCAAAGGCCTAGTTTTTGGGAGTACTATCCAAATATATATAAAGTATTTTAGTTAGAATTTTAAGTCCGTTTTTGGACATGCCTTTTGTTTATAATTTTGAAATGCCAAATACCAAATACCAATGACCAAATATCAGGTATTATCTACACTCCATAGTATTATCCAAAGAGTATAATATATACTACGGAAAGTATTATCCCTTAAGACTTTATCCCGGAGCAGTGTTGCCAGATGGATGGTGATCCAAATCGCCGAAAATTCGTCACAAAGTAGTCTAAGCTCGCCCAACCGTGTAAAAGACGAAGGACCACAAAAGACGGTCCATAATTTTTAAATTTCTTTGTGTAAAAGACAGCGGATGGTGGTCCAAGTCAACGATAATTTGAAGTAACGTAAAAGTCGCCCAAATATATTTAGATAGATAGATAGATAGATAAAAACGTTTATTTTGGCTACAAATAATACACTGTATATACATAGACAACAGACAAGTATACATCCATTTGTGAAATATTGTAGCCCCAATCAGGCCCAGGTATTTATGCCCCGTATATTTTGAATATATTAAAAAAATAATGATGTAACCAGAGTAGTGGAAATAAAAAGATTAAAAAAAGTCGCCCAATGCTGCAGAAAGGCAAGAAGCAAAAAGGTCTCCAATTTCCATTGATCGATATCATGAAAGGTGGCCTCAGTACATTTTTTTTTCCTTGAAACTAAAAATGACTTCATGAAACTTCTTCCATCCTGGAATTTGTGCCCGATATCACATCATGGGACGGAATACGCACGGCGAAAAGTGGATGCACTAGTTGCACCTCTGCCTACCCCTTCGGGGATAAAAGACGTAAGTATGCGAGTATGCGAAACCAGACAAGTGAGAGTTGGACTCGCGTACCGAGGGTTCCGTACAAACTCTTAGGTAAGGTATTCAAGTATATAAGTTCAATAGTTCGCCAACATTAATTAATCAAATTTAAAAAGTTTGTAAATCGCTTTTTTTTTAATTAAAGTACATATTTGCGGTTTTCTGATTTTGTCCTTTACATGTGCTGTAAGACCTTGCTTCTTTCACAATTCTAGGTCAACAAGAGGTAGGTACCCCATAGGTTTTGATTCCCTTGCGAAATCGCAAAATATGCGAAAGTATGCGACATAAACGGTCATATCTTTTGAATGAGTTGACTTACAAGTTTGATTTTTTCACAACTGAAAGGAACCATAGACCCGAGTATTTGGTATAAATTTCAACTTGATATCTCTATGCGTTCCTGAGAAAAAGGGTCTTGACAGACAGACCGACAGACTGACAGACAGACGGATAAAAAAATGATCCTATATGGGTTCCATTTTTCCTTTTGAGGTCCGGAACCCGAAAAATGAGATGCAGTCATTGTCACGATTCGAAAGGGACGATGGTGTGTTTATAACCGCACTATAAAATGATTCATGTTTATTGTCTGATTATCCATAACATCGTCTTTGTCTGACTTCACCGTGTCCGTATAGAGACGCAATTATGGCATAATTATTTAATTGTGGGTGAAGCTATTTCATTATTACGTAACATACATAGCATTACACATTTTCCGTTGTTGTTTTTTAAGGGGGTTATTTGTTCAACAGCTCATGTGGTTGCCGGGTGTTATACGCTTAATGTTAGTATTTTATAAAATATCCTTACCTGATGGGAAGCACTGTTTAAACTGCGCACTCTCGTATCCCAAAGCCTCTCTATGCTGAACGGCTGCCCCATTGAACTTGTCATCAAGCCCGACTGTCAGAATGGCGGCGGCGCCGGCCTCGTCCTGCGACGTCTCACTCCCGATCCAGTAGTATATGTCCCAGGACAAATTGCTCCTTTTGTCTGCCGTTGTCTAGAAATCCATACTTATAAATGCGAAAGGTACAAAGGACAGGTCAATCGTATGTGAGGGATCGCTTGGATAGGTACCACTGCAATTTGTATCTCTACTGCCAAGCAGTGTGCACAGACTGTTGTGTTTCGGTTGTATTGTAGCCAGCGTAATTATTGGGCATTATGAAACTTCAACAACTTGTCGCAAGGTGACGAGTGCAGTGGAGTGCCACGCAGTACTTTGTTATTTAATGTTGTGAATGGCGTTGCTACTGTTTATGGGCGGTTGTGTCGTTGACTATCAGAACAGCCTATCAGTTTGCACGTCTCGTCATTCAGTTTTATTAAGTAGTATGGTTTTAGTTAAATTTTACTTAAAATAATCAAAAGTAGTGAACAAAACTAAATCGTTAACGAAATTCATAATTTGTACTAGATGCACATAACTTTTTAAAATATCCTATATTCTAGCCTATAACCATCGCTCAATAAATAATGATAGGTCGGTTCAAAAGGAGCGACGCTAGAGTGGAACATAAAATGGATACATACATATTACATACATACATAGGGTGCTAAAATCATTACCCTTCCAAGCTTCGCCGTAGTCGGGTAAAAAGTAGGTGCGAAAATGTTACCAGTACAAAAAATTCCCAAGGTGATGTTTACGGGCACACGGCGGTCTACAGAATGCCTAAACAGCCCGATTTCTAATCCTTTTTATAGGGATTCGGTGTTGTCAGTAGTTGTGCTACCCTCGATAAATAAATTGACAGCAAACAATACAGATAATGTGTATTCTTTGTGAATTATCGCTCGCTTTAACGGTGAAGGAAAACATCGTGAGGAAACCTGCATACCTGAGAAAGTTCTTTGAATTTCGAAAGTATGTGAAGTCTGCCAACCCGCACTAGGCCAACGTGGTGGACTAAGGCCTAAACCCTCGCAGTAGTAGAGGAGGCCCGTGCTCAGCAGTGGCCAGTATACAAATACAGGGCTAGTATGGATGGAATACAGATAATCACAGAAAATCTTTCTTACCTTCAGAACGATGTAGGAATCTCCCTTGTGGAATTTGCCGTAGTCTTTCTGCGCAACTGCAACCGGCTCGAAATTCTGAAAAGGAATACAATAATAGATTTCTATTGTATTGGATCTGCTTATTATCAACGCTCCATGAGCGTTATATCAATAATCAGAAGGGTGTGCAAATATGTTTCTGTGTTCGAAATAAAGTTAAGACCTTAATCATAAAAAGTTTATAAACCTAATTTAATTATCGAATGTTTTATCTTCTTCGAACGAATTTTGAATTGAGTTTGAAGGAAGAAGGCAAAACATACTATAACTGCCTTGGCTCCTGTTTTGCCTTGGTGGCGTAGTTGTATTACGGTACGAGTGCAATGCTGACGTCGCGGATTCAACCCCCGGGTTTGGCAGTTATATTGGATTTTTCTATTCAGTCTGGAATTTGTGCCCGATATGGCGATAGGCTCACCCCCTATCACATTATTGGACGGAATACGCACGGCGAAAAGTGGGTTCACTAGTTGCGTCTCTGCCTACCCCTTTGGGGATAAAAGGCGTGAGTATGTGTGTGTGTCGTTAATTTACTTTACTTTATATACAGGCCGGCATAATTGTGTCGACTGGTAAGGTATAATGATCTCTCGTAAGTCGGCACTCTATCTGGACCACTTCACTTACCATCAGGTGCAGAGGTTCATTTTGTCGAACTAGTTTAAAAAAATAAACCTTTAAAGAAAGTATCGTGATGTCGCAAACAAGTATGTAGACGATTTCATGTTTTGAATTTACTTATATGGTGACTGAGTGTTGGCTTGGGGGGGGGGGGGGGGGGGGCAGGACGGTCGCTCGAGGCACTAGATCCCAGGGAGGACGCATAGGGCTTAGGGAGACGCCACAGACCCTAGCTAGACTGGGCTGGCTAGAATAGGGCTGTGTTTTAGGGCCCTGCAAAGGTCCCTAAAACACAATTCATCCTGTTGTAACAAAATCCTACTTATAAATGCGAATGTTTGTAAGAATGGATGTATGGATGTTTGTTACTCTTTCACGCAAAAAATACTGAACGTATTTCGTTGAAATTTGGCACACGAGTAGATCATGACCTGGATTAACACAGAGGCTACTTTTATCCCGGAAAAACTTTTTAACGCCGACGGAGCCGCGGGCAAAAGCTAGTAATAATATATTGACCTTGCAAATAACTTCGCATAGAATTCTCAACGACCACTATTATTGTATTTTAGAACGAGGAAAATAAATCAAAATATTTTTTATTATATCACAGTATACTTTGTGACCTTGTGCATAGTTTGTGAAGTGTTGCCACGCAATCTACTCGGGAATCGGAATATTAAATTGTTACTTATCAATGCACATGTGGAATATGTTTTACTAGCTTTTCCCCGGCTCTAAAAGTCCCGCTTTATATTTTCCCGGGATAAAAAGTAGCCCTTGTCCTTTCGCAGGCTCTTGACTATCTGTGTACCAAATTTCATTTAAATCGGTTCAGTAGTTTTGGCGTGAAAGCGCGACAGACAGACAGACAGACTGGTGGTAGGTCTCTCATTATGTAAGAGGCCGTCTGGGTGGGTACCACCGCAATGTCTATTTCTACCGCCAAGCAGCAGTGTGCATGCACTGTTGTGTTTCGGTTTGAAGGACATTGTAGCCAGTATAACTACCGGACATAATGAGACTTAACATCTTATGTCTCAGGATGACGAGCGCAGTGGAATGCCACTCAGTACTTTGTAAGTCAAGGTGCTGGATGGCGTTGCTACTGTTTATGGGTGGTCGTATCGCTTACAATCAGGCGAACGGTATGCTCGTCTCGTCATTAAATGCAATAAAAAAAAAAAAAGACAGAGTTACTTTCGCATTTATAATATTAGTAAGGTTTTACTGCAACAAGATTGAATGTGTTGCGTTGACCCTACATTTTTAGGGATCCGTAGCTCAAAAGGAAAAAGGGAACGTTCTGTATCTACTGTTTAAGAGCGGTCGTATTGCTTACTATCAGGCGAGCGGCATGCTCGTCTTGACATTCAATAACAATATAACAAATAAATATACCGCCTTCAAAAACCACAAAAACGATAAATAATTACATATAATTTAACATTACCTAACTATATACCGATTACCTATTTTAGAGTTGGGGACTAATTTAAATTTAAATTGAATATTGTTTTCGTATAGTTGTTTATATATTTTTCTAGCTTAAATAGCAATAAAAAAAAACTATTTGACCAATCTGGAAGAATATTCTTTCAAATAAAAGAATAATTTTCCAAATCGGTTAATAAATGACCGAGTTCTAACTTCTAAGGTAACAAATATAAAAACAAAAACGGGGTGCACTCCGGGAGTGCCGGCAGAAGTGACTGCCTCGGTGGCGTAGTTGTATTACAGTACGACTGCAAGGTCTCGGGTTCGATCCCCGGGTCGGGCAAAATGATATTGGATTTTTCTATTCACTATCAGCCCGGAGTCTGGAATTTGTGCCCGATATGGCGATAGGCTCGCCCCCTATCACATCATGGGACGGAATACGCTTGGCGAAAAGTGGGTGCACTAGTTGCGCCTCTGCCTACCCCTTCGGGGATAAAAGGCGTGAGCATGCATAACGTTGGGCATTTCTGAATATTTTGGAATGGTTCGGGAATAATTTCGCACGAATTGCTTTATTTATCATTACAAAAGTTCTAGCATTTATGTAGTAAAATAAAATTTTTATTTATTGTGCTATCGAACACATAAATGTAAATTCACTATTTCTTTATTAATCAAAATTTGAAAAAATAATGTTACGCTCTTTTGTACTCGTGCCGTAGCAACGCTTGGGAAATAAATAAAAATGTATTTGTTTAAGAATTATAGCTTCTACGCATTGTATTTAAGGTTCATATTAGTAAGGGATGGTTTTAATTAAGCAAATAATCACGTTTAAGAATTGTAGCTTGTACGCATTGTATTTAAGGTTCATATTAGTAAGGGATAGCAAAACCTTCTACGCATTCGATCGGGGTCACGTGATCCTGACGCGAGTTTAACATTTTATACCCATACCAAAAGTGCTCAACGGCGCTAAAGAAGTTTTCACTTCAAAAATACACGTCGAATTCATAGCCTCCTCCTTCTTTGAACTCGGTTAAGAACAACGTACGCTGATCTTGAAACTCTAATGACACTTAAATGGCAACATAGCGTAGTACACACGTGACCTTGCTATAAGAATAGATCTTATCAGGCCCTGACTCATTGAAAATTAACTGCTCTAGTTTGATGTAGTTAAATTGTATGTTTGTACGAACTTGAGTTGGTTAAAAAAACGGGTTGCACTCCGGGAGTGCTGGCAGAAGTGAAAACTTGAACATTAACGTTGTGCATTTTTGAATATTTTGGAATGTTTAGGGAATCATTTCGCACGAATTGCTTTATTTATCAGTATAAAAGTACTAGCATTTATGTGGTTAAATACAATAATTATTTATTGCGCTACCGTGCACAAAAATGACAATTTCACTATTAATTCGTCACTTTAAAAAAAAAACGAGTTCCTTTGCCCATTTGAAAAAACAAAACTGAATGAGCGGCTGTTATTGCGACATCGATACTTTTTTTTTTTTTTTTTTTTTTTATAATGGCATTTGTTTTCACATTTTGCCAATGTCAAGTTTGGTTTGTATATTTTATTATCTGCAGTATGTCGAAGTAAAGCAGTGGCTACCTTACCAAGACTTTATCGAGGAGTTTTGGCGGCAACAGAAAAAACACTTGATTAGCACAATTATTTCAATTCACTTCATTTGAGCTCTTTAATAGAACTATATTGGATAATATACCACCATAATTATGCAATATAACACTAAATATCACCAAAATAATGAATTAAAACAAGAGAACCTCATGACACTTCCAAGTTCCCGCCAAAACTCCGACATCGATACTTCATTAACCGATACACGATTCATTGCTTATAAATCAAAATTTGAAAAAAGAATGTTACGCTCTTTTGTACTGTGCGGTGTGCCGTACCTACGCTGGGGAAATAAATAAAAATGTACTCGTTTAATAATTATAGCTTCTACGTATTTTATTTAAGGTTCATATTAGTAAGCGATGGTTTTAATGAAGTAAAATACCTCCTACGCAATTTCGATCAGGTCACGTGTCCTGACGCGAGCTTAACATTTTATACCCATCCCAAGAAAAGTGCTCAACGCCGCTAAAGAAGTTATCTTCAAAAATTATTGTCCAAACTTATTAGATTAGGAGAGTTTGATTTTTTGTTTGTTTGTAATTGATAAACTCAAAAAATATTGGAATGGTTTTTAGCCAGCGCGAGGCTCCGATTGAGACCAAAAGAAGATCATGGCCCCTCAGATTCCCTCTCCTCCTCACCTTTATAAATCTACTAAGTGTTGCTTGTGGCTTCGCCTGCGTGAAAAGCCTTTCCCGCTACAAAAGTCCATAAAACACGGTACGACGACAGCGCCATCTACTTATAGAATCAGATTAAAAATATCCATTATTTCCCATGGGAGGAAATTATCGGGATAAAAAGTCTATGTGTTAATCCAAGACATGACCTACCCGTGTGCCAAATATCCAAATCCGTTTAGTTGTTTCTGCGTTTACATCTAACAGACATACAAACATTATCACAAACTGTCACATTTATATTAGTAAGATAAGTCAAGACACTTACCTCAATTCTCCAGACCTCCACTCCTGCCTGACGACCTGCGTTGGTGAAGGCGGGATGCACTCTCGCCTTACTCCTGGCATCCTGAAGCAAACAGTCATTTTGATTATCTAAAGTCCTGCTAAGCTACTTAACTTACTTGTACCATTCCTATATTATATACTGCCCACTGCTGAGCACTTAGGCCTTAGTCCAGCACGCTGGCTTAGTGTGGGTTGGCAGACTTCACATACCTTCGCAATTCTTATAGATAATTTCTCAGGTATGCAGGTTTCCCCACTGTGTTTTCCTTCACCGTTAAAGCGAGCGATAATTCACAAAGAACACACACATAACTTTTCAGAAAAGTCAGAGGTGCGTGCCTTTGTGTTTTGATCCTGCGGAAATTCGTCTCGGCAGTCCGTTCCACTCCCAACTAGGCTATCGCCGCTTCAGCTACTTAACTAAGAACTGATACGAGCTCATAAAATGTTATACACGTAGATTCCGCCAATATTAACTCTACCACCAATTCGGAAAGTTCTCATCAGAGAAGAACGAGCAAGAGACTAGTATTGCTCTTGAGTTTTGTTTGTTTACCTGTGAAAGACTTTCTAGTAATAAAAGTCTCTAATTTAATAAAAATCCCTAGTCTATTCATGTGCCAAATTTCACACTCACGCCCTTTATCCTCGAAGGGGTAGACAGAGGCGCAACTACACACACCTGTCGCCGTGCATATTCCGTCCCATGATGTGATAGGGGGCGAGCCTATCGCCATATCGGGCACAAACTCCAGACTCCGAACTGATACTAATAAAAAAAACCTCAGCATTGCATGCATGCTCGCATGCTCATGCCTTTTATCCCCGAAGGGGTAGGCAGAGGCGCAACCAGTGCACCCAGTTTTCCGTCCCATGATGTGATAGGGGGCGAGCATTGCATTAAGAGCATTGCATCAGCATTGCAGTCGTACCTTAATCTAACTACGCCACCGAGGCAGTCACAAACTAATAAATATTATGCATTCAATAAAATCTTCACATTTCGAATATATTGTAAGTACTTTAAGAATATTTCAAGACAGGTATCATTGTAAGCAAAAATTTTATATGACCGCCCAAAACAGTTTGAATCACAAAGTACTGCGTGGCACTCCACTGCGCTCCTCACCCTGAGACATTAGAAGTCTCATAATGACCAGTAATTACACTAGCTACAATGTCCTTCAAACCGAAACATAACAGTGCAAGCACACTACTGCTTTGTAGAAATAGACAATAAAAAAACAACAACGGGTCGTACTCCGGGAGTGCCGGCAGAAGTGAAAACTTGAACATTAACGTTGTGCATATTTGAATATTTTGGAATGGTTAGGGAATAATTTCGCAATAATTGCTTTATTTATCAGTATAAAAGTACTAGCATTTATGTGGTTTTTTTTTTTTTTTTAACGCGGACCTAACGGCCAGTAGCCTGACTAGAGTCGGCTTTTCTGGCCACACCGGACTTTAGGGTGAGCGCTTTTGGCACTCGCAACCCTTTAATTTAGGTGACCATGCTGAGGGCAACCCACTAACGGGTTACGGACCTCGGCTCAGGACGGTCACTGGGAGAGGATGAGACATCAGCGATTAATGGGGAAGATTGGTTTTTAACCTAATCCTATCCGTTGCTTACGTCGGCACGCGGGCCGGAGCTGTTAGGGGTAAATACAATATTTATTTATTGCTCTATCGTACACAAAAATTTCACTATTTCTTTATAAATCAAAATTTGAAAAAATAATTTTACGATCTTTGTACTCGTGCCGTGCCAACGCCGGGGAAATAAATAAAAATGTAGTTGTTTAAGAATTATAGCTTCTACGCAATGTATTTAAGGTTCATATTAGTAAGGGATGGTTTTAATGCTGCAATAAATAAAAATGCACTCGTTTCGAGAATTATAGCTTCTACGCATTGTATTTAAGGTTCATATTAGTAAGGGATAGTAAAACCTCCTACGCGTTTTCGATCGGTCACGTGATCCTGACGCGAGTTGTAACATTTTATACCCATCCCAAAAGTGCTAACCGGCGCTAAAGAAGTTTTCACTTCAAAAATACACAAACACAAAAATAGGTAGATAAAAAAATACACAAACATTACCCTAATGGAGCCATGATAAAGTATTATTATTCCATTATCAACCCCATGAGGTGCGGCATAGCGCGGCCACCCTTATCGATCGGACATTCGACCTTTTTAAAAAGGTCACATGAAGGCTTTGATTAATTATATACCTTGATAGACACTGAACGTTTCAAACGCGTCGAAAAAAATAGAGGCCAACAATTCCCCGTTAAATGAGTTAAAGTGAATTATTTTTTGTTGTTTTTCATGGATATAATTATCTCCCCGTTTTAATAGAAACCATGTAATAACTGGTATCATTATGCGCGCACACAAGGATACGCAGAATGCTGCAGCGATAGCGCATGACACAGCTGTCACGCATACTAGCTTAAGAAAAGTTGGCCTGTTTGTTTTAGTTTCATTGAAGCGCGTCACTCTATCTAGGTATATAATTAATCAAATCATTAAAGAATATTATGGATGACGCAAAAGTCAGACCCAGAATTCTGTATACGTTTCGTCGTAGTTGTATTACGGTACGACTGCAATGCTGAGGTCTTGGGTTCGATTCCCGGGTAGGGCAAATTGATATTGGGTTTCTTAAATTCAGTATCAGCCCGGAGTCTGGAATTTATGCTCCATATGGCGATAGGCTCGCCCCATATTACATCATGGGACGGAATACGCACGGCGAAAAGTGGGTGCAATAGTTGCTCCTCTGCCTACCGCTTCGGAGATAAAAGGCGTGTGTGTGTGTTTCATAGTAGTAAATATGGCAATGATAATTTTCAAAAGTGCACGATAACTTGGTTTAGAGATGTCGACAGATTCAAAAGCCAAGGGCACGCACCTCTGACTTTCCAAAAAGTTATGTGTGTATTTTTTGTGAATTATTGCTTGTTTTAACGGTGAAGGAAAACATCGTGAGGAAGTCGGTCAAAAAACGAGAACTATTTGCACCTTTGCCTAGTACCTACACCTCCGGTGATAAAAGGCGTCAATATATTGTGTAAATTGTAAAATTATTTTATCGCAGTACAGGAAACAAACAGTAGAATATACACAAATAAATTAATATAAAGTAACTTAACACATAATACCAAAAAAGTTTCTAATATCCAAAAGGAACACATATATGTCTCGTCGGCAGAAAAGTAGCCTTATTTTGTCACAAGACTATTAACACAAATGAATTATAAAGAGTTAAATCATCATCATCATCATCATCAGCCACATGTCGTCCACTGCTGAACATAGGCCTCCCCCAAAGATTTCCAGACGGACCCGTCAAAAGCGGCCTGCATCCAGCGTGTTCCTGCGACCTTTATCAAGTTGTCTGTTCACTTTGCAGGTGGACGGCCGACGCTGCGCTTGTCAGTACGTGGTCTCCACTCGAGAACTATTTGCCCCAAGAGTTAAATACTACACAGCAGCTAGTTGACACTAAAGATAAACAAATAGATAATATCTATACGAGGCTTTGAGTATCGAGATATCTACCTTTCCACAGCGACAACTTTCAGTGTTAAAGAATTACCTATAGATCTAAACTTATTTATATTCTGATGAAAAATATCGATAATGTTGAAATTCTTATTATTCATTATTGAATTTATACTTCTTTTGGCGCGTTAGGGAAAAATGATGAGAGTAAATTTTTACGATGCGCGCGCACACCGTCACGAAACATCGACACCCTGAAGTTAGCTATAGTCAACATTTTAGTTTTGAATTTTGAACGTAGAATTAGGCGTAAGATATTGAAGTTATACTTATTTTGGCGCGTTATTTAAAAAGATTTTTATCTTGTTACGCCAAAGAAGTATAACTTCTAACGCGTGTACATAAGTACACACACACTTTTTTATTAATTATTAATTATATCAGCAAGCCATTCATAAAAAATGCCCATATAGATTTTATAAAAACAAACCATGTCTAATAAACTAATCTTGTTATTAGCATCAAAGTAAAACCACTATCCAATATTTATGCGGCCGTTAATGTAGTGAATTACCTAGTCTTAATTTAGGTTGTTAAAAACGTACATATTTAAAATAGTTTGTTCGTCTGTTTATTTTTATCGCATCGGTAGTTGCTAGCAATGAAATTAGGTACCGGAAACGTGGGTTTTTAGGTCCCTGAATTGATTTTAGGTTTTTTTGTAAGTTAATCGTTATGTACCTACTATTTAAAGTACCGACTCTGAACCTACTTTATAGATTATGTGCTCCTATTTACTGCCTCGGTGGCGGAGTTGTATTACGGCATGACTGCAACGCTGAGGTCTTGGGTTCGATTTCCGGGTAGGGCAAAGTGATATTGGGTTTTTTAAATTTAATGCGGATTCAAAATGAAAATTTAATGCGGGAGATTTTGTGTACCCTACTTAAGGGCCTTTTTTAGGCCACCACCCAAAAAAGCATGCTACGTACGATTTATTTGCAATAGCGGACCTATTCATATATCTATTTATTTATCTACATTTACATCCGTTTCTCTCCATCCAAAAGTTGTCTAGAAGAAATCGTAAGCGATAAGACCGCGCACTGTAGAACTATGTCTCGCATTTCGTTTTTTGTAAATGATATTCTATATGTTCATTGGTTGTACAATAAATAATGATATCGATGGTTGGCGGGCTAATTGATTTCAGCGACATTTCTTTCCAAGAAATCAAACTGTGTTAAAAAACGGAGCAAAGTGTGCTGATTCCAGATATATATAAAACTCAATGTCGTAAAAATATGTCCCTTAAATCAAATAGCCCACGAACCGTCGATATTATTATTATTTATTTGCTCCCACAAAACATGCAGTACATGCGAAGTGGGACGTTTGGAATAAATACGGCGCTGCAAACGCATGATCTAAATATTAGTTTCAAATTGTAATAAATCGAATGAAACCGAAGCTTTTTACTAGTTCAAAACATCTGGCGAACGTCTAAAGTCGATTTATATTTCACATTAGAGATTATCACGTCGTAAATAATGAAGCTTTAGTTGTTTTGATTTTAAAATCCACTTGAAACGTTTAATAACATGTATTTATTAATGACGCCATCCAATTATTATCATAGATCCGTCTCGTATCTATGTGAGTTTGTATATAAAGCACTCCGCAAACGTTGTCAAATTGTAACCAATAAATACTACATTACCAAAGTAGAACGGACATTGTGAAAATTGTCATACAAAAATTTATGTTCGTCAGTAACTCAATTTACCGTGAAATAACAAAATACCTATGTAAAATTCATAGGAACATGCTTTAACATGGTCGAAATGCGTATATTGGCATATTTCTTTCCAAAATATTGTTTTCTTTACAAAATTTAAGCATACTGAGACGTCCTGTTACACGGACGTCAGATAAGACAGCGACAAAAATTGGTAATAACTTTAGACGAAAAATTTGGTTGAGTTTTGGCGGGAACTTGGAAGTGTCATGAGGTGCTCTTGTTTTAATTCATTATTTTGGTGATACTTAGTGTTATATTGCATAATTATGGTGGTATATTATCCAATATAGTTCTATTAAAGAGCTCAAATGTAGTGAATTGAAATAATTGTGCTAATCAAGTGTTTTTTTGTTGCCGCCAAAACTCCTCGATAAAGTCTTGGTAAGGTAGCCACTGCTTTACTTTGATATACTACAGATAATAAAATAGACAAACCAAACTTGACATTGGCAAAATGTGAACACAAATGCCATTATAAAAAAAAATAAAAAAATTTGGTCCTGATGTCCGGTCTATAACTATACCTACTGTTTAATGTCTTTGTACTTACTAAGGCAGTGTGACTTAATATAGCCGGGTTCTTACCAAGGCCCAGTTTTCAAAAATCCCACTAAAATATTAGCCAAACCACTTCAAAATAATATGCAGGTTTATGTGACTGCGACCAGAAACGGAATTGCATTTGCAACTGGTTCTAATGGCGCTGCCATTTTGAAATTATCTGTAATTTTTTACCGACTTAAAAAAGGGGTTCTATTGAAATCTACTATAATGGATTTCCGGTCCGCCCCGCGACCATAAAGTGTTGCCAAGACTTCGAAACGTCGGGAGTAAATAAAAAAATAAAATAAAATAAAAAATAATAAAACGATAAAATCCGTTATAGTAGTTTAATTTCAATGAATAACATTCGCGTAAACGAAGGAATCAAGAGGTTCTATGTTCGACTGTACGTTTTGTTTTTGTATGTTCACCGATTTCTCCGCCAATTATGTACGGATTTTCAAAATGTTTTTTTCATTCTAAAGCCTATACTCCTGAGGTGGTCCCATTGAGACTAGGTCAGAAACTGATGATGGGATCCCAGGGAAATCGAGGACAACCCTCAAATGTTATAAGGAACATACAATGTTCTTCGTATACTTTTTAACAAAATTCGCATATATTATGTGCCTGGTAATCATCATCTCATGTTGCTGAGCTGATGATAGAAGGTATAAGTCGGGATCTGATGATGAGATTCCGTGAAAATCAAGGGCACCCCTCAAATTTTATGATCACATGATGTTTTTATGTACAGTCAGCCACAAAAGTCACTACACAAAAACAAAACCACATAAATAATGAACACCCTTAACATCAAATGTCGTTGATCAGTTACCGACACAATTTTTTCTGAACACCTTAAAATCATAAATATTGTTGAACAACGTGGAAATAAAAGTGACTGAACATGCTCACAGAGTAAATATCGGTGCCCAACATTGATACAAATACTTTGAACCCGCTTATAGCAACAACAAAAAAAAACCATTAACTTTTATAAAATACGTATTGAAGCAGATTTTATTATCTTCACAAAGTTTTATTGTAATGTTATCAGATTTTTGTCGCATTTCTTACAAGTGTTGATTTTTCTAAATAACAAGTCATTTTCTAATTATTCTAATTATTTATGCTAGAGCCTGAGAAAGGACATAGGCTACTTTTATCCCGGGAAAATATAAAGCGGGACTTTTATCCCGGAAATCTCACAAATCAAAAAAAAATATGAACAACATAGAAATAAAATTGATTGAACATACTTTTTGTTTTTTTGCTTATTGTTATAATATGACCATGTATGTAAGGAGTTTTAGCGTATTGCGCAAATTAACATTTTCACAATCTTTAACATCTATAGCTATACTAGTCTAGTCAAGAGGTCTTTGATGTGTTTGAACCGAATTTAACGCAGTCTGTGGCAGAGAAATTAACACTGTGGAACAGTTTTATTAGCGCTCTGCTACGTAATACGTGTCTACAGTCTAGGTATGTTTCCTGTTCCGCGTGTAACTGTATATCGCAGCTATTTTTGGATTTCATGTTAAAAATAACATTAAGACTGTCCTACTGGTGGGCTCAGAACTATTTATGAATGATTAGAAAGGGACTACACGTTGTAGTTCAAGTTGATTATATTTAAATTTACATTTAATTATTTATAGTTTTTGCCCGCGGCTCCGCCCGCGTGTAAAAGTTTTTCCGGGATAAAAGTCCCGCTTTATATTTTCCCAGGATAAAAAGTAGACTCTGTTAATTCAGGACATAATCAACCCGTGTGCTAAATTTTAACGAAATCTGTTCCGTAGTTTCGGAGAGTGCAGTAAAAAACAGACAGAAAAGAACTATACAAATCGCTGATTTGCTTTCCATTACTCTTCTCTAGTCACCGTTTTTCTTTTTTATCACATTTCTTTAAGTGTATGAGACACCAATTCTATTGCTTTATTATAAGTACCGAGCGATGACCGAGCTTCGATCGGTATTTTTTTTTTGGTACATTGTGTTTTTTAGAAATTATATACAAATACGAATTACATACTGATGAAATATGTATAATATTTGTATAAGTAAACAATTGATTTTCTTGGTCTAACCTCAAACCAAACACTCATTGGCTTAGTGTTTCTTAACAACGCCATCTACTGGAGTAGTTTTAGTGTTGTGTCGTTAAAGCAGTTAGTTGGTCACAATAAAAAGAAAATTGTATTATTACTTGCCAATAGATGTCAAAAGTGGACGATAGCCTATTTGGGAATGGAACGGTCTGCCGGGGCAATATCCGGAGGTTCAAAACCCAAGGCACACACCTCTGACTTTTCGAAGTTACGTGTGTATTGTTTATCAATTATCGTTCATTTTAACGGTGAAGGAAAACATCGTGAAGTAAACTACATACCTGAGAATTCTCCATAAGAATTTCGAGGGTGTGTGAAGTCTGCCAACCCGCACTAGGCCAGCGTGGTGGACTAAGGCTTAATTCCTCTCAGTTGTAGAGGAGGCCCGTACTCAGCAGTGGGCAGTATATAATACAGGGCTGATTGCAATAGATGTCAGGAAAAGTCATATTTTTTAGTTAATGTTTAAGTTGAATTACTGAAAACACGGATAAAACGACATTTTCCAAAAATGAATCCTAGCTACATCGATTCATCGCCCCCGAAACCCCCTGCATACTAAATTTCATAAAAATCGTTGGAGCCGGTTCCGAGATTCAGATTATATATATACAAGAATTGCTCGTTTAAACATATAAGATATGCACCTATAGATTTTATTTATTATCACTTTAAAGGTGTTAATAAAATATTAAAGTACACAAGATGTCATGGTGCCCGAAGTAGGCTAGGCCTGTGTTTCACGTCTCCAGGTTCTCACTTCTTTGACGCACTACAATAACAGTAATAATAATCTATATTTTAAGGATGCAAAATTAAAACTATATAATGGTTAATACAATAAGAATACAAAGGTGTGTGTGTGTGTGTTTATTTGTGTGTGAATGTGTGTGGGTGCGCTTTATTAAGGTTATGGAATCCAATAAATTTTCCGTAAGATTCTAGTCAAGGCGTTATAGTCCTCTATTATTCCAGGAATTGTCCATGTCACTAGTCACTACCAAATTTCATCCAAATCCGTTCAACAGTTTCTGCTTCTAAAACCTTGAATGAATGAATGAATGAAAACACTTTATTGCACACCACGTTATACAAAAATTAAATAAATAACAAATAGATTTAGAACTTTGAATCGTGCGACAATAGGCGGTCTTATCGCTAAAAAGCGATCTCTTCCAGACAACCTACACTGATTGAGAGAGATATATGAAGTGAAGGAGGGGGTGTATACATAACAATTTAAAATTAATAGACATATCTAATATATTATTATACTTGAATACAATATATAAACTATAACATTTAACGTAATACAATAAATAATTTAATATTATGAATAAATACTATATATATATACTATATCGCTCAATAGTTACTTAAAGAAAGATAGTGACTTTTCACTCCTTGTCTAAATACGTATAGTGATGGAGCTTTCCTGATAGGTAAGGGCAATAAATTCCATAAGCGAACAGCCTGCACAGTAAAGGAACTGTCAGAGAATGTGCTGTCATGCAGAGGAGTCTTGAGTTTGAGGTTTTCTGACGACCTTAAAGAATGGGAATGACAGTTATGAAGAAAATTAAAACGTTCTTTGAGATAATGGGGAGAGGAGGGATTAAACAAAATATTAAATAGAAGAGAAAGAATGTGAGTATTCCGACGGAAACGAATAGGGAGCCACTTGAGTTTAGAACGAAATTCGGAAATGTGATCATATTTGCGCAAACCAAATATAAATCGTATACAAAAATTCTGGAGACGCTCAAGTTTATCAAGTTGAACTTGTGATAGGTCTAAGTCTAACCTTCACAAACCGATCTACCTACGTAAGTAATATGTCGAAACTTGTTTTTACACACATACACTCACGCCTTTTGTCCACGCAGGGGTAAGCAGAGTCGCAACTAGTGCACCCACTTTTCGCCGTGCATATTCCGTCCCATGTAACGTAAATATTATGACTTTCCCTGACCCGGGCTTCGAACCCGAGACCTTAGCACTGCAGTCGTACTGTAATACAACTCCGCCACCGAGGCAACTTCATTTGTTTACACTTTGATTAATTATAGAGTGACGCGCTGCAATGAAACTAAAACAAACAGGCTAACTTTTCTTAAGCTAGTATGCGTGACAGCTGTGTCATACACTATCGCTGCATCATTCTGCGTATCCTTGTGTGCGCGCATAATGATACCAGTTGTTACATGGTTTCTATTAAAACGGGGAGAAAATTATATCCATGAAAAACGACAAAAACTAATTCACTCGAACTCATTTAGTGGGGAACAGTTCGCCTCTATTTTTTTCGACGCGTTTGAAACGTTCAGTGTCTATCTAGGTATATAAATCAAAGTGTTTACATTAAAAAAACGTTGAATGATAAAATACAGTACCTTATCAGTGAGAGATGTGATCTGCGGCGATATCGGTTGCTGGTGCGTGGTGGAGCGCGCATACACACATAGGAACAGTGCCCAGAGGGCACATACGTGGACCAACTTCATGCTGAAACAAAACAAACAAGTTTTTAATATTTGATCATTGCTCGCGATCCGTCCGTTGAAAAAGATTTTCCGGGATAAAAGTCCCGCTATATATTTTCCCGGGATTAAAAGTATTTTTTTTAGGGTCTCAAACTATCTCCATACCAAATTTAATCGAAATCCGTTGAGTAGTTTCGGAGATGTGCAGTAACAAACAAACAGAAAAACAGACAGACAGAAAAGAATTATAAAAATCACTGATTTGTTTTCCATTACTCTTCTTTAGTCACCCCCTTACTTTTTTATCACCTTTCTTTCAATGTACAGACACACCGGGATCTACTGATTTATTATAGTATAAATAGATGTTGGGCCAAGCAGAGGTTGTCATCGACTGCCTTCCTGAGAGGGTCGTGCACTCGTATGGGAATATAAAATTTATTACCTACTAGCATGGGCGTATATAAGGGGGGGTTTAGGGGGTCCGGACCCCGCCTTAGCTTACAATAAACCACGCTACGTCGCTGACCGCAGACATTTTGGGGATCCGGACCCCCCCTTAGCTTCTAAAATGATCGGGCTACCAAACATGTCCACACTCTAATATATTACGTGACGGTGTCGTGCAAGGCAAGAACCCACGCCACTAATTTTTTTATATCGTAGGACACCCCATGTGAACCGCCCTGTGGATTGGGGGCGTTTGGAGAATTCCACCACGGTATCCCCTGCCTGTCGTAAAAGGCGACTAATAGGGGCCACCGGGGGTCGCAGGCGGGCGGCAGGGGGCTGTCCGTCTTTAATTTTTGTGATCTATTAGCACATTGTAGCGATCCCTGTGATGGACGGCAGCGTGGCTGGTAGGCCTCACGCTGCCATTGACGCCGAGGGCGTCCTTCGGTGCGTGGGGGCTCCTGAGCCCCCCCACAACAGGAGACGGGCCGCACTAGGCGGCAACGCGCAGGGGCGGCTGCGGACGACAACTTAGACACTCCCGTCAGAGGAAGCCCGCAGCCGTCCCTAATGCGCCGATGATGGCCACCGCGGAGTTTTGGTTGGTATGCCGTGCGTTGTACATAGGTTAGGGACTCGGCCCGGCGGTCGCCCCATGGTTACATCTCTCCGGGTGGCTCAACGCCGGGACGTAAGGCACGGTGAACCCAACATAACCGCTCAGTCGCCCCCCCTTGAAGGCTGGGCGGTAGTAATAAGTCACTTTCTCCGCGAAAAAAAAAAAAAAAAAGGACCCCCCATGTGAAAGCTATAGCTACGCCCGTGCCTACTAGGTGTTGCGCGAGGCTTCACTCATGCTTATGTTACATAATGTCACATGTAACATCCAGGACATGATCTACCCGTGTGCCAAATTTCATCCAAATCCGTTCAGTAGTTTCTGCGTTTACTTCTAACAAACATACCAAGATCCACACATTTTCACAAACTTTCGCACCACTACATATTTATTTATTTAAGATATGGAAGACTTATAGCTATAAAAATCTTAATAACACTAGGATGGTCGACTGAAAGCCAATAACAAGCCTTCACTTATAGAAATTTTATGGTGAAGAGTGCGCCAACAAGTACTTTTTTTTTATAGCATTGAATTACGAGACGAGCATGCCGTTCGCCTGATGGTAAGCAACACGACCACCCATAAACAGTAGCAACACCATCTAGCACCTTGACTTACAAAGTACTGTGTGGCATTCCACTGCGCTCGTCATCCTGAGACATAAGATGTTAAGTCTCATTATGTCCAGTAGTTATACTGGCTACAATGTCCTTCAAGCCGAAACACAACAGTGCATGCACACTGTTGCTGGGCGGTAGAAATAGACATTGTGGTGGTACCCACCCAGACGGCCTCTTACATAATGAGAGACCAACCACCAGTACTAAAGCCTACGAGACAATTTGCAATAGAAATACACAAGAAATAAAGAATACAAATAAAATAATATTAAAAGGAAGATTCTTTCTATACAAATTCCTTAAAAAGTTGAGGCTTAAGCACCTTTTTGCTGAGGACACACTAGTTATAAAGGGATTAAGATCGCGCTGCTTAGATATTTTATTGAAGTTTGCACTTGCACGCACAATATAGCTAATTTGCCTATAATTTGAAGACGCATTGGGTATGCGTAAAGGTGGATTGAAAAGAAATGATTTACACGGGAAATTTAAATATATTTTAGCTAGTAGATCAGGGCAGTCAATTTCATAATTATTTTGTTAAGCTATTGCATAGCTTCTATCGCGGGCCTTGAGCGTGGAGACAGAATCCAGAAATTCCGTAACGAAAATAACCTCACATCTTTTTTAACTTACTAATATGAACCTTAAATACAATGCGTAGAAGCTATAATTCTTGAAACGAGTATATTTTTATTTTATTTATTAAAGTCATTAAAACCATTTCTTACTAATTTAATATGAACCTTAAATACATTGCGTAGAAGCTATTTCCCCAGCGAAGCCAGGGCGGGCCGCTAGTTTATAAAATAAATAAGATATTGCGAACCACGACGACTACTAAGACAACTTGATAAAGGTCGCAGGAACACGCTGGATGCAGGCCGCTTTTGACGGGTCCGTCTGGAAATCTTGAGGAGAGGCCTATGTTCAGCAGTGGACGTCATGTGGCTGATGATGATGATTATGATGATTGCGAACTACTAGTGACTACTAAATATTACATTGTAGAAGGAAGTAGGTATTTCCTCACAAAGGAATCAAGGTAGTACAATGACACAATGAACATGAGTAACCGTTGATTCATTATTGACCTATACTAATCTGCGCGGGTGACGTAGTTGTATTGCAGTTCTGCCGTTCTGCCTCGGGCTCGAACCCTGGGTCGAGTAAAATACTGTTGGTTACTCTTAGCCGTCTGAGTAGGTATTACTGCAATGTCTATTTCTACCGCCAAGTTGCAGTGTATGCACTGTTGTGTTCCAGTTTGAAGGACATTGTAGAGAGCATACTTACTGAGTATAATAAAATTTAACATCTTATGTTGCAGGCTAACGAGCGCAGTGATTTGTGATTCAAAGTTTTATATGGTGTTACTGTTTATGGGCGGTCGTATCGCTTACCATCAGGCGACCGACAAGCTCGTCTCGTCATCCAGTAGCAATAAAAAAACTGTCAGCAAGAAAGCGGTAAAAGTAGCTGTCCTTGCCGCGTCTCGAAAACCCACCCTATATTGTATCCTTTTACAAGTTATAAGATATCATACCCATAGAAACTAGAACTATGCAAGTTATATGTGTATTCTTTGTGAATTATCGCTCGCTTTAACGGTGTAGGAAAACATCGTGAGTAAACCTGCATATCTGATAAGTTCTCTATAAGAATTACGAAGGTATTTGAAGTCTGCCAACCCGCACTAGGCCTGCGTGGTGGACTAAGGCCTAATCCCTCTCAGTCGTAGAGGAGGCGCGTGCTCAGCAGTGGGCAGTATAATACAGGGCTGGTATGGAAGGATAGATGGAAGATATCATACTACACCCGACTAGATGACCTCATGAAAAACTAGCTGTTTTAGTGATTCACTCCCTGCTCAGTTAAGATCTAGTGAAACAGGTTGGACTTGATTTCTAAGTTTAACTTTACAAGTTTAAACGTAACATCTAATACGCAAGAGAAATCCTTTGAATTCATCGTTAAAATTGCTTTAAAATCGTATTTAAATATGAATAAGGTGGTCTCGCTATCTCTCTCTTACGCGCGCAATGTAATACTAATGACGTCACAATGTTGACTTCTTTTGTTCCTCTATAAATAGACAAATGTAATAAGTTTAAAACAAATGTGGTGTTACAAAAAAGTTTTAAAACTTAATTTCACCATTTTCCCGCCAAAAACGTAAAAAATACTGCCCGTGTACAAAAGCAAAAATTGTCTACTGTTTTCATTTAAAAATAATTATTTATTACATAAACTTAATAATTAGTGTTTTGTCCATATTCTTACACGGCATATCTTACGATTCTACTGAAATGTTTAACAATAATATATAAACAATATTAACCCGAGATAAACTATAGCAGCTGATAATAACTTCGTAAATAACTATTGAGAAATTAGATTAACTAAATACTAACAATTTTAGCTAAGCCCCCAACAAAACGGCGCGCTTATCTTATTTTTAACCTCCGACAGAAAAAGAAGAGTGTTATAAGTTTAGGGTGTGTATCTGTATGTCTGTCTGTGGCATCGTAGCTCTCAAACGAATGAACCAATTTTGACGCGGTTTTTTTTGTTTGTTGACGTGATAGACATGGTTCTTAGCTATAATTTATGAAGATCTGTTCAGGCGTTTGAAGATAATCAGCTCATTCCCAACTTTCACAACTCAGATTGATTTAAAATTTGCCTACTGTTTCTTCGGCTAAAAATTTAAAAGATATTAACCTTGAGCTGTTGCTGTAGCATCAAGTAGTCTGCGAGATACCCAGCTCTTTAGCATCTTATAGCAGACTAGCTTTTGCGCGCAGCTCCGCCCGCGTGGTAAAGTTTTTTCCGGGATAAAAAGTAGCCTATAGCACTCAGGAGTAATGTAGCTTCCTATTAGTGAAGGAATTTTTAAAGTCGGTCTAGTACTTCCTGAGATTAGCGCGTTCAAACAAACAAACAAACTCTTCAGCTTTATATAATAGTATAGATAGCATTGCGCGCGGCTCCGCCCGCGTGGAAAAACAAACAAACAAACTCTTCAGATTTATATATTAGTATAGATATAGCGTGTGTGGGCTCATCATAAGAATTGTCTCAATGAGTATGTGTTAGATAGTTGATTATCAAGGCCCCATGATGGAGAATACAGAAATTTAAAAAGTTTGATATAAAAACTGCCTCGGTGGCGTAGTTGTATTACGGTATGACTGCAATGCTGAGGTCTTGGGTTCGATTCCCGGGTCGGGCAGTGATATTGGGTTTTTTAAAAAATTCAGTGTCAGCCCGGAGTCTGGAATTTGTGCCCGATATGGCGATAGGCTCGCTCGCCCCCTATCACATCATGGGACGGAATAACGGCGAAAAGTGGGTGCACTAGTGGGTGCCTCTGCCTACCCCTTCGGGGATTAAAGGCGTGAGTGTATATGTATATATGTATATGTATGTTGATATAAAAAGTAAATTAAAATATAAATAACTCCCGACACAAAAAACCTCTAAAAAGTAAAAAACCGGACAAGTGCGAGTTGCACTCGCGTACCGAGGGTTCCGTACAACTTGTAGGTACTTAAGGTATCTAAGTATATAAGATCCATAGTTCGGCAAAATTCATTATTGAATAAATCATAGTTAAAAAAGTTTGTAAATTCGCTATTTTTATTATTCAAGTACATATTTACGGGTTTTCCCTAGCAATATCGCAAAATATGCGAAAATATGCGATATAATCGGTCATATATTTTGATCGCGTTGACTTACAAGTTTAATTTTTTCACACCTGAACGAGACCGTAGATCCCAGTATTTGATATAAATTTCAACTTGATATCTTTACGCGATCTTGAGAAAAAAGGCTTGACACACAGACAGACAGACGGACAAGAAAGTGATCCTTTAAGGTTTCCTTTTTTTCCTTTAGAGGTACGGAACCCAAGAAACATACAAACACACGAATTGAGAACCTCCTCCTTTTTTGGAAGTCTGTTAAAAATCTATTGGAATGAAATGTTGATAAGATACGTCATTACAATTCTTGTGTACCGGTCCAGGGACGCAATGTTTTTCAGTAATCGATTTCGTCGATTACATTGAACTTAAACAACTTTAGTCTGTACAAGGATGAGATATTTTGATGTTTTCTAGTTTAATTTCGTAACTTAATTCAAATATGCTCAGATGTTATGAATCAGTGCTCTCAATTTACCTGTTTTGTTACGTAACATCAGAGCAAGTCCGTGTGAACTTTCAAAAGATCATTAATGTTTATGGTTTAAAGAATATGCCATATAGACATATAAATTGTAATTATATACATATAAAACAAAAACTAATCATAAATTACATTTGCTAAATAAATAAATTAAGAATACTTAATTTGACTTAAATTATTATTCAAGTTTCATTTACGTTACGTTTAAACCACTTTAAAACGACGAAGATATAAAAATGATGAGGTTTTAATACAATTCCTTTTAAAAAAATAACTTCGTATTAATAAAAAAGCTGGAGTCAAAAGTAATTTAAGTTACGATACCTTATTAAAGTATTTTAACAAAACCTAAACTCAGATAATAAAAAATATTTTAATCCTTAGAATAATAACACATAGAAACCGTGAACATACACGCTTAGTGAGGCAAGTAAAACTAGGCTAAATTAGCCTAGTAACCAAACATCCCGCGTCAGTGCTCAAGGCCGAATCGTAGCGCTATCAGCTCTTGATATTTTATTTTAAAATGATGGTTTGTGCAATAAACTGATGTTACAGTATCTCGGATAATTTTAAGAAACATTGTAACATAACATTTCACATGCAATTATTACGATTAATCTAATATTTTGACATAAAATAATAGCTAAAGCAAAAACAATAATTCAAAAATTTTATAGACGCCATTATATCAAAATGTTGCCAAAAAAAAAAAGAAAATTAATACCCCAAATGTTGATATTCATATTCTATAATTAATATATTTCTAAAATTAACTTATTTAATTGGTACCTTTGCATGCTTTGGAACTGTGTTGCCAGTATTATGAAAATAATATTTTTCTGTTGAGTTGATTTTAATTGACATTTCAAATTTTAACAAGCTTATATTATTATTTTAAATGAAAATAGTTCTAAAATAAGGACACCTGTATCTTTTCTTTTTTAGAAATTATGAAGTTATCATTTATAATTTTAACTTTTTTTTTTCTTTTTTTCAGCAGACGTAAGCACTAAGCTTCAAATGACGTCAATTATACGGTTGAATGGTGAATGGTGATGCTGCCTTTTTTACTATGATTCGCAAAAAAACCGTAATAAAATAGAACCAGATACATTTGATATTATTGACATAAATAAAGGCATTCATTCATATCATCATCATAAAACTAGAATGGAGGCAAAGGTAAATACCGCATTCAACCGTTTAATTCACGTCATCAACGTAATTTGTTTTTAATTTGGTACTGTTTTGGTCATTCTAAGGGATTTATTTTATTATTTCAGATTTTTATCATTATAATTAAGGATAAAGTAATCCCTTACTGTGAACAATAATAATAATTCCATAATTAAATAATCCTAATTAAATAATGACTTAAGGTTTTGGGGAACATCCGATACCACTAGCAACATTATTTGCACCCTTGTGTGCGTGTGGCAGAACGTCAATACGTGTGGCCTACGCCTACATCAATGAGTTTTATGCTTCACACTTGACAGTTTTTTTATATGAAACTATCATTCTTGGCGTTATTATTCTATGTTTTAATCTATGAAACACTGATAACACACAATTCTTATTTTAAATTATTTGTTTATACTCACATGATTTTTAAGTTGTAATGCGCGTGCGCTCGCTATGATAGACCACAAACTACTAGAGGTCAACTGTCTTGTATGCGGCTTGAGAGGTCTTTAAATGCGACCCACGTACAGCTTAGTCATTCGAGTTGACTTGTTTTTATTGTTTTATTATTTCCTTATCTAATTTATCAAAGATGTGAGAATAGGGATTTGTTTTGGACTTTTTAAAATCTTTGTTTTAACCGTAGTGATGTTCGGATTTAGTAGTAAATGTAGATTGCAGGGATTTTAATGATTTAGCATACGGATAGATGGTGTGAATCAACCAAAAACGCTAATTTAGATGGGACAATTCCACAGGTATATGGTACTTATTTTTTCATTTTATTTCTGTATACTCTGACATTGGCAAAATCATCGCTAACGCGGGGACGCCATATAATGAGAAAAAAAAATTATGGGGCAATTTTCTCGCATGTGCGATTCTTGAAAGGATCAGGAGCAATCTTACTAGCATTGACAGACAAGACTCGCAAGAAACTTTCCGCAATAATTAAATGTAGGATACAAAGAAAACATGTCCTGGATATGGGGCTATGTATCGCTACGCTAATTTAGTTGGGCTAAAATATTATAAATTGCCCTTTAACATTTTTTTATTGAATTATATTCTACTAGCTTTTGCCCGCGGCTCCGCCCGAGTTAAAAAGTTTTTCCGGAATAAAAGTCCCGCTTTATATTTCCTGGAATAAAAAGTAGCCTATGTGTTAATCCAGGACGTGATCTACCTGTGTGCCAAATTTCATCGAAATCCGTTCAGTAGTTTCTGCGTGAAAGAGTAACAAACATACTTTCTTACAAACTTTCGCGTTTATAATATTAGTAGGATTAATAAAAAAACATACATACAGACACGTTTTATTAGTAGACAGGTCAATAGTTTATCAAGGAAATGTTTACTCATAGTTCGCGTTGAGGTCATCTTCCATATAACATAGAACCGCAGGAAAAAACGCACGAGACAATACAAGACTGCTGGTAAAATAAATAATAGTTTAAAAAAACTAAAAAACACGCTTTATAGAAAATCCAATTAAAAAATTGAAAATAAATTTGAATTAAGAATAGTGTAAATAAGAAAAAAATGTATTTTATTGTAAAAAAAAGCGTGGGGTGCTTTTTAAGATATTATTTATAAGATATTATAAGATATATTATCAAACTTCTATTCATATTATCTGTCAATAAAATATTTATAACTATTGTCACCATGCACCCCATAGGGGTAGGCAGAGACTATGGATTGCTACTTTGCTCGATTGTGGCATACTTCTCTCTCTTCCTCCATCTTCATCAATCATCATTCACTACTTCAACTCCTGTAAGCCAGGATTGGCAGTAGCACGTGTTATAAAACTGATGGAGATTTTGTAAACTATTCAGCCAAATCCGTAAAGAATATAACCAAATAGAAGGATAGGGAGGAGTTAGAATAATATTATTATCTAGTAGGGAACTTTATTTATAACACCTATTAGAACATACGGAATCTTCGATCCAGGAGGCTGATTTGTGGATGGCTGGTATTTCGGTCTTTTTCATTTGAAGGATTTCTGTAATTACTGAAAATATACAGAGGATTTTATATTCTAAATACTAAAGTATTTGGTCTTTAAGTATCTACCTCTTTAATTCTTGGTGTAAATATTATTATTATTATTCTGCCAAGCCAAAATTAGCGATTGATTTTATTCTTGTTTACTTGTCGGTTTAGCTTGTTTTATTTAAGGCTATGACATCAGCATTCCATTATTGTAAGTTTATTTATATTTATTATTGGCCCTAATGAATTCAAAAATGTGGAATCGGTCCAACGCTGGTTTTTTATTTGAAAATGTAGTTTTGTTTACATTTAATATTGTTGTCCGGCCTCAGCTTGGAGCCTCCGTGTGATATCCTATTGCGTTACCGATTCGATTTCTTATAACAATCGATTTAATTTATGACGATGTTTTGATGGAATAAACACATTAACATACAATTTTCCTCCACATTTCGTATTGTTTTATAAATATACGCAGGTGATTAAATGGTACTACGCATTAACTGATTGAAAATTAGTTCAGTAATAAAATATGACATGTACAGTCACCAGCATAAGTAGCTGAACAAATTCAAAATTTCAAATCGCCTACATACTTTTTTGTTCTTACTAATCTTTTTTTTTCTCTTCAAAAAAAATAAAATAAACTTTACTTCAAACAAAGAAAAAAAGGTTTAGGTTTAACTTACCCCGTATATAGGCGATTTGAAATTTTGATTTTGTACAGATGTTTATGCTTCTGACTGTATATTATTTTGAAAGTAAAATATAATGCATTTTCATTTGAAGGATTTCTGTAATTACTGAAAATATACAGAGGATTTTATATGCTAAATACTAAAATATTTGGTTCATGAATGGTATCTTTTACTAGGATGAAATAAATCAAAATATCATCAAACTACTTGGATCTTTTGTGCACATATGAAACTTGATTAGGATCTCCTAATTATGGCTATGTATTTTACTCGATTTCATAAAAAATGTTGGTTGGATCTTTTTTGCTTAACAGGGTCTTATCTTATTTTCCAAATGTGTATTGTATGTATTACTAGACTTCTGCTCGCGGCTTCGCCCGCGTGAAAAAGTTTTTCCGGGATAAAAGGTAGCCTATAACGATTACTATTACCTATTACTTGCTGATAATGTAGCTCTATATTAGTGAAAGACTTTTTAAAATCGGTAGAGTAGATTTTGAGTTTATTCGTTACAAATATACATAAATACTAATCCTTTCTCTTTATAATATTATAGCTTTTGCCCGCGGCTCCGCCCGCGTGAATGAGTTTTCCCGGGATAAAAGTCCCGCTTTATATTTTCCTGGGATAAAAAGTAGCCTAAGTTACTCCTTATTACATCAGCTACCTGCCAATAAAAGTTCCGTCAAAATCGGTTCAGCCATTTCAGAGATTAGCCGGAACAAACAGACAAAAATTGTAAAAAATGTTATTTTGGTGTATGTACCGTATATATATTCATATACATGTAGTAAAAAACGGTTATTTCAATATTACAAACAGACACTCCAATTATATTTATATGTGTAAGATGTGTAAGATAAGATGTAAGATGTATAGATGTATAGAAGTATCGATATAAACCATTTATGAAAAGCACTAAACACACTGTAAACAAATATCGATCGATTATAATTAATGTCGGAGGAGAAAAGCAAGTCGCTTCACCATTGAAAAGAAAAAGCAGCTTTTATAAAGTACTTAATTTTTTTTGTCCATTATTATAGAAAAGTTAAATAAACAGTTGAATGAAGTATAGTAAAACTGTGGGCTTAGAATGTGGCAAAAAACACGACACGACTCCGTATCGTTTATTGGAATTGGTTGAGAGACTAACACGTGACTCTCGATCAATCACAAACATCAAAATTAAGCGACATTGTCTTACGAGTTGCGTTTTTTTTTCCACATTCTAAGCCCACAGTTTATAAAAAAAAACGCCGCGTTCTTGCTCTATATGGACAGCGTCTTTAAATGATTCCAATGAAACCGCAAGATTAGACCATATGCCACCTTATTACGAACTTTATTATCACTTCATAGAATTAATACAATAATATTTACAGTGAGTGCTTGTAAATATTTTTGTTTTTTATATCTCCGAAAAGGACTAAATAGGAAATGATACGCTATCTTCGCCCTAACAGACACCAGAAGGAACATGGTGAAGAATCATTATGATAATGATACAAGACTTGTTGGCTACTTGGGGATGGATCGGACTGAGAAGATCCGCAGGTTTAAAACCCAAACGTACCTCTGATTTTTCGAAGCTACGTGTGTATTGTTTCTCAAATATCGTTCACTTTAAATGGCTTGAAAGCCACAACTTAACGGAGGGATTTTCTTGCCGCAAGATCTTGAGGCAAGTCTCGTCTGTCAATGTGGGCGTGAGGCAGCTCGCCATTGCTAAGTCGGGTCAACTTTTTATCTTCTTTTGCGAATTACACATATACATACATACATAGCACGCCTGTTTCCCTTTTCTGGGGTAGGCAGAGGTTTATCACACCCACATATCACTAGGTTTGTAAGTCCCATGTAAAAGGGGGCGGGTTTATTGCCATTTACCGGGCATATTTCCAGACTTCAGGCTGATACTGAGTAGAAAAACCCAATATCACTTAGCCCGACCAGGGGATCGAACCCGAGACCTCAGCATTGCAGTCGTCCTGTAATACAACTACGCCACCGAGGCAGTCAATTATCTTCTTCTTCTTCTTCGCTTCGCTCTTGACAGAACGGTCGTGGTCACTATTATTTGTGTTCAAACGATGATGTAGCTCGCCGCACGATATCTCTCCGGATCAGTCAATTATACAAGGCAATAAACTTGGTCCCACTAATTTAAGCGTAATGGTGAAGGAAAATCTCGCGAAGAAATCTATAGGGCTTGTACGGTAAAACCGCACATACACCTGCAGCACTCACAAACGACCGACTCAGCATTCATCACAACACGCATTCATTTGTAAAATACAATCAGTTCACCATCAAACCGCGTCCGCAGCGCACATTTATCATTAGCATTAGCATTAGTGAACTCAATATATTATGTCAGCCATTTGAAACAGTCTATATTGTTTCATTAAATAATCATATTAATAAAATCATACTACTGGACATAATGAGACTTAACATCTTATGTCTCAGGATGACGAGCGCAGTGGAATGCCACACAGTACTTTGTAACTCAAGACGCTGTATGGTGTTACTACTGTTTATGGGCGGTCGTATCGCTTACCATCAGGCGATCGGCATGCTCGTCTCGTCATTCAATGCCATAAAAAAAAAGGGCTATACATTCTACATAACAACTTCGAAGGTATGTTAAGTCTGTCCGTACTACAGCTCGGTGAACTAAGCTAAACCCTCTCATTAGATATAATACAGGGCTGGTTTTATAGTTTACCTAATATTTTATTACCAAGCAGCTGTCTGCATGCACTGTTGTGTTGCGGTTTGAAGGACATTGTAGCCTGATTTACTGGGCATTAGGAGACTTAACATCTTATGTCTCAGGGTGACGAGCGCAGTGGAGTACCACGCAATACTTTGTAATTCGGAGTTTTACATGCGGTGTTGCTACTGTTTATGGGCGGTCGTTTTGTTTACCATCAGGCGAACGGCATGCTCGTCTCGTCATTTAAGTGCAATAATAAAAAATTAGACTGTGTCTGTTACTAGAATTGGGCATAGATGTGGTTGGTACATCATCATCATATTATGCAAAGAATTTGGTAACAACACAAAAATAATCTTGACAATCCTGTTTTATTTTGTAGGGTTATCTTCTGTATCTTCAAGGTCCAAAATCCAATGAAATTAAAATGGAACCTTTCCGAAGCTATACAAAATCTAACGCAAGATGAATAATTATAATCAGACCATGAGGTCAAAAAAACGCTAAATAAACTTTTTTATCAAAGACAACCTCCTGATGTTGAATTCGGTTAATGTAAATATTTGTACCAATTTTTCAATTCACTGTTGTATTCGATGTACGACAAATCTGAAGAAGAGTTGAAAAGAAGGCATTCATTGTAAGTTTCTTTTTTCCTTCGCCGAATATTATAAGCAACTTTCGTGTTACCATGTAATGGACGATGCCCGGTACATGGCAATACTCGCCCCCTATTACATGGGACCTAACATAGTTGGTGAAATGTGGGTGTGATAAACCCTGTCTATCCCTGAAAAGCGAAAAAGGCGTGATGCGTGATAGTAATATGTATGTATGTAACGGACAGACATACTCACCTTTATTTATAATAGTACACATAAAGAATTATAATTAATATTTCGTAGAAACAAATCAGTGTTGAATGAATCATTTTTAAACGAGTTTCCTTAAAAAAATAAATAAATACGACCAACAATGAGCTGTTCATTATAATTAGCGTCGCGAAGGAACCATGATTGTGTAAATACCGTGAAATATGGTAAATAGATATCAAGGGGGGTAACTCAAATTGATAAATAGTTTAAATTAACATCGGTTTGGTTGCAATTGTTTCACAGCTTTGGACGGTGGTAGGTCTCTCATATGTAAGAGTCCGTTTGGGTGGGACCACCGCAATGTCTATTTCTACCGCCCAGCAACAGTATGCATGCATTGCTGTGTTTCGGTTAGAAGGACATTGTTGCCGGTGTAACTACTGGACATAATGAGACTTAACATCCTATGTCCCAGGATGACGAGCGCAGTGGAATGCCCCACAGTACTTTGTAACTCAAGATTCTGGATGGTGTTGCTACTGTTTATGGGTGGTCGCATCGCTTACCCATCAGGCGAACGGCATGCTCGTCTCGTCATACAATGCCATAAAAAGCTTGATGTTAGCAGATGGATGTTTGTAAAGCATCAATAAGATTTTTATCCAAAATTATTTACACATAAAGCAAGTTGTACAATAATCTCAAATAAACTAATGAGAATTTGTTTTATTTATAATAATTTTGATCTAAATTTTGTTTCATTGCACCGCCTTGAATACTATTGAACCCAAAAAAGAAACATCTAAAAATATTTAGAAACTCGCATTTATAGGCTATGGAGGGGGGTAGAGGCGGCCAAGCTGTATGATTATATTAATAATACCAGCCCTGTATTATATATTCCCCACTGCTGAGCACGGCCTCCTCTACGGAGAGCGTTGCCTTAGTCCACCACGCTGACCTAGTGCTGGTTGGTAGGCGGTAGACTTCACACACCCTCGAGATTTTTATGGAGAATTCTCAGGTATGTAGGCTTCCTCACGATGTTTTCCTTCACCATTAAATCGCGACAATAATTGATAAATAATACACACGTGACTTAGAAAAGTCAGAGGTGTGTGCCTTGGGTTTTGATTCTGCGGACATTGTCTCGACAGACCATACCATTTCATTCCCAACTAGGCTAAGCTGTTACGGTTTTCACCAATGGAAGGAGTGATTCATGAGGAATGTTCGTGTATACCTAATTAAAATTTTGCTTTGTTTGTTTGACTGCCTCGGTGGCGTAGTTGTATTACGGTACGACTTCAGTGCTGAGGTCTCGGCTTCAATTGTTACGGGTCAGGCAAAGTGATATTGGGTTTTTCTACTCAGTATCAAGCCGGAGTAAAATGGCGGAGCCCGATAAATGGCAATAGCCCATTATTACATGGGACCTAACATAGCTGGCGAAATATGGGTGATACATCTCTGCCTACCCCTAAAACTAAAAATGCGTGATGTTAATGTAAAATTTTGCCACAGAAAGAAATCTACGCGAGAGAAGCCGTGATCAAAAGTCGGTATTATGTAAGATCACGAAGCAGAAAACACATCTCGGGAGTGTGAACGTTTGCTTGCAATGTACAGTCAGCAGCATAAGTAGATGAACAAATTCAAAATTTCAAATTGCCTACATACTTTTGTGGTGTTACTAATCTTTTTTTTCTCTTCGCAAAAATAAAATAAAAGGTATTTACTTTATTTCAAACGAAGAAAAAAATATTTCAGTTTAACTTAACGCGTATATAGGCGATTTGAAATTTTGATTTGTACAGATATTTATGCTGTTGACTGTACCTATATTTACAAACAACGTGACTCAAGTGTTTAGCATTCGTTAAGCGTCTCATCTCAATTAAACTCGATCTTGAACTGTAAATACGTTTTCCTTCTTTAAATTCTTAACACACTCACGCCTTTTATCCTCGGAGGGAAAAGCAACTATTGCCACTTTTTGCCGTTTGAATAGGTTAGTTGACTATTTATCTTAAATTCATTTATCAAAAATGTGTGTTATAGCAAATCTAGCGGAAAAAGAAATTGCACAATCCAAGCAATAATAAATTTATTATTTATTTATTATTTATTAAGCTATTGCATAGCTTCTATCGCGGACCTTGAGCGTGGAGACCGAATCCAGAAATTCCGTAACGAAAATAGCCTGACATCTTTTTTATCTTACTAATATGAACCTTAAATACAATGCGTAGAATCTATAATTCTTGAAACTAGTATATTTTTATTTATTTTATTTATTAAAGTCATTAAAACCATTTCTTACTAATCTAATAGGAACCTTAAATACATTGCGTAGAAGCTATTTCCCCAGCGTTGGCACGGCACGAGTACAAAAGAATCGAACGTAACATTCTTTTTTCAAATTTTGATTTATTCTACTTTGGTTGTGATGACCATTGCATTTCTGACATTTATCAATAACAAGACTAAACGTGGAGTTTTGGCGGGAACTTGGAAGTGCCATGAGGTGCTCTTGTTTTAATTCATTATTTTGGTGATATTTAGTGTTATATTGTATAATTATGGTGGTATATTATCCAATATAGTTCTATTAAAGAGCTCAAATGAAGTGAATTGAAATAATTGTGCTAATCAAGTGTTTTTTTTTGTTGTCGCCAAAACTCCTCGATAAAGTCTTGGTAAGGTAGCCACTGCTTTACTTCGACATACTACAGATAATAAAATAGACAAACCAAACTTGACATTGGCAAAATGTGAACACAAATGCCATTATAAAAAAAAAAAAGACTAAACGTGCGTTGCTCGCGTTTAAAAATCTACTTTATGTGGTAAGCGTAAGATCGAATTTGTGTTTAGTCAATCAAAATTTGTGATAAAAGATGCTATGCAATAGCTTTACCGCGGCAGTCTCCGAGTGCCACACGTATTTTTTAACATGCTCAAGAAAATTACAAGTAATTGTGAGTAGATAGCATCTAAAAACCACTAAGGTTTGTACCTACTAATGCTATCATGGTTGACATAGTAACGAATAGTATTAGTAATATACAATGACCAAATAATAAGTGGTAATGTAATGACAATGACAATTTACTAGGTACTAAAGCGGCGTACTACCACGATCTGTCTATCTAACCGAACAGAAGATGAGACAAATGACTTATTGTAATTGCGTTAGGAGTTTCAAGTATTTGCATTCAATTATTTAAATGAGTTGGGAGTTTTGCAATTTTGTGGAAAGGGCATCTATTAGATAACAGAACATGCAAACTGTTACGTCACCTACTGTCAGCGGCCATAACGCTGCATGCGTAAGAAAGAGATAGCACGATAATTCCAACGAGCATTCTCTTTTGCTTACATTTTTTTAAAATATGTATTACTTCTTTATTTTACAAAAAAAAATTGTTGCTGATTTCACAGAAGTATTTTTCGTATTATTTTCTGTTATAAAATAATGTATAAAATGAAATATACAATATTGTCCTATTCCGTCCCATTATACGATAGGGTCGATGTAATGGCATTAGAGAGTAGAAAAACCCAATATCACTTTGACCGACCCGGGAATCGAACCCGAGACCTCAGAACGGTAGTCCTACAGCGCAATTACAACACAGAAACAGCATTAGATCAATATTATAAAATACTAGTTTTTTCCCGCGGCTCCGACCGCGTGAATTATTTTTTCCGGGATAAATATTTTCCCTTGCCTATAGCACTCAGGAGTATTGTGGCTTCCTATTAGTCAAAGAATTTTCAAAATCGGTTCAGTTCCTGAGGTTTGCCCCTATAAATCTACAAACTCACAAACTTATCCTCTTTATAAAATAGACAACCAGTATAGAGATAATTAGTATAGACAATAAGTATGTTACAGATTATTTTTAGGTGCCTATGAGTTATTAGGGATTAATATTATGTGAAATAAAACCAACATTATTAACCTTAAAATTTATTAAAACACTTAAAATACGTGGAGACACATTCGATTTTTTGTCGGCCGACTGTTTTGTCACTCGATAAATCAATTAGCTTATTTAAAATTAACGGAATAATAAACTGAAAAGGTTATTTAATGTCTTTAATATTTGAGTAAGTAGTGACTCAACAGCGAAGGCAAGAGTCTATGAATAAAATTTATCAGTCGATTGACAGTTGGTCGATAGCTTATGGTAAATCGAATGTATGCGTAAAGCTTCGAAACCTATTCAAAAGTGAAACAAATGCTAAATACATAGGCATAAACAAAAACAAATGCATATTATGCTATATTTTGTGCTAGGATTGTCTGAGGTACAGTCAGCCTCAAATTAATGTATACGCAGATGAAGGTCATTATGTATTATTTTACAAAACACATTAATTTGTTGCTGACCGTACATACGTATCGATTTTAAATGCAGAGTGAAATATATTTTTTTGTATAAGACCGGAGGGTCACTTTAAGTATCGGACAGGTATCAAATTAAATAACAATTATGGGTATATTTAATACGTGGATATTAATTAATTTTTATATAAAATTAAGTACTGTTTTATAAATAAAGGCACGAAGTGGCATATTAAGTGTATTTCGGTGGTTTAAGACAAAAAAATAATCTCGTATTAAAAAATTACCAAAAAAAAAAACATCAACAAAAAGCAAAACAATACCTTACATATTTCGATTACAAAAATAAATAAAAAAATACAGTGGCGGATTTAGAAAAATTTTGGGAGGCCAAACCCCCATTCTCTTTATATTCGAAGCGCTGCGTTAAATATATTCCATTAAATGATCCTCTATTGAGGTTAATTTAAACCCAATCTTGGAAGTACTGTTTGAACGCGATTGGCTCAGCATCCTCTGGAACTTTAGAGACATGTACCTAGAAATAAAAATATAATAAAAAAGTGTGTGTGTACACGCGTTAGAAGTTATACTTCTTTGGCGTAACAAGATAAAAAATATTTAAAAAAAAATTGTCTTTCGCCTTATTCTACGTTCAAAATTCAAAAATGTTGACTATAGCTAACTTCAGGGTGTCGGTTTTTCGTGACGATGTGCGCGCGCATCGTAAAAATTTACTCTCATCATTTTTCCCTAACGCGCCAAAAGAAGTATAACTTAAAAAAAACTCGCCAGTAACAAACACATCGATTAAAACCGACGTATTCTCGATGCATTGTATAATACATATGGTATCTTCTTTTTTGCTCATGCCCACTTTATGTGGGGTCGGCTCTCCTAATATGTCTGCGCCAAGCTGTTCTGTCCTGGATTGTCAGTTCGGGAATTTTAATTTTACTTAGGGTTTTGATCATACTGATCCACCAGGTAGAGGGAGGTCGTACATATGGTATCGATGTTCTTTCTTTTAAAAAAAATTGAGAATATGGTGGAAAAAAAATAAAAATAAAAGTTGGGCTCATCCCCCCTTCCTTGCATAGTATAAAAAACAGTCCCCCGCCGCCTCCGTAGGCAATAAACTCGAAAACTACCAAACGGATTTCGAATAAATTTGGTATGGCGATAGTTTGAGACCCTGCGAAATTTTAGGCTAGTTTTTATCCTGGTAAAATATATCGAGGGAGTTTTTACTTGGAAAAAAAATCTTTCACGCGAGCAAAACCGCAAGCACAATCTAGTTTCAATATTAACCAGAAACGAAAAATGTATACCCATAAAAATATTTGGTTTGTTTTAAAAAAAAATGTAAACAACACTCACCCAGTTAGGATAGTCGTGGTATTTCAGATACTGCTCAGCCTTCGACATCGCCGCGGCTTTTTCCTGCAAAAAACAAAGAAAAGTAGAAAAAAATTTACAGCCCCCTTTTTTATTATTCAGTCTTATAAGTAAATCTATCTTCAGTTTACATTGTTCTCTTTATAGCAATAATGTATGGAATAACGAGAAAAACGTTAAACGAAAGCAGCCATCGTATGTTATTACAGAAATAATGCCAAAAGTACTACTTGTATACGCGTTACAATACTAAATCTTATTTACATATTTTATTGATAAATGTATCCGACCGGGGGTCTGACCTCCCACTACTTGCATCCGTCCCTCACCTTATCGTTAGAAGCGCGTCCGACCCACACGTAGATGCCGCTGCAGCTTCCCGTGTCCAGGATGTAGCATTCCTGTAAAAAAATAATGTTTGATAACACTGCCAAATTTATTGTCATATTGTATATCATGTACCATTATTACAATAAAAAAAAATATCCTACTATATAATATTATATATAATATTATAAACGCGAAAGTTTGTAAGAATGTATGTATGGATGTATGTATGTTTGTTACTCTTTCACGAAAAAACTACTGAACGGATTTCGATGAATTTTGGCACACGGGTAGATCATGTCCTGGATTAACACATAGGCTACTTTTTATCCCGGGAAAATATAAAGCGGGACTTTTACCCCGGAAAAACTCATTCACGCGGGCTGAGCCGCAAGCAGAAGTCTATACTCAATAAATATGAATGCAGTAAATAGATCCTTTTTCTTCTTTCTCCTCACAGTGGTCATTGTGTCAACTGGCGATAATCATCTCTTGTTAGTTGATAAGGCTCTCAAACAGCAATGGAATCATATTAAAAACAGTGTATTTTTTATATATATTTTTTATTTTTATCGTTATATTGTCTTTTTCTTACTTAAGCGATGTTTTATTGTAGCGTATTATACGACAGGAAAAGGAGAAATCGACAAAAATAATATCCGAGTGGTACCCTAGAGATGGCAAAAGAAACAAAGGACGACAAACTAAACGTTGGGAGGATGACCTTAAAACAGTTGCTGGTCCTCAATGGATGAGGATAGCGAGATAGAGATGGAAATCTTTAAAGGAGGCCTATGTCGAAGGACTAGATGTTATTGGAAATGTACCGATCGTCTATGATAAACAAGCAAATATATTATAGTTAATTGGAAACATTTTCAAACATCAATAAAGGCTTATTTATTTATTTAACGCATGACGCATGCTCACGCCTTTTATCCCCGAAGGGGTAGGCAGAGGCGCAACTAGTGCACCCACTTTTCGCCGTGCGTATTCCGTCCCATGATGTGATAGGCGGCGAGCCTATCGCCATACCGGGCACAAATTCCAGACTCCGGGCTGATACTGAATAGAAAACTCCAATATCACCTTCGCCCGACCCGGGGATCGAACCCGAGACCTCAGCCTTGCAGTCGTACCGTAATACAACTACGCCACCGAGGCAGTCAAAGTTTATTTATTTATTTATTTATTATTATACGAGACTATCCCACTCTCACTCCCACCATTGCAACTCCTGTAAGCCAGGATCAGCAGTGGCACGCATTTTATATCACCGAGCGGTGAAGCTCGGCGAGTCTTGGGGAACTAATCTGTCTTTAGCCCGCAACGAAGATAAGCAAATAGAAGAATAAGGAGAAGTTAGAAATATATTTTCCACTTCTAATGGAATAAAAAATGCACACCAATTGTAACGCATTGGTGTGCATATTTTTTGCATGTTTTTTTCTTTTCTGACTGCATCGGTGGCGTAGTTGTATTACGGTACGACTGCAAGGATGAGGTCTCGGGTTCAATTCTCGGGTCGGGCAAAGTGATATTGGATTTTTCTATTCAGTATCAGCCCGGAGTCTGGAATTTGTGCCCGATTTGGCGATAGGCTCGCCCCCTATCACATCATGGGACGGAATACGCTTGGCGAAAAGTGGGTGCACTAGTTGCGCCTCTACCTACCCCTTCGGGGATAAAAGGCGTGAGCATGCGTTTTTTCTTTTCTTCGCCGCTGTTTTCTTTTTTTAAGCGACTACCAAAAGAGGTGGTTCTCAATTCATGTGTGTATGTTTTTTTTATGTAGGTATGTACACTGATTTCTCTGAAAATTGTGAGCGTATTTCAGTGATTCCTTTTTTATTTGGTAAAGTAGGGTCCCTAATTGGTCCCATTTCAATATATCTTGTCTTACCTTAGAAACAAGTTGTTCTTTCGTGAACGGCGAGGAGAGTTTAGTGATTTTGATAGACCCGGTGCTGTCCGAGATCTCGCTGAGGGACGTCTCCTTAGGAGCTCCGAGTTCGAATTCCTGGTGAGGGAAATTTCATGTCAAACAGAAAGACAATAAGAAACATATTTTATAAAACTCGCGCCAATGGAGCTGATTAAAGCTAACATTTTTAAAGGAAAAACACAAAAAAGGAGGTCACTCAAATATATTTTTTAAATTATATTTTTTGACACTTTTTCCAGGTCTTACCTCATCATCTCCACCGTCGGAAGCTTCAGCGATGGAGTCTTTGTCTCCAGAGCCGAGCGCCTCGAAGAACTTCTCGTAGATGCCGTCGTGTGAATCGGAATCTGAGGGCAAAATTGGACTTAAACTGGTAATGTAGGGCAAGGGGGGTAGCAAGCCTTACTAGTGGGTGTCACAGACTTAAGTTAACGAATTTGCTCTTGATCTATAATAGGCTATAATAGTTTTTGTGTTTATATGCAGTTGGAGAATTTCAGATCAATTTACGTCACGGTTGCTGAGAGGGTTGTGCACTCGCAAAGGAACTGTAGTTCTTTATTTTCAAAAAAATCATTGAATATTTTTTTTCGAGAAACTATTTGTTCATTTTTTTCTGTATGTACTGTACTTTATGCCTAGAACTGGTTTTGAAAAGAGCAACGCTATAGTTCCTTGCCCGTTCTTCTCTGGTGAGAACTTTCCGAACTGGTAGAGCTAACATTGACGGAATCTAACGATCTTTTTCATAAACAGTTCATAAACCCATTTTAGTAGTAGAATGTTTTGTCTTCTTCCTTCAAACTCAATTCAAAATTCATTCGAAGAAGACAAAACATTCGATAACTAAAATAGGTTTATGAACTGTTTATAAATAACGCCGTAAATGTATAACATTTTATGGGTTCGAATAAATTATTTCTATTCATAACTTTTTTTTTTATTATATTGTATGACGAGACGAGCATGCCGTTCGCCTGATAGTAAGCGATACGACCATCCATAAACAGTAGCAACACCATCCAGCACCTTGACTTACAAGGTACTGTGTGGCATTCCACTTTTTTTTTTTTTTCGCGGAGAAAGTGACTTATTACTACCGCCCAGCCTTCAAGACTGAGCGGTTATGTTGGGTTCACCGTGCCTTACGACCCGGCGTTGAGCCGCCCGGAGAGATGTAACCATCGGGCAACCGCCGGGCCGAGACCCTAACCTATGTACAACGCACGGCATACCAACCAAAACTCCGCGGTGGCCATCTTCGGCGCATTAGGGACGGCTGTGGGCTTCCTCTGACGGGAGTGTCTAAGTTGTCGTCCGCAGCCGCCCCTGCGCGGTGCCGCCTAGTGCGGCCCGTCTCCTATTGTGGGGGGGGGGGGGGGGGGGGCTCAGAAGCCCCCGCGCACCGAAGGACGCTCTCAGCGTCAACGGCAGCGTGAGGCCTACCAGCCACGCTGTCGTCCATCACAGGGATCGCAACAATGTGCCAATAAGAACACAAAATTAAAGACGGACAGCCCCCTGCCGCCCGCCTGCGACCCCCGGTGGCCCCTTTTAGTCGCCTTTTACGACAGGCAGGGGATACCGTGGTGGAATTCTCCAAACGCCCCCAATCCACAGGGCGGAGTGTGGCATTCCACTGCGCTCGTCATCCTGAGACATAAGATGTTAAGTCTCATTATGTCCAGTAGTTACACTGGGTATAATGTTCTTCAAACCGAAACACAACAGTGCATGCACACTGCTGCTTGGCGGTAGAAATAGACATTGCGGTGGTACCCACCCAGACGGACTCTTACATATGAGAGACCTACCACCAGTAAAAAAATTACTCACCAACTACCTCCACCTCAGCGCGACCATTATGGTCCTGGTCTCTTATATGCCCTGCCACGGTGGCCGCCTTCAGCCTCTCCACACTCTTGGCGTTCTCACCCACGAACACATAGATAATGTGGTCCACATCCAAGATGAAGCAGTCGCCTTTGTTCAGAGAGGCGGCTGTGGGTTCCACCTGAGGAATATGGGTCATTTAGAGCATATCACTTTACCCCATCCACGAATCGAACCCGAGACCTCAACACTGCAGTTGTACCTGTTTGACCCTGACGTTCCTCTTGCCCTTGATGTGGAAGAGTCTCTTCTCGGCACCAGCGTTGATGGTCACATGACTGAAGCCAGAGGCGTGACCGCCGTCCAGGTACCTGATAGCTATGGACAAATAAATTATGAAATATAGGTATTGTGCATGGATATAAATTGAGTGAAATGTAGCCTGAGTTATGGAATGAAATGTAGCTAAGTTACGGAGTGAAATGTAGCCGAGATTCTGGGTGAAATGTAGCTACCATTCTGAGTGACATGTAGCCAAGATCCAGAGTGAAATGTAGCCTAAGTTGCTGAGTAAAGTAGCCTTATTTACATTTTATAAAATCAGCTTCATGCTATTCAAGGTCTCATCAAAGGTCCGATATATATGTACTTGACTCACTTTACTTTTTAACCGACTTAAAAAAAAGGAAGAGTTTCTGAATTCGACTTTATTTGTTTTTATGATTAAGGGCCGATTTCACAGCTTGCTGATAAATGCTACTCGTCACATAAATGCATAAGCATACCAAATACAAAAGTCACACTCTGATCTATGCTTCCAAATAAAATGAGCACTATCTACGTTAGCTATTTAATACGATAACTGTAAAAAAGGAGTTTTGGCGGGAACTTGGAAGTGTCATGAGGTGCTCTTGTTTTAATTCATTATTTTGGTGATACTTAGTGTTATATTGCATAATTATGGTGGTATATTATCCAATATAGTTCTATTAAAGAGCTCAAATGAAGTGAATTGAAATAATCGTGCTAATCAAGTATTTTTTTGTTGACGCCAAAGCTCTTCGATAAAGTCTTGGTAAGGTAGCCACTGCTTTACTTCGATATACTACAGATAATAAAAAGAGACAACCCAAACTTGACATTGGCAAAATGTAAACACAAGTGCCATAAGAAAAAAAAACTGTAAAAACAAATTCCTTGAAACCTGTGAAACTGGCCGTTAACGTATTTTTATTTTTTAAGAACAAATAGGGCCGTATTAATAAATGTAACTCAGTTTCGCTCTGAAGTGCGATATCAGCTGAGACGCTCTCAAATTAAGATCGGTATCTTAAGATAGTCACTATTTAATAATAACAGCAGCTCAAGGGACATCTTAAGTGGCAATGTCACGAATTTTAACAGCTGAGTTTTGTTCATGAAACTGCGCGGCGCCGACTCAACTGAGAACAAGCTCTTAAATGACAGCTTAAGCTTGGTTCATTAAATGCAATGCAATGCAATCAGCCCTGTATTATATATTACACTGCTGATCTCGGGCCTCCTCTCCTACTGACAGGGTTCAGGCCTTAGTCCACCACGCTGGCTTAGTGTGGGTTGGCAGACTTCACATATTCTCGAAATTCTTATAGAGAATAAGAATTCTCTGTAAGAATTTCGAAGAAGGTATGTAGGTTTTCTCACGATGTTTTCCTTCACCGTTAAAGCGAACGATAATTGATAAACAATACACACGTAGCTTCGAAAAGTCAGAGGTGTGTGCCATGGCTTTGAACCTCCGGACATTGTCTCGGCAAACCGTTCCATTCCCCACTAGGCTATCGTCCATCGGTTCATTAAATAGTTCAATACATTAAATGTCTTCTTGAGATTTTACTCAAAGTTGAGACTGATTTATTAATGTGGTCGATAATGTACAGTCAGCAGCATAGGTAGCTGAACAAAATCAAAATGTCAAATCTCCCACATACGCGTTAAGTTAAACTGAAACAGGTTTTTTCTTCGTTTGAAGTAAAGTAAACCTCCTTTATTTTATTTTGGTTTGAGAAAAAAAAAATAGTAAGAAGACAAAAGTATGCAGGCAATTTGAAATTTTGAATTTGTTCAACTAGTTATGCTGCTGACTGTACAAACTGCTTATGCATTTCACTAACCTGGCTGGAAGTAGTCCAAGAACTGCCTAGACTCATAACCCTGGACCTCTCTGTGCTGTATCGCTGATCCTTTGAACTGTTGATCGTCAAGGTTCACCGTCAAAATGGCGGCCGCGCCGGCTTCGTCCTGGCTGGTCAAGGATCCCAGCCAGAAGTGGATGTCCCAGGATAGACGATCGTCATCTCCGGATGTCTGTTAAAAGTTATTAGTATCATTCCATCCGTAAAATGTGTAAAAAATGATCATACAAGCGTCTATTTTTTTTTTCTATGATATAGGGGGCAGACGAGCATACGGTTCACCTGATGGTAAGTGATCACCGCCGCCCATGAACCTCTGCAATACCAGGGGGCACAGAGACGCGTTGCCGGCCTTTTAGGTGGGAATACGCTCTTTTTTTGAAGGTCGCCAGGTCGTATCTGTCCGGAAATGCTGATGGCGGCAATTGGTTCCATAGTTCAGTAGTACGTGGCAAAAAATGTCCGCTAAAACGTACAGTGGTGGATTGCCAACCTCCGAGGTGATGTGGATGGAATTTGGAGTTCTGCCGCGATGTACGATGTATGTACTATACAACGCCAGCGCCATCTACTTAAAGAATACACACACACACACACACATTCCCGCCTTTTATCCCCGAAGGGGCAGGCAGAGGCGCAACTAGTGTACCCACTTTTCGCCGTGCGTATTCCGTCCCATGATGTGATAGGGTGGAGCCTATCGCCATATCGGGCACAAGTTACATACTGCAGGCTAATACTGATTAAAAAAATCCAACATCACTTTGTCCGACCTGGGGATCGAACCCGTGACCTCAGCGCTGCAGTCGTACTAACACAACTACGCCACCGAGGCAGTAATTAAACATTATAACTATAAAACCTTCCCTGAAAAATATACATTTGAATAACGAAAACCCCGCCCAAATCGGATCAATCGTTTTTTAGTAAATCGCGGACATGCAAACTTACATATCTACATACGTTTCGAATACAGAACCTCATTATTTGAAGACGGAATACTTACTTTGAGCACTATGTACGAATCGCCAGAGTAGAAATTGCCATAATGCGATGGTGGTACCGGAATCGGCTCGAAGTCCTGTGAAAGAATTACATTCTAATCATCTGCAATATCCTAAGGAGACGATAGCCTAGTTGGGAATGGAACGGTCTGGCGAGACGGATGTCCGCAGGTTCAAATCCCAAACACACCTCTGATTTTTCGTTACGTGTGTATTGTTTATCAATTATCGTTCGCTTTAACGGTGAAGGAAAATATCGTGAGGAAACCTAGATATATGAGAGTTCTCCATAAGAATTTCGAGGGTATGTGAAGTCTGCCAACCCGCACTAGGCCGTGGTGGACTAAGGCTAAACCCTCTCAGTAGTAGAGGAGGCCCGTGCTCAGCAGTGGGCAGTATATAATACAGCCGAGGAAGCCCGCAGCCGTCCCTAATGCGCCGAAGATGGCTACCGCGGAGTTTTAGTTGGTATGCCGTGCGGTGTACATAGGTTAGGGACTCGGCCCGGCAGTCGCCCGACGTTTTCCATCTCTCCGGGCGGCTCAACGCCGGGTCGTAAGGCACGGTGAACCCAACATAACCGCTCGGTCGCCCCCCACGAAGGCCGGGCGGTAGTAGTAACGCACTATCTCCGCGAAACCAAAAAAAAAAAAAAAAAGTATATAATACAGGGCTGGTATGATAATAGCCTCACATACTATAAAAAAGTCCTCCCGCCGCGTCTGTCTGTGTGTGTGACCGCGATTAATACAATTAAACCGCGTTAAAAAACCACTAAAAACCGAATAATTATTTGACATACCTTTACTGATTACCAATTTTGGAGTCAAATCCTTGTAATATTATAAACACGAAAGCTTGTAAGAATGTATGTATGGATGTTTGTTACCCTTTCACGCAAAAACTACTGAACGGATTTCGATGAAATTCTGCACACGTGTAGATCATGTCCTGGATTAACACATAGGCTACTTTTTATCCTTTTTATCTATAAAGCGGGACTTTTATCCCGGGATAACTTATGCACGCAGGCGGAGCTAGAATAATATATACTGACAAATTTTGCACTACCATAGTCAAACTTATAATTTGTTTTTTTTGGAACGAAGTTCCTTATCGCGCGTTGTGAAAGGGGGCTGGACGGAAAGTTGTCACGACACTTTTTGCTATTATCTTACTAATATGAACCTTAAATACAATGCGTAGAAGCTACAATTGTTGAAACGAGTATTTTTATTTATTTTATTTATTAAAGTCATTAAAACCATTTCTTACTCATCTAATATGAACCTTAAATACATTGCGTAGAAGCTGTTTCCCCAGCGTTGACACGGCACGAGTACAAAAGAATCGAACGTAACATTCTTTTTTCAAATTTTGTTCATTTATTCTACTTTGGTTACTGACATTTATCAATAACAAGACTAAACGTGCTTTGCTCGCGTTTAAAAATCTACTTTATGTGGTAAGCGTAAGATCGAATTTGTGTTTAGTCAATCAAAATTTGTGATAAAAATGCTATGCAATAGCTTTACCGCGGCAGCCTCCGAGTGCCACACGTATTTATTTGTTTTTTTCTCTAGAAACTTATGTATTGGAACGGAAATAGGAAAATATTTATATATATAGACACTCTGTTATATAAATAAAATTTTATTACAATTCCTTCGTTCCATCCGGGTGTCCCTTGACACCTCTCATGTTTTTTTTAAACAGATGGCGTCCCCGCTTTTATGATTTTGTAAAGGCTTTTAACGTTCGCGAAGACGCGCTCAAAACTTAGTAGAATTTAAGCTGGCGCCTCACTGCTCTTTCTTACATTCTGTCGTCAACGGTAGATGCTCAAAATAACTTATTTCACGTTAACATTTTATATCTGGGACGGATGCCAACATTTTGTATTTTTCAACAAAAAGATAATGTTTACCTTATTTATCTCTGCACCACCCACAGGTTGACTGGGAGAGAATGCCTTTGGCATTAAGTCCGCCTATATACTTTTGTATATAAAGTGCAAAATAAATTAATAAATAAATAATGTTTTCTGTTTTGTTTGTGTTTTTCGTTACACATACTGTGCGACCGATACTCTCATTTATATAATACTAGGCGTTGTTCGCGGTTTCACCCCTGTGGAAAGCTTTTCCCGCTACATAAGTCCGTATATGACTATAGCGATCCATAGCAACATCAGTAGGCCAGTGCCACCTTGAAAAAAAAGTGCTCAACGCCGCTAAAGAAGTTTTTACTTCAAAAACAACGGGTTGCACTCCGGGAGTGCCGGCAGAAGTGAAAACTTGAATATTACAGTTGTGCATTTTTGAATATTTTGGAATGGTTAGGGAATAATTTCGCACGAATTGCTTTATTTATCAGTATAAAAGTATTAGCTTTTATGTGGTTAAATACAATATTTATTTACTGCGCTATCGTACACAAAAATAACAATTTATATTACATAAATCACTTCCTCTCCTACGCCGCGCCGGCGGTCTACTCTCTCTTCGTCTTACGAATTTTCGATCAGGTCACGTGTCCTGACGCGAGTTTAACATTTTATACCCATCCCAAGAATAGTGCTCAACGCCGCTAAAGAAATTTTCACTTCAAAAATCGATTAAAAACTCAATTAAAAAATTCAAATATTTACTAGGGGAGCAAATTACCTGGCTAAAAAGTAGCCTATGTGTTAATCTAGGACATAGTCTATACGTATGCTAAATTTCATCCGAATCTGTGTAGCGGTTTTTTATATCGCATTTATATCACACAGCAAAATTAATGCTAAATATTTCAGTTTCCACTGGTACCTCGTTATCTGATAGCGCATTTTAAAATTAATTAGAGTTTTTCCAATTAGCGAATTGGCAACATTATTAATATTAATTAGGGAAATATATTTTTCCTTATCTGCACTTCCTTATCGTTCTGCAAATGATTTATTCGATAATGTAGAAAAATATGTTAGAAATCGTTTTAAAACTTAGGTAGGTACTAATATCACAATTGCTAGGGTGAAGCATTTTTTTTGGGATGAATACTTCTTTAGCGGCGTTGAGCACTTTTGGGATGGGTATAAAATGTTAAACTCGCGTCAGGATCACGTGACCGATCGAAAATGCGTAGGAGGTTTTACCATCCCTTACTAATATGAACCTTAAATACAATGCGTAGAAGCTATAATTCTTAAACGTTTACATTTTTATTTACTTGGTTCATTAAAACCATCCCTTACTAATATGAACCTTAAATACAATGCGTAGAAGCTATAGTTCTTGAAACGAGTGCATTTTTTATTGCATAGAATGACGAGACGAGCATGCTGTTCGCCTGATGTAAGCGATACGACCACCCATAAACAGTAGCAACACCATACAACACCTTGAGTTACAAAGCACTGTGTGGCATTCCACTGCGCTCGTCATCCTGAGACATAAGATGTTAAGTCTCATTATGTCCAGTAGTTACACTGGCTACAATGTCCTTCAAACCGGAACACAACAGTGCATGCACACTGCTGCTTAGTAGAAATAGACACTGTAGTACCTACCCAGACGGCCCCTCGAATACGAGACCTACCAGAATGGTACAAGAGTTCACAAATAGATACAACTGTAGTTAGTAGCTATAAACTCGTTTTATCGCAGTACATCACTGTCTAATTTACACTTCTCTTAAATGTTTGTTTTTTTGTGGGGAAAATAGACATTTGCGAAATGCCTATGACGCCGAACTTTATCTGTATCTATAAATCTAATAAAATAGATTCTCCGTGTCTGTACGTTGAATATTTTTCGAAAAAATGCCTGTGGGGTTAGAACGTGGTAAAAAACGCAACTCGTTAGACGATGTCGTTTAATTTTGATGTTTGTGATTGATCGAGAGACCAACACGTCAGACACGTGTTACACCCGTATTCTAAGACGTTTCCTCGACTCCACTCAACCTCACTAGAGGTAATTTGTATTCTTGCGCATGCATGCTCACGCCTTTTATCCCCGAAGGGGTAGGCAGAGGCGCAACTAGTGCACCCACTTTTCGCCAAACGTATTCCGTCCCATGATGTGATAGGGGGCGAGCCTATCGCCATACCGGGCACAAATTCCAGACTCCGGGCTGATACTGAATAGAAAAATCCAATATCACTTTGCCCGACCTGGGGATCGAACCCGAGACCTCAGCCTTGCAGTCGTACCGTAATACAACTACGCCACCGAGGCAGTTTTGAATTTCAATTTGTATTCTTAGTTGAAAAAAATCTCCTGCACTCAACGTCTGGTTTACCAAAATATGCTGAACACACTAAATTCGATACAAAACGATACGAAAACGATAATCCAGTCGAAAGGTTGAAATACGTCAAAGCCAACTCACCGGAGTCCCGTTCTCGAAGCTAGATGGTCGGCGCCGACGATGGTGGTTGTTGTTGGATCCACCAGACACTATCTTGTACCAGTTTTTCCACAATTAACGAACGAAATTAAGCGAAAGTTCAATTCAAACGACGAACACGCACCATGCGTTCCGGCGCGCATACGAGACTCCCACTGAGTGATCCAGCGAGAAGGCAGGCGACGACAAACCACCCTCAACTGGATTATATACGCGATAAAAAAAAAAGTAGTAGGGCTAGATCATCGTGAAACTGTATTTAAAACGAAATATTGTTAAACTTATTGAATTAAAAATACGCGGCTGCAACATTCCGCCCACCAAAATACGAAGTATTTTAAAGCTACAAATTAACTACTTATTGGAAGAGGACACAATTTGACTAACGGTCGTCGCAATAGACCTGATTGTGTCTTGACGGTAGCGACGCGAGAGATACCGTCTCTTCCGGGATGCAATTGTACGATACGACCGAGGGACCAACGAAGAGGTTTAAGTTGCTCTTCTTTAATAACAACTAAAGATCCTAACTTAGGTTCCGAGGTGTCAGTAAGCCACTTGGCGCGCTGACTTAGCGTGTGCAAATACTCCACATGCCATCGCTTCCAGAAATCCCGATGGATTTGCTGCACTAATTGCCAACGATTTAAACAATTAGGATCGACGTTCAAAGCATCAGATTCTGGAAGCGATGTCAGTGGTTCCAAATTGAGAAAATGACCAGGAGTCAATACCGATAGGTCATTGGGATCCGATCCCATTTCACACAACGGACGAGAGTTAAGCAATGCTTCGATTTGTGTTGCCACAGTCAAGAATTCTTCGTAAGTTAGGATTTGATTACCAATAACGCGAGCGAGATGTGTTTTGAATGATTTAATATTGGCCTCCCAGAGGCCACCGAAGTGTGGCGCAGCAGGGGGTATGAATGAAAATTCGATTGCCTCAGAAGCGGCAGCTCGTTTCATGAGTGACACTAACATATTGTGGGCACCGACAAAATTAGTACCATGATCGCAATGAATACGTTGGCATCGGCCACGCCGAGACATGAATCTGCGGAGTGCACCCAGAAATGCTTCACTTGTCAGACCAACAACAAGCTCAATATGCACCGCTTTCGTTGCGAAGCAAATAAATAAGCAAACGTAAGTTTTAAAAGGTTTGGCCCCACGACGACGTTGTATGTGCGTAGGAAAAGGTCCAGCAAAATCAATACCGACACACGAAAAAGGTTTTAGCTCCGACACCCTTAATTTAGGAAGATCTCCCATACGAGGAATGAAGGGCTTTGGGTTGGTGCGGTAACACTTTATGCACTTCGATAGACGGTTACGAATAGCACGACGAGGTGACAAGATCCAAAAATTTTGTGCTAGCAAAAAACTAAGTGTTCGAAGTCCAGGATGTAAATTGTCATTATGACATTGATCGATAATGAGTGAAGTTAAGCGATGTTGACGAGGTAGTAATAACGGATGCTTACAGTCGTAATCCAGATTCGAATGAGTCAGTCTACCGCCCACCCTGATCAAACCATCTTCATCAAGAAAGGGGCACAATTTTTGCAGCGGTTTAGACAAGGGTATGCTTTGCTGTAGACTCTTAATCTCATTACCAAAACTGGCAATTTGAGCGAGCTTGACCAACATCAGCAACGACTGCTGAAGTTCCGAAGCGACAAGATGATCCAACTTACGATTTTTAGGATTGCGACAATTATAAACGAAACGAAGGATGTAAGCAACGATGCGTTGAACTCTAATTAGACTCGAGTGTTTATTTAGAAACTCATCAAACTTATCGACGACGACAAATAACGAGATTTTGGAATCGCGTTGTTCAGAGATCATTTCAGGAGATTCCCCAATGGCATGCTGTGAAACAGGCCAATGAACAATGTCCTGGGACAACCAATGTGGTCCATGCCACCACAAGGCATGATCAAGAAGCTTACCGATGGTAAGTCCGCGTGAAGCGCAATCGGCGGGATTGTCGGAGGAGCTAACATGGTGCCAGTGAGAGGATGGAAGCTTCTCCTGAATACGAGCAACACGATTGCTAACAAAAGTCTTCCATCGAGCTGACGGTGATTTCAGCCAAGCAAGAACGATAGTCGAATCTGACCAACAAAAGATGTCATCGAAGTGAATACGGTTTTGGAACACTTCGCGAATGTATGCGACAAGATCTGCTAAGAGAACTGCGGCACACAATTCTAAACGAGGAATGGAAATTCTTTTTAGAGGGGCGACCTTGGAGCGAGAGATGATTAAGCACGTAGTGACGCGACTGTCACTATGTTTTATGCGAAAGTACACTGCAGCTGCATAGCCTAGCTCGGAGGCGTCACAAAAGCCGTGTATCGCGGTACTATTTGAATTTGATGCAGAAACGAAACGAGGAATAACGAGGGACGATATTGCATTAAATTCCGAGCGATAACGAGACCAAGTTTGACTAATTCTATCAGGTGCAACTGTGTCCCAATCAAGCCTGAGACTCCAAAGATTCTGTACGATACATTTAAATGCGAATGTAAGTGGGGTCAGAAAACCAAGCGGGTCAAAAATGCGAGCCAATTCCGACAATACATTTCGCTTCGTGCACTGTTCATGAAGCGATGTGACGGTAAACGAGAATGCATCAACGTCAGGCTTCCACCTCAATCCAAGAATCATGACCGATGAGCAGGGATCCGAATCGAATGAAAGCGAATTCCGAACGTCGTGACAATGTTCAGGAGGAATGTCTTCGAGCAAGGAAGGACAATTGCTTGTCCATTTCCTTAGCTCGAAACACCCTTTACGCAGGATATCACTGATTTCCTTCATCAATTCGCGAGCCGAATTTAAGGAGCTGGCCCCTGTCACTATATCGTCAACGTACATGTCTTCAGTCAATGCAGATACTGCTAAGGGATGATTGCCACCTTCATCCTTTGCCACCTGCAAAATGGTCCGAAGAGCCAAGAAACTTGAAGACGTCATACCATAAGTGACGGTTTTTAGCCGGAATTCCTGAATAGGATCCTGAAGGGAAAATCTAAACAAAATTCGTTGGTAGTCTTGATCAGTATCGGCCACCAGTATCTGGCGATACATCTGCTTAATATCCGCGGTAAATACAACAGAGTGTAAACGAAAACGAAGGAGAATCGACCCGATGTCCGATTGCATTCGGGGACCAACAAGTAACTGCTCGTTAAGCGCAGCCCCATTGGCTGGCCTAGCGGTGGCATCGAAAACCACTCGCAGTTTTGTGGTCGTACTGCTCGGCTTGAGCACGCAGTGATGTGGTATATAATATGGGTGATCCGACCGTGGCTGGTCGACCACTTCCATATGTCCAGATTCGAGGTAATCTCTCATGAAGGCGTTGTACTCTTTACGAAGTTGAGAATTACCTGACAAACGTCTCTCAAGAGACCTCAAGCGACGATAGGCGAGATGGTATGAGTCTCCGAGCTCGGGCCGTGGTGTCTTAAACGGTAAGCGGACAATGTACCTTCCTTCGGCGTTTCTACTATGTGTCTCATCGAATAGACGTTCGCAACGCAATTCCTCGTCCGTGATTAGCGAGGATTTGGGTAGCTCATCAATCTCCCAAAATTTACGAATTTGGAAATCTAAACTATCAATCGAAGAAAGTAGGGAGATGCGTGGAGTTGATGAATTGTAGGAAATCTTGCCCATCACTATCCAACCGAGCTTAGTTTCAAAAGCTGTGGGTCCGTCCGGCCCACAATCAAGACGCTCTCCTACAAATATTCGACCAAATATGTCAACGCCAAACAGCGCGTCAATTGGAGCAGGTGTGTTAAAATTAGGGTCTGCTAATGTAAGAATCTTTAGCTGTGGCCATTGAGCGATATCAAAATTATCATGTGGCATCTCATTACAGATGCTCGGAATAACGAGGGCCTCAACAAGTATATCTGAACCAGAAGGTCCACCGCGCATATGGAATGAAGTGGAATCAGTTGCCACAGATGTCGATTGTCCAATGCCTTCGACATATGAAGTAGTCCTTTTTAAGGCCAATCCAAGTCGATGGGCGCACTTCTTAGTGATAAAGTTTGTTTGACTGCCACTATCCACCACGATGCGAATTGTGCGATAGGTGCCACAGTTGTCTAAAACCTGAACCGAGGCCGTGGGAAGAAGTGAAATGTGCGTAGAGGGCATCGAACCGCCCACCAAACATGACGGGGCTACGAGTGAGGCCGTATTAGCATTCGAAGTTGCAGATGTAGAAGGGGGCGCGTCATTGACTTTAGATGGCACAGAATTTTCGAAATGCAATGTGGTGTGATGAGGCGCATCACATTTTGAGCAACGAATTTTGGAGCAGCAATATTTTACAATATGCCCATGCTGAAGGCAGTTGACACAACGGTTGTGCTCCTTAACTATAGCGAATCTATTACGTGGGTTATGGTCACGATAAATAGGACACTTAGATAACGTGTGATGTTCTTTGCATAAAACACATGCGTCGTTCAATTTCACCTGTGAGTTTACCACCAAGGATTTTGTGGCAGGCGTAGGATTGCGTCGGTTATAACTCGTCTGTGCACCTGTAGGGAGGACAGCGCGCTGGTTTGAGACCGAAGGCGGGAATGTCGCCGAGCCGGAAGTCCCAGGACGAGAGGATCGAATAGGGGGAAGCGCTGCGTTTGCAGGGGGCTCCGCCAGTTCAAGAGCTTCACTAGCCGCTCGAAGGTGCTCCAGAAGGGAGTCGAAACTGGGAATATCCTTGTTGTCATTTTGTAACTCAAAACGCTGTCGAGTATCGCGATCAAGTTTATTAAATAACAGATAAAATAAAGGAAAGTCCCAATCCTTGACCGGCAATTTCAAATTTCTCAAAACCGCGATATTTTCGTTGAAAGTATCTACGAGGCGACGCAATTCACTGGGAGAATTAGACTTGAGGGTCACATTTTGTAACTCCTCCCAATAACGAAAGGCTAACTTTCTCTTGCATCGATAGCGATCAATCAATGCTGAGTAGGCATCCAAGTAGTTGGTTTCTGACAGAGGATAACCTTTCAATAGTTGAAGAGGCTCCCCTGAGAGAAGCGAAATCAAAATTGAGAAACGTTCGATGTTCGATAACCGTTTGTTATGATGTACCATAGTATTATACATGTCATAGAACGAGCTCCACAACGTGATATCACCGTCAAAATGCAATAAGTTCAAACGAGGTAGTTTTACAGATAGGTCAGTTTTGAAAGTATCGAGTTCCTGTCCACTTGATAGGGGAGATGCCGTGAGCATCGAATGAATTTCGATGATTTTAAAATATTTATCGTCGACCTCTTGCCGAATAACATCTTCTTCTTCCAAAGATGTTGCGTCTGAGATTTCGGAGCAAATCTTCAAGTGATGCGATTCGAAGCTAGCACAATTATTTTCGAGACGACTAAACCGAGTCAAAAAAGTCTGTAAACGTGCGACGTCATTTTGAGCCTCTAAGGCTGCCGACAAACATTCATCAATCCGACGGATAGCAATAGATCGTTTCAATTCAAAACTACGGCGTACTGCGGCCTTCGACATCTTATATTTATTTTTCTAAAAAAATCGATAACAATATTATATATAATGTAAAATGTGACTGTGTAAATAAAAATGGACTGTGGACTGTAAATGAAATGCATATATTGTAAAGATAAAATGAACGGTAAATAAAGTGTATAAATTGTATAAATAAAACGAACTGTATATTATTTTAAAAAGGCAAACTGAAGCTATGAGTAAGTCTCGCTTTCATTATGAAATTGCGGAAATACTATAACTATAATTCAATTATAATTTCAGTATCAATAAAATGTACAAGTTGTGTAAATTAATTGATTATAATAAGTTATTAGATTATAATTGATTTATTAACAACAAATAAATATGTTCAATTTGTGTTACAGCTACTATCTTTAAATAGGAGTGAACACTTAATTGTATTCCATTCAAATAAATAGTTAACAAAGAGATAAGAACAAGAGACAAGAACGGGAAAAAGAATCAATAGATAACAATTAACAACAACAGTTCCCAATGCTCGTACACTTTATAAATATGCATATGCAGGTAGGTACGTTTAGCGCCTGTCCGCAGCTCGACTCGTGTTGAGATCGTTATATCAAATATAATTACGCACCTACAGATTATACCGTACCGATATTATCCTACCATACGCGAAACGATGCGATAACAATTCAGTTCTTAGGCGATGTACGTGCGATGGGTGTACTACTTTAATTGGTCACTTAATAATGGGACCGCGTGGCTATTAAAATAATATTAACGAAATAAATACGATTAACGAAATTAATTATTAACTCATATTCAACCTGTACTTTGTTAGTTTTTTGTTTTGTGTTTAATACGACAAATAACTAAACGAAATTGAGAAATTACGAACGTGGGTACCACTACTAGTTCATGCGAATTGACTACGACGTATTTGTGAGGCGATATTATGTTGCAAATAACGATAACAAAATTATGGAAGAATAAGCTTAGGGCACGATGCACCTACTTATTCCCATACGAAATAAGTACGAAACAATACGATACGAAATCACCAAACAGTTTCACGATGAAAATGCTATGTATGTAAACCGCGTGGTATTACGTCACTTCTGATGATGGGACAGCTTGGCTGTTTCCACCATAAGAAGGATCCACGGCACGAAAGGACCAAAAAATGGTGAACACACTAAATTCGATACAAAACGATACGAAAACGATAATCCAGTCGAAAGGTTGAAATACGTCAAAGCCAACTCACCGGAGTCCCGTTCTCGAAGCTAGATGGTCGGCGCCGACGATGGTGGTTGTTGTTGGATCCACCAGACACTATCTTGTACCAGTTTTTCCACAATTAACGAACGAAATTAAGCGAAAGTTCAATTCAAACGACGAACACGCACCATGCGTTCCGGCGCGCATACGAGACTCCCACTGAGTGATCCAGCGAGAAGGCAGGCGACGACAAACCACCCTCAACTGGATTATATACGCGATAAAAAAAAAGTAGTAGGGCTAGATCATCGTGAAACTGTATTTAAAACGAAATATTGTTAAACTTATTGAATTAAAAATACGCGGCTGCAACAACGTCCCTCAAGATTTTTCCTTTCTCGAGGTAAGGAATCAACTGTCAAACTCAAGGTACCTCGCGACGTACCGTAAGGAAGACTCGAGGAAAGATTTTCGCTTTGTATACAGTGTTACAATCGATACTTTGTCGTGTGTTAAAAATGGATTCCCAACGGTTCCTGCAATACTTGCAAGTACGATAGGTTTATCTGTACATCAATGACGTATTTAATGACGTTATTCCTTGACTCGACCTCACTTAAGGATCCTCAAGAATAGCTCAAATTTTAGCTAAGAATACTATTTTCGAGGATTCCTTGAATTAATCCTCAAGGTAACCTCGAGTGAGATAAGGTTGAGGAAGTTTCGAGGAAACGTCTTAGAATACGGGTGTTAGTCTCTCAACCAATCCCAATAAAACGAAACGGAGTCGTGTCGTGTTTTTTGCCACATTATAAGCCTACATGGCACGCCCTATTGCCATTTACCGGATACATTTCCAGACTCCGAGCTGATACATACATACATAACCTCATGCCTTTCTCCCATTGGGGTAGGCAGAGACCATGGAGCGCCAAGTGCTGCGAGACCAAGCATACCTCTTTCGCTTCTTCTAGTCATCAGTCTCTTCATACGTCTCGTCGGTTACGAGAACTCCTTATTTGGCCCTTCCTTGGGAGGTCGCCAATTTGGTCCATGAAGGTACGTCTAGTACGTCCCCGTCCGACACCACTACTCACTTTCGCAACATAGATTTCTTTCCGAGCTGATACTGAGTAGAAAAACCCAATATCACTTTGCCCGACCTGGGGATCGAACCCGATACCTCAGCACTGCAGTACCGTACTACTCCATCGAGCCACTTGGGAAAACATACGTTGCCATTAACCTTAGTACACACGAGTTGAATAAACCAAATAACAGTCATCTAAAAATAAAAATGGTGCACTGCCAGATTTCAATTAATGTTCCACATTTATATGTCGCGTAAAACTTGTGACGATAAACGATGCTTCGTAAAAGTCTTCGGAATTAATTTTTTTACATGGACGCGGCAGTGTTTCCACTTTTATGACAGTCTGATCCCAGAACGGCCACGTATACTAATTACGATAACACACTCACGCCTTTTATCCCCGAAAGGTAGGCACAGGCGCAACTAAATGCACCCAGTTTTGCGCTCGTCTCGTCATTCAATGCCATAAAAAAAAACTTTTCGCCGTGCGTATTCCGTCCCATGATAGGGGGCGAGCCTATCGCCATATCGGGCACAAATTCAAGACTCCGGGCTGATACTGAATAGAAACATCCAATATCACGGGGATCGAACCCGAGACCTCTGCATTGCAGTCGTACCGTAATAAAACTACGCCACCGAGGCAGTCTACTAATTATGATTTACTAATTACGATTAAATTCAATAATTACTAGCGGTAGGTAGGGTTCGAAGGGTTCGGTTCAGAAGCGGCGATAGCCTAGTTGGGAATGGAACGGACTGCCGAGATCAATGTCCGCAGGTTCAAAACCCAAGGGCACACACCTCTGACTTTTCTAAAAAAGTTACGTGCATATTCTTTGTGAATTATCGCTGGCTTTAACGGCGAAGGAAAACATCGTGAGGAAACCTTATGTATATTTGGAGAGAACTCCTGAAACCTAGCCTTTTGCAAAATATAATTTTAAAGACCTCGATTTTGATATTTCTATAATTTTGTTTAACTTGAAAACTACACTTAATATGAACGTTTTAAAAAAAATTAGTTATAAATGGAGGGGTCTAAAAATATTTTTAATGGATCTAAGTTCCATATTTTGCCCCTTTAATATACCTAAAGTTTGAGCCTGGTTAGATTTTGAGGCCCAGCACCCATACAAAAAGCGGACATCTTTTGCCTGTACTAGACCAGCGTGGTGGACCAAGGCCTAAACCCTCTGTTGCAGAGGAGGCCCGTGCTCAGCAGTGGGCAGTATTTAATACAGGGCTGATATGGACTAGTAGGATTCATTTTATATCCGCCTGGATAGCGACCACTGTACAGTCACCAGCATAAGTAGATGAATACATACTTTTGTCTTCTTACTAATCTTTTTTTTACTCACAAAAATAAAATAAAAGAGACTCACTTTACTTCAAACGAAGAAAACAATGTTTCAGCCTAACTTAAAGCGTTATAGGCAATTTGAAATTTTGATTTTGTTCAGCTACTTATGCTGCTGGCTGTACATGAGGTGTTAAAGCCCGCCATAGTGGCCCACGTGAGCCACGTTCCGGGATCTGTGTTGTTACATGTATGACCCGATGGTGTGTATGGGGTAGCAGAAGTGGGTGGAATAAAACGGTACACAGACTTTAAATTCATATATTGTACTTACTACACTTGAGGTAAAACACAAAGAACTGGGTTCCGGCTAATAAATTAAGGTCGGAGAGCGGGACGTGAGCCTACTGGAGAGCTGTTCTTTTATCACTTTGTTACTCGTAATATATTCAAAAAACACCAATTAAATTAAGATAAGGGCGCCACTGACAAATAGGGTGTCAGACCCAAAATAATAAATTTACATACTTTAGTTGTCTAATTTCCCAAAAATAACATTGAGAGTGTGTCCTCGGTCCTCCAATACAGGGTCAGGAATCACTGAGGCTTCCACCAACTAGGGGAGATAGCCTCCTCTCTGGTGATGCAGGCAGTTTTGAGTCTACCCGCGACAGGCGAAATGAAGAATGAAAATGTAAGAAAAAGAAAAACAACCCCTGAGGAAAAACCCCCTGGAACAAGGACAGTGTTCCAGATTAGTACATAATACTTTAATATTAACAACAGTTATAGTTGTTGCGCTAAGCTAGTAATAAAAAAACATACCGGGAAGGAATAGACAACCCGCATGGTCGGCAGGCCGGCGAGTGTTCTCCTGTCAACTTCCGCGGAGGATTCCCGATATGTTCGCCCTATAACGAAAAACGTGAATGGATAAAAACGTGTTCTAACGGCACAAACCGGCGAATTGAAATGACAACCACTACTCACGTGTACTAGAACAAAACGCTCCTTGCCGTCATCGGGTCATCGACACGTATAGGACGGCAAAGCGGCTCCAGCTGATCACGGCGAACACTCCGCGGGGTCCTTAACCAAGCCTTCGTAATTTATCGGCACATATTAGCCGACATCGAAATTACGTGCTCACACACTTGGTGCTCCCGCGCAAGAGGTCGAGGGGAGGTCGTTCACCGGTAGGGTTGCATTCCGAACCAGAGATGAACAAAAAATTATATAACCGAAATTAGAATACGACCACTCACAATTCTCCTATTTATGTAGTAAGTAGAATCAATTTTATTACAAATACTGCACACGCTAACATAATTTTATTACGGGTGTAGCATTTATTATTGCATAAAAACAAAACGAGCGGTTAGAAAACTGGCAACACTACGCGCACTCGTCTAACACACGATTTGTAGGCCACGGTACAAAAACATACAGCCTTCAATCAGTTAATGTTTTACTAAAATAATTAGGGTATGGGGTTTGAAAATTTTTATGTTACAGTGTATATCCGGTTCAAACAGGCCGGGAATAGTGTTGACTGAAGAGACGTAATCATCTCTTGTCAGTTGACCCTATCTGGAGCTCTCCGCTTACCATCAGGTGCGGTGGGGTCACTTTGCTATGACCATATAAAAAGTGTGTGTGTACTTATGTACACGAGTTAAAAATATCAAAATTCAAAACTAAAATGTTGACGATTTTGCTGCCTCGGTGGCGTAGTTGTATTACGGTACGACTGCAAGGCTGAGGTCTCGGGTTCGATCCCCGGGTCGGGCAAAGTGATATTGGATTTTTCTATTCAGTATCAGCCCGGAGTCTGGAATTTGTGCCCGATATGGCGATAGGCTCGCCCCCTATCACATCATGGGACGGAATACGCTTGGCGAAAAGTGGGTGCACTAGTTGCGCCTCTGCCTAACCCTTCGGGGATAAAAGGCGTGAGCATGCGTATGCGTAAAATGTTGACTATAGCTAACCTCAAGGTGTGGGTTTTTCGTGACGGTGTGCGCGCGCATCGTAAAATTTTACTCTCATCATTTTTCCCTAACGCGCCAAAAGAAGTAGAACTTAAAAAGTTGCGTACAAGATCAACAGGCACCTTGTTCGCAAATCAACGAGTTATTCACAATATTTTTCCCACACAGTCGTCCATAATGTTGATAAGATAATACTCTCTTGACTTTGACAGATAGTAGATACTTATGTTATCTTTACATCCTTGCACGCGAATAGTATATATACACATAGTATATTAGGCAGGTGTGTGAATACTAGACTATGTCCCTCTTTCACAGGTTTTTTTTATCGCATTGAATGACGAGACGAGCATGCCGTTCGCCTGATGGTAAGCGATACGACCGCCCATAAACAGTAGTAACTGCGCTCGTCATCCTGAGACATAAACGTATCATTATTTCCAGTAGTTACCCTGGCTACAATGTCCTTCAAACCGAAACACAACAGTGCATGCACACTGCTGCTTGGCGGTAGAAATAGACATTGCGGTGGTACCCACCAAGACGGACTCTTACATATTATGAGAGACCTACCACCAGTTTCAAATATTTGACATTTATCGCATTAAACAGCGAATTTAAATAGTACTAATTTTATCTGGGGGCTTGGTATTGCCCCGCCAAAACGAGCCGAGGGAAGCGCAAGGGCGCTACCTTTTCTCGAAGCGACTCGTCGTCTTTCGAACCCTCATAACTTGGGTTTGGATTATACCAGATAAACGAAATTGTCGGAATATGATGTCAATAGAGGATTTGTTAAACATATAAAGTTTCAATTACATAGCTCTTCTACTTTAGGTTTTATTGATATTTAAAAAACATGTTTTCGTCACTGACTGACTCACTCACTCACTAATGATCATCAAAATTCTCAGGGTTACTTCCTGAAGTTCTAGAGAGCTGAAATTTGGTATGTATGCTAGTATTAGTACACAAACAACAACAAAAATTCTAAAGCTTGTAACTTTTACCCCCCAACCCTTTAAACTAGGGGATGGAAGTTGTATGAATCTTCCGCAAATTTTGATGCTAGATGTCTGAAAATTGATATAGAGACTCCTTGTTATAAATAATAAAATATATATTTCTGGATTTTTAGTAAATCACCCCCCCCCCCCCCAAACTGTATGGGTTTCCCATACAAACTAAATTTCATGCTAGAGATCTGAAAATTATACAAGTACACAGATTACAAATTAATAAATACGTGTTTCAGGTTTTTTTTTTTAAAAAAAGCATCTAAAAAAAATTAAGTGAAATCCCACCAAAAACATTTTCTTCTCAGGTATGCAGGTTTCCTCACGATGTTTTCCTTCATCGTTAAAGCGAGCGATAATTCACAAAGAATACACACATAACTTTAGAAAAGTCAGAGATGCATTGTGTTTTGAACCTGCGAACATAATGTAATAATAGCTTACCTCAATCCTCCATACTTCGAGCCCCTGCTTCTTTCCAGAGTCAGCGAATGCGGGGTGGACTTCAGGCATGATCTGCGGAAGACAAAGAAACTTACTAACATTATAAATGCGAGAGTATGTGAGAAAAAAACGCACAAACCGCTGAATGTATTAGAATGAAATTTGACGCACGGATAGGCCTTGTCCTGGATTAATACATAGGCTATTTAAACCTGGTAATTTGCACTATTTGTATTTGTTATAAATAGAAATAGATGGCGCTGGTCTTTTGCAGATGGCGCTATGCATTTTTAGTGATTTAGGAAGTTTTATATGAGACCACGTACTGGCAAGCGCAGCGTGGGACGTCCTCCTACAAGGTGGATTGACGACCTAGTAAAGGTCGCAGGAACTCGCTGGATGCAGGCCGCTTCTAACAGGTGGGGAGGATTATGTTCAGCAGTGGATTTCCAAATGCTGAAGAAGTAGCAGGAAAGGATTTTCACGCGAGCGAAGCCGACGCGTATACGATTATTGCTTAGGCGAGGCGATTTTTGCATATAAACGCGGGCGAGAATTGCCATTGCGTATGTTTATAAAGACGGGTCAATTTTTGTATGTTCTTTCAACTTAAACAATCTATGAAGGACGCGGCTTGCAGTGCCGGCTTTAGGGTGGAGCGGGCCGGGCGGACGCCCTGAGCGCCAGGACTTAGGGAGGGCGCCATAGGCTCTAAGAGGGCGTCTAAGGCATAAACGTCGGAACTAAAAATATCGCCCAGGGCGCCTGGATGGCTAATCCCGCCCCTGGCAGATTGTATGATCTTTCTCTCTATCCGAGGTATTAGAGCAAATGATAATGCACAGGTTTATAGAATCTTATTAGTGTGCGTAAAAATGGACAAGCGTTGGAAGATTTATTTATGTGTGCGTTGGTATCAACACGATACAGTTTGACTATGCGTATTGTACTTTCAATGTAGTAGTGATATGAAAGTGATATGAATTTTTCGCGTTTATAGACATGGCAGACATTTTACTGGTGGTAGGTCCGATTTGAATGAAATTTGGTTCACAGGTAGTCTAGAGCCTGAGAAAGGACATAGGCTATTTTTTATCCCGGAAAAACTTTTTCACGCGGGCGGAGCCGCGAGCAAATCTAGTGTTATATGTTCAATATTAGAAATCTTATACCTCAGAAATCTATTCCGGTAAATAAAAATAGGCTCGTTTCTATTATATGGGACCAGAGCCACACAACAGACATAATTTTTCCTGGTCTCTCATATGTAAGAGTCCGTCGGGGTGGGTACCACGGCAATGTCTATTTCTACCGCCAAGCAACAGTGTGCATGCACTGTTGTGTTTTGGTTTGAAGGACATTGTAGCCAGTATAACTACTGGACATAATGAGACTTAACATCTTATGTCTCAGGATGACGAGCGCAGTGGAATGCCACACAGTACTTTGTAACTCAAGGTGCTGGATGGTGTTGCTGCTGTTTATGGGTGGTCGTATCGCTTACCATCAGGCGAACGGCATGATCGTCTCGTCATTCAATGCTATAAAAAAAAAATGGCGCGTCCATTCGAGATGGTCTAAGCCAATAATCGTACGTGCGAGACAAGAAATTGCTCAGACTAAGGTCAAAAGAAGCGAAACTACTCTTTGTTTTATTGTACTCTAATTTTCGGATGCCATGACTCATTTGCATAACGACCTTCATTTTATCAAATGTTTGGTCAAATAAAGCGTGGGACATAATCGCATCGCAAACGAAGCGGACAGTAACAAAAATCTTACGTAAATATTATTACACACAATCACGCTTTTATCCCCGAATAGGTAGGCAGAGGCGCAACTTTTACACCCACTTTTCGCCGCGTATTCCGTTCTATACAGTCAGAGATCAAATCTTACAAAATTAAGTATATGTATTTACCCAAAATAACGTACAATACTTTATTATAAAGTATGGATGGCAACCCGAATCATATAAAATATTTAAAAACGTCGTCGTCTCGTCTCGTCATTCATTGCAAAAAAATAAAAATAAAAAAAAAAAACTTGGACGACATACATATTCCAGTTATTTTGATTTAAAACCAAACTACTGAACCGATTTTGAAATAATTTCTATGGGACCAATCTGGAAGTATATTCTTTCGAACAAAAAAGAATTTTTCTAATCGGTTTAGAAATTACTGAGTTCTGAGGCAACAAACATTAAAAAGTATGTGTGTACTTATATACACGCGTTAGAAGTTATACTTCTTTGGCGTAACAAGATAAAAATCTTTTTAAAAATTTTGTCTTTCGCCTTATTCTACGTTTAAAATTCAAAACTAAAATGTTGACTATAGCTAACAACAGGGTGTCGGTTTTTCGTGACGGTGTGCGCGCGCATCGTAAAAATTTACTCTCATCATTTTTCCCTAACGCGCCAAAAAGAAGTATAACTTCAAAAATACACGACGAATTGATAAACCCCTCCTTTTTTGGAAGTCGATTAATAATATTATTTGAACTTCAGTCGTCTGGGGTTTTACTTCGACCACCGCCTTCTAAGACAACTATAGCTTTAACAGTACAAAATAAACTGGATGATAAACTAGCAGTTGGCTTAATGCAATTTATTTTTCTCAGAGACCAAGGACGGCCGGTTTTTCTGACTATTGTTTTGATCCTGCGTCTCGCTCTAACGTTGGGTGCGAGGGAAACAAAAAATCAGGTTAAATGCACTCGACCGTGAACTTGATTTATCCTGTGGTCTGCCACTTACAAATGACTGAGCTTACAAATGGGAATGCAGCAAAGAGTTCTATTCTAAGATTATATAGAGTGGACATTGGGAAAACTTTCATACAAAATTTTTGAGTCTGTTCGTCAGTAACTCATAATGAATAATGAACAGAATGAACGGCAGATCTGAATCTTTTTCTAGGCATATAAGAAACCTAATGTTGTATTTAAAAAATTAAGGATCTTATTTATTTTGGTTCCAAATTTTAGTTTTTGTTAACGTATCCCGGCTACTTTCATTTATTTTTGTAATTAAAACTTAGTATCTTAGTTCGCACATTTATTATTATAAATAACATATATATAGCTTGTAAGGATGCATGTTTTGGATTACTATCTAGCCCTAGATTACTTAATTCTGATGTTGTGAACTGTAATGATTGTAATCTGTTATGCATCTTAAATAAATAAATAAACTCAATTTACAGTGAAATAACAAAGACATTAGTACATACTTTGACATAATCATAATGCGCAAATTGGCATATTTCCTTCCAAAATATTGCTTTCTTTACAAAATTTGCGCATACCCAGACGTCTTGACCTCGCTTTAGTTATTGGTCTGAGGTCTTGACACACGGACGTGTCAGATAAGACAGCGACTTATTACCAATTGGTAATAACTTTTGGACGAACAATTTGGGCCTGATGTCCGGTCTATAACTATACTGTTGAATGTCTTTGGAATTCAGAGTCATATTTTATTGCAATAGTGAGCGATCCATCAATGTTTGTTAGAAGCAAACATTTCAACCACTGAACGGATTTGGATGAACTTTGGGAGACAGATAGACCATATTCTGGATTAACATATAAGCTACTTTTTATGTTGCACCCGTGAGAATATTTGAATATTTAAATGATTTTATACGCATGCTCACGCCTTTTATCCCCGAAGGGGTAGGCAGAGGCACAACTAGTGCACCCACTTTTCGCCAAGCGTATTCCGTCCCATGATGTGATAGGGGGCGAGCCTATCGCCATATCGGGCACAAATTCCAGACTCCGGGCTGATACTGAATAGAAAAATCCAATATCACTTTGCCCGACCCGGGAATCGAACCCGAGACCTCAGCCTTGCAGTCGTACCGTAATACAACTACGCCACCGAGGCAGTTAATCCGATTTTCAAGTAGATAACGCTGGCGTCATACAAAAAAATACGGGATCAGATAGACCTAAGTCGTATTAAAAAATGCAACTCATTTTCAATCTGAACAATCAGCCGAGAGTCGAGACACTATCAAATTAAGGTCTGGATCTTAAGATAGTCGCTATTAAATAAGCCCATATTAACATCAGCTCAAATGACATCTAAAGTTACAATGTGTGACGGATTTTAACAGTTAAGTTTTGTTTGTGTAACAGCGCTTACTCAGCTGAGAACAAGCTCTTAAGTGACAGCTTAAGCTTGGTATAAATAGTTGGCTTAAATAGTTCATAATGAGACTTAACATCTTATGTCTCAGGATGACGAGCGCAGTGAAATGCCACACAGTACTTTGTAAGTCAAGGTGCTGGATGGTGTTGATACTATTTGTGGGTGGTCGTATCGCTGACCATCAGGCGAACGGCATGCTCGTCTCGTCATTCTATGTAATAAAAAAACAAGTGTGTGTGTACTTATGTACATACACGCGTTAGAAGTTATACTTCTTTGGTACGCCAAGATAGAAATCTTTTTAAATAACGCGCCAAAAGAAGTATAACTTCAACATCCTTCGCCTTATTCTACGTTCAAAATTCAAAACTAAGATGTTGACTATAGCTAACTTCAGGGTGTCGGTTTTTCGTGACGGTGTGCGCGCGCATCGTAAAAATTTACTCTCATCATTTTTCCCTAACGCGCCAAAAGAAGTATAACTTCAAAAAAAAAGTTCAATACATTAATCGTCTCCTTGAGATTTTACTCAAACTTGAGATTTATTTGTTAATACCGCCCTTAATCCCGATTCGCACGATGTAATACAATTTGTGGTTTATTCAACAAATTCTGAAGGTTATTTTTCGGTTGACCGCATCGGGACAGTGGCTATCATTTAACGCTGTGGGTAATCGATAGCTAGGCTAGGAAATTGTGTCAGGGCCGAAGGGGATGGGGGCATTAACATAAACTGCTTCACAAGGACCTTGAATTGCCTTGAGAGGCCATTCATGGAATTTGTATGATTGCGTAATGTACCATAGTATACCAGCCCTGTATTATATACTGCCCACTGTTGAGCACGGGCCTCCTCTACTACTGAGAGGGTTTAGGCCTTAGTCCACCACGCTGGCCTAGTGCGAACAGACTTCACATACCTTCGAAATTCTTATAGAGAACTTTTTAGGTATGCAGGTTTCCTCGCGATGTTTTTCCTTCACCGTTAAAACGGGCGATAATTCACAAAGAATACACACATAACTTTTTAGAAAAGTCAGAGGTTGTGCCTTTGGGTTTTCATCATTGGGAGTTCATCTTACAAACATCCAAACATTCGCACAAACTTTCGTATTTATTATATCAATTTCCCTGCAACATGGTTGAGGAGGCCGATGGCTGGCACATGCGTCATATTCGTGAACGGGTGCTGCTTGCGTGGAGTGGTCTGCTCTGTTTGATGGTTGACTCTATTTTTTACTTAAAATTAAACATGTAGCTGGTTATTTGACTTAGGTACTCTCCGTTAATTTTCGCATTTAATATCCATCTTTGAAATTGAATTTATATTGTTACATGCAATTTGTAAAATATATATATAAAAAAAATATATTACAAATAAAGACCTACGCTGAGTTTCTTGGTGCTTCTTCTCAGGTCAGTGGGCTTTTCCGAAGCACTGGTAGAATCTTTAGATGATAAAAAATTGTAAAAATGACGTGTAAAAGTGCCCTTAGGGGCCTAATTACTTAATAAATGATTTGAATTTGAATTAGTAAGTTTAACCATCTAACAATAAAGACGAATCGATTTCGTCAAAATCGGCCATCTAGGAGCGACGCTAGAGTTGGAACATAAAATGGACTATACATACATACATAACGCACCTTTAGGACGAAAACGACGCAATTCAAAAAAAATCTAAAATTGGGTTATCGTCATAAAATGACTTAAAACTGGTCCCTTTTTATGAAAACATAATAAAAAAGGGACCGGTATAATAGTTTTGTCCTTTTCCCGCTTGAATATGGCGGTTTTTGAACTATTGTTGTATTGAAAATTTCGTTTTAAGTAATTTTATGACGATAAATCAATTTTCGATTTTTTTGAATTGTGTCGTTTTCGTCCTAAAGGTGCGTTATGTATACATGGTGGTCCTTATATTTTTATCCGTCCGGATAGCGACCACTTTACATAAGGCGATAAAACCCGCTATAATGGCCCACGTGAGTCGCGTTCCGGGATAAGTCTGTGTGTATCCGGTTCAAACAGGCCAATAAATAAACATTTTTCGTTTAAGAATTATAGCTTCTACGCATTGTATTTAGGGTTCATATTAGTAAGGGATGGTAAAACCTCGTACGCATTCGATCGGGGTCACGTGATCCTGACGCGCATTTAACATTTTATACCCATCCCAAAAGTGCTCAACGCCGCTAAAGAAGTTTTCACTTAAAAAACTAGTAACCACTATCAAGATCCTACGATATAGGATACTTTCCCGCCAAATCTCATTGTTTTTTCACACTGTTGCCATCTCGATATAGATCAACTTAACAACTTGATTTCATGCCAATATATTTGCATGTCAGACCAGTTTTTATGCGAATTTTAGGAGGACGGGACATTCTATTTTGAAGCTGTGTTTTGGTTGAACAACATTTAATGGTGAGGGTCATTTTGCGTTACTAAATGAACTACATATTATTAGCTTTTGTCCGCGGCTCCGCCCGCGTGTAAAAGTTTTTCCGGGATAAAAGCCCCGCTTTATATTTTCCCGGGATAAAATCCTATGTCTTTCTAGGGTTTTAAACTATCTCCTGCCTCGGTGGCGTAGTTGTATTACGGTACGAATGCAATGCTGAGGTCTCGGGTTCGATCCCCGGGTCGGGCAAAGTGATATTGGATTTTTCTATTCAGTATCAGCCCGGAGTTTGGAATTTCTGCCCGATATGGCGATAGGCTCGCCCGCTATCACATCATGGGACGGAATACGCTTGGCGAAAAGTGGGTGCACTAGTTGCGCCTCTGCCTACCCCTTCGGGGATAAAAGGCGTGAGCATGCGTAAACTATCTCCATACCAAATTTCATCAAAATCCGTTCAGCAGTTTCGGAGGTGTGCAGTAAAAAATAAACAGAAAAACAGAGACATACAGAAAATAATTATAAAACTCGCTGATTGGTTTTCCATGACTCTTCTTTAGTCACACCCTTTCTTTTTTAATGTACAGACATACCGGGATCTACTGCTTTATTATAGTAAAGATAGATATATGCCAGACAAACAAATATTTTCCTGTGATATTATCCTTCTGAACATTATTAATAACTAGCTATTGCCCGCGGCTCCGCCCGCGTGAATGAGTTTTCCCGGGATAAAAGTCCCGCTTTACATTTTCTCGGGATAAAAAGTAGCCTCAGTTACTCCTTATTACATCAGCTACCTGCCAATAAAAGCCCCGTCAAAATCGGTCCAGCCATTTCAGAGATTAGCCGGAACAAACAGACAGACAGACAAAAATTGAAAAAAATGTTATGTTGGTGTATGTACCGTATATATATTCATATACATGTAGTAAAAAACGGTTATTTCAATATTACAACAGACACTCCAATTTTATTTATATGTATAGATGTATAGATAACGATAAGGGTCGGCGCTGACTGACGTCGCGGCGCGGCACGGCAGGCGTGCTTCGGCGGCGCGGCGTCCCGCAACGCAAACTGAAGAATCACCCAGTACATGCGCTTTGCGGCACCTTCGCGCTTTAGTTCATTTATCTTCTAAACGAATCGACTTCGAGACACCATTCTACATTTTTTAAAGTTATACTTCTTTTGGCGCGTTAGGCAGAAATTTGAGTAAATTTTTACGATGCTCGCGCACACTGTCATGAAAAGCCGACACCCTGAAGTTAGCTATAGTCAACATTTTATTTTGAATTTTGAACGTAGAATAAGGCGAAAGATATTGAAGTTATACTTCTTTTGATATTTCTTTACTACAAGGTATGTTTTTAGGTAAAAATAAAAAATATAAAAACATGCGTAGTTGGAAAAAAAACTGATTTATAATATGTACTTCCGATTTACTACACGAAAAAAATTCAAAATTAAAATTTTAATCAATTTCTAAAAAAACAATTATTATTCTCTAATAAACACTGTTTACTTATTGTTTAATACATTTGGTTAACTAAATTAATAGCTATCGAAAAATTCGTTCCTCAAATTTTATCCAAATCTTTGAAGTCGCGTTAATTCGTAACTAGGTTAAAAAAAATAAAAATAATGAAGTACATTAATTCAGGTCCCATAGAAGTCTAATTGACCCAATTATGAACAAAATCCAGAACCTGACATTTTTTTCGTTGTCCACTTATAAAGAGGAAAGATTTGTATTTCTGTATGTTTGTAACGAATAAAGTCAAAAACTACTGGACCGATTTAAAAATTCTTTCACCAATATAAAGGTACTGTATCAGCGAGTAAAATAGGCTACTTTTTATCCCGGGAAAATATAAAGCGGGACTTCTATCCTGGAAAAAATATTCACGCGGGCGGAGCCGCGAACAAAAGTCAGTGTTTTTTACATTTTGATTCATTTTTAAAACGTGTTTTCACAACATCCTACTAATATTATAAACGCGAACGTTTGTAAGTATGGATGTAAGGTTGTAAGGATGTCTGGATGTATGGATGTTTGTTACTCTTTCACGCAAAAACTACTGAATGGATTTCGATGAAATTTGGCACACGGGTAGATTATGTCCTGGTTTAACACATAGGCTACTTTTTATCCCGGGAAAATATAAAGCGGGACTTTAATCCCGGGAAAACTCATTCACGCGGGCGGAGCCGCGGGCAAAAGCTAATATTAACTATTGCTACTCTTTTACCGCATCCATAAACTGAATTGTCATGGATTTCCAACTTCAAATCATAGTTTTTAAAATTTGGGGATGGGAACCCTAGTTTAATAAGCCTAATAGATTTTATTTAGACACAACTAGTCGTTGCTAGCTGCTCCGCCGTAAAAAACTTTACCTGGATAAAATTGGCCTATAATACTAGGAGGTGATCTATAAGTGCGATCATCAAAGGTTTTGGTTGACAAAACCCGACTTTAGTTTGGTGTTCGATAATAACAAAGTATAAATCACAATTTAGGTAAAAGTAACAGTAAAATTTACTATTTCTTAACGTAGTGGTTACATTCTCTTTGACTGTTTCTGTCAAAGAAGTATCACGCCGTAAGAAATTTGAAATATCTCAGAAAAATTCAATATCTACATTTTAATTTTTATGTTGGCACTTCGAACTAGCCATAGACATCTAAGTTACATTATTCTAAAAGTTAAAACGCAGACCGCGGAACGAATTTACAATTGAACACATTTACTCAAACAAAACAATTAAAACTATTAAAAACACTCACTTAAACACTATTAGAAAACCATAATAAACTTACGTGGAATATAAATGCACTTAAAACTTTAAAACTAAAAATAACTGGCGCAAAACAACCTCCTCACTCAACAGTCACGGAGACACTGGCGCGAAACGAAATTCAAATTGCGAATGCCACGAGAATCAGCGGCTGTTGTTGATATACACAACTTGGCATGACGAATCTGATTAGGATTTTATTTTGGCTTTTGGAATCATGTTTTACAAATTCGACAGTTTTCCTTCGTAATTTTGTTTTCAGTGTTAGTCATGCATTTTATTGGGAATTGATGGCGAGGGTTCAATGCACATGATTTGCAGATTCGTAAATGTTATATCAAGAGGGGTGGTAAATTGTGTTCTTATTTACGCATACGCATACTCACGTCTTTTATCCCCGGAGGGGTAGGCAGAGGCGCAACAAGTGCACCCACCCTTCGCCATGCGTACTCCATCCCGTGATGTGACAGGGGGCGAGCCCATCACAATACCGGGCACAAATTCCAACTCCGAGCTGATACTGATTAGAAAAATCCAATATCACTTCGCCCGACCCGGGGATCGAACCCGAGACCTCAGCATTGCAGTCGTACCGTAATATAACTACGCCACAGAGGCAGTGTGTTCATATTTCTTATCTCGCAATACAGGCAATTCTACGGTAGGTTAAGTGTGATAAGTGGTTGTTGATTTAAATATTACGACCTTCATGACGCAATATGCAAAGTATACAGTGTCTGTGTAATCTAGGTTCTGAGGTTCGATTTCCCGTGGAAGCAAGTTTTATACACATCGTAATTTAGTTAATATAATTATGTATGTTAAATTTCATTCATAAATGTATTCAGTTATTTGTGCATAATTTGTATTCTTTTAATTCTAATCTAGACTGTAGACTTAAGTATCGAAAATAATATTAAATGCAAAATGAATTATTCAGGTTTTAATGATTTCATGCTTTTTTATTCCAGTGCAGTGTTTTACTTTCTGGTGACAGATTTTTATAATACCAACATGATAATACTAACTATACTGTTTAAAATGTCTTAGTCTATGTCAAACTCTTTAGAACAACCTGAAAGAAGAAAAAACTAAGAAATTGATACTCTTTAGTAAAACAATGTTATTTACAATTTATTGAAACGTCCTAATTGCTGTTAACCTAGACGTTTTATGTTCTCTTTACCCTAATAGGTAGGCTATTGTATTGTATCCATACAAAGGCCACTAATTAAATATTTATCATTATAACAATATGAAATAGGTACATTTGTACCCAGTTATGCAAAATGTACCAAACCACAAATTATCCAAAAATAAGTTAGTAACATTTAACACGCAATTAAGTTATCTAAATGTGATACTTTACTAAGCAAAATCAAACAGCAATCGACGCAACTAATGCCGACCTGTTTGAAAAAAGAAAGAAAAAGAATAGGAATGATGCATAGTAAATACAGCTGCAACAAATAACAATCCACAAATGTTGTTTAAAAGTGGGTGGTACATGTTAGCATAACTAGGTCCAATTTATCCATTTACGCAAATCGGAAAAGGCCTGGAAAAATGTCTATAAATATAAAGGAGATGTCCGCTTTTTGTATGGGTGCTGGGCCTCAAAATCTAAACAGGCTCAAACTTTAGGGATATTAAAGGGGCAAAATATGGAGCTTGAATCCATTAAAAAAATATTTTTAGACCCCTCCATTCATAACTAACTTTTTTTAAAACGTTCATAGTAAGTGTAGTTTTCAAGCCAAACAAAATTACATAAATCTCGAAATCGGAGGTCTTTAAAATTAAACGATTTATTGCAAAAGGCTAGTTTTCAGGAGTTCTATTCAAATATATAGAAACTGTCTTGTTTAGAATTTCAGGCCCGTTTTTGGACACGTCCTTTGTTTATATTCCGCAACTTAAAAACTATGGAGGGTAGAAGTTAGGAGGACTATGTCAGTGTATTAAAAAGTGTCCGTTGAAAGGGAGCAAATTAAGGTGGCGCTATAGTAGCAAGTGGAAGAATTTTAAATAGAGCGCCACAAATTATTAGAATAGGATACTAAATTATAAAAGGAAAGAAACATTTCCGCTTTATTACAGCGCATTTTTTAAAATTATTATAATCTCTATACTAATATATAAAGCTGAAGAGTTTGTTTGTTTGTTTGAACGCGCTAATCTCAGGAACAACTGGACCGATTTAGAAAATTCTTTCACTAATAGGAAGCTACATAACTCCTGAGTAATATAGGCTACTTTTTATCTCGGAAAAACTTTTCTATCTATAATATAGGTAAACATGAGTATGGAATTAAATTATACAGTGTCTTTAAGTACCCCAAATATTTGTAAATAGCAAAGAGAAATATTAAATCTTTCAACCCAGCACACTTTACTCTGTTTATAACTGCTAAGTTCATATCATTTCCACTTGCTACACTAGCGCTATTTCGGTGAGATTTGGAACAATAACTTGCTGTTTACAAGTGGACACTTTTTCGACTAATCCCCCATACAAGACGGTCCTTCTTACTTCTACCCTCCATATTAAAAACCTAAATGATCATTTAATACCCACGTATAAGTTGCTTTATACAGTTTTACCAAGACTTAAGTATGTAACTGAGTCAATTAATGAACTTAACTGCATTTCAAGAGAATTCATAAAAATATAAAACCCCTTACTTATTATTTCCCAAGCAGCTTGCTAATATAAAACGGCTTTGACCCATTTTTATCTAAATTCTAAAATCATTTAACTTAAAAAAATTCAAATCGTAATTAACCAACACACATTGTTTTCAATTTTAATTTAGGAATATTATAAATTGAAATAAATATACGTGATTGCCTCGGTGGCGTAGTTGTATTACGGTACGACTGCAAGGCTAAGGTATCGGGTTCGATTCCCGGGTCGGGCAAAGTGATATTGCATTTTTCTATTCAGTATCGGCCCGGAGTCTGGAATTTGTGCCCGATATGGCGATAGGCTCGCCCCCTATCACATCATGGGACGGAATACGCTTGGCGAAACGTGGGTGCACTAGTTGCGCCTCTGCCTACCCCTTCGGGGATAAAAGGCGTGAGCATGCGTTTAATGTATCTTGACTTATCATAATTGCAACTATGTTCGCACACGTGATGAATAAACTATTTTATTTTATTTTATTTATAACACCTCTACCTTCCCATGAAAACTGAAGGCGTGATGCTAAACAAAAGTGATTATCGCTTAGCAGTGTTAAATCACGCAACTCAGCTGCCTATATTTAAACATCCTATTTTCCTCGTCAGCCGGTATAGAGATCGTAATGATCTCAGCTTGTTGTCCGCTCTAATTAGCTTTATAATAATTTCAAGGTTACTATAGTATCATTATGACGCTAGTTCTTGTTTACAGAACCATAGGGTAAAAGTATTTCGCGTAATAAAAGTAATAAATCATCATCATCATCATCATCAGCCACATGACGTCCACTGCTGAACATAGGCCTCCCGTAAAGTTTTTTTTTTTTTTGTATGGCATTGAATGACTAGACGAGCATGCCGTTCGCCTGATGGTAAGCGATACGACCACCCATAAACAGTAGCAACGCCATCCAGCACCTTGACTTACAAAGTACTGTGTGGCATTCCACTGCGCTCGTCATCCTGAGACATAAGATGTTAAGTCCAGTAGATACTGGTTACAATGTCCTTCAAACCGAAACACAACAGTGCATGCACACTGCTGCTTGGCGGTAGAAATAGACATTGCGGTGGTACCCACCCAGACGGACTCTTACATTTGAGAGACCTACCACAAGTAAATTCTGTCAAAAGCGGCCCAAATACTGACAATAAACCTTAAATTAAATTAAACTTTTGCCCACGGATATGTCCACGGGAAACAGTTTTTCCGGGATAAAAGTCCTGCTATATATTTATATTTTCTATATAAATATATAGCAGGTCTTTTATATTTTCACTGGTGGTAGGTCTCTCATATGTAAGAGACCGTCTGGGTGGGTACCACCGCAATGTTTATTTTTTCTACCGCCAAGCAGCAGTGTGCATGCACTGTTGTGTTTCGGTTTGAAGGACATTGTAGCCAGTGTAGCTATAGGACATAGTGAGACTTAACACCTTATGTCTCAGGATGACGAGCGCAGTAGAATGCCACACAGTACTTTGTAACTCAAGGTGCTGGATGGTGTTGCTACTGTTTATGGGTGGTCGTATCGCTTACCATCAGGCGAACGGCATGCTCGTCTCGTCATTCAATGCCATAAAAAAAATAAAAAATCTAGGGATATAAAATAGCCTATATCCTTCCCAGAATATTTAGCTATCTCCATGCTGATATATTATAGTAACTCCATAGTTCAGACAACAGACAGATAGACGCGACGGAGGACTTTATTTTACAATTTAAGATTCGTTTAGTCTCAAAAATACGCATTCTTACGCCTTTTATCCCCGAAGGGGTAGGCAGAAGCGTAACTAGTGCATCCACTTTTCGCCGTACGTATTCCGACCCATGATGATCACATCATCCCCCCTATCAAGGGGGCAAGCCTATCGCCATATCGGGCACTAATTCGAGACTGAGCTGATATTGATTAGAAAAATCAAATATCACTCTGCCCGACCCGGGGATTCAACCCGAGACCTCAGCATTGCTGTCGTACCGTAATACAAGTACTACACTGAGGCAGTCTCAAAAATAACCATAATAATACTAGGCCTCTTTTATATAAATTGACAGCTCAAATGATAGAACCCTTTAATTTAATTTTTATCCGTGGTGCTTTACAACTGGCTTCTCTAGTTGTAAACGTCCCTATACTTGAGGTTAAAATGCCTCCTTAGTTCATTATTTTGTCTCCCGCTTTGTTATGGAGGGAAGTGGACAATTAATATTTCCAACTCCTCCCTATCTTTCTATTTGATTAATTTCGTTGCGGGATAAAGACAGACTAGTGTTCCCTGAGACTCGCCGAGGTTCACCGCTTGGTGTCATAAAATGCGTGCCATTATTGATTGTAGTGGCGGGTGTGAGGCGGGATAGTCTCTAGGCCTCTTTTATATACTGCCTCAGGACCTATTGCCGAGCACGGGCCTCCTCTACTACTGAGAGGGTTTCAGTCTTAGTCCACCGTCGCTGGCATAGTGCGGGTTGGCAGACTTCACATACCATCGATGTTTTTTGGAGAATTCTCAGGTATGTAGGTGTCCTCACGATGTTTTCATTCGCCGGTAAAGAAAGCTCCTTACAAACTTTGCATTTGTTTCTTGTTTAGTATCTTCCGCCTGCTCTTATATTATATCTTTAAACGAGCAATTCTTGTATATAATCTGAATCTTGGAAACGGCCCCAACGATTTTCATGAAATTTAGAATGCAGGGGGTTTCGGGGGGGATAGCTCAATATAGCTAGGATTCATTTTTAGAAAATGTAGTTTTATCCGTGTTTTCAATAATTCAACTTAGCATTAACTGAAAAATGTGACTCTTCCTGACGTCTATTGGCGAGTAATAAAACTACTCCAGTAGATGGCGTTGTTAAGCACTTTTCCTGGCATCTATTGGCGAGTAATAATACTATTTTTTAAATTGGGAGCAATAAACTGCTTTAACGATACAATAACACTAAAACTACTCCAGCAGATGGCGTTGTTAAGCAAAACTAAGCGAATGAGTGTTTGGTTTGAGGTTAGACCAAGAAAATCAATTGTTTACTTATAAAATATTATACATATTTCATCAGTATGTAATTCGTATTTAAATATAAGTTCTAAAAAGCACAATTTACCAAAAAAAAAAATACCGGGCAAAGCTCGGTCAACCAGGTACTATTTATTAATGAAGGTAAGACACAACACATTGCAGAAACAATTAAGCTTAGGTTTCACGCCTGACGTAAGAAGTCACTTTCTTTTGGGGAAACAAAATACTATAGTTTAGTAGTTAATAAAGAAAATTCCCACGTGGAATAGTTATTAATTAAATGTCTAAATGAACTAGATCGCGTGCGGCGTGACAGAGCCACGCCTGTCTGTAAATAGAAGCAATCGAAAACTATTATAAGCTTCTATAGTGTTTCTACGAGTTAAAGAAATATAATCAAACAAGTACTGAATTATTAATTCAGTAAAAAACTTGGAGTAAAGAATAAACAGGTCTTAAAACGGAATTCATTTAAAAGTGGATAGATTTGTTAATATTTCTGATAGCTGAATACACTCATGAGATTGTCGTTATTTTGAGCTAAATATACTAAGTTCACGTTAACGGTGTAGGAAAACATCGTGAGGAAACCTACATACCTGAGAATTCTCCATAAGAATTTCGAGAGTTTGTGAAATCTGCCAACCCGCACTAGACCAGGGTGGTGGACTAAGGCCTAACCCCTCTCACTAGTAGAGGAGGCGCGTGCTTAGCTGTGGGCAGTATATAATACAGGGCTGATTGCATTGCATTGAATTGCATACTAAGTTCGAAAATAAGCATTAATCTAGTCTATAAAAATCAAAAAGTTTTCAGAATCATAATATTTTAAAACATAGTCTAGCTGTGAACCTTTCATCCAAATTAGTTTACCCTTTAATCCAGCGGTCGGCAACAGGCGGACCGATCGATCCGGAAAGTCGATCCTTGGAGCGCCGAATATTTTAAAATATAACTACCTACCTATTTGTTATATATATGTATACGTGCGTAGCCTATAGGTACATGCGTACACGCTGCGTTGAGACAGCGCTATTAAATCAGTGTGCTAGTAACCGGCTTTTAATTCACACCTGTCCGAGACACAACACTATTCAATTTAAATTAATTTTTTTATAACTAGCTCTACGTCCATTTAGTATTATGAGTGTTTTTTGGCCCTCGATACAAATTTTCAACAGGATCCGGATCCCGTTAGAAATTACTTGCCGACCAACGAACCAAACATCCAACAAACTTTCACATTATTCCTAATATTCATAATAACCAATGCGGTTTTCGTTCATATTGATTAGTGAATACGAAGACACGAGATCGCGATATAATCTTATTCCTAACTAGGTATTATTCGCGGCTTCGCCCGCGTCGAAAGCCTTTCCCGCTACTCTCTATCTCTTCAGTCGACCCCTCATTACTGAGGATCGTGATTCCGTCCAAGGTCATTCAGCAGTCTTCTCCACGAGACGCGATATTCGGCTTGGTGCACCGCTACGCTCATTGGCATATTTAGGGAGTTGGCGACCTGGTCTGACCAGCGCGTCGGTCTACGCCCTCTTGGTCGCTTGCCTTTGAGCTTGCCTCTACCAAAGTCCCTAAAACACTGTAGCAATGTATAGCGCCATCTGTACGACGCCAGCGTCATCTGTTTAAAAATCCAATCATTTCCCATGGGAGCAAACTACCGGGATAAAAAGTAGCCTATGTCTTAATCTATCTAAGTGTGAAATTTCATCCAAATCCGTTCAGCTATTTCCCGTTTACTTCTAACAAACGTCCAAACATTTTGACAAACTTTCGCATTTAAAAGAGTAAGATAAATCAATTTGAAGAAACCATGTAAACATCGTAGAATTGCTTGCTTTAATCTAAATGTAAATACTAACACATCTAGAGTTAACAATAAGAAGATCTAAATAATGTTAATGTAAGTTGGCAGCATGCCGCGTTCCGTTTCTCAGTACCGAGTCTGAGTGAATCATAACTTTCTTATTGTCTCGTATTGTGAAATAATAAACAATTTTACATTAAGGCTAGGAATCATGAGCGTTGTAGGCATTCTGTCTAGGTCCTAGTGCGGCAGTGTACCGCGATGTTGAAGTTCAAATGAACTCGCTCGATACCGCTCAGCCGAGACTACGTCACAACAAACAATTCAACAATAGTTTTTTTTTTGAAGTGAAAACTTCCTTAGCGGCGTTGAGCACTTTTCTTGAGATGGGTATAAAATGTTAAACTTGCGTCAGGACACGTCATTTTTGTGTACGATAGCGCAATAAATAAATATTGTATTTAACCACATAAATGCTAGTACTTTTATACTGATAAATAATTTATTATCATTTTTAGTTTCAGTACCTTTTAACCGACTTCAATAAAAGAGGATCTTAATATCCTCACTTTATTCTATCAGGAACTTTATCTTAGAAGATAGGGTATGGCCTCTAGTGTGTCCCCCTGACCCCCAAACCAAATTTGACCTCCCAATTTGTTTTTTATTTTTTTATTGCATTGAATGACGAGACGAGCATGCCGTTCGCCTGATGGTAAGCGATACGACTGCCCATAAACAGTAGCAACACCATCCAGCACCTTGAGTTACAAAGTAGTGTAGCTGTTTGTTTTACGAAAGGAGATGTCCTCTTTTTATATGGGTGCTGGGCCTCAGAATGTAACGATATAGTTAGTGGTTACCCCCTACGTTAAATATGACCGTTTATGTCGCATATTTTCGCATATTTTGCGATTTCTCAAGGGAATCAAAACCTATAGGGTGCTTCCCGTTGACGTAGAATCATGAAATTTGGCAAGAAGCAAGGTAAATGTAAGTACTTGAATAGCAATGAAAAGCAAATTTCCAAGCTTTTTAACCCGTGGGCGCGCTATTTTTTGTAACGACAGTGGGTGCATGGGAAGCATTTTGCCGTCCATATTAATAATTAATTTTACACAGGAGTTTTATAATCAAATTATTTTCTTTATTCAGGATTTAAAAGAATAGACAAAAAAGCAATGAGAGGTGTCAAGGGACACCCGGATGGAACGAAGTTCCTTTCGATTAATTAGTGAAGGAATTGTAATAAAATTTTATTTATATAACAGAGTGTGTATATCGGGAGGTGGGGATAATACGACATTAATTGAAACCACATATTGGGTATCACGTTAGTAGTACGCATACCAAAAATTATCAAATTATAATCAACGGTTTATAATCAACGGTCGCAGGTTTGTTTTTAACTTTAACAATTTTAGAACATGATGTACATACATTACGATTTCGCCACGCAAGTTCAAGTAGTAAGGGATTCACCGATACTGGAGCAGGTTCGAGGGCCGGTCCGCGGCGCTCCGGCGGCTGATGGCCGACGTTTTCGATTGCTCCAGATTCGGCCCGCGGAACCCGCGAATAAATCCGCGGATTACTTTAATACCTACCGCGGATTAATTTGATACCTACCGCGGATTAATTTGATACCTACCGCGGATTAACTTGATACCTACCGCGGATTAACTTGATACTTACCGCGGATTAATTTGATACCTACCGCGGATTAATTTGATACCTACCGCGGATTAACTTGATACCTACCGCGGATTACTTTGATAACACCCGCGAATAAAAATTATATCGTCCGCGGAATCCGTTTCATATCACCCGCGAGGTAGGTATGAACCACGAATTTGTTCATGGTCTACGGTTCCCTTAAGCTTGTACCTTTTCCCTGTTCGTTGTGCTTTTAACTTTCTACTTTCTATCGGCGATCCTTTTTTTTATTTGAAGGATGCAAAGGTCTTTGTCGCGTATTTCTATTAACTCGTGTTTCTAAGCAAAAGCCGTTTAAAATTACTTAATAGTTACCCTTTACGCATTACGAGCATTGTTTATGATAGATAAAGCAACATTTTCCCTGTTTCGTTGTGTTATTGACTTTCTACTTTCTATCGGCGACCCTTTTTTATTTGAAGGATGCAAAGGTCTTTGTCTCGTATTTCTATTAACTCGTGTTTCTACTTAAAAGCCGTTTAAAATTACTTAATAGTCGCCCTTTACGCATTACGGGCATTGTTTATTATAGATAAAGCAATCGTTACAATACACCATACCTTTCTCAAATTCTAGGTAAAACCCTTTGGGTCTTCTCATTGTCATAATAATTACGGTTCCCATTATTCACATTACCTGATATTACGTATTCAACGGAACATTTAAGGTGAAAGTCGAAACATGTTGGATCTTGTCTGCAAGGAAACAATACTCCCTCTCCATATAAAAGACCGACGCAAAATCACATGGTATCGTATTCCACTCTGTGCTCTGCTCGAAGTGTGATCTCCAGTTGTTTGTAACAGTGAAGTGATAGTAAAATTGTGAAATAGTTAAATAGTGAAAGTGTTATAAAAATGAATGTAAGTACCTTTATATACTTTGATCTAAAAGTGTTGTAACCAGATGTTTCATTAATTGTTTATGCCATGTGTTGTCCACCAGGTTAATACATTTTAGCTATCTTTGATGTCTTATTAATTTATCATTGTTACTAATGTGTACATGTATACTTCGCATACCTATAAGTATTTATCATACAGTACTTACTTAACCGATAATTAAAACAGTTTCATTTCATTTTGTTACAGTTTTCTGAAAATACTTTCAAAAACTACTATTATGCTGAAGAAATCGACGAACCTAGTGATGAAGAAGGTACACTCGCCTTTAAAGTCAAAAAAGCGATATTAGCAAATAAAAGACCGATCGAATGCAACAGCATTGATGAGTTCTTCGAAAAACCAAAAAAGAAGAAGACAACAACAAGAAAGTCATCCAGTGTTGGTCGATCGACGAGCGGTGGTATTTCATACATCCGATCAAACAGCGATGACAACAGTTCTGCATCACATCTCATAAAAATTGAGGTGTATGAAGTGAATAAAATAAAAAACATCGCACCGACGGAACATTGGAAACACGCTGATGTGCGAGTTAAATATTACGCGGAAAACGACAGTGATAAGAACTTGCAAAGTGTCAAGGACACTATATACAATATAACCAAACAGTTGGCTAGTAAGGACGATTGTGTGAAATATTTTATAGACACAGACAAATGAACAAAAGTGCCAGTGCGTGTCAATGTTTTAATATCATAACTTTAATCATATGCTTTGTACTACTATTATTGAAATAAGAAACTATTATTGTATTAACTGTACTTAAGAATCTACCTGTTTAAATTTAACTTACATTGTATTGTATTTAAACTTTGTACTCTTTTAAGTTACATACTTAATAGATTAATTTGTTTTTGATTCTAGAACTCTTTGTGAATTGTGTTATTGCTAAGTATTATTGTAAATAGTTATAAGTCTTTTTAGTGTTTTTTCATGCTCATGCTTACGATTGTAAAGTTATTGGGAACATTCATAAATTGTTTGGAAGAATTATAAGTATTGTATGGGGTTATTAATCTTCAATAAAGAAAAATCATTCATTCATTTTCATATTTCATTTATTCACCTCAAAACATGATTTAAATAAACCATTTAAAAACACATCATTGCATATTGTATTATCACTAAATAATACTTGAAAATCTTTGAGACTCTTACCATAGTATTTATAATACAGATACATTAAACAGTACTCTCCACAAACTATAGTAAAGTCATTTTGAATTCGACTTGTATTGTAATTCCACATTCTAGAATTTCTCGCTAAAAACATTCGGTGGTATCCTTGAGGTGGTCGACCGTATGAATCAAAGTACTGTCCAAAACCATTCTTATCTATGTGTATGGCGACCCAGTGAGAACCTGGTTTGTTATCAGAGTCTAAGTTGCTAACTACGTATGTAGGAGTTACCACATATATTGGTAGACGATTGGCTGCATATACATTATATTCAATACTTGGATCAATTTTCTTTAAGTAATTCTGTATTTCTATTGTATTCATTTTTATTCACCGTATCGCTGCAGAATCTTATCAGGTCGAATGATAAAGTGGTAATGTCTCATATAAGGTTAACAAGACACTATTATGGTACTTATCAGCCAAGTTGACTCTTGTTGTGGGGTTGCAAGGATTATAGTTAAACAAAGAACTTAATATTTTATGAATTCGTTTTATTGGTAACTTAAATCTAACAACAAATCTGAATTACATTATTCACGCTTAATCTAATCTTAAACAGTTAATTTTGTGTTCTTAACTACTATAATCTACTGAAATATTGCGGTTTTTATCTATTTCAATAACATTATCAAACTCCGCATAAACAATGCAATTAATAGTTTGTGATAAAGCTGTTTCAAAACGCACTTCTAATCTCACACTACCATGCTTTACAAGATTCCAATGACTTGCAGAGTTTGCTGATAAATCAGGTGTCAAATCAAACGCTAACATACAATACCCTTCAGCGTATTGTTCTCGGGATATCCCATTACCTTCATTGAGAAAGTGTATACCTGTTCCAGAAAACAATGTATGATATACTGAAGTAAAAATTTTGTTCTCAAATGAGGGTTGTAAAGCCTTTGATGGTATTTGTTGACCGTCTATATATAAACTAAAAGTATTGATGTCGTAATTTTGAAAGTTAAATGGGTTCTTAGTGAGGTTTCCATTGAAAGCAGCGTTATTTACAAATCCCACTATACACCTTTTAGGTAATTGTCCTAAGAAAATGTTATCTAGAGTTTTTCCTTGAACACCTGATGGTATTGTTAAAACTTTAACTTCAGCTCGAGTAATGGGGTATTTAGCTGTGGTAGAAGCTAAGACCTTTTGATGAGCAAGTAACACGCTGGGATTGATTCGTGCTCTACGAATAATCAAAGATGCATCCGTAATAGATACCTTTAATTTAAGGTCACCTGTAGAGGCCATGAGATTGAAATTTTCTCTAGAACGAATTAACTTAACACATATATCAACACCATTGATTAAAAATTTTTCTTGATTGAATAAATCACCATGTAAGTGACCAATCATTTCCATTTCTTTACTTTCACTAGATAATTCTTGCCTCTTAGTAAATCCTTTATTAGTATCATCGGTGGAATCCATTTTTCCAGCTGTATCTTCATACCATAAACCACAGGTGAGGTGAGATTTTTTTGCTGCAGGAGCATAGTTCAATAAGTTTTCTATATACGCACGATAAGCATATGTGTTATTGGGTGGTGATACAAGTTTTTGATTTAAGTAGACATCAAGTTGACTGAAGAGTGAGTGCAACCAATTATTCACCGGAGCAACGACTGTAGATGCGGTTAGTTTGGTGTTATCTTGATTTACTATTTTCGCTTTCAAGTGAAGTAACGTATGAGATAAATCTATGTAGTCATCTCCTGCTCCAGGAATTTGAAATTCTATAGGACCATCATCGGCAAGAGATGAAATTGGTTTATAATGGATCCAAATTCCACTTTCAATGCTAGTTTGAGTTGACGGCAATGCAAACAAATCCAATTCGGACTTTATACATTCACAGGAATGACTATGTAAAAAAGACATTTTGATTAATTGTTAGAAAATATGTCCTTGATTTGTTTTTGAGTAATTTTTGATTTTTTTAGAGCTTTCACTTTCGCGGTCAACGACGGACTGACTCCAGGTAGACGTTTTCGTTTTGTTATATATCCGGATCCAGACATATTGATTTTATCTATTTTTTCATCAGCCTTGCGTTTCAAGTTGGAACCAACTTCTTTAAGACGTGCTTTTATTGAATCTTCCATTGGTCGCGCACTAACCATATCTGTCAATAGACCAACACCAGCGCTCAATGCCTCTTTACCAACAGCTCGAACACCGCTAGATAATAATGGTAAAACTGACCTAAACAATCCCCCAAGAAAACTACCAATTCCATGTCCTTTTTGATAAGGCGCCCCTTTATATACCACCCCTATACCTGAACCAGCCTGATGAGAATAATAGCGTTGATAAGGACATATCATGTTGGAGCGTTCAAAATGCATTATAATTTTTTAAAATATAGTTTAACACACACCGTTCCAAATTGAAATGGTATCTTTTGTCCGGTGCTTGACCTTATATCTATTTCAATGGTATCGAATTCTCTTCGCATTACCGATAAGTAATGAGGAGGTGAAAATACATGCATTTTATTGGCACCATAGATGTATTTTGAAGGATCTAATGGTATTACTCTCAGAAGAGGTGTCATTACATCACCTACAATTTGAGGTTCAACTATATCACAGTAAACGAATAGTTGAGATGGTAACCCTAAATGTAAATTAGCTGGACATTTAGCTAAATTCTTTTCAACAAGGTTTCTGTTTGGTTCAAATCCCAACTGTAAGCCTAGTTTAGGAGATAATGTTACAGATTTTATTGATTCGTCTAACACAGAAACAGAAACGAATTTAGATATATTATCGTAGCGGAATTTGATTTTTTCTCTTATATTATTTAATGCTGATAAAATATGGTTAATATTATCATAGTTTGTGGCAGGTATGTGGGTCTTATAATAAACTGTAGATAGTTTGTCTTCATTGGGCATTTTCATGATTTTTGTTATGTAAATAACATTCTCATGATCTTGAACAGTAAACATGGTGCATGGATATTGGAATTCAACGATTCCTACACACCATTCTCCTTCCAATATTATGGGTTTGGGTAATTTTGTTGAAAAAATTGATGTTTTGTTCTCAGGAAAATATTCCATTGAACTATTGCTAAGTAAAGTTAAATAAAAATCTTTAATCATATTTTTTTTAAACTGGAAGCTAAAATCCAACTATTAAATTTGTTTGGATAACCTTTCCACTTAACTAACACTTGTTGTCTGCTGCCAGAGTAACGAGAGCGAATTATTTTATCAATCTTGTGTTCAATGGTGGGGTCATAAATGACCTTTTGTAATTCTCGTTCATAAAACGTTCCTACTATCTCCTCACCATCTAAATCTTTTATGGTATAAACGGGCCACGGAGTACGTTCTATTATAGAAGAAATCACAAATGTTTCATCGCTCCAATTAGATTCATAACCTTTTTGGAATACATGTTTATATTTAGTTATTCTGACATGGTCACCGACATGAAACATAGGTAGTATAGTTTTTGATGATTTTTCAGATTTTTCATATAAATTACTCCAAACTGTCATTATATTATTAGAATTAACATCTGAAGGACACATTTTAATACTAGAATGGAAACTATGATTGTAAGAGTGTATCAAATTCTGCAAAATATCAATATATTTATGTGTATTCTTGTGTGTAAAATAGCGCCACATCTTCATTTTTAGCGTTCTTTGAAATCTTTCTACAATGCTTGCTTTGATGTCTGGATTATTTGTCGTATAGTAATTTATGTTTACTTTTACTTTAAAACAAATTAAAGTATCTTTGAACATCTTTCGATACAAATTCAGTGCCTTTATCAGATTGAATGTGAGTGGGTGTAGTATTAGCTTCATTAAATATACTGTCGAAACACTTTTTTACGGTTTCTGAATTTTTCTTTTTCAAGGGTCTAGCATATGCATATTTACTAAAAACATCAATAACACAATGAATGTAGTTGAAACCTTTATTATCTTTAGAATAAGTCCGCATGTCGCTTAAGTCAGCTTGCCAAAGTTCATTGAGATTAGAGAGAACGTATTTGTTCCGAGGGAATTTTCTATGTACTGGTTTGTGGAGTGTATACGTAGATTGGGATTGCAACCAGTTTTTAACTTCTTCCTTTTTCATTTTACCTTTCATAGCTTTTGATAATTTGTCGATATTGCTATATCCAGCTGGGTGTGATACATCATAATAAATTTGATCTAATTCTAATAAGGGGTCCATTTTTCCCAATCAATCTTTTTCTTAATTTTATTTGCGTGTTTATCTTCGCTCGTTGGCGTCAAATATACCTCTGTGTTTTGTGGCGGTTGTTCTTCGATGGCGTTTTGAAGTCGAGCTATGTACTCACGTCTTTTTGGATTGCCAATATATGTTAAAGGTACTTTTAAATCCTTTAACGCTTTAGCAAATTTTTCCCAACCAGGTGGGTCGTTGTTTTTTAATGGTCGCAGTGTATCGCTTACTAAATCGATAATGTTACTGTTAGGAATCGCTTCATTATCTACAATCACTGTGCCAGCATCATTCCAATAAATTTTGTTTTTATTTAGTGACACCGAATTCAATAACAACTCACCTTTTTTTACATATGTTTTTGGTATTAAATTTAAAATTTGTTTTGTTGAGTAGGAAGGTTTTTTTTCGAGTGTAAAACTTTCTTGTTGCTTCTCTTCATCACTCAGTGTCTGACTGACAACTACATCTTTATTCTTGATATCATTATTTATATTAAAAAATTTCCAGCTTTCAGATGTGGGTTTAATGTTATCGTCATTTGAAGTTATTATAGGGAGTTCAATGGGACGACGATCTTCTTCCATAAAGTGAAGATATCTTTGTAAAATTTGTAAGTATAATTTACACTTTTTTCGATCATCCATATTACTGTCGAGTATTTTTTCCATTTCACTATCTAAACGAGAGGTAGGATTTTCATTTCTTTTTTGATTTAACTTATCTATTAAGCTTGGATCAACTAACAGCATTTTTTTGGCGTGTTCCATTTTTAAACTAGTCCACTTATCAATCCACTCAAAATAGAACCCAATATAATCGGAAGAAATGCACCACCTTTTTGAACTATAATATTCTTTCTTATTTTATTTGTACTTTTACGTACCAATTTTCGTAGTAGATTTTTATACTTTTTTAGTTTACTCTTTGATTTTTCTTCAAGTTTTATATTTCCTTGTAAAACGTTATGAATACATTCACATATAAAATTAATTTCGTTTTCGTTACAGACTTTTAAAAGAGCTTGTTGATGTTTTGGTTTAAGTTTATAAAGAGCATTTAATAAGTGTTCATGCGTCTTTAAGCGTCGATCCATCATTTGTAAATGACGGGTATTGGTTGGTTCTTGACATATTTAAACTCTTTTGTGGGAATGTACACTGTAGAATGACCATCAGATGGAAATATCTTTGATTTAATTCGACACATGTCAAAAGTGTCTTGTTTTAGATCTATCATCAAATAGCCATGTGCTTCTTTTGTAGCATCTCTGTAAGCATCTTCTATGAATTTGCTATTTTCTGGTGATACTTGTCGTGCTAAGTAACGTATTTGAGTTTTATCACGTGGGTTTTTAAAATAAATTATGTAGTTTGAATTCAAAGAAATGTCTCTTTGTCCTTTACCTTGATGAAATAAATTTTGAGTAATGTAAAATACACTCAAGTTCCTATGATGACTACCTTTGGTAAATATGTCAACAATGCGACCATCAGATTCCCTCATGAGATCATCGATAATAATAAGGTTAGCTTCCTTTCCATCAAACATATTCAAATCTGGTATACCCTGATAATAGTTTACATTTGGTAAATTATATAAGGGCTGCATTTCATCAAAACACCAAGTAATTTGATGAAAATTTGTGTTGCACACCTCATTAATATGTTTAATAAAGTTTGTTACAAAATTAGACTTTCCACATCCACTTGGACCTGCAACTATGGCAGTAAAAGGATGATAAAAATGAAACATTTTTAAATGCACGTGTGAACTCGAAAAGCGTTTCGGAATGAATAAAACTAGAAGTTACGATTGAATGTATTATATTTGATTTTGTTTTATATACAAAGATTACATACACAAATACTTTGAAAAATTATCACATACAGTTCATAGCTGTTTTGAAAAATATTACAGTAAGAAAATTATTATAAAATAAAGTTAAATCAGGTATAACAAATAACTAACTACATACATTAAAATTTACATCTAATTTTTCATGATATTATACAAAACAGTTGTCATAGTAAAAAAATAAAGAAAAAAGATAGTACATAATAAAGACAGAACTTTAAGTTATTAAAAACCACAATTAAAACACACACACACATTAACATACATATTTTCGTTGTACAGAAATCGTTGATAAAATCAAATGTCCTTTATTTTATAATGACCCCATGCAAGAGTATCTGTTGAATTTTCTATTAAATAACGTTTTGTGTCATTGTGTGATAAAGATATTTTATTAATTTTTTGTGTATATATAGCATGTTTAATTGATTTAAATCTTATCATTTCACTGTATTGCGTTTTCTTTTCATATAAACATGATTTATAATCGGTAACACAAAATTTTTTTGTTACACTTTTGTTAATCCCTTTTGCTTTACATATACATTTATTCTGCACATCCATTGCATACATTTTAGAGCGAAGACCTACAAACTCTTTAAGAATTTTACCGTTATTTTCGTCTTTAAAAAAACCTAACCGTTTTTTATTCAATAATGGTAAACCATATTGATTATTTGGTGGATAGTCGGACGTATCAAAGTAGTTGACTAAATCAAGTTTTATATCAGCATAATAATTTTGCGTAAATATTTGATATATTAAGCTATCGGTATCAGTATATAGTAACTTAATATTATCTTGATATTTCATTTTCATATAATCGTAATGGAAATCGTATAGTAATGTTTTAGATATATCTAAAATACAAAAACCGAGGTAAATTGGTTTATTATATAAAACGTTAGTTTTATTTAATTGTATTGCAACTAAGCTCTCTGAGAATATAGATAAACTATGGAATTCTGGTCTTGCTATCAAAGATTGAGCACCTTGAGTTTTGCTACGATTTAACCAATGATTAATTAATTTGACATTAACTCGTTTTCTTACATTTTCCATTGTTTTACCAAAAACAGAATTATTCATAAGTTTAAAAAAATCTTTCTCAAAATCTGAAGTGGCTAATGAACGCATATGAGTATTCAAGTCTATGTAACTTTTCAACCACGCGGATTGTTCAAATTTTAAAATTCTATGTACTTTAACCAATCGGAGACCATTTTTTAAACATTGCTTAAGGTTTCTATAATGAATGACGTAATTTTTTTTATTTTTTAAATTTGGGATCAGTTTCCTGTCTTTGCTGTTTCCTAAACATACGTTTTCTGGACAAAATGGAAAATCTGAATGAAAATCATGTAAATTTTTTGAATATTCTAAATCTACTTCCAAAATTAAACCATGTTTGGCATCATCGGCTATATTAAAATCTGTATTTATATCGACCCATTCAAATTTGCCTGTTGGGAGACATTGGGACATAGCCCAACCATAAAGGTTATTTGCGTCTAAGTACATCAAAAATGAAGATGGTTTATCTGAATCGTATTCCGACATAAACATGTTATTTGCCACTGCATGTCTATTGCTGCATTGTGATATACCCCCCCGAATATTATTCGCTATAAACGTAACCTTGTCGATATCTGTTAAAAGTTCCAAATTTATTTTGGTAAAATTTAACATAGCATCCCAACTTAAACCAGGTGCTGTATAATAGTGGGCAGGATCTAAACCGTATGTTTTAAGACAGACATCCCTAAAGTTTTCAAATATATCTGCTAACAACAATACATCTGTTTTTAAATACAGGTCTGAATATTCACCCATGTTTTTACAATTAAAATGATTCCACACGTCTTGAGCATGATGGTATTCACTTTCTGTAATGTGACTATCATTTAAAGAACTATAAAATTGATCGCGAGTGGGAAGAGAAGTTATTTTTAAAGAATCAAATGTCGTCATGTATTCGTATGGATAAACACCTTTTCTTATTAAACGTTTAAAATCTTCTTCACATGGATATTTTAATTTGAGTTCACGAAATTGTTCAAGTAATAAGTTCTGAGCTAATTTGTTAAGGCTACTTGACATAAATTTAAAAGAATCAAGAAATCGTAATTTTATAACTCTGTTATTGATTTGTAAAACTTTAGAAAAAGAAATATATTTTTCCTTGTTCTCAGGAATAAGTTCAATGTCACCTTTCTCGAAATCAAGACCATGCACTATGAAATGAGCGTCATAATTACTTAAATTATGTAAAAACACTGGCACAAAATTAGGAGCTTTGTATTTCTGAGAGCATACTCTATGAGCTACACCATCATATGCACCAGTATGCCAATTATAAGATATTGTTCTATCCACGTTTAATTTAGTAGCACAAATGTAACAAGACTCACTTTGATTGATATTTATTTTATTTTCTTCAGTTAACGGTAATGGTGATTTGACAAAAGAATTCTTTTTACAAATATTTTCTAAATCTGCGTAAATGAATTGCATAAATTTTAGCGCACAATCTTGCCCTGTATAAGACCTATATACTGAAAGATTATCATCATAAGAACATTTAACATAATACGCAAAACTATACGTTTCATGTTTTTGAATATTAACAGTTGATGATTGATTTGGATTGTTAGAACAACTCTCTATTGGTTTTAAAAATGCTTCAAAGTCAGCATACACAACGAATGGAACTCTTAATTTACGTTCATAGTTGTTAAATGAAATGTGGTTTGATGGTATTAATTCATTAAACCAGTTTCTTTTTCTATCGTTTTCCGATGGTAAATTTGTGCACACATTGAAACAGTCATTTTCTTGGTGTCGTTTTAAATTATCTAATGACGTGAAATTTAATAAACACCCATCACAAATATGAACTGCATGTTCAGAAGTCGATAACTGTTTAGATAATAATCTCGAGAGGTTTTTAATATAACAGAAATGACCTTTAGAACCTTGAGATATATACAATAAGTTTAAGTGAGTATTTTTACGGTGTTTCGTAAAGTGTAATGGACCCACAACTTTATTTGATTTGCTTATTGAATCATATTGTAATCCAAAAACATTAATACTTATACTATTTAATTTTTCAAACTTATGGATGTCATTAATTTTTATAGGAAACGATAGGTTATCAAATTTTAGTTTGTTTTTGTGTATTACATAAGATGATACCCTATTGGAACTATGAGTAGCTGGAAATAATCCTGACAAAACTGCCCAACGAAAGCATTCGTGATCGTTATTTTGAACATTGATTACAGCTTTCTTATGTTTTATATCTAACGGTAGGTCTATGTATGATGGTGATGAAGATCCACGCAATGGGTTAAATTTGTTGACATTCATATCCAAGTGATTTATTTTAACTAAACTCCATCCACTACCTTTTTTTTGGAAATTGGTCATTTTGTTTGTTATTTCGGTAATTATAGATGAGAAAATAATATCTTTGTCATCACCTTGACAAACAAGATAGTTTGAAATTTGAAAATCAAAAACATTGTGTAGATTTTTTGTTTCTTGTGTGAAATCCGCATTGAGAATAAAATTAACTTTTACAACAGAATATTCTAAGATAGATCGTTCTAGTAATGTATAAATTATTTTTTTAATATTTTGTAAAAATAATTCAGGTGATTCAAGCTGTGTATCAGAAACTAAACTAGATTTCACTCGATATGTAATAATTCTATTACCGAAAGCACTATCAATGAATTGAACATTAGGTAGATTATTATCTCTTCTAATTAAATTATTTTTATGTTTATTGCTCTTATAGTGACTGGTCATATATTTTTTTGATACATATATGTGACACTCAGGACATTCAATTTTATCATTATGCTGTTCTGTACTTACATTTAAAATGTTATCCAGCGACGATGTAGATGTCGAAGGAGCTTCAAGATGAATATTTTTTCTTCTCTTTAATGGATCCTCTTCAAACAATTCAGTTGGCGCTAATCTTTTCCTGCTGCCTTCTCCATTCTGCATAGATCTGATGGATAAGAAAACTGTTAAAAAAATGTTATCGCACGAAATAAATATGCTACTATGTTTCTATTATTTAAATAGATACTAACATTATTTGTTATTTACACTGCAAACAATATGCTTTCATTGATAATACACCATCAATATCATCCTCATCGGAATGAGTTTGTTTTGAGATTTTATGTCCACTACATGGTGTATAATAAGGAGAAATATCAGGATCTCCCAACATTGATTCTGGCAAAACATTTAATATATACCAAAACCGTATGAAACGATGATATTTATGTAAAATTATCTTTTTATCGAAACTTGCAATCTCACTCTGAGATAAACTAGAAATATCAAGTGAGTGGTACATTTTCGTTGCACTTCAATGTTAAAAATATAAACGGAAGAAACAAGTTGAATGATTGTGCAAGATGTTCGAACCATTATAAATACTTTAAGTGTATCCCCTCTTCATGGATTCCCAAAACATGTTGCAACTAGTCTTAAAATAATAAAAAATGTTTTACTCACGTTTCAACTTGTCTTTGTTCCATTTTATCACAGAGCTCGTACAGTTCTTTGTCGTATTGCGATGACATCAGATCCATTGATTCGATATTTTCGAGAAGTGCGACGAGTTCCATGTTGTATAAATCACAGCTTGTATCCATGGTAAGGAATGTCTCAGTATTTTTAAAAGTTATTTCAACGCTTATATACTACCCAAAACAATGTAATTACATTCTAAGCTATCCACTTTTTTCCAAACAATTTATGAATGTTCCCAATAACTTTACAATCGTAAGCATGAGCATGAAAAAACACTAAAAAGACTTATAACTATTTACAATAATACTTAGCAATAACACAATTCACAAAGAGTTCTAGAATCAAAAACAAATTAATCTATTAAGTATGTAACTTAAAAGAGTACAAAGTTTAAATACAATACAATGTAAGTTAAATTTAAACAGGTAGATTCTTAAGTACAGTTAATACAATAATAGTTTCTTATTTCAATAATAGTAGTACAAAGCATATGATTAAAGTTATGATATTAAAACATTGACACGCACTGGCACTTTTGTTCATTTGTCTGTGTCTATAAAATATTTCACACAATCGTCCTTACTAGCCAACTGTTTGGTTATATTGTATATAGTGTCCTTGACACTTTGCAAGTTCTTATCACTGTCGTTTTCCGCGTAATATTTAACTCGCACATCAGCGTGTTTCCAATGTTCCGTCGGTGCGATGTTTTTTATTTTATTCACTTCATACACCTCAATTTTTATGAGATGTGATGCAGAACTGTTGTCATCGCTGTTTGATCGGATGTATAAAATAAATAAAATAAAATAAAATCATTTATTGATCAAGTAGGCTTATAAAAAAGCACTTATGACAAGTCATGACAAGGTAGAGACAATAACAAAGGTACATATACCAATTAAATAATTTAAAGTACCTAGATTAAATAATGAACAACCAGCACGGGCTGATAGGTACAGAGGACACGGACATTGGGGACGGGAATAGGGCTAGGTAAGGAGAAGTGGAGCTGATATAAAAGAAAGGGAAGGAGTATCTTTACATTACGAGGAAAGGAAACGCCACGGTCCTCGCCGGCGAGGATAAAAAGGTCCTAGCCTAGCTAACCTACCAGCCTTTCACTAGCTACCTAAGCGATGACGACCCGAAGAAGAAAGGCAGAAAGAAACTCCGGGCTTAATTTTTTCGTCATCAATTGTCATGATTTTCTTCATTGTTTTTCAAATGTATATTTGACAGTATTATTATTACAGTATGAAACACCACCGCTCGTCGATCGACCAACACTGGATGACTTTCTTGTTGTTGTCTTCTTCTTTTTTGGTTTTTCGAAGAACTCATCAATGCTGTTGCATTCGATCGGTCTTTTATTTGCTAATATCGCTTTTTTGACTCTAAAGGCGAGTGTACCTTCTTCATCACTAGGTTCGTCGATTTCTTCAGCATAATAGTAGTTTTTGAAAGTATTTTCAGAAAACTGTAACAAAATGAAATGAAACTGTTTTAATTATCGGTTAAGTAAGTACTGTATGATAAATACTTATAGGTATGCGAAGTATACATGTACACATTAGTAACAATGATAAATTAATAAGACATCAAAGATAGCTAAAATGTATTAACCTGGTGGACAACACATGGCATAAACAATTAATGAAACATCTGGTTACAACACTTTTAGATCAAAGTATATAAAGGTACTTACATTCATTTTTATAACACTTTCACTATTTAACTATTTCACAATTTTACTATCACTTCACTGTTACAAACAACTGGAGATCACACTTCGAGCAGAGCACAGAGTGGAATACGATACCATGTGATTTTGCGTCGGTCTTTTATATGGAGAGGGAGTATTGTTTCCTTGCAGACAAGATCCAACATGTTTCGACTTTCACCTTAAATGTTCCGTTGAATACGTAATATCAGGTAATGTGAATAATGGGAACCGTAATTATTATGACAATGAGAAGACCCAAAGGGTTTTACCTAGAATTTGAGAAAGGTATGGTGTATTGTAACGATTGCTTTATCTATAATAAACAATGCTCGTAATGCGTAAAGGGTAACTATTAAGTAATTTTAAACGGCTTTTGCTTAGAAACACGAGTTAATAGAAATACGCGACAAAGACCTTTGCATCCTTCAAATAAAAAAAAGGATCGCCGATAGAAAGTAGAAAGTTAAAAGCACAACGAACAGGGAAAAGGTACAAGCTTAAGGGAACCGTAGACCATGAACAAATTCGTGGTTCATACCTACCTCGCGGGTGATATGAAACGGATTCCGCGGACGATATAATTTTTATTCGCGGGTGTTATCAAAGTAATCCGCGGTAGGTATCAAGTTAATCCGCGGTAGGTATCAAATTAATCCGCGGTAGGTATCAAATTAATCCGCGGTAAGTATCAAGTTAATCCGCGGTAGGTATCAAGTTAATCCGCGGTAGGTATCAAATTAATCCGCGGTAGGTATCAAATTAATCCGCGGTAGGCATTAAAGTAATCCGCGGATTTATTCGCGGGTTCCGCGGGCCGAATCTGGAGCAATCGAAAACGTCGGCCATCAGCCGCCGGAGCGCCGCGGACCGGCCCTCGAACCTGCTCCAGTATCGGTGAATCCCTTACTACTAGTTCATTAGGACATTCACCTCAAAACAATTTCATTTACCCACAATGTGCGACTCACTACTCAGAAATAATAGTACAATATTGTATTGTATTGCTGGTTGAATTTAGACCTAATCACTATAACGATAACATTCTTATTGTCATAAGCAAACAAAGATTGCCGAGGCGCACCATTCGTTTCGTAAACTGAGAAGATTGCTACGTTGTCAATTCAACATTTTTGTCTAAACAAATTAAGTGTAGGCATATCGTTATTTAAGTTGTAACACGAGTGCGCGATCGTTGATCCGTCAGCTGATTGTTCGAATCAGCTGACGGATCAACGATCGCGCACGGCCCGGCGCGGCGGCCGCCGAGTACCTAAGAGCCGCAAATGTACCAATGCGGCTAACCCAACCAAGTGCACTAAATCCCATCTACATAACTTTTACCTACTTACAATTATTTTGGTAATTAATTAGTCCATTAAATGCCCTAGTTTTCTCACATTAAGTTGAGTCATTGGAAGCTGTTGTATTACCACGTTAGTACGTAAATGTTACTTATCCTTCACTAAACAGTGCGTGATTGTATTAGTAAAGAACTAAACTAAAGACTAAAGTTACACTTTTTTTGGCTAAATAATAATGAATCCTGTCAATTCCAGACAATAGCAGCAAGTGCAAGTTAATCTCTATCACATGCATTAGTTTATGCCATTTTATCATTTTATGTTTCGTACCGCGTGACCTTGCCTTTGATATCGCCCTTTGAGCCCTGTTTGGACAGCAGTGGATGGGACGATATGGACCTCGCCGGTGGCCAGCAAGGTCACCAGACCTCACACCACTAGATTTTTTTTATGGGGATTTATTAAAAATGAGGTTTATGCTCGTGATGTGAATACCGTAGAGGATCTGCGAGATAAAATTATTCACGCTTTTAATAAATTAAAAACAATGGCTGCCAGTAGTGACTTGTTAAGGAAAGTAAGAAACAATATCACAAGCCGTTGTCACATGTGTATTAGAGTAAACGGTGGACAATTTCAACAAATAAACATTTAATTTAGTGTATTGTAATTGAAATGCGTGAGTTTAGATTTAATGTTTAAATGTTTACATGAAACATGAATCTAATGATAAAAAAGTCGCGCAGGCTGGCGGGCGGCGGGCGGCGGGCGGGGCGGGGATAGATGCCGCGCACCATTTTTTAGATTACCTACATGAATGAAACTTTACGCTCAAAAGGGACCGCCAAATAAGTAGTCATTTAATGAACGGGATCGATGTTGCCGTTCTTACGTGTAGTGCCTACAGGTCAGTTGAGGTTAGTAGACAATATTATAGAGGCTGTTGTCTTTAATTTAGATTATTTCGCATTTAGTTTGTTTGAAAAAATATGTTTTTGTAATTTTGTGTAATAACTTATTTGATAATTTTAAAGTGATTTGATTAACTAGTGGGGGTCCTATTTTCATTTAATGTCGTTATGTCGTCACCACTCGATATATATAAACATATAAATATATAAATATTTTCCTATTTCCGTTCCAATACATAAGTTTCTAGAGAAAAAAACAAATAAATACGTGTGGCACTCGGAGACTACCGCGGTAAAAAGCTATTGCATAGCATTTTTATCACAAATTTTGATTGACTAAACACAAATTCGATCTTACGCTTACCACATAAAGTAGATTTTTAAACGCGAGCAAAGCACGTTTAGTCTTGTTATTGATAAATGTCAGTAACCAAAGTAGAATAAATCAACAAAATTTGAAAAAAGAATGTTACGTTCGATTCTTTTGTACTCGTGCCGTGCCAACGCTGGGGAAATAGCTTCTACGCAATGTATTTAAGGTTCATTTTAGATTAGTAAGAAATGGTTTTAATGACTTTAATAAATAAAATAAATACAAATATACTCGTTTCAAGAATTATAGCTTCTACGCATTGTATTTAAGGTTCATATTAGTAAGATAATGGCAAAAAGTGTCGTGACAACTTTCCGTCCAGCCCCCTTTCACAGCGCGCAATAAGGAACTTCGTTCCAAAATGAAAAGGAAAGCAATCGTTTTATATTATAAAATCTTCAAAAACACTATAGCTTATGTCATTTTTAGGATAAGAAACATTATTTTTATTAACCCCCGACAGAAAAAGAAGGGTGTTATAAGTTTAGGGTGTGTATCTGTGTATCTGTATGTCTGTCTGTGGCACCGTAGCTCTCAAACGAATGGACCAATTTCGACGCGGTTTTTTTTGTTTGAAAGCTGATATGATCGCGATGGTTCTTAGCTATAATCTATGAAGATCTGTTGAGGCGTTTGAAGATTATTAGCTCTTTTCCAATTTAAAAAGCCCGATTGAATTTAAATTTGGTGTACTGTAACTTCGGCAATATTTTTAAACATGAGCTGTTGCTGCAGCATCAAAGAGTGTGCGGGAAACCCAACTCCTTAGTAACTTATAGCAGATGTAGCATCGAGTAGGTGTTAGATAGTTGATTATCAAGGCCCAATGATGGAGAATAAAGTAATTTAAAAAGTTTGAAATGAAAATTAAATTAAAATTTAAATAACCCCCGACACGAAAAATCTCTAAAAAGTAAAATAATAAAAGTAAAGTACCTAGTAATATTTTAACAAAATCGTCCTCACGTCGCGCGTCGGGGGACCGAACTCCGGACCAGGGAGATGAAAATACTTCTTTAGCCTTCCTGTTTGTGATTCATTTTATGTTTATGTCATGCAATAACCTTGAAATAAATAAGTAAAACGTCAATATTGAAATTACACCTTACGATTTCAAAGTAGCTTTACATGAGTATAATGTTATAATATTTATAATAACCTCTTTATACTATGAAAGCACCCATAAAAAAATATAAAAAAAAAACAAAAAACCCGAATGCGTCAATAACTGCCATCTTTATTAAATTCATTGAAGAACTGAAAAGATAGAAACAAGATTTTATTTTGGTTTTGAATAATCTTAGTTGACAGTGTTCACAAACGCATTCGGAGGCATCTGCTCACTCCGAGATTTTGTTGCTCTACCTATATCACCAACCAAATTATGAGAAGTGAGTGTGTTATGCAAGTCTGTGAGCGTGGCAATTTGACACAGACACAGACACACTATGCTGGCCGTTTTGACGTTTGTCCGCTGAAGTTTCGTATCAATTCATAACTGCTTTGAGCTAATTGCTGTACATTATTATTTACGAGCAGTAAAATTTATTGGAATGTATAATTTCACGACACAACTCGGCATTTGTTGTTCGAAATTTAAAATATTTAAATCTAATACGATCGTCACTTATAGGATACAATTGACACTGTCTAGTATATTTTTTTCGATAGTGAATTGAGATTTCACCTCACTATTATAATGTGTCAAAACGGCCAACATAGCGTGCCGGTACAATAAGGCCGATTGTGCTAGGTACCCTAATTTTATGATGCATCTACACCTTTTTCTTTAAACATTATTGCCTACAAAATGGGCAAAACGGGCGCGGCCCTGCTCGTATGGCCAGTTTATGACTGTTAGTCAAAGGAAGAAATGTTAATATATCCGTCTTTGATTAATTATATACCTAGATAGACACTGAGCTTGCAAACGCGTTGAAAAAAATAGAGGCGAACTGTTCCCCACTAAATGAGTTCGAGTGAATAATTTTTTATTGTTTTTCATGGATATAATTTTCTCCCCGTTTTAATAGAAACCATGTAATATCTGGTATCATTATGCGCGCACACAAGGATACGCGGAATGATGCAGCGATAGCGTATGACACAGCTGTCACGCATACTAGCTTAAGAAAAGTTGGCCTGTTTGTTTTAGTTTCATTGCAGGGCGTCACTGTAACTAGGTATATAATTAATCAAAGATACCCGTGCATACTTGTTGCAATATTGATGAGTGTTTTGTTCAAAATAAATACTGAGTTGTTTTGGCACTCGCCGCAATAGCACTGTTATCGTGCATGTATGACTCCTTGGGAACACAGATAAACAATGATATTTAGTATTTACTCCAAAGATATCGAATGATATTTAGATTTCCGCGAACAGTTTCCTGTCTTTCTCCGATCTGAAGTCAGCGGTTTACGCACGATTGCTTAGAGTTTAGATTTAAAAGCGATTTATTGTGTCGACGTGGAAGTGCCCATCATGTTCAGGAGTTACACCGAAGGGTTGCAAAAGCGATGACACACCCGCGAGGAATGTAACAAAGAGAGGTAACAAAAAACTGTTGCTAGTTCTACACCTGCACTTCCTTCTGCTGCACCCGTTACTCGAGAGGACGTGAGTGACATAGTTACCAATGTAATACAGGAACAGTTTCAGGCACTGCTTTCTAAAATGAATGAAGCAATTACTAACATATTGAATATCGAACTTAAACCACTTCAAGACGAAATGGCCGCGTTGATTCATTCTATGATTATGAACGTGCAATTCGAGGACGTCATTAATGAACATAAAGTTATTAAGGAGTCCATTGAAACACTGCAGTCAGAGAGGGATGAGTTAAAGGAAACTGTTTCCACTTTGGGCAGAAGGATCGACCAACTTGAACAACATGCTCGATCTAAAAACATAGAGACACAATCTGTACCTGAGCATAGACAAGAGGATCTTGTTAATATGGTTTTGCAACTGGGAAATTCAGTTAATTGTAACGTAGATTCCACCAGTATCTTGTATGTATCTCGTGTTGCTAAAATGCATAAGGATAGTGCTCGGCCTCGCTCTATTGTGGTGGAGCTTGTGTCTCAAAGAATTCGAGATGAGCTTTTTGCCGGGGTTATTAAGTTCAACAAAGCTAACCCCCAAAATAAAATTCACAGTGCTGCCCTTGGTATAGCAGGACATAATAATACTCCAATATACATAACTGAGCATCTATCCCCATGCAATAAAGCTCTTCATGCTGCGGCAAGGCTCAAGGCAAAACAACTTAATTATAAGTATGTATGGATTAGGAATGGTCGTGTCTTTGTGCGTAAATGTGATCGCTCCGCTTTTATTCTGATAAGAGATAGGGCCCCTCTAGATAAACTTGTTTAGATATTTCTTATTTTTTTGATTACATAATACAATATTCGTATGTTACTTTTGGTTTAACTGTTTAAATTCAATAGATTAAGCATAAACTTACAACACCTTATATACTTGTGCCACCTTATGTACTTTTAGCTCCTTATATACATGTGGCACCTTATATACTTCAAGCACCTTATATACTTGTGTCGCCTTGTATACTCTCAGCACCTTATATACTTACAGCACCTTATATACTTGTGTTACATTATATACTTCCAGTGCCTTATGTACTTGTGTCACTTGATATACTTCCAGCTCCGCATATGCTTGTGGAACCTTATATACTTCCAGTTCCTTATATGCATGTTGTCCTTATTTACTTCCAGCACCTTATATACTTGTGTCACCTGATATACTTCCAGCACCTTATATACTTGTGATACATTATATACTTCCAGTGCCTTATGAAATGTGTCACCTTATATACTTCCTGCTCCTCATATGCTTGTGGACCCTTATATACTTCCAGTTCCTTATATACATGTGGCTCCTTATATACTTCCAGCACCTTATATACTTGTGTCACCTTAAATACTTTCAGCAGCTTATATACTTGTGTCACATTATATACTTCCAGCTCCTTATATACTTGTGGCTTCTTATTCACTTCCTACTCTTATGTACTTGTGCCACCTTATGTACTTACAAGTTACAGCACCTTATATACTTGTGATACATTATATTGTGCCGCCTTATGTACTCTCAGGTCCTTATATACATGTGGCACCTTATATACTTGTGTCACATTATATACCTCCAGCTCCTTATATACTTGAGGCTCCTTATTTACTTCCGGCTCTTATGTACTTGTGCCGCCTTATGTACTCTCAGGTCCTTATATACATGTGGCCTCGTATATACTTACAGCAGCTTATATACTTGTGTCACCTTATGTACCATTAGCTCCTTATATACATGTGGCACCTTATATACTTGTGGCTCCTTATTTACTTCCAGCACCTTATATACTTGTGTCACCTTATATACTTAAAGCACCTTATATACTTGTGCCACCTTATTTACCTTTAGCTTCTTATATACATGTGTCACCTTATATACTTACAGCACCGTATAGACATGTGGCCCCTCATATACTTCCACCTCTTATGTACTCGTACCACCTTATGTACTTTTAGCTCCTTATATACATGTGGCACCTTATATACTTCCAGCACCTTGTATACTTGTGTCATCTTATATACTTACAGCACCTTATATACTTGGGATATATTATATACTTCCAGCTCAGCATATGCTTGTGGAGCCTTATATACTTCCAGTTCCTTATATGCATGTGGCTCCTTATTTACTTCCAGCACCTTATATACTTGTGTCACCTGATTTACTTACAGCACCTTATATACGTGTGATACATTATATACTTCGAGTGCCTTATGAAATGTGTCACCTTATATACTTCCAGCTCCTCATATGCTTGTGGAGCCTTATATACTTCCAGTTCCTTATATACATGTGGCTCCTTATAAATTTCCAGCACCTTATAAACTTGTGTCATCTTAAATACTTTCAGCAGCTTATATACTTGTGATACATTATATACTTCCAGTGCCTTATGAAATGTGTCACCTTATATACTTCCAGCTCCTCATATGCTTGTGGAGCCTTATATACTTCCAGTTACTTATTTACATGTGGCTCCTTATATACTTCCAGCACCTTATATACTTGTGTCACCATAAATACTTTCAGCAGCTTATATACTTGTGTCACATTATATACATCCAGCTCCTTATTTACTTCCAGCTCGATTTCCGCTCGTTTGTTTGTGGTTTCGGTCAATCAGCTGGTCAACTTAATCGTCCAATAGAGCAACGATATCGCTGTGAAGAGTGCAAAATTTTATAATTGTGTTATTACGTTCTTTGTTAGTATGTGTGAATAAGTGAAATATGACGTCCAATTATAATGCTTCGTTTAGTAGAAGTCGTTTAGTGAATTTGGCAATAGGAAGTATAAATAGCAGTAACTGGAATGACGACTTAGGTTATGAAAACAATGAATATGTAAGTATTAAGTATTACAAATATGATTTTATACACTAGTAAACCATAACATCTTAATGAATGTCCTGTAAATAAAGAACATAAATATCACGATTTTTAGTATGAATCGCCAATGTGGTAAATTGGTCCTTATACGTTTAATTGGCGTAGTACGCGTATAGTCGCCAATTGACACATGTGCCTTTTAAAAGTGGTTTTTAAAGTAAAATAAATATAGAAGAAACTAACGTATAAGTGCCAACGTGCAATTAAAAATATATATCCAAACATAAAACACTATGGTGTAAATAAGGAGGATAGCTATTACAGTAAGAATGCAAAGTTTCATAAACTTTAGTTTATCCATCTTAAAATTAGACCATATTTAAATTTTGTGAGCCTCTCCTGTAAACTTGTGATTTTGCATTTTGGCCTTTATACATAGGACCCATCGATGTATAGATACATAGATGTGTTTTTAGAAAGCACAAAATATAATATAAATTGGACTGCCTCGGTGGCGTAGTTGCATTACGGTACGACTGCAATGCTGGCGTCTTGGGTTCGATTCCCGGATCGGGCAAATTAGTGATACTGGGTTTTTATACTCTGTATCAGTACGGAGTCTGGAATTTGTGGCAATTATGGCGATAGGCTCGACTCCTATCACCTCATGGGACGGAATACGCACGGCGCAAAGTAGGTGCACTAGTTGCGCCTCTGCCTACCCCAGCGACTATATAACCCCTAGACTCCTAATAACAGACGATCCGCTTCGGGCAACACATCTGACAAAAAGATCCAATGTAGCTTACCGTTCAAAATCTTCAAGTCAGTTGCGCCCAGAACTGTGAGCCGTAAATACTTCCGTGTTGGCGAATGAATAAATATTGCAATGGCCCCATGCACAATACGATGGTGTGGTAAAAATAGCCATAATTCAAGTTTTCAAAAAAATGGCATTACATTTCACAGGTATGTCAATAATGACACATAATCATATTTTATTTAAAATTTTACGGAGTTCATCTTATACCGGCCAAGCATCGAGGCCCGCGCCATCTTATTATATTTGCATCTCTTTCCGACGAAAGTACTTTTAAATTTTCTATTTCGTTTTGTTGTTGAACATTATAAGTAAGTGATGCACCAAAAGGATTTGTCGATAGTTATATCGATAAAATTAATGTTATTAGGATTATTTTTTATTTTATTGTTTGTTGATTTTACCGATTGTTTTTAATAACTTTATTTGTGTTATTCCTACAAGCCAGCCCAAATATTCTTGTTAATATCGATGAGGCTTACTTAGCGCCATCTGTCATTCGACAACATAAATAACTTCGTACCTTTTGAAATATGAACGACAGTTACATTATTTGGATATTGTTCATATAAAAATACTAAAATCGCGATAAAAAAATGGGAGGGTGAGGGTAGGAGGGTGAAAATTTGGGAAATAGGTATTAAAATATTTAAAAAAAACACTGGATAGGGATACCCTAATCACCTAGCGACCAACGACCAATTCCCATACCTACAAAATTTATATAAAAAACATCATAAATATCGATCGAGTCGGAGGCGTGCGACAAACACCGTGACACGAGATTTTTATATATTAGATTAACTTTATTATACTTGATAATGGCATACATCATAGAATAAATAAAAAATAAGAAGAAGAATGCCATCAGTATTTATTTTAATTAAATAGGTACCTCGACAGATTTTTTATTTCTTTTGTGCTTTAACAGAATTATTTTTAGATTATAATATGTTACTTACTTTGAGTAAAAAGACGTTTAATAAATAATTATATTACTATAAAACCTTATTAAATAAAAGTAATATCGATAAAAACATCGTGTTTTAATTTAACTTGTTCCATCCCTAAGCTATGATTCCAACCAATCGTAATGCAGTACCCCGCTTCCTCATACCTCAGGTAGTTGACAGAATTAATTTGAAGAGAAATATTGAACATTAGGAGTCTAGGGGTTATATAGTCGCTGGCCTACCCCTTCGGGGATAATAGGCGTGAGTTTGTCTGAATGTAAGAATAATGTCAATAATGAATGTCTGAGTTTACTGGTGGTAGGGTATCTCATATGTCAGAGCCCGTCTGGGTGGGTACCACCGCAATGTCTATTTCTACCGCCAAGCAGCAGTGTGCATGCACTGTTGTGTTTCGGTTTGAAGGACATTGTAGCCAGTGTAACTATAGGACATTGTGAGACTTAACACCTTATGTCTCAGGATGACGAGCGCAGTGGAATGCCACACAGTACTTTGTAACTCAAGGTGCTGGATGGTGTTGCTACTGTTTATAGGTGGTCGTATCGCTTACCATCAGGCGAACGGCATGCTCGTATCGTCATTCAAAGCAATAAAAAATAAAAATATGTACTAATCTAACATAAATATAATAATTTGAATTGGGCAACGGATTGAAAAGAAACACTATAGAAATAAAAAGTACGAAAATATAACATCCTTTTTATGAAGTCGGTTAACGATGTTCTATTTTAACACATGATTTACGATTGAATACTGAAGACAGTTTTATTGCGAAGCATATTTCAATTTGATTTTTATTTAGAAAACATTTATAAATAGAATTAACTGATATTTGTGTAATGAAAAAATTGTGATTATTAAATACAAGGTGTTGCTCGCGGCTTCATCCGCGTGAAAAACCTTTTCCACTACAAAAGTCTCTGAGACACAGAACGACGCCAGCGCAAAAAACCGCGTCAAAATTGGCCGATTCGTTTGAGAGCTACGATGCCACAGACAGACATACAAATACACAGATACACACCCTTAACTTATAACACCCCTCTTTTTTGTATGGGGTTAAAAAAGTACCTAGCCTACGTGTTAATCCAGGACATGATCTACTCGTGTGCCAAATTTCGTCCAAATCCGTTAAGTATATTCGGCGTTTAAAGAAATGTTCTAAGAAACATACACATACACACACACACACTCACGCCTTTTATCCCCGAAGGGGTAGGCAAAGGCGCAACTAGTGCACCCACTTTTCGCCGTTATTCCGTCCCATGATGTGACATGATGTCTAAGAAACATACAAGCATCCAAACATTTTACAAACTCTCGTATTTATAATATTAGTAAGAATAAGGTTGAAACACGCATTCACGCCCTTCAACTTCGAATGGATAGGCTGAGGCGCAAATAGTGCAACTTTCCATGTGTATTCTTCGCATGATGTGATAGGGGACGGGCCTATCGGTATATCGATCACAATTCCAAACACCGAGCTGATACTGTACTGGTCTGTCATATGTAAGAGACCGTCTGGGTGGGTACCACCGCAATGTCTATTTCTACCGCCAAGCAGCAGTGTGCATGCACTGTTGTGTTTCGGTTTGAAGGACATTGTAGCCAGTGTAACTACAGGACATAGTGAGACTTAATATCTTATGTCTCAGGATGACGAGCGCAGTGGAATGCCACACAGTACTTTGTTACTCAAGGTGCTGGATGGTGTTGCTACTGTTTATGGGTGGTCGTATCGCTTACCATCAGGCGAACGGCATGCTCGTCTCGTCATTCAGATTCATAAAAATAAAAAATAAAAAAACACAATATACTACGTGACCCGGGGGTCGAACCCGAGACCTCAGCCACTATGCCTCAGCGCAGTGGTCGTACCGTAATACAACTACGCCGACGCAGTCAATGTATCATAATGTATCACTAAATCTTACTATTTTAATTTTACATTCATTTGGTGAGTAGTGTAGTTTACGACCCATTTAATTTATCTATTTTCATGGAATCTTACATCGTTGCAAGTAATAACTGTTACAAAGACTATTTAGTTTGTTTCTACTCAAATTACAACTTGCACAGAATGTACTTAGGTATATTTTTTCTTTATTATGTAATTTTAGAAAAAATACTGATGTCTTCATTAAATTAGTCCCAATAATATGATGAATGTGTTGGAACTGCATCATGTGCGAACAATTCTCAATATCGTGTCCACTTTTATGTAAATTGTATTCTCATGTAAGTGACTGTAGTCTTTTTTGAGAATAAATTTCTTTAAACATTAAACATTAATTCACAAAACTGATTGAACATCAGTTTTGTGAATTACATTCCGTCAGAGAACCAAAGTGACCGACATAGCTCTGAGAGTTAGTAGGTTGAAGTGGCAATGGGCTGGCCACATATGTCGCAGAACAGATAACCGCTGGAGTAAGCGTGTTCTGGAGTGGAGACCGCGTCTTGGCAAACGTAGCATGGGACGCCCTCTGGCCAGGTGACGGGACGACTTGCACAAGAGGGCCGGCAGCGACTGGATGCATAAAGCAGCAGACCGGGCTCTGTGGCGTATTTTGGGAGAGGCCTATGTCCAGCAGTGGGCTGCAACGGGCCGATGATGATGATGTTCAATCATGAATACTACAAGTAAAAGGTATGAAACATCAAACAGTATAATAATTTTGTTGACATCTACTAGACGTGAATCTTGCATGCACTAGACATCCGACAAAAAAGCCTCTAAAAAAATGAGAGGTGTCAAGGGACACCCGGATGGAACGAAGTTCCTTTCGATTAATTAGTGAAGGAATTGTAATAAATTTTTATTTATATAACAGAGTGTGTATATATATAAATATTTTCCTATTTCCGTTCCAATACATAAGGTTCTAGAGAAAAAAACAAATAAATACGTGTGGCACTCGGAGACTGCCGCGGTAAAGCTATTGCATAGCATTCTTATCACACATTTTGATTGACTAAACACAAATTCGATCTTACGCTTACCACATAAAGTAGATTTTTAAACGCGAGCTACGCACGTTTAGTCTTGTTATTGATAAATGTCAGTAACCAAAGTAAAATAAGGAACTTCGTTCCAAAATTTTTGTATTTTGTTGTTGTATCATTGATGTATTAAAAAACCCAAGATGCACAGTTCCATGCAAATAAGACATCAATAAGTGTCGTCGATAAGTCAAACTAAAAAAAGAAACAAACAATTACAAATTTGGATTGACTAAACACAAATTCGATCTTACGCCTACCACATAAAGTAGATTTTTAAGCGCGAGCAACGCACGTTCTGGTTTTTCATAAATGTCAGAAATGCAATGGTCATCACAACCAACATAGAACAAGAATTTCACGGAGTCGAATAGTTTTTATATTTATTTTATTTATGTAATAAAATAAGGTAATAATATCGCCGTAAAGTTTCTGGATATTTAATTTGTTCTATCAATATTGAGAATATTGATTACTGATAATTGTGTAATTGTGGTAGTTACAAAACAAAATTAAGGACTTAAATAAAACTCAAGTGCAAAGAACAATGCCCATCTGTGTATGGGAGCCCTCATAATTCGATGGGAGGATTCACAGGATGCTTTAGGAGTGTTCTGTGATCTATCGAAAGCTTTTGATTGTGTTCACCATGATATTCTTATCAGGAAATTGAGCCACTATGGGGTTAATGGCATTGCCCTTGATTTATTTAAATCATACTTAAGCAATAGGGTACAAAGTGTTGATGTCAATGGAAAACGATCTCCTGGCTCTATTGTTACCTTGGGAGTACCACAAGGCTCAATTCTTGGACCTTTTCTTTTTCTAATTTATATAAATGACTTACCTTATTTCATAAGGGACAATTGTGAAGTAGTGTTGTTTGCAGATGATACTTCCTTATTATTTAAAATAAGTCGACATCAAGCAATTCTTGACGATGTAAGCAATACTCTCTCAAAAATAGTGCATTGGTTCAGCGTTAACATAAATAAAAATAAATAAATAAAATAAAATAGCCTTTATTGCTGCTTTTTCCTTACAATTAGTATGTACATGCCTACTTACTAAACACTTATCTGATTTAATCTATTCTATTATATAAACTATCGGCTACTGGATGTTTGTGTAGGACAGCTTGTCTGTCGACAAAGGCCTCCTCTAAAGATTTCCACGTATTCCTGTCTCTTGCTAGACGGGTCCATACCGGACCAGCCACTTTTTTGAGGTCATCTTCCCATCTTTTGCTTTGTCTGCCTCTATTTCTTTTTCCATCTCTTGGGTACCATTCTGTTATTAACTTAGTCCATTTTACTTTACTGTCTCGTAACATATGTCCCGTCCAACGCCATTTAAGCTGTCTGTAGGCAGTGTGTGCATTTTTAAATTTTGTTTTCGTTTTTATTTCTTGTAATTTTACTTTGTCAATTCTTTTTATACCTAAAATACTCCTTTCCATTCCGTTTTGGCAGACTTTTAATTTACTTTCTTGGAGTTCTGTTAGTGCCCATGTCTGGCATCCATATAGTAAACATGGCATAATACACATTTCATATACTTTCTTTTTTCCTTTCATTGGCATCTCTTTATCCTTCATTATTTCTCTAAGAGACCAAAACCGTTTCCAAGTATTAGTTATTCTTCGTTCTATTTCTTTATTCATGCAATCATCTGTAGATATAAGTTGGCCCAAATATATATATTCATTTACATATTCTATTTGTTCGTTATTTACTGTTATTTGTTCGTTGATTACTGCTTGTTGGGAATCAGTCATAATTTTCGTTTTAGTTAGGTTCATTGTCAAACCGGCCTCAACGCTTTCATCGGATAGCTGCTGCAACATTAGTCCCAGAGTCCTGCATCCTCTGAGAACAAAATCAAATCATCGGCGAAACGTAGATGGTTGAGGTTTTCGCCATTTATATTGAGCCCATTTTTGGTCCAGTTTAAATTCCTGAAGATCATCTCCAGTACTGCCGAAAATAATTTAGGTGATATAGGATCTCCTTGGCGTACACCTCTTTTAATAGGAAATTCGTTACCCGTAGATTCCAGTTTAATTTGTGCTGTGCTCGCTGTGTATACGTTTTTAATTATTCGTATGTATTTTACTTGGACCCCTTGTTTTTTTAGAGTGTCCCATATATACTCATGTTCCAATGTATCGAACGCTTTGTTAAAGTCAACGAACCCTATGTAATAAGTTTTATTATATTCTTTATATTTCTGTATAATTTGTCTTAGAGTGTGTATATGGTCGATAGTTGAGAATTTGCTTCGGAAACCAGCTTGTTCCTTAGGTTGGTTTTCATCTAGTGTGTTGGTAATTCTGTTTAATATGATTTTTGAAAATACTTTATAAATATTGGACATTAAACTGATCGGCCTGTAGTTTCTTATATCGCCCTTGTCTCCTTTTTTATGCAGCAGTATGATTGACGATTTGGTCCAGTCTTCCGGGATGATTTCCTTTTCGAGGATTTCATTGAACAAATCTGTAAGTATTGGTGCTATCACTGGTAACGTAGTTTTTAGTAGTTCATTTGTGACTAAATCGGATCCAGGTGCCTTATCTAGCTTTTGTGATTCGATAGATTTTATTGTTTCTTCCTTTAGAATTGGTTTAATCTCCTCTTCATTTTCTGAATAAAATTCCTCAATTACTTGTTTTCCCTTATGACTTTAGTATAAATTTTGATAATATTCCGTAGCGATTCCTAGTATTTCTGGTCTTATGCTGGTCTTTCCATTAACTTTATTTTTCATATTTGGAATCCAATCCTTTTTTATAATTCATTTCTTTTAACGCCTTCTTTATTCCTCCAGTTTTTTCTATATGTTTTCTTAATGTTGTTAACCTTTTTGTTTTCCGTTCTTTTCTGAGTTGTGCGCTAATCTTTTTGCTTATTTCTGCTATCTTTTGTCTATTATTTATATTGCATTTTCCTTGTTTTATAAGTTCTTTCCGTTCTTGTAATAATTGCTTACTTTTTAATGTTATCGCTGTCTTACTAATCATATTTACTTTTTTGGTTTCTGTTTTTAATTGTGTAAGCAATCTATTGTATTTATCTTGAGTGGATATACATTCTTTTTCTCCGCCTTGCAAGGATATTTCGAGGTTGTTCAGAAGTAAATCAGTGTTACCGGTGCATTCCATGGCTTTCATACTGTTGTGAAATAGTCGTGCTCTTTTAACACGTGTCCCTGATAGTTTAGCTCTCACCATTCTATGATCTGAGTTAAAATTAAAGTTGTTTAAAACAGACAAATCTTTAAACATTTTTATATTGTTCGACATAATAAAGTCAATCTCGTTCTTATACCTGCCATTAGGACAGATCCATGTCCATTTCTTTGATGGTTTCTTTTTGTAAAAACTGTTTAGGATGCTTAATTTATTTTCAATAGCAAAAGATACTAGTCGTGAGCCATTTTACTTCTATTGCCAAATCCATGCTTCCCTATGGTATATTCTTCTCCACTTTTTTGTTTGCCAATCTGTCCATTAAAGTCGCCCATAACTATTATGTTTTTGGATGCGTTTGCGATGGTGGATTGTAGATCTACGTAGAATTTTTCGATTTTTACTATGTCTTCTTTTGTATTTGATTCGGTAGGCGAGTACGCCTGGATTATTGACCATACTTGGTCTTCCTCGCCATCTACAGGTAATTGAATGTTGAGAAGTGCAATCCGTTCTGAAATTCCTCTTAGTTCTTGTATGTTCTTGGCAAGGTTTCTTTTAACCATGAATCCGACTCCGTATAATCCTGGCGTCTCCCCAATATGGTGTAGTATGTATTTTCCGTGGTCTTCTATTCTTTCCCCAAATCTTCTCACTTCGCTAATACCAGTTATGTCCCATTTTATTTCATCTAATGCTAGTTCCAGTTCTTCTAGTTTTTCTGTGGTTCCTAATGATCGACAGTTTATAGTTGCTATGTGTATATCATTATATTTATGTTTCTTGTTGTTATTTTTTATCTTTAGAGGGTCGTGGTCAGTATCCCCCACGAGGACCAGTCGGCTTGGGAGAGGTTGGTGGTTTCCAATTATTTGGTTGTCTACATTTTTATGTTGTTGTGTTTTCCGGTTGCCGATAGCTAATTGTTATTGTCTATTATCGGCCGTAGACGAAGAGGAAGAGAGAGAGTTGGATCTACCTCTCATAACATCAAAAGCGTTACGCCTATTATTTTGTGATGGCGTCCAGACTTGTGGCTTTTTTGCTTGTATATTATCTCGCGGCGATGTAGATATTTCTCTCTTTCTTTTATCATTGGTTGTATTATTTTCTTTTACTACAAGCTTGTCGTATTTAAGATATGCGAAATTCCCTTTCAATCTTTCTTCTTTCAATTTAGTTTGTAACATTTTTCTCTTCTCCAGAACTTCTTTCGAATAATCCTCTGTGATATATATATTTTTGAGATTTTTCCGGACTTTCATTACCTCATTTTTCTTCCATAAATTAACAAAGGAAAGTAGAACAGGTCTCGGTTTTCCATCTAGGCTTTTCTTTCCAATGCGATAAATGTTGTTTATTTCGTAATCCCCAACATTTATATTTAAGTCCTTATTAAATATTATTAAATAGTGAAAAAACTAAATGTATAAAATTCGTCACACCTAATGTCAAAAAAGTTAACGCTAACATTTTCATAAATAGTGACGAGTTGAGCCTTGTGGATACAACCAAATTCTTGGGTATCACATTGGACTCTAAACTTCAGTGGGGTCCTCATATATCTGTGCTAGCTAAAAAGCTGAGCGCCGCAGTTTTTGCAGTGAGCAGGATACGCCAATTAACTGACATTGAAACAGCAAAATTGGTCTATTTTGCTTACTTTCATAGTTTGATGAGTTATGGAATTTTGCTGTGGGGTGGTGCTGCTGACATTAATACTATATTTGTTCTTCAAAAACGAGCTATAAGATCTATCTACTCCCTAAGCTCTAGATGTTCTCTAAGAGAAAAATTCAAAGAAACAAATATAATGACAGTAGCATCACAATTTATATTCGCTAATTTAATGTACGTACATAAGAATATAGAAAACTTTCCAAAAGTTTGCGATATCCATGGCTTAAATACTAGAAGCAAAAATAATCTAGTTAATCATAAAACAAGGCTCCAAAAAATCAGCAAATCGTTTAAGGGTTACTGTATACATTTTTATAACAAAGTTCCCACTGAAATTAAGTGTTTAAACATTGGTAAATTCCAAACAACTATTAAGCGAAAGTTATGTAATAAAGCTTATTACAAGATTTCAGAATACATAGAGGATAAAAAAGCCTGGGATTAAATTTTTTCATATGATTTTCTTTGGAATCATGTTTTTCGTTTCAATAAAGTTTCTTTGTTTCCATCTGTGAGCGGCTTGGGTATGACATACTCCTTAACTGTCTGTGCCTGCGGCGGCGTCGTGTGCCGGGTCGGCCACTTCCCTGTAATATGGTTGAGGAGGCCGATGGCTGGCACATGCGTCATACTCGTGAACGAGTGCTGCTTGTGTGGACTGGTCTGCCCTTTTCGCTTACTATATCTAAGTATTAGGGGTATATCTTGAACTTAGATTAATAGCGACATCTTGAACATTTCAGATCAAATTATTACATGATTCCTGAGATAGTTATGCACTAGTGTTGGAATTTAAAAATTTATTACCTATTTTGCGAGTATATAAATGAACTGCTCTAAACAAAACTTAACAAATACTGAATTGTATTTTTTTTTTCTCTACATAATGCATTGTATTTTATAACTTGAACTGATTTTGAAAAGAGCAACACTAGAGTTTCTTGCCCGTTCTTCTCTAGTGAGAACTGCTTTCCGAACTGGTGGTAGAGTTAATATTGACGGAATCTAAATAATGTATAACATTTTATGGGTTCGAATAAATTATTTCATTTCTTTTCATTTCATTTCAATTTAATTTTGTATAATAAAAATTACACACAAACGAGAAGGAATAACGGACTTTCACATAAAATATCATTCTGTTCTTTGAGGGGTATTCGTTCAATAAAAATTTTCATTTTTATTTTAAAGTAAGTTATCTAGTAATATTTTGACCCAAGCGCCGTCGCGTCGGGGAACCGCTAAAGAAGTATTTTCATCTCCCTGGTCCGTAGTTCGGTCCCCCGACGCGTGGACGCTTCGGTCAAAATATACAACATGTAAGCGGCCTGCATACATATTATGTCGTACATTTACAATATTATAAATGCGAGTGTTTGTGTGTTTGGATGTTAGAAGTAAACTCATAAAAAACTGAACAGATTTGGATGAAATTTGGCACTCGCATATAACATATTGTCCTGGATTAATACTTAAAGTATCCTGGTAATCTGCTGCCGTAGGAAATAATGGAAATTTTAAATAGATGGCGACTGCGTCCTAGCGGAAAAAGCTTAAATGTGGCTAAAGATGCAATCAACACCTAGTCAGTAATACATTTTTCTTGCTGACTTGTTAAATACCGGTCCAAGTATATAAGTCCCACAATGCACTTTTCCATCAATAGAATTGGCACATTGAATAGACCTTTTAAATAATAGCTAAGAACCATCTCGATCACATAAATTTTCAAACAAACAAAAAAACTGCATCAAAATCGGTCCATTCGTTTCAGAGCTACGATGCTACAGATAGGCATACAGATACACAGATGCACACCTTAAACTTATAACACCTCTCTTTTTCGGTCGGTGGTTAAAAAGTGTTATTTTAATTTAAATCTGAAAATGCGTTTTAAACGTGAATCCAGCGCCGTTGGCGCAAAAATAACTAATATCTTTTTGTTTTCTAGAATAAAAGTTATGAGCACTATACCTTTTTGAAATCTCTATTAAACAAGGAAGTTTTTTTATTCAATATGCAGTAACAGCCCCATACAATTATTTTTCATTATCGAAGTTCAAAGTTGTGTAAAATAATTTTCCCAAAAATAATTGTGAGATTGTGTTAATTTTTTCCAGGTTTTTGTATGATATTTAATAAATTGATTATGGGTCATGGTAGACCCACTACTCCCGAGTCTGCTGCTGAAAAATTAAGAATATATCTGATTATTTGCGCGTACAGCAACAAAACATAGGTCAAAAAAGGGGATTTTTCGGAAAAAGCACAAAATCCTCAATATTTCGAAAATGGTGACACTATTATAGAGGTCATTTTTCCATGTCTGGTAGAGCACCATTCAAGCTATCTCCCTTTTAAGTTTGTCATACCATTTATGGGACACCCCGTATAAGCGGTCGCGTAATTATCATGCTTTTGTTATTGAGTGCCTCGGTGGCGTAGTTGTATTACGGTACGACTGCAAGGCTGAGGTCTCGGGTTCGATCCCCGGGTCGGGCAAAGTGATATTGGATTTTTCTATTCAGTATCAGCCCGGAGTCTGGAATTTGTGCCCGGTATGGCGATAGGCTCGCCCCCTATCACATCATGGGACGGAATACGCTTGGCGAAAAGTGGGTGCACTAGTTACGCCTCTGCCTACCCCTTCGGGGATAAAAGGCGTGAGCGTGCGCGTTGTTATTGAGGGTATATAAGTGGATACCCATTTACTCGATCGACGGCTATTAAATTAAAAACAATATCGATAAATCCCATTAGTTTATTTACCTTCACAAGTATTTGCTATAAACATTTTGTCAGGCACAATTTCAGACCAGAAATTTTAGAGTTTTTTATTAACATTATCTCAGTTTCTACACTATTTATTACTTAAGTAATACACAAAATATTTGTAGTTTAGACTGTAGATATTATAAAATGAAAGATAAATGCATTAGGTTTACCTCAAGCAAAAATATTTACACTTAAATAGAATTTTTTAATAAAGTGCCTACTCATATTATTGTAGCAACAAATGTCGTAACAAATTATTGCCTTTATCGTTTTCATAGACATTTTGGGTATTTGCCAAAATTTAAAAATATTTCTGAGAAGTCAAATTATTATAAGGTGATCTCAGCATGAAAATATCTGCGTATAATGGTACATTTTTGACATACACTATATAACGCGATACGTTAAACTAAAAGTGAGCTTCAAGCACATTTACGTCGTTTTAAAATTCCCTTATTTTATTTTTGACAGCCGCAGTGGCTTATTTATATTGTGTAGTAGCTTTTGCCCGCGGCTCCGCCCGCGTGAATAAGTTTTCCCGAGATAGAAGCCCTCTTTATATTTTCTCGGGATAAAAAGTAGCCTATGTATTAATCCAGGACATGATCTACCCGTGTGTCAAATTTCATCGAAATCCGTTCAGTAGTTATTGCTTGAAAGTGTAAGAAACATACATACATCCATACATACATTCTTACAAACTTTCGCGTTTATAATATTAGTAGGATGCTATATGACGAGTGTGCTCACGTCTCAGGTTCGATTCTCGTACCAGATAATGAGATACCTATTACCTACAGTGTTTCTGCTCAGTGTTATCCCGAAATCGGGAAATATAACCCGTAAATTTTATTGGGACCTAATTTTTTAGGTCCCAAAAAGCTGACGAAATGGTAGTTTTATTTTATATTTTATTTATTTGGCAACAAACAGACATCTATATATATAAAAGAAAGTCGTGCTAGTTACACTATTTATAACTCAAGAACGGCTGAACCGATTTGGCTGAAAATTGGTGGGGAGGTAGCTCAGAACCAGGAGACGGACATAGGATACTCTTTATCGCGGGAAAATATAAAACGGGACTTTTATCCCGAAAAATCGTTTTCTGTGAGTATTGTGTTTTATGATGTGTTGTAAAAGTGTAACAATGTAACTACATTTAGTTGGTAATTATTTTTTTTTGGCTGTTGGCAACACCGATGTAAACTGTGCTCTAAAACTGTGTGGAAGAATAAAACATCTCGTGGTTATAATAAATGGCTTTTACTTAATTTACTACAAGATGTCCTGGTACTTAATATATTTAAAATATTCTATCTATTATATAAAAGAAAGTCGTGTTAGTTACATTGGCTGAAAATTGGTGGGGAGGTAGCTTAGAACCAGGAGACGGATATAGGATACTTTTTATCTAGGGAAAATACAAACCGGGACTTTTATGTTATCGCGCAATCCTATCTATACTTAATATTATAAAGCTGAATAGTATGTTTGAATCTACTTTATGTGGTAGGCGTAAGATCGAATTTGTATTTAGTCAATCAAAATTTGTAATTGTTTGTTTCTTTTTTTAGTTTGACTGTGCCTATGCTAGCGCCATTCTGGAGGATTTATGAACTGTTATTTAGTGCTGAAAGTGGGACACTTCTTCAAGCTTCCTCCCATATGAGACGGTTCTCCTTACCTCTACCCTCCATAACGCGGACGAAGCCGCGGGCAAAACCTAGTATAGGTACTTATACATAAATGTGAAATAACTGCCTCAGTGGCGTATTGCGTACGCGGTACGAGTATGAACACCGCCCTGAGTTTCCAGGTTCGAATCCCGGGTATCCAAAAACCATAGAGACTGGGATTTTCAATCTTTAAAATTACTCTACTGCAGCTCGGAATCCGGAAGTTGGCGGTGTGATACCGCCGTGCCTCGGAAAGCACGTAAAGCCGTTGGTCCTGCGCCTGACCCCTCTCCGGTCATGTCGGATTGCCGTCTCACTGGACTATGAGAGTGAAGGAAGAAACAACAAAGTCAGTTAAGCGTATATGTCACTGTTACTTTCGTAGAAAGAAGTAGCGCCCATGTTTTGGTAGAACAACGTCAGAACTCAGATGTGCTCGTGAAAGCCAATTTTATTTGTATTAGAATACATGTTCATCTATATTCTATACTATAGGGTCCTACTTATAGGGTCATTCCGGGCAACAGCACGCACTGGGTAGAAGTACGCATGGCCAATATCTCGGAACCTATTGAGGGGGCTCAGACACTTTTTCGGCTAGATCAAAAGCACGTCAGGGACAATGTCAGAACCACAATCTATTCTACCAAGCCTCACTTTTTTTTTAGCGAAAAACTGTGATCTACGTGATTTTGTTGATTAGTTACCAATATTTTGTGCTGCGAAAAAAGTGAATGGCTAGACGGTGCATCAGTTTACAAAAGTCCGTTAATTATATTAAGTTTACATGATTATTATAGTATTTATTTTAGTTAAATTACTTCTGTCCTAGAAAATAATTGCGTCTCAACTAACGTGATTGTTAAAATATTCCCTGTTTGGGTAAGAGTACGAGGTTAAAAGTACGCACCCTGTTATAACTTCATTACAATGATCGCACGGTTTTTTTCTTCTTTAAGCTGCAATTAAGTCGAATATTATTTGAAAAGATTTTTAGACCTCATACAGAAAAAAATATTTTCATTAAACACTCTGCGTAGTTTTACCCACATAACGGGTCAAGAGTACGAATTTCTCCCGACGCCCTTAAACATATATTGCAAAAAAAAAACAATGAAGCAATATACAAAAACTCATTAAATAATGAAAGTAGAATAAATTTACTTTACATAGAGTGTTAAAACGTTTTTCAGGACACTATATTTTTGTCTGTGTAGACGATAAAAAAAAAAGTGCGTACTTTTGAGCCGAATGACCCTAAATGAAAGTCGGTGACGGCTTCAATATGATGTATTGGACCGAGTACAGAGTATGCGAGTGGATATGAAGACAATTTGTGAGAGAGTGAAATAAATTGCGTAATCCTACTATATCCTACTAATATTATAAACGCGAAAGTTTGTAAGTATGGATGTTTGTTACTCTTTCACGCAAAAACTACTGAACGGATTTCTATGAAATTTGGCACACGGGTAGATTAAGTCCTGGATTAACACATAGGCTACTTTTATCCTGGGAAAATATAAAGCGGAACTTTTAACCCGGGAAAACTCATTCACGCGGGCGGAGCCGCGGGCAAAAGCTCGTGCTTATATATAAATACACAAGTTGATTGTCGATTGTGATGGGCTGCTAGTGAACCTCTTTGGTCACTTGTACGTTGAAGGGTGAATTGTTAGCGAGCTCTTGTAAAGCTCTTGCTAATTGTAAAGTACGCATTACCTAGACCATCTCTCTATAGAAATAATAATTATTTATTTATTTATTACTTATTTATTACTTTTATACAATAATGTATAAAGGCGGACTTAATGCCGAATGGCATTCTCTACCAGTCAACCTTAGGGTGATGCAGAGATAAACAATAGTAGTAAGGGATTCACCGATACTGGAGCAGGTTCGAGGGCCGGTCCGCGGCGCTCCGGCGGCTGATGGCCGACGTTTTCGCCGACGTTCTACCGCGGATTAATTTGATACCTACCGCGGATTAACTTGATACCTACCGCGGATTAACTTGATACCTACCGCGGATTAACTTGATACCTACCGCGGATTAATTTGATATCGACCGCGGATTACTTTGATAACACCCGCGAATAAAAATTATATCGTCCGCGGAATCCGTTTCATATCACCCGCGAGGTAGGTATGAACCACGAATTTGTTCATGGTCTACGGTTCCCTTAAGCTTGTACCTTTTCCCTGTTCGTTGTGCTTTTAACTTTCTACTTTCTATCGGCGATCCTTTTTTTTATTTGAAGGATGCAAAGGTCTTTGTCGCGTATTTCTATTAACTCGTGTTTCTACGCAAAAGCCGTTTAAAATTACTTAATAGTTACCCTTTACGCATTACGAGCATTGTTTATGATAGATAAAGCAACATTTTCCCTGTTTCGTTGTGTTATTGACTTTCTACTTTCTATCGGCGACCCTTTTTTATTTGAAGGATGCAAAGGTCTTTGTCTCGTATTTCTATTAACTCGTGTTTCTACTTAAAAGCCGTTTAAAATTACTTAATAGTCGCCCTTTACGCATTACGGGCATTGTTTATTATTGATAAAGCAATCGTTACAATACACCATACCTTTCTCAAATTCTAGGTAAAACCCTTTGGGTCTTCTCATTGTCATAATAATTACGGTTCCCATTATTCACATTACCTGATATTACGTATTCAACGGAACATTTAAGGTGAAAGTCGAAACATGTTGGATCTTGTCTGCAAGGAAACAATACTCCCTCTCCATATAAAAGACCGACGCAAAATCACATGGTATCGTATTCCACTCTGTGCTCTGCTCGAAGTGTGATCTCCAGTTGTTTGTAACAGTGAAGTGATAGTAAAATTGTGAAATAGTTAAATAGTGAAAGTGTTATAAAAATGAATGTAAGTACCTTTATATACTTTGATCTAAAAGTGTTGTAACCAGATGTTTCATTAATTGTTTATGCCATGTGTTGTCCACCAGGTTAATACATTTTAGCTATCTTTGATGTCTTATTAATTTATCATTGTTACTAATGTGTACATGTATACTTCGCATACCTATAAGTATTTATCATACAGTACTTACTTAACCGATAATTAAAACAGTTTCATTTCATTTTGTTACAGTTTTCTGAAAATACTTTCAAAAACTACTATTATGCTGAAGAAATCGACGAACCTAGTGATGAAGAAGGTACACTCGCCTTTAAAGTCAAAAAAGCGATATTAGCAAATAAAAGACCGATCGAATGCAACAGCATTGATGAGTTCTTCGAAAAACCAAAAAAGAAGAAGACAACAACAAGAAAGTCATCCAGTGTTGGTCGATCGACGAGCGGTGGTGTTTCATACATCCGATCAAACAGCGATGACAACAGTTCTGCATCACATCTCATAAAAATTGAGGTGTATGAAGTGAATAAAATAAAAAACATCGCACCGACGGAACATTGGAAACACGCTGATGTGCGAGTTAAATATTACGCGGAAAACGACAGTGATAAGAACTTGCAAAGTGTCAAGGACACTATATACAATATAACCAAACAGTTGGCTAGTAAGGACGATTGTGTGAAATATTTTATAGACACAGACAAATGAACAAAAGTGCCAGTGCGTGTCAATGTTTTAATATCATAACTTTAATCATATGCTTTGTACTACTATTATTGAAATAAGAAACTATTATTGTATTAACTGTACTTAAGAATCTACCTGTTTAAATTTAACGTACATTGTATTGTACTTAAACTTTGTACTCTTTTAAGTTACATACTTAATAGATTAATTTGTTTTTGATTCTAGAACTCTTTGTGAATTGTGTTATTGCTAAGTATTATTGTAAATAGTTATAAGTCTTTTTAGTGTTTTTTCATGCTCATGCTTACGATTGTAAAGTTATTAGGAACATTCATAAATTGTTTGGAAAAAAGTGGATAGCTTAGAATGTAATTACATTGTTTTGGGTAGTATATAAGCGTTGAAATAACTTTTAAAAATACTGAGACATTCCTTACCATGGATACAAGCTGTGATTTATACAACATGGAACTCGTCGCACTTCTCGAAAATATCGAATCAATGGATCTGATGTCATCGCAATACGACAAAGAACTGTACGAGCTCTGTGATAAAATGGAACAAAGACAAGTTGAAACGTGAGTAAAACATTTTTTATTATTTTAAGACTAGTTGCAACATGTTTTGGGAATCCATGAAGAGGGGATACACTTAAAGTATTTATAATGGTTCGAACATCTTGCACAATCATTCAACTTGTTTCTTCCGTTTATATTTTTAACATTGAAGTGCAACCAAAATGTACCACTCACTTGATATTTCTAGTTTATCTCAGAGTGAGATTGCAAGTTTCGATAAAAAGATAATTTTACATAAATATCATCGTTTCATACGGTTTTGGTATATATTAAATGTTTTGCCAGAATCAATGTTGGGAGATCCTGATATTTCTCCTTATTATACACCATGTAGTGGACATAAAATCTCAAAACAAACTCATTCCGATGAGGATGATATTGATGGTGTATTATCAATGAAAGCATATTGTTTGCAGTGTAAATAACAAATAATGTTAGTATCTATTTAAATAATAGAAACATAGTAGCATATTTATTTCGTGCGATAACATTTTTTTAACAGTTTTCTTATCCATCAGATCTATGCAGAATGGAGAAGGCAGCAGGAAAAGATTAGCGCCAACTGAATTGTTTGAAGAGGATCCATTAAAGAGAAGAAAAAATATTCATCTTGAAGCTCCTTCGACATCTACATCGTCGCTGGATAACATTTTAAATGTAAGTACAGAACAGCATAATGATAAAATTGAATGTCCTGAGTGTCACATATATGTATCAAAAAAATATATGACCAGTCACTATAAGAGCAATAAACATAAAAATAATTTAATTAGAAGAGATAATAATCTACCTAATGTTCAATTCATTGATAGTGCTTTCGGTAATAGAATTATTACATATCGAGTGAAATCTAGTTTAGTTTCTGATACACAGCTTGAATCACCTGAATTATTTTTACAAAATATTAAAAAAATAATTTATACATTACTAGAACGATCTATCTTAGAATATTCTGTTGTAAAAGTTAATTTTATTCTCAATGCGGATTTCACACAAGAAACAAAAAATCTACACAATGTTTTTGATTTTCAAATTTCAAACTATCTTGTTTGTCAAGGTGATGACAAAGATATTATTTTCTCATCTATAATTACCGAAATAACAAACAAAATGACCAATTTCCAAAAAAAAGGTAGTGGATGGAGTTTAGTTAAAATAAATCACTTGGATATGAATGTCAACAAATTTAACCCATTGCGTGGATCTTCATCACCATCATACATAGACCTACCGTTAGATATAAAACATAAGAAAGCTGTAATCAATGTTCAAAATAACGATCACGAATGCTTTCGTTGGGCAGTTTTGTCAGGATTATTTCCAGCTACTCATAGTTCCAATAGGGTATCATCTTATGTTATACACAAAAACAAACTAAAATTTGATAACCTATCGTTTCCTATAAAAATTAATGACATCCATAAGTTTGAAAAATTAAATAGTATAAGTATTAATGTTTTTGGATTACAATATGATTCAATAAGCAAATCAAATAAAGTTGTGGGTCCATTACACTTTACGAAACACCGTAAAAATACTCACTTAAACTTATTGTATATATCTCAAGGTTCTAAAGGTCATTTCTGTTATATTAAAAACCTCTCGAGATTATTATCTAAACAGTTATCGACTTCTGAACATGCAGTTCATATTTGTGATGGGTGTTTATTAAATTTCACGTCATTAGATAATTTAAAACGACACCAAGAAAATGACTGTTTCAATGTGTGCACAAATTTACCATCGGAAAACGATAGAAAAAGAAACTGGTTTAATGAATTAATACCATCAAACCACATTTCATTTAACAACTATGAACGTAAATTAAGAGTTCCATTCGTTGTGTATGCTGACTTTGAAGCATTTTTAAAACCAATAGAGAGTTGTTCTAACAATCCAAATCAATCATCAACTGTTAATATTCAAAAACATGAGACGTATAGTTTTGGGTATTATGTTAAATGTTCTTATGATGATAATCTTTCAGTATATAGGTCTTATACAGGGCAAGATTGTGCGCTAAAATTTATGCAATTCATTTACGCAGATTTAGAAAATATTTGTAAAAAGAATTCTTTTGTCAAATCACCATTACCGTTAACTGAAGAAAATAAAATAAATATCAATCAAAGTGAGTCTTGTTACATTTGTGCTACTAAATTAAACGTGGATAGAACAATATCTTATAATTGGCATACTGGTGCATATGAAGGTGTAGCTCATAGAGTATGCTCTCAGAAATACAAAGCTCCTAATTTTGTGCCAGTGTTTTTACATAATTTAAGTAATTATGACGCTCATTTCATAGTGCATGGTCTTGATTTCGAGAAAGGTGACATTGAACTTATTCCTGAGAACAAGGAAAAATATATTTCTTTTTCTAAAGTTTTACAAATCAATAACAGAGTTATAAAATTACGATTTCTTGATTCTTTTAAATTTATGTCAAGTAGCCTTAACAAATTAGCTCAGAACTTATTACTTGAACAATTTCGTGAACTCAAATTAAAATATCCATGTGAAGAAGATTTTAAACGTTTAATAAGAAAAGGTGTTTATCCATACGAATACATGACGACATTTGATTCTTTAAAAATAACTTCTCTACCCACTCGCGATCAATTTTATAGTTCTTTAAATGATAGTCACATTACAGAAAGTGAATACCATCATGCTCAAGACGTGTGGAATCATTTTAATTGTAAAAACATGGGTGAATATTCAGACCTGTATTTAAAAACAGATGTATTGTTGTTAGCAGATATATTTGAAAACTTTAGGGATGTCTGTCTTAAAACATACGGTTTAGATCCTGCCCACTATTATACAGCACCTGGTTTAAGTTGGGATGCTATGTTAAATTTTACCAAAATAAATTTAGAACTTTTAACAGATATCGACAAGGTTACGTTTATAGCGAATAATATTCGGGGGGGTATATCACAATGCAGCAATAGACATGCAGTGGCAAATAACATGTTTATGTCGGAATACGATTCAGATAAACCATCTTCATTTTTGATGTACTTAGACGCAAATAACCTTTATGGTTGGGCTATGTCCCAATGTCTCCCAACAGGCAAATTTGAATGGGTCGATATAAATACAGATTTTAATATAGCCGATGATGCCAAACATGGTTTAATTTTGGAAGTAGATTTAGAATATTCAAAAAATTTACATGATTTTCATTCAGATTTTCCATTTTGTCCAGAAAACGTATGTTTAGGAAACAGCAAAGACAGGAAACTGATCCCAAATTTAAAAAATAAAAAAAATTACGTCATTCATTATAGAAACCTTAAGCAATGTTTAAAAAATGGTCTCCGATTGGTTAAAGTACATAGAATTTTAAAATTTGAACAATCCGCGTGGTTGAAAAGTTACATAGACTTGAATACTCATATGCGTTCATTAGCCACTTCAGATTTTGAGAAAGATTTTTTTAAACTTATGAATAATTCTGTTTTTGGTAAAACAATGGAAAATGTAAGAAAACGAGTTAATGTCAAATTAATTAATCATTGGTTAAATCGTGGCAAAACTCAAGGTGCTCAATCTTTGATAGCAAGACCAGAATTCCATAGTTTATCTATATTCTCAGAGAGCTTAGTTGCAATACAATTAAATAAAACTAACGTTTTATATAATAAACCAATTTACCTCGGTTTTTGTATTTTAGATATATCTAAAACATTACTATACGATTTCCATTACGATTATATGAAAATGAAATATCAAGATAATATTAAGTTACTATATACTGATACCGATAGCTTAATATATCAAATATTTACGCAAAATTATTATGCTGATATAAAACTTGATTTAGTCAACTACTTTGATACGTCCGACTATCCACCAAATAATCAATATGGTTTACCATTATTGAATAAAAAACGGTTAGGTTTTTTTAAAGACGAAAATAACGGTAAAATTCTTAAAGAGTTTGTAGGTCTTCGCTCTAAAATGTATGCAATGGATGTGCAGAATAAATGTATATGTAAAGCAAAAGGGATTAACAAAAGTGTAACAAAAAAATTTTGTCTTACCGATTATAAATCATGTTTATATGAAAAGAAAACGCAATACAGTGAAATGATAAGATTTAAATCAATTAAACATGCTATATATACACAAAAAATTAATAAAATATCTTTATCACACAATGACACAAAACGTTATTTAATAGAAAATTCAACAGATACTCTTGCATGGGGTCATTATAAAATAAAGGACATTTGATTTTATCAACGATTTCTGTACAACGAAAATATGTATGTTAATGTGTGTGTGTGTTTTAATTGTGGTTTTTAATAACTTAAAGTTCTGTCTTTATTATGTACTATCTTTTTTTTTATTTTTTTACTTTGACAACTGTTTTGTATAATATCATGAAAAATTAGATGTAAATTTTAATGTATGTAGTTAGTTATTTGTTATACCTGATTTAACTTTATTTTATAATAATTTTCTTACTGTAATATTTTTCAAAACAGCTATGAACTGTATGTGATCATTTTTCAAAGTATTTGTGTATGTAATCTTTGTATATAAAACAAAATCAAATATAATACATTCAATCGTAACTTCTAGTTTTATTCATTCCGAAACGCTTTTCGAGTTCACACGTGCATTTAAAAATGTTTCATTTTTATCATCCTTTTACTGCCATAGTTGCAGGTCCAAGTGGATGTGGAAAGTCTAATTTTGTAACAAACTTTATTAAACATATTAATGAGGTGTGCAACACCAATTTTCATCAAATTACTTGGTGTTTTGATGAAATGCAGCCCTTATATAATTTACCAAATGTAAACTATTATCAGGGTATACCAGATTTGAATATGTTTGATGGAAAGGAAGCTAACCTTATTATTATCGATGATCTCATGAGGGAATCTGATGGTCGCATTGTTGACATATTTACCAAAGGTAGTCATCATAGGAACTTGAGTGTATTTTACATTACTCAAAATTTATTTCATCAAGGTAAAGGACAAAGAGACATTTCTTTGAATTCAAACTACATAATTTATTTTAAAAACCCACGTGATAAAACTCAAATACGTTACTTAGCACGACAAGTATCACCAGAAAATAGCAAATTCATAGAAGATGCTTACAGAGATGCTACAAAAGAAGCACATGGCTATTTGATGATAGATCTAAAACAAGACACTTTTGACATGTGTCGAATTAAATCAAAGATATTTCCATCTGATGGTCATTCTACAGTGTACATTCCCACAAAAGAGTTTAAATATGTCAAGAACCAACCAATACCCGTCATTTACAAATGATGGATCGACGCTTAAAGACGCATGAACACTTATTAAATGCTCTTTATAAACTTAAACCAAAACATCAACAAGCTCTTTTAAAAGTCTGTAACGAAAACGAAATTAATTTTATATGTGAATGTATTCATAACGTTTTACAAGGAAATATAAAACTTGAAGAAAAATCAAAGAGTAAACTAAAAAAGTACAAAAATCTACTACGAAAATTGGTACGTAAAAGTACAAATAAAATAAGAAAGAATATTATAGTTCAAAAAGGTGGTGCATTTCTTCCGATTATATTGGGTTCTATTTTGAGTGGATTGATAAGTGGACTAGTTTAAAAATGGAACACGCCAAAAAAATGCTGTTAGTTGATCCAAGCTTAATAGATAAGTTAAATCAAAAAAGAAATGAAAATCCTACCTCTCGTTTAGATAGTGAAATGGAAAAAATACTCGACAGTAATATGGATGATCGAAAAAAGTGTAAATTATACTTACAAATTTTACAAAGATATCTTCACTTTATGGAAGAAGATCGTCGTCCCATTGAACTTCCTATAATAACTTCAAATGACGATAACATTAAACCCACATCTGAAAGCTGGAAATTTTTTAATATAAATAATGATATCAAGAATAAAGATGTAGTTGTCAGTCAGACACTGAGTGATGAAGAGAAGCAACAAGAAAGTTTTACACTCGAAAAAAAACCTTCCTACTCAACAAAACAAATTTTAAATTTAATACCAAAAACATATGTAAAAAAAGGTGAGTTGTTATTGAATTCGGTGTCACTAAATAAAAACAAAATTTATTGGAATGATGCTGGCACAGTGATTGTAGATAATGAAGTGATTCCTAACAGTAACATTATCGATTTAGTAAGCGATACACTGCGACCATTAAAAAACAACGACCCACCTGGTTGGGAAAAATTTGCTAAAGCATTAAAGGATTTAAAAGTACCTTTAACATATATTGGCAATCCAAAAAGACGTGAGTACATAGCTAAACTTCAAACAGCCATCGAAGAACAACCGCCACAAAACACAGAGGTATATTTGACGCCAACGAGCGAAGATAAACACGCAAATAAAATTAAGAAAAAGATTGATTGGGAAAAATGGACCCCTTATTAGAATTAGATCAAATTTATTATGATGTATCACACCCAGCTGGATATAGCAATATTGACAAATTATCAAAAGCTATGAAAGGTAAAATGAAAAAGGAAGAAGTTAAAAACTGGTTGCAATCCCAATCTACGTATACACTCCACAAACCAGTACATAGAAAATTCCCTCGGAACAAATACGTTCTCTCTAATCTCAATGAACTTTGGCAAGCTGACTTAAGCGACATGCGGACTTATTCTAAAGATAATAAAGGTTTCAACTACATTCTTTGTGTTATTGATGTTTTTAGCAAATATGCATATGCTAGACCCTTGAAAAAGAAAAATTCAGAAACCGTAAAAAAGTGTTTCGACAGTATATTTAATGAAGCTAATACTACACCCACTCACATTCAATCTGATAAAGGCACTGAATTTGTATCGAAAGATGTTCAAAGATACTTTAATTTGTTTTAAAGTAAAAGTAAACATAAATTACTATACGACAAATAATCCAGACATCAAAGCAAGCATTGTAGAAAGATTTCAAAGAACGCTAAAAATGAAGATGTGGCGCTATTTTACACACAAGAATACACATAAATATATTGATATTTTGCAGAATTTGATACACTCTTACAATCATAGTTTCCATTCTAGTATTAAAATGTGTCCTTCAGATGTTAATTCTAATAATATAATGACAGTTTGGAGTAATTTATATGAAAAATCTGAAAAATCATCAAAAACTATACTACCTATGTTTCATGTCGGTGACCATGTCAGAATAACTAAATATAAACATGTATTCCAAAAAGGTTATGAATCTAATTGGAGCGATGAAATATTTGTGATTTCTTCTATAATAGAACGTACTCCGTGGCCCGTTTATACCATAAAAGATTTAGATGGTGAGGAGATAGTAGGAACGTTTTATGAACGAGAATTACAAAAGGTCATTTATGACCCCACCATTGAACACAAGATTGATAAAATAATTCGCTCTCGTTACTCTGGCAGCAGACAACAAGTGTTAGTTAAGTGGAAAGGTTATCCAAACAAATTTAATAGTTGGATTTTAGCTTCCAGTTTAAAAAAAATATGATTAAAGATTTTTATTTAACTTTACTTAGCAATAGTTCAATGGAATATTTTCCTGAGAACAAAACATCAATTTTTTCAACAAAATTACCCAAACCCATAATATTGGAAGGAGAATGGTGTGTAGGAATCGTTGAATTCCAATATCCATGCACCATGTTTACTGTTCAAGATCATGAGAATGTTATTTACATAACAAAAATCATGAAAATGCCCAATGAAGACAAACTATCTACAGTTTATTATAAGACCCACATACCTGCCACAAACTATGATAATATTAACCATATTTTATCAGCATTAAATAATATAAGAGAAAAAATCAAATTCCGCTACGATAATATATCTAAATTCGTTTCTGTTTCTGTGTTAGACGAATCAATAAAATCTGTAACATTATCTCCTAAACTAGGCTTACAGTTGGGATTTGAACCAAACAGAAACCTTGTTGAAAAGAATTTAGCTAAATGTCCAGCTAATTTACATTTAGGGTTACCATCTCAACTATTCGTTTACTGTGATATAGTTGAACCTCAAATTGTAGGTGATGTAATGACACCTCTTCTGAGAGTAATACCATTAGATCCTTCAAAATACATCTATGGTGCCAATAAAATGCATGTATTTTCACCTCCTCATTACTTATCGGTAATGCGAAGAGAATTCGATACCATTGAAATAGATATAAGGTCAAGCACCGGACAAAAGATACCATTTCAATTTGGAACGGTGTGTGTTAAACTACATTTTAAAAAATTATAATGCATTTTGAACGCTCCAACATGATATGTCCTTATCAACGCTATTATTCTCATCAGGCTGGTTCAGGTATAGGGGTGGTATATAAAGGGGCGCCTTATCAAAAAGGACATGGAATTGGTAGTTTTCTTGGGGGATTGTTTAGGTCAGTTTTACCATTATTATCTAGCGGTGTTCGAGCTGTTGGTAAAGAGGCATTGAGCGCTGGTGTTGGTCTATTGACAGATATGGTTAGTGCGCGACCAATGGAAGATTCAATAAAAGCACGTCTTAAAGAAGTTGGTTCCAACTTGAAACGCAAGGCTGATGAAAAAATAGATAAAATCAATATGTCTGGATCCGGATATATAACAAAACGAAAACGTCTACCTGGAGTCAGTCCGTCGTTGACCGCGAAAGTGAAAGCTCTAAAAAAATCAAAAATTACTCAAAAACAAATCAAGGACATATTTTCTAACAATTAATCAAAATGTCTTTTTTACATAGTCATTCCTGTGAATGTATAAAGTCCGAATTGGATTTGTTTGCATTGCCGTCAACTCAAACTAGCATTGAAAGTGGAATTTGGATCCATTATAAACCAATTTCATCTCTTGCCGATGATGGTCCTATAGAATTTCAAATTCCTGGAGCAGGAGATGACTACATAGATTTATCTCATACGTTACTTCACTTGAAAGCGAAAATAGTAAATCAAGATAACACCAAACTAACCGCATCTACAGTCGTTGCTCCGGTGAATAATTGGTTGCACTCACTCTTCAGTCAACTTGATGTCTACTTAAATCAAAAACTTGTATCACCACCCAATAACACATATGCTTATCGTGCGTATATAGAAAACTTATTGAACTATGCTCCTGCAGCAAAAAAATCTCACCTCACCTGTGGTTTATGGTATGAAGATACAGCTGGAAAAATGGATTCCACCGATGATACTAATAAAGGATTTACTAAGAGGCAAGAATTAGCTAGTGAAAGTAAAGAAATGGAAATGATTGGTCACTTACATGGTGATTTATTCAATCAAGAAAAATTTTTAATCAATGGTGTTGATATATGTGTTAAGTTAATTCGTTCTAGAGAAAATTTCAATCTCATGGCCTCTACAGGTGACCTTAAATTAAAGGTATCTATTACGGATGCATCTTTGATTATTCGTAGAGCACGAATCAATCCCAGCGTGTTACTTGCTCATCAAAAGGTCTTAGCTTCTACCACAGCTAAATACCCCATTACTCGAGCTGAAGTTAAAGTTTTAACAATACCATCAGGTGTTCAAGGAAAAACTCTAGATAACATTTTCTTAGGACAATTACCTAAAAGGTGTATAGTGGGATTTGTAAATAACGCTGCTTTCAATGGAAACCTCACTAAGAACCCATTTAACTTTCAAAATTACGACATCAATACTTTTAGTTTATATATAGACGGTCAACAAATACCATCAAAGGCTTTACAACCCTCATTTGAGAACAAAATTTTTACTTCAGTATATCATACATTGTTTTCTGGAACAGGTATACACTTTCTCAATGAAGGTAATGGGATATCCCGAGAACAATACGCTGAAGGGTATTGTATGTTAGCGTTTGATTTGACACCTGATTTATCAGCAAACTCTGCAAGTCATTGGAATCTTGTAAAGCATGGTAGTGTGAGATTAGAAGTGCGTTTTGAAACAGCTTTATCACAAACTATTAATTGCATTGTTTATGCGGAGTTTGATAATGTTATTGAAATAGATAAAAACCGCAATATTTCAGTAGATTATAGTAGTTAAGAACACAAAATTAACTGTTTAAGATTAGATTAAGCGTGAATAATGTAATTCAGATTTGTTGTTAGATTTAAGTTACCAATAAAACGAATTCATAAAATATTAAGTTCTTTGTTTAACTATAATCCTTGCAACCCCACAACAAGAGTCAACTTGGCTGATAAGTACCATAATAGTGTCTTGTTAACCTTATATGAGACATTACCACTTTATCATTCGACCTGATAAGATTCTGCAGCGATACGGTGAATAAAAATGAATACAATAGAAATACAGAATTACTTAAAGAAAATTGATCCAAGTATTGAATATAATGTATATGCAGCCAATCGTCTACCAATATATGTGGTAACTCCTACATACGTAGTTAGCAACTTAGACTCTGATAACAAACCAGGTTCTCACTGGGTCGCCATACACATAGATAAGAATGGTTTTGGACAGTACTTTGATTCATACGGTCGACCACCTCAAGGATACCACCGAATGTTTTTAGCGAGAAATTCTAGAATGTGGAATTACAATACAAGTCGAATTCAAAATGACTTTACTATAGTTTGTGGAGAGTACTGTTTAATGTATCTGTATTATAAATACTATGGTAAGAGTCTCAAAGATTTTCAAGTATTATTTAGTGATAATACAATATGCAATGATGTGTTTTTAAATGGTTTATTTAAATCATGTTTTGAGGTGAATAAATGAAATATGAAAATGAATGAATGATTTTTCTTTATTGAAGATTAATAACCCCATACAATACTTATAATTCTTCCAAACAATTTATGAATGTTCCCAATAACTTTACAATCGTAAGCATGAACATGAAAAAACACTAAAAAGACTTATAACTATTTACAATAATACTTAGCAATAACACAATTCACAAAGAGTTCTAGAATCAAAAACAAATTAATCTATTAAGTATGTAACTTAAAAGAGTACAAAGTTTAAATACAATACAATGTAAGTTAAATTTAAACAGGTAGATTCTTAAGTACAGTTAATACAATAATAGTTTCTTATTTCAATAATAGTAGTACAAAGCATATGATTAAAGTTATGATATTAAAACATTGACACGCACTGGCACTTTTGTTCATTTGTCTGTGTCTATAAAATATTTCACACAATCGTCCTTACTAGCCAACTGTTTGGTTATATTGTATATAGTGTCCTTGACACTTTGCAAGTTCTTATCACTGTCGTTTTCCGCGTAATATTTAACTCGCACATCAGCGTGTTTCCAATGTTCCGTCGGTGCGATGTTTTTTATTTTATTCACTTCATACACCTCAATTTTTATGAGATGTGATGCAGAACTGTTGTCATCGCTGTTTGATCGGATGTATGAAACACCACCGCTCGTCGATCGACCAACACTGGATGACTTTCTTGTTGTTGTCTTCTTCTTTTTTGGTTTTTCGAAGAACTCATCAATGCTGTTGCATTCGATCGGTCTTTTATTTGCTAATATCGCTTTTTTGACTTTAAAGGCGAGTGTACCTTCTTCATCACTAGGTTCGTCGATTTCTTCAGCATAATAGTAGTTTTTGTAAGTATTTTCAGAAAACTGTAACAAAATGAAATGAAACTGTTTTAATTATCGGTTAAGTAAGTACTGTATGATAAATACTTATAGGTATGCGAAGTATACATGTACACATTAGTAACAATGATAAATTAATAAGACATCAAAGATAGCTAAAATGTATTAACCTGGTGGACAACACATGGCATAAACAATTAATGAAACATCTGGTTACAACACTTTTAGATCAAAGTATATAAAGGTACTTACATTCATTTTTATAACACTTTCACTATTTAACTATTTCACAATTTTACTATCACTTCACTGTTACAAACAACTGGAGATCACACTTCGAGCAGAGCACAGAGTGGAATACGATACCATGTGATTTTGCGTCGGTCTTTTATATGGAGAGGGAGTATTGTTTCCTTGCAGACAAGATCCAACATGTTTCGACTTTCACCTTAAATGTTCCGTTGAATACGTAATATCAGGTAATGTGAATAATGGGAACCGTAATTATTATGACAATGAGAAGACCCAAAGGGTTTTACCTAGAATTTGAGAAAGGTATGGTGTATTGTAACGATTGCTTTATCTATAATAAACAATGCCCGTAATGCGTAAAGGGCGACTATTAAGTAATTTTAAACGGCTTTTAAGTAGAAACACGAGTTAATAGAAATACGAGACAAAGACCTTTGCATCCTTCAAATAAAAAAGGGTCGCCGATAGAAAGTAGAAAGTCAATAACACAACGAAACAGGGAAAATGTTGCTTTATCTATCATAAACAATGCTCGTAATGCGTAAAGGGTAACTATTAAGTAATTTTAAACGGCTTTTGCGTAGAAACACGAGTTAATAGAAATACGCGACAAAGACCTTTGCATCCTTCAAATAAAAAAAAGGATCGCCGATAGAAAGTAGAAAGTTAAAAGCACAACGAACAGGGAAAAAGTACAAGCTTAAGGGAACCGTAGACCATGAACAAATTCGTGGTTCATACCTACCTCGCGGGTGATATGAAACGGATTCCGCGGACGATATAATTTTTATTCGCGGGTGTTATCAAAGTAATCCGCGGTCGATATCAAATTAATCCGCGGTAGGTATCAAGTTAATCCGCGGTAGGTATCAAGTTAATCCGCGGTAGGTATCAAGTTAATCCGCGGTAGGTATCAAATTAATCCGCGGTAGGTATCAAATTAATTCGCGGTAGGTATTAAAGTAATCCGCGGATTTATTCGCGGGTTCCGCGGGCCGAATCTGGAGCAATCGAAAACGTCGGCCATCAGCCGCCGGAGCGCCGCGGACCGGCCCTCGAACCTGCTCCAGTATCGGTGAATCCCTTACTACTAACAATACAGGTAGGTGTAATAAATAAAGATATAACATAAAATGAGAAAGAGAATAAAAAAAAGATATGTTAAAAAAGCATAAATATAAAAGTACGCAACACAAATACACTTAATAAACATGATAACGAATACAATATAAATATATAAAACCTAATATTAATATATAATTAAATAAAAGAATAATTATATAAAACAATTTATGTTAATTGTAAGCAGACAGTATATACCTACCTATAAAATTTTTGCATGCCGTTGAAACGGTAAAACATGTTGCACATTATGTATAATACATATATATTATGTTTAACACCTTTGTAACATACCATGTTTATAGCAAAAAAAGCAATGAGAGGTGTCAGGGGACACCCGGATGGAACGAAGTTCCTTTCGATTAATTAGTGAAGGAATTGTAATAAAATTTTATTTATATAACAGAGTGTGTATATATATAAATATTTTCCTATTTCCGTTCCAATACATAAGTTTCTAGACAAAAAACAAATAAATACGTGTGGCACTCGGAGACTGCCGCGGTAAAGCTATTGCATAGCATTTTTATCACAAATTTTGATTGACTAAACACAAATTCGATCTTACGCTTACCACATAAAGTAGATTTTTAAACGCGAGCAAAGCACGTTTAGTCTTGTTATTGATAAATGTCAGTAACCAAAGTAGAATAAATCAACAAAATTTGAAAAAATAATGTTACGTTCGATTCTTTTGTACTCGTGCCGTGCCAACGCTGGGGAAATAGCTTCTACGCAATGTATTTAAGGTTCATATTAGATTAGTAAGAAATGGTTTTAATGACTTTAATAAATAAAATAAATAAAAATATACTCGTTTCAAGAATTATAGCTTCTACGCATTGTATTTAAGGTTCATATTAGTAAGATAATAGCAAAAAGTGTCGTGACAACTTTTCGTGAGAATTTTTTCCGTCTAGCCCCCTTTCACAACGCGCGATAAGGAACTTCGTTCCAATAAATTGATATGATTTGATTTGATTTGATTCTTAAGTTTCCCACGGCCGGCGTCTGGTATGTGGAATGTAAACTATTTGTGATTTATATTAATTGTTGAATGCTCCACTGTTTCGTTTCCAAATGGTGTGGTGACGCCACACTAACATTATAAAGAGGAAATATTTGTATCTTTGTATGTTTGTAACGTCTAGTTGTATATATTACTAGCATTGCGCGCGGCTCCGCCCGCGTGGAAAAGTTTTTCCGGGATAATAAGTAGCCTATAGCACTCAAGAGTAATGTAGCTTCCTATTACTGAAAGAATTTTCAAAATCGGTCCAGTAGTTCCTGAGATTAGCGCATTCAAGCAAACAAACAAACAAACTCTTCAGCTTTATAATATTAAGTATAGATATAGACTTTTGCTATATTATACAGAGGTTTTTCTGGACAAAACTCCCGCTGTATATTTTCTCGGGATAATAAGGAGCCTATATCTTTCCCACGATCTTCAACTATCTTTATAACAAAAATTGAATCAGTTTGTTAGTTTTTAAGTTTAACGCGTTCAGACAGAGAGACGTGGTAGGGCACTTCGTTTTATATTAAGCATGTAAGGATAATCCTACTAATATTATAAACGCGAAAATTTGTAAGACTGACTGACTGACTGACTGCCTCGGTGGCGTAGTTGTATTGCAGTACGACTGCAATGCTGAGGTATCGGGTTCGATCCCCGGGTTGGGCAAAGTGATATTGGGTTTTCTATTCAATATCAGCCCGGAGTCTGGAATTTCTGCCCGGTATGGCGATAGGCTCTCCCCCTATCACATCATGGGACGGAATGCGCACGGCGAAGGGTGGGTGCACTAGTTGCGCCTCTGCCTACCCCTTCGGGGATGAAGGGCGTGAGGGTGTGTGTGTGTGTGTAAGTTTGTAAGAATGTATGGATGTCTGTTACTCTTTCACGCAAAAACTACTCAATGGATTTTGATGAAATTTGGCATACGGGTAGATCATGTCCTGGATTAACACATAGGCTTCTTATCCCGGGAAAATACAAAGCGAGACTTTTACCCCGGAAAACTCATTCACGCGGGTGGAGCCGCTGGCAAAAGCTAGTAGGCTATAAGCTGTCTGTAAGTTGTGTTTTACTATGATTATTGAAAAAAAAATGCAAGGAAATGTTTTAAAACTTAAAACAGCCCTCCTGCAAAGAACAGTTTTGCAAATCCGACTACACTACGAGCGTCTCGAAATATAGGTGAACAAACATTTCACACGACAAAGAAATTAAATTAATCGTTACCGCCCTCTTTAATAATAAAAGACGCAGCAATATTGGCGGCAAAAACAAACCGCTGCTGGCGCCCTCTACAACAGTAAGGTCACTTTTTTCTAAGCTCTTTTAAAATACAGCCGTGTCCTTGCGTTTACAATATGCGCATCTAAATAAAGGAACCTAACCTGCCTCAACAACAAAGTTGTTGAAATAGAAAAAATAAAACAAAATTAATCTTGCACTCGGGAAATGTTAGATTATCTTTTGAAGTACGAAGTTGCGTAGACAGTAGCGCCATCTTGAACCGCAAAACTATGTTTGTAAATGCATAAATAGTTCTAAAGGACAAAGAAGGTGGAATTTATATTTCATTTATGAAGACTTTGATCGATGGTAGACAGCTGCTATAAAAAATTACAACATCCGCGTAATATGAAATTCAATTTTCGAATGGAAATGTTTCTTACATGTCACAATTTTTATGGTCATTATTTTTTGTGTCTGTCATTCATTTGTTTAAGCTGTCCGATATAGATGGCGTTGTAAAGTGAACTGACAGACTACATCATCATCCATGAACCACTTGAAGTTTGAAAGCGGTCCAGTGTCGTCCCGCGCCCTTTATCAAGTCATCTCTCCTATAGGAAGATGTTCTTGATATGTATAACACTCACGCACTATAAGAAATGACATGTCATACTGTGAGCCGTTACACAACGAACGTCGTGTCAGTAATAAACTAGTATCCAGAGCGAACGGTTGTTTTAATTACGCGCATACACTTCATTGGCGACGAGGATGGGATGTGGTGGCCAGCTATCGACAAAGACATAGAACGTTGGATAGGCTCGTGCGAGACTTGCGTGAGCGTGCGGTCGGCGCCGCCACGAGACCCTCCCGCGCCATGGCCCGTTGCCGTACGCGCCTGGCAGCGTTTGCACATCGACTATATGACAATAGGGCAGAAGGTATACTTGGTGGTTGTAGACGCATATTCTAAGTGGTTAGATTGTATACATATGCGTAACGGAACAACCGCGAGTGCGCTGATTGATACTTTAAAGGTAATTTTTTCGACGTTCGTGTTGCCAAGGTTGCTGATATCCGATAATGACGTAAGAATAAATTCGGTCGAATTTAAGCAGTTTTGCAGTTATAATGGCATTCTATTATATATTATAATTTGACTGCCTCGGTGGCGTAGTTGTATTACGGTACGACTGCAAGGCTGAGGTCTCGGGTTCGATCCCCGGGTCGGGCAAAGTGATATTGGATTTTTCTATTCAGTATCAGCCCGGAGTCTGGAATTTGTGCCCGATATGGCGATAGGCTCGCCCCCTATCACATCATGGGACGGAATACGCTTGGCGAAAAGTGGGTGCACTAGTTGCGCCTCTGCCTATCCCTTCGGGGATAAAAGGCGTGAGCATGCGCGCGCGCGCGCGCGCGCGCGTAATGGCATTCAATATATGACGACCCCTAAATATCATCCACCAAGTAATGGTCTTGCCGAAAATTCGGTAAGAAATTGTAAGAAAATGCTAAAATGCATTATAAAAGAAAATGTACCCATACAGCAGCTACAGCAAAAGTTATTGGGATATTTATTTTGTTATAGAAATACCGTGCATTGTACATACTACGGGCCAAACGCCTGTTCGGTAGGAAGCTACGTTCCCGTCTTGACTTGATTTTACCTGCCGATTCAAATAATATTAACCAAAAAATAATGACAGTCGTGCCCGCGGAACTGGTGGTAGGTCTCTCATTATGTAAGAGGCCGTCTGGGTGGGTACCACCGCAATGTCTATTTCTACCGCCAAGCAACAGTGTGCATCCACTGTTGTGTTTCGGTTTGAAGGACATTGTAGCCAGTATAACTACCGGACATAATGAGACTTAACATCTTATGTCTCAGGATGACGAGCGCAGTGGAATGCCACACAGTACTTTGTAAGTCAAGGTGCTGGATAGTGTTGCTACTGTTTATGGGTGGTCGTATCGCTTACCATCAGGCGAACGGCATGCTCGTCTCGTCATTCAATGCTATAAAAAAAAAAAGCCTACAGTGGATCACTTTTTTTGGCAAAGCCATTTTGGACTAAATCTTAGGTACTGATATTATAAATGCGAAAGTTCGAGAAAATGTTTGGATGTTCGTTAGAAATCGTCGGTTACGGCTAGAACTAATTAACTGATAAATAAAGAACCATGAATTAAGCCACTTTTAGTTCTAGGTATATTGTTTTTCCTATATCATCTTATACAGCGTGTAAAAGACAGCCTACCGAATTTTTTTAAGTAAAATAGCATTATATTCCTATATTAAAATAAAGATGTCCGCGGGTACCGGACATGTGTGCATAACAATTTCGTAATTCTTGGGCCAGAAATGTATGTGATCCATTGCGTAGTTATCGAAATCTACCTACACTCTACAGTAGCCGGCGCGGGGTACCGCGCGAATACGTTCTTAGGTTAAAGCACCGCGGCGTGATACGAGGACTAACACAACTCAACTCGACAAAATAATATCACATGGGTCTTCCAGACCCTTCTTGTCTGGGTACTACCGGCTGGTTATCCAAAGTACGTTGATACGCCCGAGTTATTACACGCTTATCAATTGGGTGCCGATTATAAGGATACTTTTCTCCATAAAGTCGAAGAGCTTGTTGCTCTTTGCCTCGAGCTTCACCGTAACACATTATCATTTGTCCATATTCACGTGCACTGAAACTGTCAAGGTATTTCACTATTCCGCTCCCGAGACATTAAAAAAACACTTGTTCTTCCTGGAAATCCTGAGAAAAGAACAAACCCATAAACCACAAATCCTCATTAATAAGAACGTCACGAAAAAATACGATCCGCACAAGACGAAAGGTGCGTCGGAACTAACAAACAAACCGCCGCGCCCGGCGCCACCCGCCAGGGGCCAAAAGTAGGTCCCTACTTGCGAGTCGCACGCGTCGCTCAAAGAAATTACCTAGACTTATAACATTTGGATCGGTCATTTTCATTAAATTTATTTGCGTCTTGAAGTACCTAATAACGAATAATTTGCCGGATGCATTGTTGGGCATTTATATAAATAAGATTCCCTGTTTCGTCACAAATGAAAAGATTTTATTGCTTAGTGCACCCAAGTTTTGTAATGATGTGGTAAGTATGGTAGTTGATCACATTTATGAGTTTTGGAAAATTGTGATATTCCTTCACCGTTAATACCTACTAGCTAACAAAGATTTTTTTTTTAAACTCCTACAACTGATATTGTAAATACTTTTTAATGTTAAATAAAAAAATAATTAAAAGAAGGCTTACTTTAGCACTAATAAAAAACGTTATTTCATTATTATTTCATAAAAAACACAACTTCGCGTTCATAGTTAATGAATTGAGGAGTGAAATTAAATAAGTCCAATCCACATTTTCTATAATCCGAAATTCGCAACGCTCGGCGCTCGTAGTCAAAGGACGCCGCGCGCGTCGGCGCGCCTTTGGGCCGGCGCGGCGGCCGGCCGCCCGGCGCGGCGCAGCGAGGCCATTGCACGCGGCGCGCGTGGCGCTGTATACCTATTTCAAAACAGCTGACTGGCGGCGCGTGCGTACATTTTATCTTTTCTACATACATTTCTGTTATTATGAAAATAATGTACTTCTTGTTATTTTAATGAAAGTGGGGTTGTGTTAGTGAATAGTATAGATTTTATTGCGTTATCATTGAAAAAAAATTACAAAAATTCATGAAAAGACCGACGAAAAATTCAAACGCAGGGGGTATCAGAATCATGAACTGAACACCTGGTATCATTTTTCGGTAGGCTGTCTTTTACACCCTTTATATGCTTAAGTTAAAGAAAAGTAAAACACCATTATATTGCTGAACATTTTTAATATTAAAATCAAGTGAGTATTTTTAATATTAACAAGTAATATTTAAAAAAAAATATGATGTTAGTGACTTCTTGCCGTTGGGCCTGTGTTCGAGGTATAAATTAAGTATTTCTTAAAATACAGATATATTTTAAGAAATAGTTTCAAAAGATAACAAAACTTAAAAAATAAAACCGACTTCAAAACCACTACAAACTTAAAAATAATTTAACTTTATAAGTATTCGCTTAGTATATATACGTATATTTGGAGTCGGATTTAAATTGAACATTGTTTTCGTATATTTGTTGGTGTATTTGCTTAACCACAGTAAACAGACATATACAGTAGAATATCTTCATACAAATGGTCGGAAAGCGAGTGATTTTTTGTAATATTTGGCACCCGACTAGTATTTTTTATTTCATTCTTCTGTTAAGTAACTAGTTCATATTACAATTTAATGTGTGTATTATAAGAATATTTTTATTTATATATTTGCGTATACAGCTCTTGTATGACGCGTTGGTTTACACTTACACGATTTTTTTATGATCGGCACCGACTCCAAATAATTATTCATTGTACATTAATATAATCACACGAATGGCAGTGTATATAATATTGGTATTATTAAAATTTCCTTATAACCCATAAGCAAAGCACAAGTTATTTTTTTCCTTATAGTGGGTTAAGAAAGTCGGTGTTATTTTTTGTTAAAAAGTTTTTATATTTCACTTTTTAGTAAATAGGTGATGCAATAAAGAGTTACATATTATAATTATTGCTATCATATAAGAAAATTTTGTAATTTATTATAATAGGTGGAATTCCCAAAGCTGTCTTGATTCAATATGTTGATGATCAAACAATAGATACAAGCCAAGAAATACTAGCTCAAGAATAAAAGACTTGAAAGTGAAAGAGTTTTTATATCATTGACATCGACATATAAAACTCTTTAATTAAAACTGACAACTCCAAATTTTAAATGTAATAACTTCTGACAAATTTCTTATGTCAATATAATGTACCAACTGTTTAAATTTATTTCATCACGCAATTACATCTTATATATAAAATTCTCGTGTCACAATGTTCGTTCCCGTACTCCTCCGAAACGGCTGAACCGATTTTGGTGAAATTTTATATTCACACTTGGTAGGTCTGAGAATAGGTTGTTATCTATTTTTCATCCCCCTAAGTTATAAGGGTTCACCCTTAACATTTTTTTTAAATTTTTGGACAAATTTTTTTGTTTTTATTTTTCTATAATAGGGCATTAAAAATACATACAACCTTAAATTTTCAACCCTCTGCGATCAACCCCTATTTTTTAATAGCCATTTTAGTAATTTAAGAACTTTTCGATTTCGATGAAATTTGGCACACGGGTAGATTATGTCCTGGATTAACATAAAGCGGGACTTTTATACCGGGAAAACTCATTCACGCGGGCGGAGCCGCGGGCAACAGCTAGTATATCATAAAATTGATTTGAAATTAAATATAGATACTAATTACTAGTGTGTTCATGAATTAAAGGAGGTATAAGACAGGTTCGTCTAGAAATCTTTAGGGGAGGCCCATGTTCAGCAGTGGAAATTATTCATACAGGTTCTCTCTTCTGTGTCTCTGCTGATAATGATAATTATGAAGATGAAGACAAATAACTTAAGGATACACTAACCAAAAAAATTGTACCAGTCCCTTTGGAAAATAATAAAAGCTTCCATTTTTATTTCAGAAAATTATATTTAAGCATCAGAAGGAAAATTTAGTTATTATGTAACACGGAATTCTACAGAAAAGGTGCTAGAAAAATTCTCATGGTTTGTATCTATGTAATCCTAGTCATTCTACGTATTTAAAAATAAAATATTTTTTGATAGAAGTGTTTCATTGATTCTTACCGCATACCGCGAGTATGAGCGGGGCGATCATAGGCTTAGAATAGTCTTATGACTCTGAACGTAAACCTATAGGATCGTCGGGGTAGTGTCACTGCAGGACAATCGTCGGGGTAATATCACGCTAGGACAACAGCTCAGGTCTATATTATAATATAAATAAAAGACTCCCATCATTTGGTTAGAGCAGCCTGATGGTCACTATTGAGCGGTTAATCTGATTTCTAGAAAATCATTACACAGTTCCATTAGATTTTGGTTTGTGGTATATATTCCCCGAGTCTGTAGTAAATCCTGAAATCAGGTGGAAATTTGAATGCACTCTTATGTGACAATGATTAATGATTTATTAAATCAGGAATAAAACATCCTTTCCTTTAGTAGAATCAAAAACTTGCATGGACGTTTTGCGTAACATACATATTACACTAATATACGTACCTATTAAAAGCACCCTGCTCGTCATCCTAATATATTCGTTCTCAAGACTAAACAGCTCATATTTATCATACTTTGAGGTTCATTATAAGCCTATATTTAGATATTATAGCGAGATACCAAACACATTTTATCGCATTTGTCAAAAGGCGCCTACTCATTTTATGATAGCAATATGACAAATCTACGTTTTTTGCTATTTATTACCATTTTATAAATAAATTGTCTCATATACCTATTTATCCCTTCCCATCTAGTGGGAGTCCCTGTTATTCGTATAACGGGTCACCATGCATATGTATTAACTTTTATTATGCTTTTATTCAATAAAAAAATTGCTCAAATTTTTGCGTTGCTAATAGACTTTCGTAAGGGCACTTTTAAGTAGTCGAATGAAATTACTCATATGATTCAGGTCTATTCAGTCTGTTCCATAAAATGATGAACCCTATACCAAGATATATTGAAATGGGACTATTTCGCGACCCTTATTTACTAAATGAGATAGGAATCAAGGAAATACGCTTCCAATTTTCAGAGAAATCAGTGTACATACATTAAAAAAAAATACAAACACACGAATTGATAACCTCCTCCTTTTGGAAGTCGGTTAAAAAGTACCTCGAATGAGTCCTCATCAATTGCAATCTCCTGATATTGTACTGCGCGGTTTTTTTTAAAGTGAAATCTTCTTTAGCGGCATTGAGCACTTTTGGAATGGGTATAAAATGTTAAACTCGCGATCCTGACGACAATGCATGCGGAGGTTTTACCATCCCTTATGAACAATATATGAACCTTAAATACAATGCGTAGAAGCTATAATTCTTGAAACGAGTGCATTTTCATTTATTAACGTCATTAAAACCATTTCTTACTAATCTAATATGAACCTTAAATACATTGCGTAGAAGCTATTTCCCCAGCGTTGGCACGGCACGAGCACAAAAGAATGTAACATTCTTTTTTCAAATTTTGATTTATTCTACTTCGGTTGTGATGACTATTGCATTTCTGTCATTTATCAAAGACCAGAGTAAACGTGCGTTGCTCGGGTTTAAAAATGTACTTTATGTGGTAGGCGTAAGATCGAATTTGTGTTTAGTCAATCAAAATTTGTAATTGTTTCTTTTTAACCGACTTCCAAAAGGAGGAGGTCATTTTAGTTTGACTTTTCGACGACACTTATTCATATGTTATTTGCAAGAAACTGTGCATCTTGGGTTTTTTAATACACCAATAACGATAGCGCAATAAATAAATATTGTATTTAATTAACCACATAAATGCTAGTACTTTTATACTGATAAATAAAGCAACTCGTAGGAAATTATTCCCTAACCATTCCAAAATATTCAAAAATGCTGTTCAAGTTTTCACTTTTTTATATGAACCCAAGGTCCATATTTTAGCCCCTTTAATATCCATAAAGTTTGAGCCTAGTTAAGTTTTGACCAGACCAGCACCCATACAAATAGCGGACATCTCCTTTACCAATGTTGTGTTGGAAATTTTAGTTCATACCGTGTGCTAAACAGTGCATATAATTTCAACAGAAATGAAAATCGAATTTAAAGCCAGGGTTGTAAGTTTTATATACCTTTGCTCGTTTATATTAGGAGAGAAAAATAAAATACATTTTAATTTGCAGATTGTTTAATTTGAGTTTTTCTAATTATTCTACTGATCACAATAATTTCTAATCTAATTTTAATCTTCTACTAGTGATGAAACACAAATTAGAATAAGTAAAAAAAATATATTGAAAAACTATACAAATAAAATATCTTTACTCGCTATTACTACCGAATATAATGTTACAATATACATTTTTAAACGAAATACACAAAAAGAATGAACCGTTTTTTAATGTTTCTGTTTTATTCCAATTTGTCTTTTATCGTTTTAAAATTAACACCAAGAAGTCTATAAGAAAACATTATAGTCAAAATTATGTACCAATATAATTTGTTTTATTTATATATCGAAATCCTTTATTAAAAGATACATTTGCTCAAAAGTTAATACTCAGTTATATAATTTCTCGAAAAAACTTCATTGGAATTAAACTTTTCGAGAAGCAGTCAATAATAAAAAATAAAGAAAAAACAACAGCCACTGATGAAGCCAATATTGAGGATCTTTTACAAAAGGTCTTTTTCATATTTTTAGTTTTTTATAGGAATCTACAGCTATTGTCTATGGATCTATATCCTATATACTAGTAAATGCTGTACTATCAATACCATTCCGATAAGCGTATAACTTACAAGACATTTATTCAGATAATAAATAATTTGAGCGATTCTGCTTTTAATATAATGTGTTCTTTTTTCTTAATTAGTAATTTTTCAAAAATAGAATTCTGTCTACACATTCCAAATAAAAGAAACTATATTTTTTAAACTGTAAGATATTTAAAATCCGAACACATTATACCAAAGGTTGTAACTAAGAAGGTCGAAAATTAATGCTTCCTCGGAATCAAATACATATTATAAGTGTCCTTAGGGAGGGCGACACACGCTGGTTTTTGTATAAGATCATCTAAATTTTCCACTGCGACATCAAATTCTTGTATTATGTTCGCAAACATAGTAAAACTCATAGTTGTGACCAAAGTTTGACCGATACATGTCCTTTTACCAATGCTGAAGGGAATAAAATGAGGAATATTCTTCTTAACCGAATAAACTTCTGTTTCAGTCTCTTTTGAAGGACTTCTTTCGCTGTCAGATTCCATTCCAGAATCACATTGAGAATTCCTTCGGGTTCTTACTTTTGTCTTCTCCAAAAACCTGCTAGGATCAAAAGCTGCTGGATTATTCCAATACTGTTCCGAATTATTCAAGACATAGTTGTTAATGAAAATGACTGTGCCCTTTTCGACGCCGTAACCATTGATTTTTGCATTCTCTGTCGCCACGTGAGGCACTATTGGAGACGAGGCGTATCTGAGACATTCTAAGATAGTCGCTTCGGTGTAAGGAAGGTTGCTTCGGTCAGTCAGAGCTACAGGTCTTTTGCCTTTAGTCACTCCTTCGATCTCAGCTCGTATCTTCTTTCCTATCTCGGGATCTCTGGCCACAGCTGTAAGACATAGCATAACAAGATTACCAACTGAAGAATGGCCTCCTAAGAAGTCTTCGAGCATGAAGATGATAGTATTTCTATCTACATTCGGGTCTTCGTGTAGCACTCTTAATAGTCCATCGAGGAAGTCCTTCTCTGGGCCTTCCATGTCCAAATTCATTTCCCTTTGCTCGACGATTCTAGATAAAATGAAGCTACGTATGTCTTGAGACCAGCCGGACAGCTTATCCATATGATTTTTGTAGAAAGGCGCTAACCACGGCAAGAAGTCCACAGCATATCCCTGATTTATTTCCCAGAAAATTTCGTCAAAATGATCTACAACCTTACGGAATTCTGAATCGGTCTCGTCAAATCTTACAGAGCACATGTAATTTGTGAACATGTTCATAGCAGATGTCATTAGCAGAGGTTTCAAGTTGATGCTTTGTTCTGTGTTTTGAGTGATGGTTTTCAGATTTTGTACTAGTTCGCACGATTCTAATGTTGCGACTGAACCGATACGGGCGTAGAAGTCGGTGTGTTGCTTCGGGCCGCAATGGCGGCGGGCGAGGTTACGTCTCCGCAGCTGTAGGTTCGACCAGTCGCAGAGGGCGAGAGCTGGAAGGAGTAAATTCATAATTAATGAAAATGGTTAATAGTTTTTAGTTGATAAAGGTCGCAGGAACACGCAGGATGCGGGCCACTTTTAATAAGTCCGTCTGGAAATCTTTAGGGGAGGCCTATTTTCAGCAGTGGACTTCATGTCGCCCATGATGATGATGAATAGTTTTCGTTTTAATAGGTATGACCCCATTCACGTGTAGGGCGGACATAGAAAACTCATTATGTATTTTTCCGCGATCAAAAGTAGCCTATACGTTAACTCAGGACATGTCGATGCCAAGTCCAATCCAATTCCGTTCAGGAATTTTAGCGTTCATTTCTAAAAAACATTCAAATATTTTCACATTACAATATGTGTTATAATATAAAGAGATTATTTTATTTTTAAACTGGGACCATTGACAAGATATCTTTCTAAAAACGATAACGCCAATAGAAAACAAAAACTGTATTGGAATGACATATCCGATCGATAGAATTAGCGATACTTAGATTTATCGCTTGGATATGTCATTCCCATATTTTTTTTCCTTTGACGTCAGGAACATACGTCTAATTGCTTAGAGGAGGCTAATGTTCAGCAGTGGACACCATGTGGCTGATGATGATGATTGTAATAAAGCATTTAGTCTACGACCTCTGACCCGATGTAGAAAATTCGTTCTTAATAGGGAACGTGCACGTCGTAAGCACTGCCATCTAGTGGCGCAATCGATACTTGGCACTGGCACTTGACGGCTCATTTTCAACTTATCGATACATGGCACTGACGTACAATATTCATTAAAAGGATGAAAAATAACTTTTAATTTGTTGATAATGTATCGCTGTGTATCTCGATGCTCCGAAATATAAAAATAAACAAATCAAATGGCGTGAAATTATATAATGTTCCCAAGAATAGTACCTAAGTACTTACATTCCATGGTTATATGAAAATTGACAAAAATAATAAAAGCTGTATAAAACATACATAATTATGAGTTCCAAAAGCATTTAGAAACGTTTCGTTACGTAATTTATAAAAATAAATATGTTTTGAAGGTAATATTCAATATAAAAAAATCTGTAATTAAGGGAACATAACCTCTTAATTTTGCTTCAATAACTAGCTCCCATCTAAAAACAAGCATATTCTGGACACGCTGGGTGTAAATAACATTCGGCAACACATATTTTATCATTTATTTCATATTAAAAGAATATATCAACAAATTATTGTGCTAGTTCTAGTTTATTTTTTTATCCACCTGTGGCTCTTGTGTCGATTTTGTGCTGCCCCCTATAGTTCGTGAACGCTCCCTATAGGAAGCTACATTTTCCCTAAATACTATAGGCTACTTTTTCTCTCGAAAACCATACACAGACGGAGCTGCGAACAAAAGTTAGCTTACGATAACTTTTTTATGCCGGTGTTTCATTCAAGAGCAAAAAATATTATGTTCTGTTCCAGTGAGCGTCGCGAGTCATTTAATCTGAAGAGCACACGCGCTTAGGGTTCTTTGGGCAACGTTGTTCAACACTGGATCGGTCTTCAGTCTTAGGGAGGTATTAATAAATCAATCTCATGTTTGAGTTACATCTCAAGTTTGAGTTAGATCCTAAGTAGACATAATGTATTGAACTATTCATACATTATGTCTACTTGAGATGTAACTCACACTTGAAAATGATTTATTAATACCGCCCCTAAAGACCTAGTGTGAAATGGAATTCCTGTGTCCAGTATTGAACTATTCATAGATTATGTCTACTTATGTCCACTGGTGGTAGGTCTCTCATATGTAAGAGTCCGTCTGGGTGGGTACCACCGCAATGTCTATTTCTACCGCCAAGCAGCAGTGTGCATGCACTGTTGTGTTACGGTTTGAAGGACATTGTAGCCAGTGTAACTACAGGACATAGTGAGACTTAACATCTTATGTCTCAGGATGACGAGCGCAATGGAATGCCACACAGTACTTTGTAACTCAAGGTGCTGGATGGTGTTGCTACTGTTTATGGGTGGTCGTATCGCTTACCATCAGGCGAACGGCATGCTCGTCTCGTCATTCAATGCCATAAAAAAAAAGGTAAATCTCAAGTTTGAGTTAGATCTCAAGTAGACATAATGTATTGAGCTATTCATACATTATGTCTACTTGAGATCTAACTCAAACTTGAGAATGATTTATTAATACCGCCCTTAATGACCTAGTGTGGAATGGAATTCCGGTGTCCAGTATTGAACTATTCATAGATTATGTCTACTTGAGATGTACTTAACTCAAATATGAGATTGATTTATTAATACCACCCTTAAAAACCTAGTATCCAAGCCTTGGATACAGAAAGCCCAAGATAGGGAACTATGGAAATCCTTGGAGGAGGACTTCACCCGAAGAGGGGTTCAGGAAAAATAAACGTAGATCCTACAACATTTTTATAGATACTAAATTTGTAATAAAACATACAATATATTAGTTAAAGAAAAACTAGGTAGAATTAGTATCTAAATTTATTTATAAGTTTCAAATTTAAAACTATAGCATTTCCATGAAATATAAGGTTTTTTATTTTATTTCTTTATTATTACCAACCTAGTGTGGAATGGAACGGTATGTCAAGACGAAGGTGTGCAGAGTCAATACGAAAGGTATAGGCATTTCTTCTTACTGCTTCCCTGATTTTTCGGAATTCTACCAGTGTATTTGATAATGTACGGTTCGCTTAGGGAAAACATCCTGAGGAAACCCACATACCTATCTAAATAAGAATATCGAACTAGGCAAGTGTGGGGGACGAAGGGCTAAATCCAATACCCAGTCTGTTGTGACTACACCCGTTTTTTTTTATAGCATTGAATGACGAGACGAGCATGCCGTCGCATGATGGTAAGCGATACAACCACCCATAAACAGTAGCAACACCATCCAGCACCTTGATTTACAAAGTACTGTGTGGCACTCCACTGCGCTCGTCATCCTGAGACATAAGATATTAAGTCTCATTTTGTCCTGTAGTTACACTGGCTACAATGTCCTTCAAACCGAAACACAACAGTGCATGCACACTGCTGCTTGACGGTAGAAATAGACATTGCGGTGGTACCCACACAGACGGACTCTTAAATATGAGATACCTACCACCGTTTCGAAACTCCACGAGTTCTACGATAAGTTTGTTTCGTACGAGTATGTTTTTAGTGCTAAATGGGCTCACGTTTGTTCGCTATCCGCCTGATGTTAAGCGATGATGCGACCTAAGGTGAAGCTCGCCCAGAAGAAAATATACAAAAATATATTATATTTAGATGAAAACCTGAGGACCTTCAATTTAATAAGACTGCTATGCATTAACAAACGTGCTGACCCCTTAAAAGGTAAATGGTTGATGACGAGATGCCCTATCCTGGAAGCCGGCGTCCATCAATCGCCGTTATGGTCCTTATTTAATAAGGACAAATGCGTGTCTGACCTATGTAATTAATCCGGACAGATGGGTTAAAAATGGATGGTAGGTCTGCCTACCCAAAAAATAATAATACATGACTAATTGATAACCTCCTCCTTTTTTGAAGTCGGTTAACAAGGCAATGCGTGATACTATGGTTAAGTTTTGTACAGAATCCAACAACAAATTAAACACTACTCCATTTATTTTTTATCGTAACTCTATGCCCCATTTAGTTTCGCGCTTTTTTTATTCAGCCAATTTCTGCTCGACCATAGATAATAGATAGTGCCTAATGTTTAAAACCTATTTTAATATGCATTTTATTAATTTCTTTTGTACGTTTTATTTGCATGTGTTCAAACTTGACATTGGCAAAATGTGAACACAAATGCCATTTAAAAAAAAAAAAAAAAAATTTGCATGTGTGCTAATTCCTAACCTACTTAAATTTTTTTTTAGTGCAGTGAGTAAACTTTGTCGTTCCTTAGATAAAATAAATCATATTTCTCTCCGAATTCATGTCGTACAATCTTGCTAATATTATAAACAAGTTTTTCCCGCGGCTCCGCCCGCGTGAATGAGTTTTCCCGGCATAAAAGTCCCGTTTTATATTTTCCCGGGATAAAAAGTAGCCTATGTGTTAATCCAGGACACAATCTACCCGTGTGACAAATTTCATCGAAATCCGTTCAGCAGTTTTTGCGTGAAATACTAACAAACATCCATACATACATCGTATGTATCCATATGATATCCATACGATGTATGGATGTCTAGATGTATGATCTAGACATCCATACATCAATACTTTCGCGTTTATAATATTATATAGTAGGATGCAAAAGTTTGTGAAAATGATTGATTGTTTGTTAGAAGTAAACTCCAAAACAACTAAACGGATTTCGATGATAGGAGATGTCCACTTTTTGTATGAGTGTCGGGCCTCAAAATCTAACCAGACTCAAACTTTATGGACATAAAGGGGCAAAAATATAGATCTCGGATCCATTAAAAAATATTTTTAGACCTCTCCATTTATAAGTAGGTTTTTTAATAAAGTGCAGTTTAAGTGTAGATTTTAAGCAAAATTAAATAAATCTCAAAATCGGAGGACGTCAAAATTTTTGGAAAGGCTTAATATTTGGGAGTACTATCCAAATATATATAAAGTAACTTGGTTAGAATTTTAAGCCCGTTTTTGGACATGTCCTTTGGCACACGGGTAGATTATGTCCTGGATTAACACATGGCTACTATTTTACAAACTGCAGCTAACTGTCGCACTATAAAGTTTAAGTAGGGAACACCATAACTTGTTTTTAACGTCATATAAATTAACTGACTTGTAAATGTAAACCCACTACGCATGTCGTGTTCGCATCTAGTAGGGTTCAATCTTATCACTGCTCACCTCGTCACTCATGTACCTAATACTTAAGCTATTTGTAAGATGTACCCAGTTTTGTGAACCATAAAAAAAAAAAAAAAAAAAAAAAAACTGTCAAATCCGTCATACTTACTTTCTTAAGTAAGTATGATGTAATTTGAGCTGATGTTCATATATGGTTTATTAAATAGCGACTATCTATAGTAGGGACAAACTAATCTGGCCGGTATGACATTACACGGTTTTGATTTTTTTGGGTAGACGGTCTCACAGAGTTATCGCGTCGGGAAAAAAATTGAATTGTCATACCGGCCAGCTTAGTTTGTCCGAACTATAAGATGCTGACTTTAGTTTGACAGCGTCTCAGCTGACATCGTCACTTCAGAGCGAAATTGAGTTCAAAATAATACGGCCTTTAATCTCAGTTGAATATACCTGTCCATTTATTACAGTCGCAGTTAAAATCGGCTGGGAAGATATCAAAACGAAGTCTACGTCACCCGCTGCCTACCCTTTAGACTGCCTCGGTGGCGAGGTTGTATTACGGTACGACTGCAATATTGAGGTCTTGGGTTCGATTTAGGGTCGGGCAAAGTGATATTGGGATTTCTACTCAGTATCAGCCCGGAGTCTGGAATTTGTACCCGATACGGCGATAGGCTCGCCCCCTATCACATCATGGGACGGAATATGCACGGTGAAAAGTGGGTGCACTAGTTGCGCCTCTGCCTACCCCTTCGGGGATAAAAGGAGTGAGTGTTTTACTGGTGGTAGGTCTCTCATATGTAAGAGTCCGTCTGGGTGGGTACCACCGCAATGTCTATTTCTACCGCCAAGCAGCAGTGTGCATGCACTGTTGTGTTTCGGTTTGAAGGACATTGTAGCCAGTGTAACTACTGGACATAATGAGACTTAAACATCCTATTTCTCAGGATGACGAGCGCAGTGGAATGCCACACAGTACTTTGTAAGTCAAGGTGCTGGATGGCGTTGCTACTGTTTATAGGCGGTCGTATCGCTTACCATCAGGCGAACGGCATGCTCGTCTCGTCATTCAATGTAATAAAAAAAAACGTAAAAGAGTGTATGTATGTACCCGATCCCTTAAAGCGTGATAAATTTTATTTGGCTAGCAACGCCGAAAGTGTACGAAACTGCACAAAATTTGGGTTACAGAATGCGTGTGCGTATGCAACACAATATTTCCTATACCTACGATATTTGATACACATATGTTTACTGAGTCGGCAATTATTTTATTATGGGTTAAGCGGTCGCTACAATGGTCGTTTGAATATATTTGTAAATAAGTTCACGCTTTATCGGAGGGGTACATGGGCGTAGCTGGGTTGGCAGTGCCCTCCCTAAAAAAAGTCTGCGCTTACAGAGGCCTCTCGTAGTGCAAGCCTCTCAATTGGGCGTGCTTTTTTTAGCTCCCGACAGCTCGCCCCCTCCCTTCCCCTGGACAAAACGTAACTACGCCAATAGGTAGGTAGGGTAACAATTGATAACCATATATCTAAGGGAGTTTTTATTTTTTTATAATGGCATTTGTGTTCACATTTTGCCAATGTCAAGTTTGAGTGGTCTTTTTTTATTATCTGTAGTATGTCGAAGTAAAGCAGTGGCTACCTTACCAAGACTTTATCGAAGAGTATTGACAGCAACAAAAAAAACACTTGATTAGCACAATTATTTCAATTCACTTCATTTGAGCTCTTTAATAGAACTATATTGGATAATATACCACCATAATTATGCAATATAACACTAAGTATCACCAAAATAATGAATTAAAACAAGAGCACCTCATGACACTTCCAAGTTCCCGCCAAAACTCATCTAAGGGAGTTGTGAGCCTCTGTAACTGACTGGCCGGGTGGTGTAGTATTACAGTACGACTGCAGTGTTGAGGTCTCGGGTTCGATCCTCGGGTCAGGCAGTCATATTCGGTTTTTCTACTCAGTATAAGCCTGGTGTCCGGAAATGTGCCCGGTAAATGGGAATAGGCGTGGGCCTATAAATAAAAGATAATAAAAGTGTCTTTGTCGTTTAAGTACCTAGTAATATTTTGACCCAAGCGTCGTCACGTCGAGGGACCGCTAAAGAAGTATTTTCATCTCCCTGGTCCGGAGTTCGGTCCCCCGACGTGAGGACGCTTGGGTTAAAATATTACTAGGTACTTAAACGACAAAGGCACTTTTATTATTTTAATTTTTAGAGATTTTTTGGGTCGGGGTTATTTAAATTTTAATTTATTTTTTATTTCAAACTTTCAAATTAGTTTAGTCTCCATCATGGGGCCTTGATAATCAAATATCTAACACCTACTCGTTGAGAACATCCTTATGAGCCCAAACACGCTATATCTGCTATAAGTTGTTAAGGAGTTGGGTATCCCGCAGACTACTTGATGCTGCAGCATCAGCTCATGTTTAAAAATATTGTCGACGTCACAGTCAGTACACCAAATTTAAAATTCATAGGATTTTTTAAGTTCGAAGTGAGCTGATAATTTTCAAAAATCTGAACAGATCTTCATAAATTATAGCTAAGAAGTAAGAACCAACTCGATCACATCAGCATTCAAACAAAAAAAACCGCGTCAAAATTGGTCCATTCGTTTGAGAGCTACGATGCCACAGACAGACATACAGATACACAGATACACACCCTAAACTTATAACACCTCTCTTTTTCTGTCGGGGGTTAAAAATTCTTCTATTACTAATTCATGTTTAAGCATTGGTTAGAGTAAGACATGCTTTAGACATTGTTTATATTGAAAGACAAGCCGATGGTTGTCTACAATCATAGACGCACACTGACAGGCATGACAGGCACATAGACGGTTTAGACGGGTGTTCAGAACCAGACACTGTTTAGCTAAACATGTATTTAAACTGCGTCTAAAGTATTTTTTGTAATAACACTGAAAATGTCTACGCGTTCATGAGAAAAATGGTGTTTACTCTTGACAAACAGACAGACAGACGGACAAAAAGTGATTCTATAAGGGTTCCTATTTTTGAAGTTATACTTCTTTAGGCGCGTTAGGGAAAAATAATGAGAGTAAATTTTTACGATGCGCGCGCACACCGTCGCGGGAAATCGCCACCCTGAAGTTAGCTATAGTCAACATTTAAGTTTTGAATTTTGAACGTAGAATAAGGCGAAAGATAAAATTTTTAAAATGATTTTTATCTTGTTACGCCAAAGAAGTATAACTTCTAACGCGTTTACATAAGTACACACACACTATTTTTCCTTTTGAGGTACGGAACCCTTAAAAACCTACCACAAAGCTAAATTACATAATAAGACCTTGACTGGCCTATATTACGGTGTTGTATTATAAATTAAAATCAAGTTACACGTAATGTTCGATGTAAAATGATATCACAATGCGTTGTTGTGAACGATAGTCTAGTTGGGAATGACACGGACTGTAGAAAAGGTACGCAGGTTCAAAACCTAACGCACTGACTCGAGGTTATGTGTATAAATGTCAAAGACATTAAACAGTATAAATAAAATAAAAATACTTATGTACACGCGTTAGAGGGTATACTTCTTTGGCGTAACATGATAAAATCTTTTAAAAAAATTATCTTTCGCTTTATTCTACGTTCAAAATTCAAAACTAAAATGTTGACTATAGCTAACTTCAGGGTTTTTTGTGACGGTGCAGCGGTGTGCGCGCGCATCTTAAAAATTTACTCTCATATTTTTTCCCTTACGCGCCAAAAGAAGTATAACTTCAAAAAATAAAATACTTAATTCATCACGTAAACGAACATAGTTGCACTTATGATAAGTCAAGATACATTAAATTGATTATAATAATTATTAATACCAAGGCTAAGGTCACTTATATAACTACTGAAATTTTTATTAGGAGTAAAATCAATGATGAAAAATAAAATAAAAAGCCAGCTCGGGCTGGCAGGAAAGGCAGTATAGTTATAGACCGGACATCAGGACAAAATTTTTCGTCCAAAAGTTATTACCAACTGGTAATAAGTCGATGTCTTATCTGACATGTCCGTGTAACAAGACGTCTCGGTATGCTTAAATTTTGTAAAGAAAACAATATTTTGGTAAGAAATATGTCAATATACGCATTACGACCATGTCAAAGTATGTTCTAATGAATTTTACATAGGTATTTTGTTATTTCACAGTAGATTGAGTTACTGGCGAACAACGAAAACCTACTCCGTTCAAACGTATAATATTAGACAGTTTCAAGCCCATTTCGTCATCCTGATTGCGTCTTCTACAGAGTACAGCTTAACGTAAGTTACCGCGCTCGTGTCTGTATGGTTCCACCTACCCATGTGATATTATTATTTTATTATTAATATTAGTATTATTTCTTGCCCCTTTTCTCCCTGTTATTTAAATTTACTCACTTTGTCTAGTTCGCATGCTGTGACAACTTGTAATTAAAACAACATTTAGCCTATTATACGAAACCCTACTGTAACAAACTAAGTACTAATAATGTATGTTTTGTAAGTTGTTCTATATCAAAATATAAAAAAAAAAATAAAAAATACATAATCTTAGGACTCTTTGATTTAGTCAATTATAGATTCAACGATGAAGAAAATATCGTGAAGAAATCTAAAAGAGTCTAAACGTACTATTTTACTTGTTATCTTACTTCTTACTATATTATAAACTAGCGTATGCTCGCAGCTCCGCCTACGTGAAAAAGTTTTTCCAGGATAAAAGTCACCCTTTTTATTTTCCCAGGATAAAAAATAGCCAATATGTTAATCCAGGACATGGTCTACCTGTGTGCCAAATTTCATCGAAATCCGTTCAGTAATTTTGGAGATGTAACAAATAAACAGAAAAACCGACAGACAGGAGAGAATTACAAAAATCGCTGATTTGTGTTCCGTTACTCTTCTTTAGTCACGCATGCGCATGCTCACGCCTTTTATCCCAGGATGGTAGGCAGAGGCGCAACTAGTGCACCCACTTTTCGCCAAGCGTATTCCGTCCCATGATGTGATAGGGAGCGAGCCTATCGCCATATCGGGCACAAATTCCAGACTCCGGGCTGATACTGAATAGAAAATTCCAATATCACTTTGCCCGACCCGGGAATCGAACCCGAGACCTCAGCCTTGCAGTCGTACCGTAATACAACTACGCCACCGAGGCAGTCTTTAGTCACCCCCTTTTTTTTTTAAGCCCGACAGAAAAAGAGAAGTGTTATAAGTTTAGGGTGTGTATCTGTGTATCTGTATGTCTGTGGCATCGTAGCTCCCAAACGAATGTACCAATTTTGACGCGGTTGATTTTGTTGAAAACTGATGTGATCGCGATGCTTCTTAGTTATAATTTATGAAGATCTGTTCAGTTGTTTGAAAATGATCAGCTCTTTTCTAATTTAAAAAGCCCGATTCAATTTAAATTTGGTGTTCTGTGACTTCGGCAATATTCTTAAACATGAGCAGATGCTGCAGCATCAAGTAGTCTGCGGGATACCCAACTCCTTAGCAACTTATAGCAGATATAGCGTGTTTGGGCTCATAAAGAAAGTCTCAACGAGAAAGTGTTAGTTAGTTGATTATTAAGGCCCCATGACGGCGAATAAAGTAATTCAAAAAGTTTAAAATAAAAATTAAATTAAAAACCCCCGATACAAAAACTCTCTAAAAAGTAAAATAATAAAAGTGTCTTTGTCGTTTAAGTACATGGTAATATTTTGACTCAAGCGTCGTCGCGTCGGGGGACCGCTAAAGAAGTATTTTCATATCCCTGCTCCGGAGTTCGGTCTCCCGACGTGAGGACGCTTGGGTTATCTGTTTTGTTGTCCAAACAAATAAATAAATAAACAGGCCGGCATAGTGTCGACTGACAAAGCATAGCCATCGCTCGTCAGTCGACCTTTGGCTAATCTTAATATATATAAATCTCGTGTCACAATGTTTGTCCTCAATGGACTCCTAAACCACTAAACCGATTATAATAAAATTCGCACACCATGTGCAGTTCGATCCAACTTGAGAGATAGGATAGTTTAAATCTCAAATTATAGTCGCAATTTTAATTTATTGCTAATTATTTGTCTGTTATTATTTGACAGTCACAATTATCTTAACTCCAAATGATTCTAACAGATGTCGATACCTTTCGACTGGGTTGAGTAAGTAATCAATAGATGGCGCTGCTATGGTAAATCTACGAACGTGTCATATAAGCTACATTTTAAGCGGGACTTTTATACCGGGAAAACTCATACACGCGGGCGGAGCCGCGGGCAAAAGCTAGTGTATTATAAGACTACCTTGGTAACTTAGTTGTATTATAGTACGTCTGCAATGTTGAGGTCTCGGGTTCGCAGTGATATTGAGTTTTTCTAATCAGTATCAGTCTGGAATTTGTGTTTGATATTGCGATATTGCGAAACTGCACTAGTGCATCTCTGCCTACCCCTTCGGGGATAAAAGGCGTGAGTGTGTGTATTATAAGTTTGACCAGGCCTTTGTCTTTCCTCTCAAAGGCGTGGGTGTATTAAAATCCTTACCGAAGTAACGCTATCTACGCAATTTTGTTCTTAAAGAACCTCCTTTTTTTGAACTCGGTTATAAAAGCAAATGAATGTTGACCTTCACTCTAATGTGAGTTAGATGATCTAGCTAGGTGACCAAGCTAGTTTTTATATAACCTAGGCGTTAGAAACAGCTGCCGGGACAACATCCTGCGGGAATGTTGTTAAGACTTTTTTTACTTAATAGGTTTTAAAATAAATCTTGGTCACGTAGGCGTAGTTGCGCTTATACTTCAAAATAAATTATGAGATTAATGTTTATTTAACACACTCATGCCATTTTTGATCCCTAAGAGGTAGGCAGAGGCGCAACGAATGTGCTCTCGAAAATTAACAGTTTAATATTACAGACATGTTCGCGTTTTTGCATTTATTTCTGGCATACAATCGCTGTTACACACTATTGCATGTATAATAGAATTGTTAAAGGCGTTTTCTATTTAACTATACTTTGTAATAGGACATGTCCAAAAACGGGCTTATAATTCTAACCTAAATACTTATATATTTGGATATTACTCCCAAAAACTAGTCCTATGCAATAAATCGTATAATTTTAAGATTTATGTAATTTTATTTTGCTTAAAAATTACATTAAAAAGGAACATTTTTAAAAAGTTAGTTATAAATGGAGGTGTCTAATTTATTTTTAAACTGACCTTAGATCCATATTTATGCCCTTTTAATATCTATTAAGTTTGAACCTGGTTAGGTTTTGGGGTCCAACACCCATACAAAAAAACGGACATCTCTTTTGCTTTCATGTGACAGGTGTCATTGAAATTACGTCATCATTGTATTAAAATACTTTATTGCTGCAGTAATCGTAATGCTCCGTACCGTCGATTATACCTTATCGATTTAATAAACAAAATAACTCAAATAAGATTTATTTAAATTATTGCGTCCCCGCATGCGCGATGATTCAGCCAATGACGAATAATTATTTTAAATTACTGTATTTACCGGGCACTACGCTAGACTCGGACACTTTACCCAACCCGGACATCGAACCCGTGACCACAGCACAACTGTCGTAAACGCAATAGTCACCAATACAAAACGTAAAATCCAAAAATAGATACCCATATTTTAGAATTCATCGTTTTCGTTCCTTTAATAATATAAAAAATTCATTGATGTAAAAAGTCCTAATTAGATAATTTTAAAACTGCATGTATTTATTTTTAGTTGTTTATTTAATCTAGATCAGTTGTTCTAGTATTTGTGCAAATCGACAGTATTTACAAGGGCATCGTGACTAATTTAATAACATCTACGATTTGCAAACGTCAGCCATCTTGTTTTTGGAGGTTATATTTTGTATATTAAGTAAAACGATGTATGTAGAAATGCAATTATCGATAATCATTTAAAGTTTCGTAATGTACGTTCAAAATTGATATTCTATCAATTAAAAAACTAGCTTTTATCCACGGCTTCGCCCGCGTTTTTTTTTTTTTTATAGCATTGAATGACGAGACGAGCATGCGGTTCGCCTGATGGTAAGCGATACGACCACCCATAAACAGTAGCAACACCATCCAGCACTTTGACTTACAAAGTACTGAGTGGCATTCCACTGCACTCGTCATCCTGAGACATAAGATGTTAAGTCTCATTATGTCCGGTAGTTATACTGGCTACAATGTCCTTCAAACCGAAACACAACAGTGCATGCACACTGTTGCTTGGCGGTAGAAATAGACATTGTGAAAGGGTTCTTCCGGGATGAAAGTCGCGCTATATCGCGATATATATTTTTATCGCGGGATAAAAAATCTATATGTCCTTCCTTCTCAAACTATCTCCATATCAAAGGAGATATCCGCTTTTTGTATGGGTGCTGGGCCTCAAATCTAACCAGGCTCAAACTTTAGGGATATTAAAGGGGGCAATGAAAATGAAAAAAATGAAAATAATTTATTTAGAACAAGTTAACAAATTTACAATATTAAACAATAGAAACCATAATAACTGCATTAGTATAAACTGTGTCGCAGTTATTAGGCCCACCACAAGACTTGATTATAAAAAAGAAAAATGATCATGGAAAGTTCAGTTGAAATAATATAAAAAAAAATAATAACACAAATAAATAAAAATACATAATTATATATATAAAATAAAAATAAATAAAAAAAATACAAAAATTAAAAATAAATAAATAATAATTAGATTTTTAAATATATGGATCTTGGATCCATTAATAAAATATTTTAGACCCCTCCATTTATAACTAACCTTTTTGAAAACGTTCATAATAAGTGCAGTTTTGAAGCAAATAAAATTACATAAATCTCAAAATCGGAGGTCTTTAAAATTAAACGATTTATTGTAAAAGGCTAGTTTTTAGGAGCTCTATCCAAATATTTATATACTGTCTTGGTTAGAATTTTAGGCCCGTTTTTGGACATGTCCTTTCATTGAAATCCGTTCGGCAGTTCATCGTAGACAGCTACAGATGCGGCGGGGGACTTTGTTTATATTTATTTATTTAACTCTTTATTGTACATCACACGCAGAAAAGAAAACATTTGCATATACAATAGAGACTACACTTAAACAAGAAGTACAAATGGCGGTCTTATCGCAATCGGCGATTTCTTCCAGACAACCCTTGAATGGACTTAGTTAACTTTATAATATGTAATGAAAATTATAAAGCACTGCGTCTTTGTACTGCATTCGTCAAGAGATATTAGATGTTAAAGATTCACGTAGACGGGTCACTTATTTAATCTGTCATGTCGTATTCATATTACTATTTTAACTGGTTCGACATTATGCTTGTCAGTTTTGTGCATCTACTATGTTTTTGTCTCCGCACCGCCTCAGGTTGACTGGTAGAGAATGCATTTGGCATTAAATCCGACTTTACATAACTATGTATAAAGTGCAAATAAATTAAAAAAAACGTGTGGCACTCAGAGACTGCCGCGGTAAAGCTATTGCATAGCATTTTTTATCACAAATTTTGATTGACTAAACACAAATTCGATCTTACGCTTACCACATAAAGTAGATTTTTAAACGCGAGCAACGCAAGTTTAGTCTTGTTATTGATAAATGTCAGAAATGCAATGGTCATCATAACCAAAGTAGAATAAATCAAAATTTGAAAAAATAATGTTACGTTCGATTCTTTTGTACTCGTGCCGTGCCAACGCTGGGGAAATAGCTTCTACGCAATGTATTTAAGGTTCATATTAGATTAGTAAGAAATGGTTTTAATGACTTTAATAAATAAAATAAATAAAAATATACTCGTTTCAAGAATTATAGCTTCTACGCATTGTATTTAAGGTTCATATTAGTAAGTTAAAAAAGATGACAGGTTATTTTCGTTACGGAATTTCTGGATTCGGTCTCCACGCTCAAGGCCCGCGATAGAAGCTATGCAATAGCTTAATAAATAAACCTGTCAATATTTGCAACGTGTTCACGGGGGAAGAAAACATCACTTGCCAACTAAGCGGAAGTCGTTTTTTCCGCGCCTACCCATAGGATTCTGATAAGAAATTTGAAATGACAGCTGTCAAACTGACATAAAATATTTTTTGGTAATGGCAATTATATGAACATTTTGCCAATGTCAAGTTTGGGTTTCCTTTTTTTATTATCTATTTATATTTTTTATACCAAGAGTTTATCGAGGAGTTTTGGCGGCAACAAAAAAAACACTTAATTAGCACGATTATTTCATTTCACTTCATTTAAGCTCTTTAATAGAACTTGCCGCCAAAACTCCTCGATAAAGTCTTGGTAAGGTAACCACTGCTTTACTTCGACATACTACAGATAATAAAAAAAGACAACCCAAACTTGACATTGGCAAAATGTAAACACAAGTGCCATAAAAAAAATAAAAATAAAAAAAAGAGCACCTCATGACACTTTCACCAAGTTCCCGCCAAAACTCCGACATGGAATATTGAAGGTTTAACCTCGTCTGAACATGCACAAGTTAGGCAAGGGCCAAGGCAACTCCCGTCCGCGTTGACCGATATGAGCCTTTTAACAGATTATTACCCGACTACGGCGAAACATGGAATGATTTTAACACCCTATGTATGTATGTATGTATCCATTTTATGTTCCCCTCTAGCGTCGCTTCTATTGAACCGATTTTGACAAACGAGGTGTCTATCGATTTGTATTTATTGTGCAATGGTTATATATTTTTTTATATATTTTTCGAACATTTTTATTTATTTTCCCTTACCATACCAGCCCATGTATTATATACTGCCCCCTGCTGAGCACGGGCCTCCTCTACTATTGAGAGGGGTTAGGCCTTAGTCCACCACGCTGGCCTAGTGCGGGTTGGCAGCCTTTACATACCTTCGAAATTCTTATAGAGAACTTCTCGAGTATGCTGGTTTCCTCACGATGTTTTTCCTTCTCCGTAGTTTTTCCTTCACAGCTATTTTTAACCGACTTCAAAAAAAGAAGGTTCTGTATTCGACCCTTATGTAAAAACTACTGATCCGATTTGGATGGGGTTTTCGTTATGTAACAACTCCAACTCATCTGAGAATAAGGTCTTAAATGACAGTTTGAGTTTCGCTTATTAAATAGTTAAATACATTAAATGCCTACTTGAGATGTTACTTAAAGGTAAGATTGGTATTAATACGGCCCTAAGTCTCATGGCAAGTTACTAACTTCATACCTAAACGGGAACAATGGTACTTGAGGTCTCATAGACATTGCGATGTTACCTGGAGACGCACTGAGCACTCGCATATGAGAAACCGATCATGGGCGTATATAAGGTGGTGCTTTGGGGGTCCGGACCCTTCCCCCCCTTAGCTTACAACAAAAATGATCCGGGCCACAAAATATGTACACATTATAATGCCTGTGGGCACTTAAACATACAAATATCCAAAAAAAATTACAAACTTTCCCATTTATAATAAGATGAAATAGACCCAACAAAACCCCTATCCGGCCGGATACACAATACCACCATCAGCAAAACACGGGGTTTTAAGCGAACTTAAGCTTAAATTCGTCTTAATATCGTATCTGGTGAGCGTTTGCCTGATCAAACACATATTCGACTTTCAAATCGAAACAAGTCGGATTTTTTATATAAAAAATTAAAACTTTTTTGACCTGCCGGGGAATCGAACCTTGTATTTACAATTCAAATACGCTGCTATTTTACAGCCCCGTCGTGCTAACACACATGAATTCCGCTTATTATTGTCCTACGCACAAAGTCGGGGTAAAATGTTATTTCGTAGGCTTTTTAGTAACCCGCTTACCCTGTGTATGTTGGTCAGTTGAGTGTGAAACCGCGTAGGGGCAGGTCGCTCATTCCCGTGAAAACGTTCGCGTATTGCCGAAACAATGTGGTGAGTTAGCTTTTTTAAATTTCGAGCGTGTTCCATTTTTGTGAAAAGTGTTAATTTTAAAAAGTGACTTTCGTGCCAGTGGTTTGTCTATGCGCAAAAATTGTGCTGGATTTAAAAAAATACGAAATGTTTTACCCACAAATATTTTTGGCATTTGATTTTTTTTTATATTTTTATATGACAATGGAAAAAATGCGACTAAAATTACTTACAATAAAAGTATAAAAATAATACTCACAATTATTCCGATCTCCGGCGAACAGCTTGTGAAATCTCAGGAAATCTGGCCGTCCCGCGACGAAATTCCCATTCTGGTTCAGGACTTCTCTGATCAGAGCCAGGTTGTTAACGATCAGGCACTTCGCAGACCCTAACTTCATGCTATAAATATCTCCATACTCTTTAGCCAGCGCCGTAAATGCTTGAAATGGTGACTCGTGCCTTCCAAGAAGATGCAAACTACCAATCACAGGCAAGGGAATGGGTCCTGGCGCCTCCCTCAACACCTGTATCTCCTCCTTACCATATTTATTCGATTTACGCCATAATATTTTCGTTTTAGAAAAATATTTATAAATGGCGTACACCGCAACGGCGAGTATTAGAAGTACACTCATTCTTAAAAGAATTTACGAGTGGTACCCACGAGGAGGCTATCGGCGAGAATGCTCTTCAAGCACTGCGACTTCCGAGCAACGACTGGTCATTTTATAAGGCGCACATTAGCATATTTTTTTTATTCAACACACTACATATTTAGTATTACGTGCGGCGGAATCCGGAACTAATTTTACTGATGTGTTTTAGACGAAATGTATGGACAGTGGCGCCGCGGTGGGACACAAATGTAATTTTGTCGGATGGTATCAACAATGTTTGCTATGGAGTTTGTTTGTGAGGGAGTTTGTATTTTATCAGATTGGCATACGGTTTAAATTAGAAGTGTTAGTATATTTACGCGCTTCAGTGCAATGTAGGCCTGTGTGGAATAGAATAACTTTGTTTTTGTTGAAATTTATATTTTGAAAACATATTGATTTATGTTGCTATATGTTTTGCTCGGAGCTACATGTACAGTCAGTGACGTAAGTAGCTGAACAAACAAAAAAAATCAAATCGCATTTACGCGTTAAGGTTAATTGATACATTTTTGAAGTGAAAACTTCTTTAGCGGCGTTGAGCACTTTTCTTGGGATGGTTATAAAATGTTAAACTCGCGTCAGGACACGTGACCTGATCGAAAATTCGTAGGAGGTTGACATTTTTGTGTACGGTAGCGCATTAAATAAATATTGTATTTAACCACATAAATGCTAGTACTTTTATACTGATAAATAAATCAATTCGTGCGAAATTATTCCCTAACCATTCCAAAATATTCGGAAATGCACAACGTTAATGTTTAAGTTTTCACTTCTGCCGGCACTCCCGGAGTGCAACCCGTTGTTTTTTCTTCTTTAAAATAAAATACTTTATTCATCACGTAGGCGAACATAGTTGCACTTATGATAAGTCAAGATACATTAAATTTATTGTATTCATACTTATTATTAATATCAATGGTCACTTATATAACTACCGACATTTTTATTGGGAGTAAATCTATGATGAGAAATAAACAAAAACAAAAAAGCCAGCTCGGGCTGGCAGGAAAGGGAATATAAAAAAGAGATCATTTTGTTAAAATAATGGGAGGAACGCGTCGCGATCCTCGCCGGTGAGGACACTACAGGCCCTAGCCTAGCTAACCTACCAGCCTTTCACTAGCTACCTAAGCGATGACGACCCGAAGAAGAAAGACAGAAAGAAACTCCGGGCTTACTTTTTTGTCATCAATTGTTTATTGTTTCTTTCTCTATTTTTTTTCAATACTTTTGTGCTGTATACAGTCAGATTAGTTGTATAAGCTAATGCACGCACATCACCGTTGAAATGAGATAAAATCCAGATGAAGGGATTTAGGGAATACCTGGACAGGCAAATATGTACAAATACGTAAAACTGGACATAACACAAAAAATAATAAAATAACGGTGTACAACGTGCATTCGCCTACATTTACAAAATTATTTTTGTTGTATTGCTTGTCCTACTTTCTTAATAAAATTAAACTTATAAAGGCAAGCGCAACAAAATGATCGGTCGGTCGTCTTCCCTAAATTTATATTATATGAATGAGGGAATATTTATAATTGTAGTACTTAGGTTACATACCTAAATAGTAACAGAAGATTTAAAATTATTGTAATGTCAATATTAAAGATAGATGAAAGACAGATGAGACACTTTATGCAATCAATCACTAGTAAGTGTTAACAGGGTTGGCCATGGTGTGCAGGACCACTTCTCCAAACCGTCTTATTATCGAGGTAATAAAGTAAAGTGAAGTAAATCGCTTTAATTTTGGTAAGAACACAAAGTGTACAGGAGTTTTGAAATTTTAAGTTTGTTCAGCTACCTACTTATGTAGCTGACTGTACATATTATATGGGTTCTAATAAATCATTATTTTTATTAACTTTACACTACTTGTTTATTTGATATGTAAGTCAGTCTGTCAGTACCACCTCAATGTCTCTGGCATGAAGAAGACGAGCAGTATCGTTCCGGTTTGAAGTACATTGAAGCTAGAATTACTGGGCATTCTGACACATCTAATGACAAACTCAGTGCAATATTTTACAATTTACACACATACAATCACGCCTTTTATCCCCGAAGGGATAGGCAGAGCCGTAGCTAGTGCACCCACTTTCCGCCGTACGTATTCCGTCCCATGATGTGATATGGGGCGAGCCTATCGCCATATCTTGCACAAACATACTCCAGGCTTATACTGAATTAAAGAAACTCGATATCACTTTGATCGACTCGGGATTGGAACCCGAGACCTCAGCGCGGTAGTCGTACCGTATTACAACTACGCTACCTAGGCAGTGCGTATCGTAATTTTGGAATTTATATGGTAACTAGCATTGCGCGCGGCTCCATCCGCTCGGAAAAGTTTTCCGGGATAAAAAATAGCCTATAGCACTCAGGAGTAATGTAGCTTCTTATTAGTGAAAGAATTTTCAAAATCGGTCCAGTAGTTCCTGAGATTAGCGCGTTCAAACAAACAAACAAACAAACAAACTCTTCAGCTTTATATATTAGTATAGATTAGTATAGATTACTGGTTAAGATACTTTGGGGTAATACCGCATCACGGGGAATTCCGTTGTTTTAAGATTACTTCCTGGCCTGACAATTACCCAATACGGACAACAGTCTGGAATGCTATTGTTGAATGTTATTTTTTTTTAAATGACGAGACGAGCATGCCTTTCGCCTGATGGTAAACAGTAGCAACACCATCCAGCACCATGAGTTATAAAGTACTGTGTGGCATTCCACTGCGCTCGTCATCCTGAGACATATGATGTTAAGTCTCATTATGTCCAGTAGTTACACTGGCTACAATGTCCTTCAAACCGAAACACAACAGTGCATGCACACTGCTGCTTGGCGGTAGATATTGACATTGCGGTTGTACCCACCCAGACGGACTCTTACATATGAGAGACCTACCACCAGTACAGTAATGTACCAAAATTGTTTTTATTGCAACAGGGGATCATCCTAGGTTTGATTTTGTACATTATTCTACATGTTAAAGCAAATAGCATGCAAAAGAAGCCCGTCTGTGAAAACTGCATTAAAATTGGTTCAGATGTGAGGCAGTAATTCATATTTCAAATATTGCAATGTGCAGGAGTGGGCGCGTAGTGGGGTTATCGCTTTTTCTCTGTCTTTTGCACGCGTCGTAATACCCGATGACGTCATATGTGGGTATTGCGCCTCTTTTCTGTTTATTTTGACATATCCCTTCTCTTCTTCCTAGTCGTTTCCTCATTACTGAGGGTCGTGACCACCATGCGTGTGGCTCTCCTGTACACTTCGCACCACCTCCCTCCAGGCATTCCTATTCTGTGCCATTCGTAGGCAAGCCTGGGCACTGGATCCTGTAAACGCCTTTACTGTGTCTATCCACCGGGACGGCGCTCTTCCTCTACCTCTCTTCCCCTCCACGTGGCCAACCATTATAAGTTTTTCCAGGCTGTCCTCCTGCCTAGCCACAAGGCCAAAGAAACGAAGTACGCGTTGAGTAGTATCCCTTCTACCGAACTTCAAAGACTTATAACTTGTTGATTTTTTACCAGATTTTAATCATTCTTTCTATGTTGGAATTTATATGACGTAGATGATTGTTGAAAGTAAAAATCAAAAATGAGTCCGGTACCCTATTGAATGACGAGACGAGCATGCCAGAAATAAAAAACCAGCGTCCATACAAAAAGCGAACATGTCCTTTGGTGTCTTCGTTTTGATGCGACCTTCCATCATCCTGTTCTAATTACTAGATTTAACCCCCCTTGAACCCCCATATTAGGTTCACTCAAGGCCTATACTCCCATCATTAAAGTAAACGAGTTGGAACTATTTTTAGAAACCCCGCCGACCATGGACAAAGCTGTATATTTTACATAACTAGCTATCGGCTTTGCTGTATTGCTATGTTCCCGCCTCAGGAAATAATCCCAGTGAAATATAACTATATAATAAAATATCCTACTGATATTATAAACGCGAAAGTTTGTAAGTATGGATGTATGGATGTCTGGATGTATGGATGTTTGTTACTCTTTCACGCAAAAACTACTGAACGGATTTCGATGAAATTTGGCACACGGGGAGATTATGTCCTGGATTAGCACATAGGCTACTTTTTATTCCGGGAAAATATAAAGCGGGACTTTTATCCCGGGAAAACTCATTCACGCGGGCGGAGCCGCGGGCAAAAGCTCGTATAATATAATTGAGAAGGGTAAGGTGGTTTGGGCATTTGGAAAGGATGGATGATAGGAGAAGGACAAAGAGGATATATAAGGCGAGTGTGGATGGAAGGGCCAGCAGGGGTCGACCGCACCGAACCTTCGAATGTCAGATATCTGACATTCTAAATAAAGGCCAGGTCAAAAGTACCCTGAACCGGCGGGAGTGCATGAAAAGATTGATGAAGGTAGAGGAAGCGAAAGTAGTGTGCCAGAATCGAGCAAAGTGGCAATCCATAGTCTCTGCCTACCCCCATGGGATTGAGGCGTGATAGTATGTATGTATGTATGTAAATATAGCAACTTAATTTTTTTGCAATTAATTTGATGAGACATCAATCCCCGGGTCGGGTAAAGTGATTTGGGCTTTTGTCAGTATCAGCCCGGAGTCTGGAATTTGTGCCCGATATGGCGATAGGCTCGCCCCCTATCATAGGACGGAATAAGGACGGCGATAAGTGGGTGCACTAGTTGCGCCTCTGCCTACCCCTTCGAGGATAAAGCGCGTTAGTGTGTGTGTATAATGTGTTTAATTTGCAGCCTTCATGGTCTCGAGGCGAACTCTACAGTAAGCAGTTAAGCTTTCAATACTCCCAGTGTCAAGAAAATGCGGCGATAGCCTAGTTGGGGGTGGAACGGACTGCCGAGACCAATGTCCGCAGGATCAAAACCCAAGGGCACGCACCTCTGACTTTTCTAAAGTTGTGTGTATTCTTTGTGAATTATCACTCACTGTAACGGTGAAGGAAAACATCGTGAGAAACACTGCATACCTGAGAAGTTCTCTATAAGAATTTCGAAGTTATGTGAAGTCTGCCAACCCGCACTAGGCCAGCGTGGTGGACTAAGGTCTAACCCCTCTCAGTAGAATAGGCCCGTGCCCATCAGTGGGATAGTATATAATACAGGGCTGGTATGGTTGGTGGATTAGTTTACAATTTAATAAGTGGGACGTAAATCCACTAAACATTATACGCATTGTGACAAAATTGTTAGTTAAATAATGTGAGTCGCCAATTAAATTTACGTATTTGTACATGCCTGTCCAGGTATTCCCTAAATCCCTTCATTTGGATTTTATCTTATTTCAACGGTGATGTGCGTGCATTAGCTTATATAACTAATCTGACTTTGTACACAGCACAAAAGAATTGAAAAAAAAAAAAGAGAAAGAAACAATGAACAATTGATGACAAAAAAAGTAAGCCCGGAGTTTCTTTCTGCCTTTCTTCTTCGGGTCGTCATCGCTTAGGTAGCTAGTGAAAGGCTGGTAGGTTAGCTAGGCTAGGGCCTGTAGTGTCCTCACCGGTGAGGATCGCGACGCGTTCCTCCCATTATTTTAATAAAATGATGTCCTTTTTATATCCCCTTTCCTGCCAGCCCGAGCTGTTTTTTTTTTTTGTTTTTGTTTATTTCTTATCATAGATTTACTCCCAATAAAAATGTCGGTAGTTATATAAGTGACCATTGGTATTTATAATAATTATTAATATAATCAATTTAATGTATCTTGACTTATCATAAGTGCAACTATGTTCGCCTACGTGATGAATAAAGTATTTTTTTTTTTTTTTTTTTTTTTTAAATAATAGTTTAAAAAAACTAAAAAACACGCTTTATAGAAAATCCAACTAATTTTATTGTAAACAAAGCGTGGGGTGCTTTTTAAGATATTATCAAAATGATATTATATAATACTTGTACTCATATTTATTCAATTCCTTGTGTATAAGTTTGAGAACCACAAGCTGCAGCGTGCTACTTGCACATTCCAACAATCGCGGCAGTCCGCACTGTGTCATTGGATGTTCGGTAACAAATTTACTATTCATTATGTTTGTTCAAATATGAAATATCATTGTAAATGCAACCTAATTCTTATTGCATTAAATCTTCAATTTCAATGGGCCATACTGGTGCACACGCTTATCTGTGTCGGACAACTAACACCGCCTCAATGTATTGTTTCTATTCATACAAACGTCTTAATCCTCGTTTCGAAGTCGTGCACAGTGAAACACAGTACATCGCTCTGCGCTACACACAATTATAAAAATACTTTAGAGATCACCGTCACTTTAATATTATTTATTATGTGGATTATCGTAAATTTAATATTGTTATGTTTATTTGGTTGTTATGTTGTTATGTGTTCTCAAGTAATAGCTATAGTTTTTAATAATGGCTTTGATTAAATTATATTACCAAAACGTAAGGGGGCTACGTTCCAAAACAAATAATTTATTTAGAAATGTATGTCTACATTCTTATGACATCATAATATTCACTGAAACCTGGTTAACTGAGTTTGTGAATAATGCCGAACTATTTGATAGCCGATATCTTGTGTGGAGGCGCGACCGTGAGTATTCTCGAACACATCAAACGCGAGGTGGTGGTATTCTAGTGGCAGTAAATAGTAACTTTACCGTAATTGAGAGATGCGATTGGCGCAGCTCGGTCGAAGATATTTGGATAACCTTAATTGTAAAAAAAACAAGGCCATCAATCCAATATAATATTCACATTTGTGCCTTATATTTGTGTCGCGAAAACACTGGTAACTCATATGCTACTCAACTGTCTAATTTTTCTAATAATCTTAGTAACCTAATACTATCACACCCTTTAGACAGATTTATTATTGTTGGTGATTTCAATTTCGGTAGTGACGTCGAATGGTGCAGCACGGGTATTAACCTCGAATTAGTGCCTAGTCACATTAATGGCCGGCATGTTATAGAGTTCTTCGATAATATTGACTCTGGTAACTTATCCCAGTTTAATGGTCAGCGCAACATAAATAATAGATTACTAGACTTAGTTTTCTCTAATGGGCCACTTACAGTCAATAAATGCAGCGACCCATTAGCCTTGCCTGTCGACACTCATCATGAACCTCTAATAATAGATTTGGATATTGCTGACAATTATATTTTGCACGAAGAAGTTAAACATAAATATCTTTTTAATAAAGGTGATTATCCAAGTATCAATCATGCACTGGACCAAATTGATTGGCCAACATTGCTTCACTCCGAACCATTAGATCAAGCAGTGCACACTTTTTATGATAAATTATACCAGCTTATAGACCAATATATCCCGCAGAAAACTATTAAGCGTAAGTCATATCCACCATGGTATAATTCGGCTTTAATTAAAATGATAAAAGAAAAGAACAAATATCATAAAAGGTATAAAATATATGGAAATAAATCGGATTATTTATCTTTTTGTTTGCTACGCTCCAGGGTCACTCACTTTGAACAAATTAGTTATACTGCCTACATAGACAAAATAGAATCATCAATTACTAATAACCCTAAAGCTTTTTGGGCATATGTCAAGGCTAAACGTAATTCGAATACATTTCCTAACATGATGTCATACGAAAACACCTCAGTTGACACAGGTGCAGATATAAGTAACCTATTCTCAGTTTATTTCTATTCTACATTTCAGGAATCTGATTCCTTAGATGTGAATCTATCTTCGGTACGTGGAAGTGCTACAGCTAGCTCTAGCACTTCAAATGTATGCTCTATCGAAATCTGTCGTGACAAAGTATTAGATCTGCTTAAAAAATTAGACTTATCTAAGTCCGGTGGCCCAGACAAAATTCCACCTACATTTATTGTGAAATGTGCTCACAGTCTTGCTGCGCCAATCTGCATTCTTTTTGAGAGATCGGTAACAGAAGGAATAGTTCCAACGATGTGGAAATCAGCTTTTATTACTCCGGTGTTCAAAAAGGGCGACAAATCCAAAGTCGAAAATTATCGACCAATATCAAAACTGTGTCTGTTTTCCAAAATTCTTGAAAGAATAGTTTATAACGCAATCTATTCGACACTTTGCAATAACTTTGGCCCTGAACAACACGGTTTTCTTCGGAAACGCTCCACTACTACCAATCTTATACTGTTCAATGAAATGGTTACAGAGGGTATGGAAAAACATGCCCAAGTAGACGTCGTATACACCGACTATAGTAAGTGTTTTGATCGTATAGATCACCGGATACTCTTACAAAAATTGTTGTTAGCTGGAATTCACGGTGACTTATACAGATGGTTTTCGTCTTATATTGAAAACCGTTCCCAGGCAGTTGTCTTAAGTGGTTATACATCGAACTGGACATTAATACCATCAGGAGTTCCCCAAGGCTCAATACTGGGTCCTCTCTTATTTAATGTATTCATTTCGGATGTTATACATTGCTTTCAGAACTCTCATGTACTCTTGTACGCCGACGATATGAAAATTATAAAATTAATTCATAACGGTTGTGACGCTCAACTTTTACAAGAGGATCTCGATAGATATAATAACTACTGCATAGCTAACAAATTACATTTAAATGTGTCCAAGTGTTACCACATCAGTTTCTCGCGCCTAAAAAATATAATCTACACCAGATATACATTTAATGACTGCCTAATCACCCAAGTTAGCGATATTAGAGACCTAGGAGTAATTCACGACAGCAAATTACTTTTTGACAAACATGTGGAACACATCGTAAAGAAAGCGTCTAAAGCTCTAGGTTTTATTATACGCATGTCTAATAGCTTTCGCTCACTAAAATGTATAAAGATTTTGTATTGTTCTTTGGTACGTAGTCACCTAGAATACGCATCTCAAGTATGGAATCCCCAATACGAAATTTATAAATCCCGTATTGAAACGATACAACGAAAATTTTTGAAATATCTGGACTTTAAAGCACAACAACGGTCAGATAACTACATACACCGGTGCAAAAGATATCATTTCTTGCCATTGGAAAATAGGCGTAATATTAACGATATATGTTTTCTAATGAGTGTTGCTAACGGAACTATCGACTGCCCTCAGTTATTATCAAAAATTGGTTTACGTACTAATCAAATGGGTCTTCGACAAAAGTCTTTGTTATCGACGCCTTTCACTTCCACCAATTATAGGCAAAATTCGTTTTTATTGCGCACTGCTAGTAATTTTAATAAACTTCCGCCAAGCTTAGATGTAGATTTGTTCTGTACCAAATCAGAGGCGGTGAGAGGTAAGCTCAGTAAACAATTCTTTGGTAATGAGGGGGGCTAACAAATACTATTATTGTAAACACAATGCAGCTTGTGGTTTCTTCTTTTAATTCTTAATTTTGTTAACTTCACATCTCAATTCTTTAAAACTATGTACATGCCTAATTTTTTTTTTTTTTTTTTAGTAGGTGCATTATATTGTTACATATATGCGGAGACTATTCATATGCAATATGTCCATTTAAGTATGTATATAATATAAAGTTGTATTAGTCTGTAAGTCTTCCTAAAAATAAAAAAAAATAAAATAAAAATAAATAAAAATATTATTATCTGTCAATAAAATATTTATAACTATTGTCACCATGCACCCCACGCTTTTTTTACAATATTTTTTTTTCTTATTTACTCTATTCTTAATTCAAATTTATTTTCTATTTTTTAGTTGGATTTTCTACAAAGCGTGTTTTTTTAAACTATTATTTATTTTTAATTTTTTAGTTTTGTTCTACTATTGTCCAACAAATGTCACTAAAAAATATATAAATTGTCAAAAATCTCATTTTGAAAATTGAATAATGGCATAATCTTATCAAATTAGTGTATTGTTATCGGTCCTCGACAAACCTACAAAGTTTGAATAAAATCTGACCGTTTAAAGTGGGTCAAAATCGCGCCCAAAGGAGTCGGAGTCGGAGAGTTACAAACATACATACAAACATACATACATACAAACAAACATACAAGTGAAGCTAATATAAAGCGTGTAAAGCAAGCACCTAGTAAATTAGGCTTTTATTAGTGTAGTGGTTTGAAGAATCATTTATTACGGTTTCGGCTAGAGGGTTTTCAACACTGGATAATCCTACTAATATTATAAACGCGAAAGTTTGTAAGTCTGGATGTATGGATGTTTGTTACTCTTTCACGCAAAAACTACTGAACGGATTTCGATTAAATTTGGCACATGGGTAGATCATATCCTGGATTAACACATAGGCTACTTTTTATCCCGGGAAAACTCATTCACGCGGGTGGAGCCGCGGGCAAAAGCTAGTTTCTAATACTCTAAAATATAATAAAAATGGGCTCAAATATAATAAAAATTTAATATTAGGCATATAGTATTACAGTACACAAAGTGCCTGAACAGGGTATCGAATCTTAGCGATTCTCAGCCCTAACTGCCAGTATAGCGTAGGCGTTTTTTGAGTTCGAACGGTTTAAGCAGTTATATAGACATTTTCTTCAGTCCGGAGACTGTGACCGATATGGCGATAAACTCGATCTTTCATGGGCATTACACACTGCGAAGAGTTGGCAATAGTTGCTCCTCTACCTATCTTATAAAAGGTGATATTTCAGTATTTGGATATCGTTATTATTCAAAATGAGTGACGTTCAACTTGTACTTTGTATTCACGTATTCTCGACTCGACAAACAAGAACATGAATAGTGGATTGTTTGTGGGTTTTCTTTTTGAAGTTATATTTCTTTTGGCGCGTTAGGGAGAAATGATGAGAGTAAATTTTTACGATGCGCGCACACCGTCACGAAAAACCGACATCCTGAAGTTAGCTATAGTCAACATTTTAGTTTTGAATTTTGAACGTAGAACCGACATCCTGAAGTTAGCTATAGTCAACATTTTAGTTTTGAATTTTGAACGTAGAACCGACATCCTGAAGTTAGCTATAGTCAACATTTTAGTTTTGAATTTTGAACGTATAATAAGGCGAAAGATAAAAAAAATTAAAAAGATTTTTATCTTGTTACGCCAAAGAAGTATAACTTCTAACCTTAGAGCATTTAATCTAACGCGTGTACATAAGTACACATACACACTTTTTTTATTTGCCTGTGGACGTCAACGCTTAGTCTAGGGCATAGAGAATGGGCTATTCTTTTTTTTATAGGAGCATGGCAGTCACCCCACTCCACTGATAAGCGGAGAGAGGTTCAGAGCGTGAACCAAGTTCCTTTTCTACAAGCGTTAACGCCAATAGAATAGAAAATAATGTATGCGAATGACATATCAAAAAGTCTAGCGCAAGGATACGCCATGCCTATACACTTTGATTAATTATATACCTAGATAGACAATGAACGTTTCAAACGCGTCGAATAAATAGAGGCGAACTGTTCCCCACTAAATGAGTTCTAGTGAATAATTTTTTGTTGTTTTTCATGGATATAATTGGAACGAAGTTCCTTATCGCGCGTTGTGAAAGGGGGCTGGACGGAAAGTTGTCACGACACTTTTTGCTATTATCTTACTAATATGAACCTTAAATACAATGCGTAGAAGCTATAATTCTTGAAACGAGTATATTTTTATTTATTTTATTTATTAAAGTCATTAAAACCATTTCTTACTTATCTAATATGAACCTTAAATACATTGCGTAGAAGCTATTTCCCCAGCGTTGGCACGGCACGAGTACAAAAGAATCGAACGTAACATTCTTTTTTCAAATTTTGATTTATTCTACTTTCTTTGTCATGACCATTGCATTTCTGACATTTATTTACAAGACTAAACGTGCGTTGCTCGCGTTTAAAAATCTACTTTATGTGGTAAGCGTAAGATCGAATTTGTGTTTAGTCAATCAAAATTTGTGATAAAAATATTATGCAATAGCTTTACCGCGGTAGTCTCCGAGTGCCACACGTATTTATTTGTTTTTTTCTCTAGAAACTTATGTATTGGAACGGAAATAGGAAAATATTTATATATTTATATATATACACACTCTGTTATATAAATAAAATTTTATTACAATTCCTTCACTAATTAATCGAAAGGAACTTCGTTCCATCCGGGTGTCCCTTGACACCTCTCATGTTTTTTTTCTCCCCGTTTTAATAGAAACCATGTAATAACTGCTATCATTATGCGCGCACACAAGGATACGCAGAATGATGCAGCGATAGCGTATGACACAGCTGTCACGCATACTAGCTTAACAAAAGTTGGCCTGTTTATTTTAGTTTCATTGCAGCGCGTCACTCTATCTAGGTATATAATTAAAAAACAAAGGTTACAGTATGACATATCTGTACTTTATGATTAACTAGGTATTGCCCGCGTGAAAAGCATTTCCCGGTACAAAAGCCCCTAAACCACTATACGACGCCAGACGCCTATTTAAAAATCGGATTAAAACATCCATTATTTCTCATTGGAGCAAATTACCGGGATAAAAAGTATGTGTTAATTCAGTGATTGAATCAGTGTGACTGCCTCGGTGGCGTAGTTGTATTACGGTACGACTGCAAGGCTGAGTTCTCGGGTTCGATCCCCGGGTCGGGCAAAGTGATATTGGATTTTTCTATTCAGTATCAGCCCGGAGTCTGGAATTTGTGCCCGGTATGGCGATAGGCTCGCCCCCTATCACATCATGGGACGGAATACGCTTGGCGAAAAGTGGGTGCACTAGTTGCGCCTCTGCCTACCGCTTCGGGGATAAAAGGCGTGAGCATGCGTGTTAATTCAGGAAAAGGTTTCCCCGTGTGCCAAATTTCATTCGAAACCGTTATGTTTCTGCGTTTACTTCTAACAAACACACAAACATTTTCACAAAGGAGATGTCCTGTTTTTGTAAGTATGGGTGCTGGGCCTATAAATCTACCCAGGCTCTAACTTTATAGATATTAAACGGGCAAAAATATGGACTTTAGATACATTAAAAAAAAATACGTGTGGCACTCGGAGACTGCCGCGGTAAAGCTATTGCATAGCATTTTTTATCACAAATTTTGATTTACTAAACACAAATTCGATCTTACGCTTACCACATAAAGTAGATTTTTAAACGCGAGCAACGCTCGTTTAGTCTTGTTATTGATAAATGTCAGAAATGCAATGGTCATCACAACCAAAGTAGAATAAATCAAAATTTGAAAAAAGAATGTTACGTTCGATTCTTTTGTACTCGTGCCGTGCCAACGCTGGGGAAATAGCTTCTACGCAATGTATTTAAGGTTCATATTAGATTAGTAAGAAATGGTTTTAATGACTTTAATAAATAAAATAAATAAAAATATACTCGTTTCAAGAATTATAGCTTCTACGCATTGTGTTTAAGATTCATATTAGTAAGATAAAAAAGATGTCAGGTTCTCAAGAGGTCTCCACGCTCAAGGCCCGCGATAGAAGCTATGCAATAGCTTAAAAAATTTTAGACCTTTCCATTTATAACCGACCTTTTTATAAAAACGTTCATTTTAAGTGCAGTTTTTAAGCAAAATAAAATAAATTTACATTAATCTCGAAATCGGAGGACATTAAAATTATACGATTTATTGCAAAAGCCTAGTTTTAAGGAGTACTATCCAATTATATATAAAGTATCTTGGTTAGAATTTTAGGCCAAGCCGCGCGCAACACCTAGTTATAAAGAAACATTATATTTAACCGACTGCCTCGATGGTTTAGTTGTATTACGGTATGACTGCAATGCTCAAGTCTCGGGTTCGATCCCCGGGTCAGGCAGTGATGTTGGGTTTTTCTATTCAGCAGGCTCGCCCCCCTATCACATCATGGGACGGAATACGCACGACGTAAAGTGTGTGCATTACTTGCGCCTCTGCGGTCTGCCTACCTCTTCGGGGATAAAAGGCGTGAGTGTGTGTGTGTGTGTGTGTGTGTGTGTGTGTGTGTGTGTGTGTGTGTGTGTGATTATATTCAGGGTCCATAGACACAACTAAATAACGTGAGATGGTTTCCAGACACTAGTCCAATAGCGTATTGTGTCTGTAGATAATATATAATCTATCATGAGTAGACATTCTATGTTCTGTACTCTCAATGCCTACCATCAGGTGAAGAGGGAGGGTGTTGTCATGGCCATATAAAAAAAAGTATGTGTACTTATGTACACGCGTTAAGAGTTATACTTCTTTGGCATAACAAGATAAAAATCTTTTTAAATAACGCGCCAAAAGAAGTATAACTTCAATATCTTTCGCCTTATTCTACATTCAAAATTGAAAACTAAAATGTTGACTATAGCTAACTTCAGGATGTCGGTTCTACGTTCAAAATTCAAAACTAAAATGTTGACTGTAGCTAACTTCAGGGTGTCGGTTTTTCGTGACGGTGTGCGTGCGCATCGTAAAAATTTACTCTCATCATTTTTCCCTAACGCGCCAAAAGAAGTATAACTTCAATAAAAACTTTGGGCCATGTATGTTCCGTCCAGTGATGTGAAAGGGGGCGAGCCTATCGCCATATCGTACACAAATTCCAGACTCCGATTCGAACTCGAGTCAAGTGAACTCAAGTGGAGTGACATTAGGTTTGCCGTTAATTATCAACCCGGAGTTTAACATTCTGCTCTGTTGAACCACTATTGCCAGATTGGGGGTTTCTTCCTAACCTAGGGATTTTTAAAGCCATGGGGGGAAGTTCGGGGTATCAAAATGTTTATCGGTAATTTTGGGGTAAGAATTACACGATTGACAGCAAAATACCTATAGTGTATTCGTATTAATTCAGACATTTTTAACAGGGAAAAGGCCGGGGCCTTTCTATTTTTTTAGGTCCCTCATTCCATTTTCTGAAACCTCTTCACTTAGTTTTGGAGAGATTTCATAAAATAAATCTGTCGATAGTGTATGACACCTAGCATAGTTGGTAACATGTCGGTGTGTTAGCTCTGCCTACCCCTCGAAAGGGAAAGGCGTAATGCTATGTATTGACGTTTTATCAGGTTAAATAACCTCCTACTTTTTTAATTCGGTAAAAAAAACAATGACCAACTTCATTTGTTTATTTAAAAACAACTTGTTTTCTTCCAATTACGTAACGGGAATCCATTCAACACTACCTGTCTCTTTCTAATGTATTAAAATATATCTTCTGGCCCTCTCACAATGAAAATAGGACAGATCGAAATTTCTGGTATTTTGAATAATGTATGGATTTCGTAGAAAATATTGGGGAAAATATTAAGTGAATTTTCGTGGTTCAAGGTTTATTTTGTGTGGTTTTAGTAGAAAATCAACATGGTCTACATATCTACTTCAATGGAAATTGTCTAAAATCGATGCATTATTACAAACCATATTATAATACCAGCTCCCTTATTCTCTATGACACACGTTATTTTCACCGCACGTAACAAGCGCGTAACGTAACTCGTCGCGTTTATCACTATGGAAATTGGCATGCAGAATACCATTTAACGCTAATTACACGAAGCTAACGTAACACGGCCGCGTTACGAGTTAACACTGTCATAGAGAATAAGGGGGCTGTCCTGTAGTACATACTGCTCACTGCTGAACACAGGCCTCTTTGACTGAGAGGGTTTAGGCCTCAGTCCACCACGCTGGCCAAGTGCGTGTTGGCAGACTTCACATACCTTCAAAATTCTTGTGGAGAATTCTCAAGTAGATGTAGGTTTTCCCATGATGTTTTACATCACCATTAGCGAACGATAATTCACGTAACTTGGAAAAGTCTTTCTCCGCGAAAACAAAAAAAAAAAAAAAAAAGAGGTGTCTGGATTTTGTACCTACGGACATTCGACTTGGCTGCCGGTTTCACTCCAAACTAGGCTATCAGGCACTTTTATTTTTAGAAGCTTTAAGTTAACTAAAAGCATAACTGTGCTGACCGACCAGGGATGTTCATCTCTTGCCGTTGGACATTATTTTGGGCTTCACTTCATTTACCATCCGGTGCGGTGAAGCCACTTTTTCGAGGCATAGAAAAAAAAGAACGGGTTGCACTCCGGGAGTGCCGGCAGAAGTGAAAACTTGAAAAATTACAAATTTTGATTGACCAAACACAAATTCGATCTATCGCTTACCGCATAAAGTAGATTTTTAAACGCGAGCAAGGCACGTTTAGTCTTGTTATTGATAAATGTCAGAAATGCAATGGCCATCACAACCAAAGTAGAATAAATCAATTTTTCAAAAAGAATGTTACGTTCTTTTGTACTCGTGCCGTGCCAAAGCTGGGGAAATAGCTTCTACGCAATGTATTTAAAGTTCATATTAGTAAGGGATGGTCTTAATGAAGTAAATAAATAAAAATGTAAACGTTTTAGAATTATAGCTTCTACGCATTGTATTTAAGGTTCAAATTACTGGTGGTAGGTCTCTCATTATGTAAGAGGCCGTCTGGGTGGGTACCACCGCAATGTCTATTTCTACCGCCAAGCAACAGTGTGCATGCACTGTTGTGTTTCGGTTTGAAGGACATTGTAGCCAGTATAACTACTGGACATAATGAGACTTAACATCTTATGTCTCAGGATGACGAGCGCAGTGAAATGCCACACAGTACTTTGTAACTCAAGGTGCTGGATGGTGTTGCTACTGTTTATGGGTGGTCGTATCACTTACCATCAGGCGAACGGCATGCTCGTCTCGTCATTCAATGCATTAAAAAAAAAAAAATTAGTAAGGGATGGTAAAACCTCCTACGCATTTTCGATCGGTCACGTGATCCTGACGCGAGTTTAACATTTTATACCTCAGAATAAATAAAGCAACCCATTCCAAAAGTGCTCAAAGCCGCTAAAGATGTTTTCACTTCAAAAAAATGTTTATGTTTTGAAGTCGAGATATGACATTTGCATTCTGGCTGCGTTGTAGAGTGCGTTTCAACTTGTAATTCCGATGGCGTGATGTTGGCACCCCTGTCTGTTAAGGGGCTATGTCGAAAAAATATCGGACGGTGATGGGCGTGGCTTAGCGTATTTCCAGTGCGAGGCGCCCCGCCGACCCGCTGCGACAGATCGCGCGCGTCGCACCGCCATCGCATCAGGTCGTTGCGCTCAAGCCCGCGAAAAGATCGTCATTCCAAATGCAAATACACAGCTGCGTTATAAATATTATAGTTAAAATTTCCAATAAATTCTATGTTTTATAACTTATAAAACATATAATTTATTTTAATTCGCCTATAGAATCATTATTATGTCACTATACTACCTAATATAATAAAGTGGACGATAGCCTAGTTGGGAATGGAACGGTCTGCCGAGACAATGTCCGGCGGTTCAAAACCCAACACAGGCACACACCTCTGACTTTTCGAAGTTATGTGTGTATTGTTTATCAATTATCGTTCGCTTTAACGGTGAAGGAAAACATCGTGAGGAAACCTACATACCTGAGAATTCTCGATAAGAATTTCGAGGGTATGTGAAGTCTGCCAATCCGCACTAGGCCAGCGTGGTGGACTAAGGCCTAACCCCTCTCAGTTGTAGAGGAGGCCCGTGCTCAGCAGTGGGCAGTATTTAATACAGGGCTGGTATTATTATTATATTATTATATACTACCTAATTACTTGAGCATTATGTAAAATGACATTGTAAGTTATTTAAACTCATCGAAAGTATTATTCACTTTCTCGGTAAAATTTGGTATGGTGGTAAATAGGTCTCGGACGTACGTAGGTATATAAAAAACAGAGCAGTATGAAAATTCTATAATACATTTTAAATTATATTTTGCATCGTTTTGATTTATTTTTGTAGGCTTTCCTAGCTTTGATTGACACAAAGTAAATAATAATACAAAAAATGCAGTCACTATTTTACGGCCCGACTCTGGATTCAAACCCGGGACCACAGCGCGGAGGCCGTACCGAGCACGCAATACAGCTACGAGTTACGACATCGAGGTAGTCTTGACTCTCGACAAGTCAGTCACTATGCTACCTCTTCCCTGGAATTCCGGGTCTATTTTACCGGGTTTTACCGGGTCTAAATGATGCTTCACTTTTCAGTGCCGCCATACAAAATCGAATTTTGGGTGTAAAGGTGTTCGAAATTTTTACACCATAAAATTAGTTTGATATAAAGTTTGAAAACATTATAATGGTTCAATGGTCACTAGATAGGGTATAAATGTTTGTAATGGTGAAGGTGGCCGTTACCAATCTAGAACATTTTTATTTAAGAACCAATTAGCTTCAAAATCCATACCTGGCCAAATTTTGGACAATAAAACATGTGTCTAATGTACAAGGTGGAATAAGTGGCTGCCATGTTGTTTTAATTTTTTTTAAGGCCAATTCGCTTTAAAATCAATACTTTTGCGTCTTTGGTTACAAAGGTCAGATCCGATTTTATACCTATTGACCTCAAAATTGTTATCTAGGCATACTTTGGCCCCAGAGGGTGAGCCTAATGCCAAAAAAGTGACTGCCATCTTGAATTTGAGAGCGTATGTCCGCTCGGGCCGATTTCTGCAAAATATATATCAAACTGAACATCTACAGGTTGTTTCTTCTTTCGCTATTTTTGGCTTGCCGTTGAAAGCAAGATCTTGACTTAGGTAATGTTAGAATTGAGAAAAGTGGCCGACATAGTGAGACTGATCCAATGTCAGAATTGAAAAAGTTACCGCCATTTTTAATTTATTTGTTTTAAGGCTAACCGACCTCAAAATCGATATCTGTGTATAACTTTAGTCACTAAAGACTGATCTAATGTCACAATTGAAAAAGTAGCCGCCATTTTAAATTTCTTTATTTTAAGGACAATCGACCTCAAAATCGATATCTGGGCATTGTTTTGTGTACAAGAGGCAGATCTAATGTTAGAATTAAAAAAAGTGGCCACCATTTAGATATTTCTTGTTTTAAGGGCTATTTATTGGCTTTAAAATCTATGTGACCTTGCAGGTGGACGGCCGACGCTGCGCCGTGGCCTGGCATTAAAAACAAATAAATTCAAAATGGCGGCCACTTTTTTCAATTCTGACATTGGATTAGTCTTAGGCAACTAAAGTTATAGCCAGATATCGATTTTGTGGCCAATTGGCCTTAAAATGAAGAAATTCAAAATGGCGGCCACTTTTTTCAATTCTGACATTGAATTAGTCTTAGGCAACTAAAATTATAATAAGAAGTGGATGATAGCCTACTTGGGAATGGAACGGTCTGCCGAGACAATGTCCGGAGGTTCAAACCCAAGGCACACACCTCTGATTTTTCGAAGTTATGTGTGTATTGTTTATCAATTATCGTTCGCTTTAACGGTGAAGGAAAACATCGTGAGGAAACCTACATACCTGAGAATTCTCGATAAGAATTTCGAGGGTATGTGAAGTCTGCCAATCCGCACTAGGCCAGCGTGGTGGACTAAGGCCTAAACCCTCTCAGTAGTAGAGGAGGCCCGTGCTCAGCAGTGGGCAGTATTTAATACAGGGCTGGTATTATTATTATATTATTAACTAAAATTATAGCCAGATATCGATTTTGTGGCCGATTGGCCTTAAAATGAAGAAATTCAAAATGGCGGCCACTTTTTTCAATTGCTACATTGGATCAGTCTTTGGTAACTAAAGTTATAACCAGATATCGATTATGAGGTCAATTGGAACTCAAACAAGGAAATTCAAAATGGCGGCCACTTTTTTCAATTCTGACATTGGATTAGTCTTTTGTAACCAAAGTTATAGCCAGATATCGATTTTGAGGTCGATTGGCCTTAAAACAAAGAAATTCAAAATGGCGGCCACTTAATTCAATTCTGACATTGGATCAGTCTTTTGTAACCAAAGTTATACCCAGAAATCGATTTTGAGGTCGATTGGCCTTAAAACAAAGAAATTCAAAATGGCGGCCGTGTATACCAATTCTAACATTGGCTCTGAATATTTTAGATCCATAATAAATAAAGAAATAAGTAATATAAAAATTCATACTAAAATAATTTTATGGTGTAAAAATTTGAACAGCCTTTGCACCCAAAATCCGAATTTTTCAAATGTATGACCGGCACGCAAGCGTCATTTACGCAAAATTGGCCCAGCATGGCATTCCAGGTATTACGCGTCCCTAGCTCTGGATTACGAAATATAAATAATAATACAAAAAAAACCCAATGTCAATTTTTTTTCGTTCAGGGATTCGAACCCGGGACCGGGAGTGCGGTAGTCGTACGGATCACGCATTATAACTAAAGTAGGTCTCCGAATAGAAATAATTTACAAAGGTGAAAGGATGTAATAGTTACGCTTGCTACCTATCTCATAGATCTAATAGAGCCTATAATTTTATATTGACACACGGACGTGAGCTGGATATACTGTAAAATAGAATTTGAAGGGCACTTTCAAATTTGCCGCGCGGGTCACGGCGGCAGCGCGGCCGCATCCCTATACCAAACGGGTAATTTGAACTTTAAAGGCGCCCAAAAATGTCGAGCGCACGTCCGTCGTCAGTAAACATTCCGGGCGACTGAAGTCGGCACGGGCCACTCCCATGACAGTGATGGCGTATTTAGCCGTCGTGGATGAGAGGAAGAGACGGGAAGCGCACTCGTATGCCGAAATGAAATGGTGTAAGCGCCAAACCAATTTTCTTATAATTGTGATTATACTATTCAATTTAGTTTGATTGCGTCTTTTTGTGACCTTAGAAAATATTGAGTTCTTGTATTTAAATCAAGTTACGAATGTATATATTACACCATTTAGAGATAAAGCGTGTTGAAAGAAAATATCAGAGGTAACTTTGGATTTTTTTTCTATCGAGAAAATTTGTAGTAATTGTGTTTTGGCTTTCGAAAATCATTGAGTTATATGTTCAATTTACACATACCCAAAAATCAAACTTCCGATCTTAGTACTTTACGAGAAATTTGAATTTAAATAACCTTAAATTTTTCGACATAGCCTCTTAAGATGGTGGATCTTATGAAGACAACTATGCAGATTTTTAAAATTTTTGTTAAGTTCTGAGTCCGAAACATTAAGAATTGGTGAAAGACGGACGGCGTTGAAAGTAAAGAACCTGTGTGAGTGTCAAAACCTTAATGAAAATCCACTTATTCCTTTAAAATGTGGTCAGGCTCGTATTGCCGCCATTTCAGATTAAGAAAAACAGGGTTACCTGAATTTCATTAAATAAAATTTAAAACATATCAAAAATAATAAACAATCATTGTATAACATCGATTGAAATAGCAATAAATAAATAGCCAGTGTAATGATACAATGCATTATATGCTGATTGATATGTTTAGTGTTTTTGTGCTGACTTGACATAATTGCTTTTTAATAATTACTTACCTCCATGATTAATTAAAAAACTTATGTCATTTCATTAAGATAAATAAATATTAGTCGTCAAATGGTTTAGTTATACTGCTCTTTGGTGCCATCGTTGTGTAGTTCACTTCGGGTCGAAAGTTATACTAAATAAGTTATGATATTATCTTAACACTAGCTTTTGCCCGCGTCTCGCCCGCATTGAAGAGTTTTTCCTGTATAAAAGTCACTTTATATACAAATTACAAACTATACATTTTTATCAGTATCCGCTATAATTGCAAGTACCAGGCGATAATAAACTGATACAGATCGAGAGATCTACCAATAAGGTCGGTCAGCAACACTTTGGTACAAAACGCCTTTCCGTACAGTATAAGTAGATCCCCGACTTTTGTCAGAAAGGCACTCGCAGTCACAAATTATTTCTCTACTATATTATGCATGTATTATACATATAATAGTGCGAAGACGAATTGGAATGGCTAAGAACGCCATGTCTCAGCTTGAAAAAACCTGGAGAGATCGCAACATTTCCGTAAAAACCAAAACCAAATTGGTACGGACCTTAGTCTTTTCGATCTTCTCGTATGGAGCTGAAACTTGGACATTGAAAGCAGCAGACCGCAAACGCATTGACGCATTTGAGATGTGGTGTTGGAGAAAGATGCTCTGTATTCCTTGGACAGCATTTCGAACTAACATCTCCATACGGCGCGAACTCAAAATCTCCTCGTGTCTGTCATCAGAGTGTGTACGCACAATATTAAAATATTTCGGTCACATTGCAAGAAAAGACGGTGACAACCTCGTGAAAATCATCGTGATCGGCAAAGTAGATGGGAGAAGGCCACGTGGACGCAGACCAATACGTTGGTCTGACCAGATCCGCACCGCTCTTGACTCTACAGTTCACAGCGCTCTCCGCACCGCATGTGACAGATACGAATGGAGAAAGCTCGTTCGAGAGAAAATGATACAGAAGGGGGGTCGCGACCCTCAGTACTGAGGAACACGACACAAGAAGAAGAATACATATAAACCTTCCTCTTGAATCACACTATCTATTAAAAAAACCGCATCAAAGTCCATTGCGTAGGTTTAAAGATAGGGAAACATAGGACATAAAGACAGACAGCGGGAAGCGACTTTGTTACTATGTTAAGATCTACCCACTTGACATTGGCAAAATCATTGATGAAACGGTGGAGCCATTTTTAAAAGAGGAAGAAGAAATATTCGTCTTGTTTTATTTCTCACATATTATCCATAAACCTATAAATGTAGTTCATAATGGTTTAGTACATAAACATACTCATATTTATTTAGCTGCTAAATATTTACACACAATTCAATTATGTCTATTGTGTTTGATCTACTTCCGTAAGTTGCAGATTAATTCCATAGTGTAATTTCGTGACATAACTATTTGTAGTTTTCTACTATACATCTTAGAAAGGAAAAGAAGCATTTATTGAATACGACATAGCTAGTTAATTCTTACATACTTACGGCAGAATTCAAAGATTCTAATAATAAATTATTTGATAAGTGGGTCCATAATTTATACTTGAATATTTTAAAATTTGATTTGACAATATTTTTGTTTTGTTACTAAAAAAACATGTTCCCATTACACAAAAATGAAAATTTTCCTTTGTTTTTCCTTAATTTCTTTTATATTTTGTGTGATGTAGCAGCACTGCTGCATACATGCTGCCAACATCACGCCATCGGAACTAAAAGTTGAAACGCACTCTACGCCTCAGCGTATTCGAAATTTAAAAGTTCCACAGTATCCCGAACGTTCCCGAACCACGACCTCTTTCGCGGTAACGGCATTCGAATTTCGAAAACATTAACATTGGTTAGCATTAGATCGATATGCGTCACGGTTTTATAAAAGTTTTATAAAGCTGCATTAGTCTAGCTAATAGTATCTATACTAATATTATTATAAAGAGGACTGCCTCGGTGGCGTAGATGTATTGCGTACGCGCTACAAGTGAGCACTGAGGTCTTGGGTTAGAATCCCGGGTCGAACCAAAAAACATTGTGACTGGGTTCCATCTTAAAAAAATTACCCAGTCGCAGCTCGGAGTCAGGAAGTTGGCGGTGTGATACCCCCGTGCCTCGGAAAGCACGTAAAGCCGTTGGTCCTGCGCCTGACATCTCTCCGGTCATGTCGGATTACCGTCTCACCGGACTATGAGAGTGAAGGAATAGCGAGTGCACCTGTGTATTGCACACACTTGTGCACTATAATATCTCCTGCGTACCTGGCTGATCTCCGTTGAGATTGGCCGCCGTGGCCGAAACTGGCTAGGAGGATTACATTACATAAAGAGGAATAATTTGATTGCTTTTTTGTTTGCATTGAATAGGCTTAGAAACTACTGGACCGATTTTAAAAATTCTTTCACAAATATAAAGCTACATTATCAGCGAGTAACATAGGCTACTTTTATCCCAGGGAAACATAAAGCGGGACTTTTATCCCGGAAAAACTCATTTACGCGGGCGGACCCGCGAGCAGAAGTCTAGTATTATGTATAAAAGGTGTTGCTCGCGGTTTCGCCTGGAAAGCCTTACACGCTATGTAAATTCCTTAATTACAGTATTGATTCATAGCGCCATAGGTAAAACGCTAGCGCCTTTTAGCTAAACATATAATTCAAAATTCATATATTACCCACTGGAACACATAGCGCGATACAACGAATATGTCAATCCAGGTTATAGTCCATACGTGTGAAAAAATAATAATTATATAGGGCCTTATTTGTATCGTCGCAGGGCTAATCCTAAATTTTACAAGTTATTACATATTATAATCATTACTTTTATTAAACAAAAAAAGAAAATTTGTCTCTAAAGTGTGAGACAACAAATATCTTGTTTTCAATTGGGTATAATGTGTGTCGACTACATTTCTCTAATTTCGTGGTTGTAAGAATTACGAGGACAATCCAAATACAGTAATTACAATGATATACCACACTTTTGCTTTACCAGAGACAAAAACACCTTGCTTTCACGAATGAGGCATAGACAAAGAAAGGATTTGTTATTCATTGAAAATGGAACGCGGTCTATTTTTAAAACCACGCATGTGTTCCAATTTTGAAATAATGGTTGCTATTTTGAAAGAAGGTTGCATTTAGTTTCCGTAATGTAGAGTGAATAGGGCCAACAATGGAATGTTAAGCTATTATATAAAACAAACCAACACACGAATTGAAAACATCCTACTTTTTTGAAAGTCGGTTAATAAATAAATTTCTGTAAAATGTTGGCAATAATTAAAATAAAGAATAATAATATCTATATGTACGTACCACCGCAATGTATATTTCTACCGCCAAGCAGCAGTGTGCATGCACTGTCGTATTCCAGTGTGAAGCAAGACATTGTAGCCAGCATAATTACTAGGCTTTAAGAGGCTTAACATCTTATATCTCACGGTGGCGAGCGCAGTGGAGGGCTACGCAGTACTTCGTAATTCAAACTTCTGTATGATGTTGCTACTGTTTATGTGCGGTCACGTCGTATCGCTTACCAACAGGCGAGCGCCATGCTCGTCTCGTCATTCTACTGCAGTAAGACAAAAGTTTATCTGGGTAGGTATCACCGCAATGTCTGTTTTACAAGCTTTTATTTATCTTGCAATGTATGAACTATGTTTGTTCAGGTGGAATCTTGCAAGTCAATTTGAAGCAGTTACTCTCAACCGATTGTGTTGAAATTTTGCATTCACGTTCAGTTTGGGTCGGTCGGTCGGTCGTATCACTTACCTTCAGACGAGTATCTTGCTCGTCTCATCAGGTATACAAAATTGAACTGGGTAGCTGCGATCAAAGACGTCATTCGATAACAGAATACAGTTACAAAAAATAATCCGCGCATCTTTGCATATGGAGGTATTTTTTCAGTGACCCGACTTGACCCAATTTATTCCTCAGAATTTCCGTAAAAAAAAAGCTACCAATGAATCACCGGGTTCCTTATGTTTTGCTTTATTGTAACACTTGTTGTTGCTCGCGGCTTCGCCCGCGTGTAAAGCCTTTTCGCTACAAAAGTCCCTTAAACTAAGAACGATGCCAGCGCCATCTACTTAAAAAATAGGATAAATAATGAATATTATTTCCTAATTACTGGGATAAAATGTAGCCGATGTTTTAATCCAGGACATTATCTACCTGTGTGACAAATTTCATCCAAATCCGCTTAGTTGTATACTTCTACTGCCTCAGTAGCAGAGTTGTATTATGGTACGACTGCAATGCTGAGGTCTCGGGTTCGATCCCCGGGTCGGACATTGTGATATTGGATTTTCTAATCATTAGCTGCTTGGAGTCTGGAATTTGTGCCTGATATGGCGATAGGCTCGCCTCCTAACACATTATGGGACACTGTATACGCACCGCGAAAAGTGGGTGCACTAGATGCGCCTCTGCCTACCTCTCCGGGATTAAAAGGCGTGAGTATGCGTTTACTTCTATTAAATATACAAACATCCAAACATTTTCACAAACTTTAAACTAATGTTAGTAAGAGTGAGATTTTGGCGAGCTATTGAACTTATATACTTAGATACCTTACCTACAAGTTTGTACGGAAGCCTCGGTACGCGAGTTCAACTCGCACTTGTCCGGTTATTTACAGGTTTTTGAAGGAAATTGTTTTGAAAAAAGTGGACGATACCCTTGTTGGGATTGGAACGGTCTGCCTGGACAATGTCCGGAGGTTCAAAACCCAAGGCACACTCCTCTGACTTTTCGAAGTTACGTGTGTATTGTTTATCAATTATAGTTCGCTTTAACGGTGAAGGAAATCATCGTGAGGAAACCTACATACCTGAGAATTCTATATAAGAATTTCGAGGGTATGTGAAGTCTGCCAACCCGCACTAGGCCAGCGTGGTGGACTAAGGCCTAACCCCTCTCAGTAGTAGAGGTGGCCCGTGCTCAGCAGTGGGCAGTATATGATACAGGGCTGATTGCAAGTAAAAAAATAAAATGTACAGATAATTTGTGAAATACTTCGAAAACTGTCAAATAACCAATCAATGTTACATGCTATTTGGCTGCAGAAAGACATTGCTGTGGTACTTAAACGGACTCCTACCTACATTCGAAGGAACCCGAATTTTTTTCGGCTCCCAAAAAATATCACAATGCGGAAACGGCTCCATAAATATATAAATATGTTAAACGTTTTGACCTTCCCGAAATCCGGACAAATCACAAAAAATGTATTAACATTCATGATGTCTGAGGGATACTTCCAGGCATTTTGTACTCAGATGTCTGTAATAACATAACACACAGAATCAAACTCTCTGATTCGACTGCCTCGGTGGCGTAGCTGTATCACGTACGCGTTGCGAGTACGATTTGCACGCTGAGATCCTGGGTTGGAATCCCAGGTCGGGCCAAAAAAATTGTAACTGGGTTTTTCCATCTTAAAAATTACTCAGTTGCAGCTCAGAGTCAGGAAGTTGGCGGTGTGATACCCCCGTGCCTCGGAACGTAAAGCCGTTGGTCCTGCGCCTAATCTCTCTCCGGTCATGTCGGATTGCCGTCTCACTGGACTATGTGAGTGAAGGAACAGTGATTGCACTTGTGTATTGCGCACACACTTGTGCACTATAATATCTCCTGCGCACCTGGCTGATCTCCGTTGAGATTGGCCGCCGTGGCCGAAATCGGCTAGGAAGGGACTATAACTTAACCCTAGTCGCATGCCTGCAATTAAGTACATAATTTACTGGATAAAAGCCTACAGGATTTTCTAATTTATTAATATTTATTTCTTAATATTATACCCTAGACATCACCAGTGTTGCCGTTTTAGCGCTTTCCGCGCTAGATCTAGTGCTTTTTAAGGGTCTTTAGCGCTTTTTATTTGTTAAGTACGCGCTAAAAAAAATGTGGTGGAAACTGGCGCTTTTTAAATTTTTTGGATTGTCATGTGGCATTTTTTTCCGTCAAACGGCAACACTGGACATCACCATACTTATTTTAAACTATGATTTTAAATATTAATATTTTCTTGTTTAATATTTTTCGGTTATTCTTTCCGTAGTCGGGTTTTAGATTTTTTTATTTCGCCCTTTTTAGTATTTCGTGAAAAATAAAACATTTATATCAGATACGTTGGAACTTGAATTATTAAATTGAGGAAATCGTTTGAAATATTAGTATGCGCGCACTTCGAAAGAATTTTTTTTTGGAAGTGAATACAAAAACTTAACCGGCTAGTGCCAATTTTTGTCTGTAAAATCCAGACATAATATTCCAAATCGTGGCCCTTATGTAACCTTCTTTTGTGTCGTTTGTTATTACCAATAGTCACTATCATATTAATAAGGACCTATCTATATTATTGTACTTAAGTTGAAATTTATTTGCTAATTAAAAATTAAACATTTTGAGTTCTTAAAGCATTTACTTTTAACCCTCGACAGAAAAAGCGGGGTGTTATAAGTTTAGGGTGTGTATCTTTATGTCTCTCTGTGGCATCGTAGCTCTCAAACAAATGGTCCAATTTTGGCGCGTTTTTTTGCTTAAAAGCTGATGTGATCGCGATGGTTCTTAGCTATAATTTATGAAGATCTGTTCAGGCGTTTGAAGATTATCAGCTCTTTTCCAATTTAAAAAGCCCGATTGAATTTAAATTTGGTGTACTGTGTCTTCGGCAATATTTTTAAACATGAGCTGATGCTGCAACATCAAATAGTCTGCGCGATACCCAACTCCTTAGCAACTTATAGCAGGTATAGCGTGTTTGGGCTCATAAGGATGGTGTCATCGAGTATGTGTTAGATAATTGATTATCAAGGCCCCACGATGGAGAATACAGAAATTTAAAAAGTTTGAAATAAAAATTCAATTTAAATTAAAATAACCCCGACACTAAAAATCTATAAAAAGTAAAATAATATTTCACTTTTATTATTTTACTTTTTAGAGATTTTTTGTTCATTTAGGTATTGTGTATTTCATTATGATTTCATGTCCCTCGATCGCCCAAAAACTTCCCCGAAGAATTGATCAGCTGGCGTAATACTTAAGTGATAACGAGCATATACAATACGCATTACATCTGAGCAACAACCATCGTGCATTGCAGCTGCAGCAAACTCCTGTGATAGCATTTCAGCTTCTCTTTTTAGTTTTATTACAATAAAACCAAAATAACTTAATGAACACGCCACGACGTCAGCTTTGTTCAATGACATTATATAGTATAGTTATAGACCGGACATCAGGACTAAATTTTTCGTCCAAAAGTTATTACCAATTGGTAATAAGTCGCTGTCGTATGACATGTCCGTGTAACAAGACGTCTCGGTATGCCTAAATATTGTAAAGAAAACAATATTTTTGAAGGAAATATGCCAATATACGCATTTCGACCATGTCAAAATATGTTCTAATGAATTTTAGATCGGTATTTTGCTATTTCACGGTAGATTGAGTTACTGATGAACAGGCTCAAATTTTTTGTATGACAATTTTCCCAATGTCCGCTGTACATAATCTTAGAACTCTTTGGCTTTGTTGGAATTCAGTAAAAACCTTTTCTCCCTAAGGTGGTCTTGGGTCTGTTCAGTTTGATTATATCGTAATATATCAATGTCTATTCCTACCGCCAAGCAACAGTGCATGCACTGTTGTGTTTCGGTTTGAAGGACATTGTAGCCAGTGTAACTACTGGACATAATGAGACTTAACATCTTATGTCTCAGGATGACGAGCGCAGTGGAATGCCACACAGTACTTTGTAACTCAAGGTGCTGGATGGTGTTGCTACTGTTTATGGGTGGTCGTATCGCTTACCATCAGGCGAACGGCATGCTAGTCTCGTCATTCAATGCAATTAAAAAAAAAAAAAACTCCATTCTATAAATTGTGTGTGTATAAGCTAGTCCTAGTTTGAAAAAATAAGCAATAGGAAATAATTAAATATTTAAATGTAAATACCGTAATAATAAAACTGTAACTCTGACAGTCGTGACAGATGAATATGATCACGTGTCTGAGTTTCGCACTAAGCTCAAGTGGTTGTACCTATTCGCCTTCGCCGGAATGCCCACATTCTTTCCCTTCTGTATAATATTTTGTTTAATCCTCTTGCTCCCTCCTATCTCAAATCTAGGTTCCAATTTCTTCGCGACACGCATGGGAGGTCTCTTAGATCACCAGAAAGCTTGATATTGAAGATGCCGACGCATACCACGTCATTCGTAGATAAATCTTTCACAGTTTCCGCTATCAGATTATGGAATGCATTGCCAATAGCTATAAGACGCGCGTAATCACTAGCAGTCTTTAAAAAACGGGTTAAAGAACACTATCTCAACCTATAAAAAGTAACTCATGTATGACATTGACGATTATTTCTTATTTATATCACGTTATGTAATAATTATATATCTATATTATATATTTTGTATATTTGTTATGTAAGTGTATTATATATGTATATATATATATATATATATATATTTATGTATGTATACATTATGGTCGTATGTATATAGAGATATATTTATATGCTTTCGTATATTTTGATTTGTTTTCTTTCTTCTTCTCGATTAATTACTTAATTAATTGCATGTACGTCATGAATTACCTACCCCTTTTCGCTATTTCTCTTATCTCCATCCCATGGTTGTCTGTAAGAGATTGCCTTGTGCGATAAGACCGCCAATTGTACCACCTCTCTGCTTTTATTATGTTGAAATGTTATATTGTGATATACAATAAAGTTATAAATAAATAAATAAATAATAATGAAATTAATGTGTTTTGAAAAACGTAGATTTTTATCCATTCTGTTAGTACTCTTGTTTTACCAAATAAAGTATTAATTACAACGGAGTAAGATCCATATTACTGTAGTCTCATGATTTTTCATTTGGTTTTTGCTATGTGTATTTCAGATTTAGCAAGCCATTGTGTTATTATGATTTTTGTTATAAAATTAAATAAAAAAGAAATGTTTGGCTAAGGAAAATTCTGTAGATAAGAATATATACTAGTTTAATTGTTGTAAAAAACGTATATAATTTCTTTGAATCACACTTTAAAATATGTAGCTTAAGTGTAAATACCATTCTTCTTTTACAGGTAATTGGAAATCAAATAAATATTTTGGAAAAATATATAGCCTATAACCATCGCACAATAAACAAGATTCGATAGACACCTCTTTTGTCAAAATCGGTTCAATAGGAGCGATACTAGAGTGGAACATAAAATGGATACATACATACATACATAATATATACATAGGTACATAGGGGTGTTAAAATCATTACCCTTCCGTCCTTCGCCGTAGTCGCGTACTGTCAATTCCGGTACATTTTAAGTTAACCGTAACCATGGTTACACATTTACTATTCGAAGTTTACACACGCGCATGCTCACGTTGTCGTATTTTAGTTCCAAATACGCTCGCCGGGGCGCTGTTCAAATATCCATACAAAAAATTACTTAAATGAAACCATATAACAAATGTACAATATGAAGAAATATACGAAAACAATCCAACACCATACCAGCCCTGTATTATATACTGCCCACTACTGAGCACGGGCCTCCTCTACTACTGAGAGGGGTCAGGCCTTAGTCCACCACGCTGGCTTAGTGCGGGTTGGCGGACTTCACATACCTTTTTTTTTATGGCATTGAGTAACGAGATGAGCATGCCGTTCGCCTGATGGTAAGCGATACGACCACCCATAAACAGTAGTACCACCATACAGCACCTTAAGTTACAAAGTACTGTGTGGCATTCCACTGCGCTCGTCATCCTGAGACATAAGATGTTAAGTCTCATTATGTCCAGTAGTTACACTGGGTACAATGTCCTTCAAACCGAAACACAACAGTGCATGCACACTGCTGCTTGGCGGTAGAAATAGACATTGCGGTGGTACCCACCCAGACGGCCTCTTACATATGAGAGACCTACCACCAGTCAAAATACCTTCGAAATTCAGAGAAGTTCTCAGGTATGCAGGTTTCCTCACGATGTTTTCCTTCACCGTTTAAGCGAACGATTAATTGATAAACAATACACACGTAACTTCGAAGTCAGTGGTGTGTGCCTTGGGTTTTGAACCTCCGGACATTGTCTCGGCAGACCGTTCCATTCCCATCTAGGCTACCGTCGCTTGTAAATATATACAGTATTGTAATTATTGACGTATGTTTTGAATGAATAATGTATCGGGGCGACATTATTAATTCGTCCTCAGGCGTTCGGAAACACACACAACAAAAACAACGTGTTGTCTGCAGTTCCGCTTGGTTGACTTTTTCTAGGAAAAAAGTTGTACTTTACCGGGTTAAGAAGTTGCTTAAATTGATATTTAATACTCAGGATATTTAACTGATTTCTAAACCGTGACTACTTATTGACTCGGTGCACTCCTGGATCCCGAGTCGGCAGTGATATTAGATTTTTCTACTCAGTATGAGCCCGGAGTCTTGAAATGTGTTTGATAAATGGCAATACCAGCCCCCTATTACATGGGACCTAACATACCTGGCGAAATGTGGGTCATACCTCTGCCTACCCCTGAAACGGGAAAATGGCGTGATGCTTGTAAGTAGCTATGACAAAACAGTAGTTTAATCCTACTAGTCCTACTATCCTTCCTACTAATATTATAAACGCGAAAGTTTGTAAGTATGGATGTCTGGATGTATGGATGTTTGTTACTCTTTCACGCAAAAACTACTGAACGGATTTCAATGAAATTTGGCACACGGGTAGACTATCCGGGAAAATATAAAGCGGGATTTTTATACCGGGAAAACTCTTTCACGCGGGCGGAGCCGCGGACAAAAGCTTGTATATGATAATGCTCCAGTCCCCTGAGCTATAACATGTTGAGACTAAGATCAGAAGTCTTATAATGCCCAGTAATTGCTGGTCGTAGGATGTTCTTTATATCCGCCCGGAGAGCGACCACCGTACAGGTGTTAAAGCCCGCCATAGTGACCCACGTGGGTCGCTTTCCGGTTCAAACAGGCCGGCATACTGTCGCCTGACGAGGGATAGTTATCTCTTGTCAGTCGACATTATCTGGACCTCTCCGCTTACCATCAGGTGCGGTGGGGTCACTTCGAAGTACCCGAATAAAAAAAAACGGGCCTCCTCTACTACTGAGAGGGGTTAGGCCTTAGTCCACCACGCTGCCCTAGTGCGGGTTGGCAGACTTCACATACCCTCGAAATTCTTATCGAGAATTCTCAGATATGTAAGTTTCCTCACGATGTTTTGCTTCACTGTTAAAGCGAACGATAATTGATAAACAATACACACATAACTTCGAAAAGTCGGAGGTGTGTGCCTTGGGCTTTGAACCTCCGGACATTGTCTCGGCAGACCATTCCATTTCCAACTAGGCTATAGTCTACTTTCGACATTATCTGTCCTATCTGACATTCGAAGGTGCGGTGCGGTTATCGGCCATTCCATCAACACTCTTATATATCCTTTTGGCCAGTCATCTATGACTACATTTTTTAAAACATTTATCAAAAATGTATGCCATCCAAAATCTAACGCGAAGAAAATTTTCTAAATTGGCGCAATAATAAGTAAGTTATAAAGCTTTGAAATTTGGGAGAAGGGGTAATTGTCAAATAACAGTAATATCAGACTGTGGCGTCACCGAGTGTCACCGGCCATAACGCTGCGGGCGTGCGAAAGAGATAGCGCGATATCCCCACCACGCCCCCACTTTTACTCACGACAACATTTCAAATGTGAATAACTGCTGTATTTTACAACCAATTTTGATGCTGATTGATCAAAGATTTTCTTTTTCGTATTATGTTCTGTTACATATAAAATAATGTACAAAATAGAACATAGGAAACTACCCCATTTTGGTAACTACATATCTATCACTTCAAACAACATGTCCATCACTATAGTATTCCGCACTCTATGATTCACAGTCGATTCGAGTACACTATACTTAGACCATATACATGTAAAGCACGCGGCTTTTACAGCTTTCTTTCTGCCAAAGTATAAGGCAAACGCTTATGCACACTTGTAAAATGTTGGTGTGTGAAACAAACAAGTGTTTAAGATTGATTATTTACGTGAGCCTCTAATATAACGAAACAAAACTGTAGGGTTTTTTTGGCGGGAACTTGGAAGTGTCATGAGGTGCTCTTGTTTTAATTCATTATTTTGGTGATACTTAGTGTTATATTGCATAATTATGGTAGTATATTATCCAATATAGTTCCAAAATAATTGTGCTAATCAAGTGTTTTTTTGTTGCCGCCAAAACTCCTCGATAAAGTCTTGGTAAGGTAGCTCCACTGCTTTACTTCGACATACTACAAATAATAAAATAGACAAACCAAACTTGACATTGGCAAAATGTGAACACATATGCCATTATAAAAAAATAAAAAAAAATAAAAACTGTATGTGTGTTGCTCTTTCTATGTAGTAGTACATTGAAATTTTTACTGGTGGTAGGTCTCTCATATGTTAGAGTTTCTTGCCCGCTCTTCTCTGGTGGAAACTGCTTTCCGAACTGGTGGTAGAGTAAAAATTGACTGAATCTAAGTAATGTGTAACATTTTATGGATTCGAATAAATGATTTCATTTCATTTCATTAAGAGTCTGTCTGGGTCGGTACCACCGCAATGTCTATTTCTACCGTCAAGCAGCAGTGTGCTTGAACTCTTGTGTTTCGGTTTGAAGGACATTGTAGCCAGTGTAACTACTGGACATAATGAGACTTAACATCTTATGTCTCAGGATGACGAGCGCAGTGGAATGCCACACAGTACTTTGTAATTCAAGGTGCTGGATGGTGTTGCTACTGTTTATGGGTAGTCGTACCGCTTACCATCAGGCGAACGGCATGCTCGTCTCATCACAAAAGTAAAAAAAAAAAAAAAAAAAATCGCAGCAATAAGCACATGTCCTTTTCAGATGGTCTAAAATATTATGTTATAATTTAAAGACCTTCAAGACTGCCTCGGTCGGGTAGTTGTGTGGCGTGCGCGGTACGACTACCGCACAGAGGTCTAGGGTTCGGATTTCGGGATCGGGTAGTGATAACGGATTTTCTTCTCAGTGTCAGCCCGGACACTGGAATTTGTCCGATATGAAAAGGCGTGAATGTGAGAGTGAGTCATTTTAAAATAACACACAAAAAACTCACGCCTTTATCCCCAAGGGGATAGGCAGAGGCGCAACTAGTGCACCCACTTCTCACCGTGCGTAATCCATCCCATGATGTGATATTGAATTGACTCCGGGCTGATACTGAATAGAAAATCCAATATCAATTGCCCAACCCGGGGATCGAACCTGAGGCCTGATCATTGCAGTCGTACCGTAAAACAACTACGCCATCGAGGCAGTCAGTTATGGCTGGTAGGGTCGTTAAATAGTCCTAATAAATATGCCACAAAGCCAATACTTTTTACAAAATATCCAAACGCAAAATCCCAAATAAAACATGGCCGCCACTAACGGTTTCGCGGCTGACAAACAGTGTCAAATTTAAATATCGAATTATACATACGGCAGAGAATGACGCACGGGCCACGGAATGACATTTTCATCATGTATACACTGCAATATACAATTATTGTCAATAACTCAAAATCATAATACGCTCGGGACTGTATATTCTTCAAATGACCCTGAAATGGTACGGTTTGGTGGTAGGTTATTATACTTCTTACCTTATCTTACTAAGATCTTATATCTATGTGAAAATGTTTGGTTCTTTGTTAGAAGTGCAGTCAGCAGCATAAGTAGATGAACAAATTCAAAATTTCAAATTGCCTACATACTTTTGTGTTCTTAGCAATCTTTTGTTTCTCTTCACAAAAATAAAATAAAATAGATTTACTTTAGTTCAAACGAAGAAAAAAATTGAAATAAAACTATTTTGCGGATTTTATCGCGGTTTTTTAATCCGCAAAATAGTTTTATTTCAATGTCTAACATTCGCGTAAATATAAGAAGAAAAAAATGTTTCAGTTTAACTTAACGCGTATATAGGCGATGTGAAATTTCAATTTTGTACAGATACTTAAAATAAAATAAAAGTAATTTATTGCCTTCAAATTAACAAATACCAAATAAAAATAAGCAAACAAAATTAGTGAAGGACAAAAGGAAATGACTCAGCATGAGCTGACCGAAACTAGAGTTTAGATCAGCGCTGGTTTTCAGTCACCCCTATCTCCCTATGGTCTTGTGCTGGAGTTAGTGTAATTAATGGCGTAATTGCAACGGAAAACTTCAATTAAGAAAAATATCAAAGGACATACATACAGAATAAAAAGTGAAGCAACAACATAAAAGTTACAATAATTTATAAAACACAAATAATAAAGAAATTTATATAGTGAATAAAACAAAATTATAATTAAATTAAATTGAATTTGTGTGTGTGTGTGTCTGTGCGTGTGTGTGCGTGTGTGTGTATCAACAACAGCATAATGTTCTTATGTGGTAGGGTTACATATTTGTAAATATTTTTCCTAGATTAAGGATTCCCCAGCGGGAGTGTTTTAAGTTCTCTGCAGTAAGCTGTCTTTCTAAAAGACCTATTTTATACTTTTTTTTGAAGCAGCCTAGACTCATTTTTTCGCTCATAGGAGGAGGCAGGTCATTCCAAATGCTCGCTGCAGAAAACTTAAAGCCCTCCCTGTATCGTGTAGATCTATGTGATGGAGTCACAAGCAGATTTTGTGAGGCTGAACTACTACTTATGCTGCTGACTGTAATGCAATGCAATCAGCCCTATATTATATACTGCCCATTGATGAGCACGGGCCTCCTCTGAGAGACTGAGAGGGGTTAGGCCTTAGTCCACCACGCTGGCCTAGTGCGGGTTGGCAGACTTCACATACCCTCGAGATTCTTATGGAGAATTCTCAGGTATGTAGGTTTCCTCACGATGTTTTTCTGTTCTTTTGTGTTAGAAGTAAACTCAGAAACAACTAAACGGGTTTACATGAAAGGACATGCCCAAAAACGGGCCTGAAATTCTAAACAAGACAATTTATATATATTTGGATAGAACTCCTGAAAACTAACCTTTTGCAATAAATCGTTTAATTTTAAAGACCTCCGATTTTGAGATTCATGTAATTTTGTTTGGCTTGAAAACTACACTTAATATGAATGTTTTTAAAAAAGTTGGTTATGAATGGAGGGGTCTAAAAATATTTTTTCAATGGATCTAAGTTCCATATTTTGCCCTTTTAATATCCCTAAAGTTTGAGCCTTGTTAGATTTTGAGGCCCAGCACTCATACAAAAAGCGGACATCTCCTTTGGCACACGGATAGATCATGACATTAACACGTAGGCTTCTTTAAGTAGATGGCGCTGGTATCATACTGAGGTTTAGGGACTTTTGAAGCGGGAAAGGCTTTTCACGCGGGTGAGGCCGCGAGTAACACCTAGTATTTCATTACCGGGAATACGAACACCGTACGCAAGTTAAAGCCCGTCATAGGGGCCCATCTAAGTGTGTCGCGTTCCGGGATCAGCCTGCGTATCCGGGTCGGACAGGCATTGTGTCGACATGCAAGTGATAAATTTTCTCTCGACAGTCCAGTCACCCCCAGGTCGGGACCTGGGATTCGAACCCAGAACACCTCACGAATTGTCCAAAAGACCTGTGGGTCCGACAATTCTTGAGGTTCACTTGTATCTATACCAATATTATAAAGAGGAAAGATTTGATTTTTTGTTTGTTTGTATTTTTTTATGAAATCGAATGACGAGACGAGCATGCCGTTCGCCTAATGGTAAGCGATACGACCACCCATAAACAACAAACAGTAGCAACACCATCCAGCACCTTGACTTACAAAGTACTGTGTGGCATTCCACTGCGCTCGTCATCCTGAGACATAAGATGTTAAGTCTCACTATGTCCTATAGTTACCCTGGCTACAATGTCCGCCAAACCGAAACACAACAGTGCATGCACACTGCTGCTTGGCGGTAGAAATAGACATTGCGGTGGTACCCAGACGGACTCTTACATATGAGAGACCTACCACCAGTAAAAAAAATGTAATGGATTGATATTTTTTGTAATGGATAAACTCATAAACTACTGGAGGGATTTTAAAAATTCTTTCACCAATATGAAGCTACATTATCAGTGATTAACATAGGCGGCTTTTTTTCCCGGGAAAATATAAACCGGACAAAACTTTTTCACGCATTTTTTTTTTTCATAATTCTTATCGACATATATTTCACCGGCTTACCGTGGTATAAAACTCCTGTCGGCCATCGATTGCATCAAAATGAAACTATTCCGTCTGCATACATTGTAATTCTTACAGGATAAGCATACATTTTTGTCATTTATAAGCACGGCAAAGTCTAAATTGCCTATCGACTGACGAGAGGTACTTCATTATTGGCAGTTACCATAATTATGCTTATTTCATACACTGGCTGATCCTAGAAAGCGGCTCCTGTTTGTTACTAATAACAATGGCGGATTATACACCGTGAGTGTGGTAGGAGATAAACTGGACCATGTCCGCTTTTTAGATGGGTGCTGGTTCTCAAAATGTAACCACACATACTCTCTCACGCCTATTATCCCCGAAGGGATAGGCAGAGGCGCAACTAGTGCACCCACTTTTCGCCGTGCGTATTCCGTCCCATGATGTGATAGGGGGCGAGCCTATCGTCATATCGGGCACACATTCCGTATTCCAGGCTAATAATACATAGAAAAACCCAATATCACTGCCCGACATGGGGATCGAACCCAAGACCTCAGCATTTCAGTCGTACCGTAATACAACTACGCCACCGAGGCACTCTATGGCTATTATATATGGATACTGGAAATGCGCGCGGCTCCGCCCGCGTGGAAAAGTTTTTACGGGATAAAAAGTAGCCTATAGCACTCAGGAGTAATGTAGCTTCCTATTAGTGAAAGAATTTTCAAAATCGGTCCAGTAGTTCCTGAGATTAGCGCGTTCAAACAAACAAACAAACTCTTCAGCTTTATATAATAGTATAGATGGATTCTTGGATGCTATCATTCATCGAATTAGATAGATGGAGTTTTTTAATTATAGCTAAGAACCATCTCGATGACGATCACATCAGCTTTCAAACAAAAAAAAAAGAACGGTTTGCACTCCGGGAGTGCCGGCAGAAGTGTAAACTTGAACATTAACGTTGTGCATTTTTGAAAATTTTGGAATGGTTAGGGAATAATTTCGCACGAATTGCTTTATTTATCAGTATAAAAGTACTAGCATTTATGTGGTTAAATACAATACTTACTTATCGCGCTAACGTACACAAAAATGTCAATTTCACTATTTCTTCGTCACTTTTAAAAAATAAAACAATTTCCTTTGCCCATTTGAAAAAAAAAACTGAATGAACGGCTGTTATTGCGACATCGGTACTTCATTAACCGATACACAATTCTTTGCTTATAAATCATGTTACGCTCTTTTGTACTCGTGAGTTTAAGAATTATAGCTTCTACGCATTGTGTTTAAGGTTCATATTAGTAAGGGATGGTAAAACCTCCTACGCATTCGATCGGGGTCACGTGATCCTGACGCGAGTTTAACATTTTATACCCATCCTAAAAGTGCACAACGCCGCTAAAGAAGTTTTCACTTAAAAAACCGCGTCAAAATCGGCCCATTCGTTTGAGAGCTGCGATGCCACAGACAGACATACAGATACACATATACATACCCTAAACTTATAACACCCCGCTTTTTTGTAGGGGTTAAAAATATAAGTCTTTGTTTGTCGTTTAAGCACCTAATAATATTTTGAAACAAGAGTCTTCGCGCCGGGGGACCGAACTTCGGAACAGGGAGATGAAAATACTTCTTTATCGGTCCCCCGACGCGACGACGCTTGGGTCAAAATATTACTAGATACTTAAAAGACAAACAAACTTTTATTATTTAACTTTTTAGAGGTTTTCTGTGCCGGGGGTTATTAAAATTATAATTTAATTTTTATGAATAAATTCGTCTAGAAAATCCGTTAAGTAATTTCGGATATGTGCGATAACAAACGGAAAAACAGACAGGAAAAAACTTGATTAATAGCTGACATGTGTTCCATTCTTCAACATGTCTTTTATTGTATATTACTTTTAATTCATTTACATACACACCGGGTTCTTTTGTTTTATCTTCTTCTTATCATATACTAGACTTCTGCTCGGGGCCCGCCCGCGTGAAAAAAAAATTCCGGGATAAAATATTTTCCCGCGACAAAAAGTAGCTTATAGCACTCAGGAGTAATGTAGCTTCCTATTAGTGAAAGAATTTTCAAAATCGGTCCAGTAGTTTTTGAGTTTATCCATTACAAACAAACAAACAAACCTTTCCAGTTTATAATATTAGTATAGACTAGTGACCCGCCCCGGCTACGCACAGGGAGCAAAGCATAATATTATATGCCTACATTTATTTTTAACCCCCGACAGAAAAAGAGGGGTGTTATAAGTTTAGGGTGAGTCCCCCGAGGCAATTCTTGTGCGCTGGGTCTTCACACCCAATGCACGCCCATGCGCGGGGGAAATTAGTCGTGGGCCGAGGCACACAGTTAGTGTGTATACCTCTTGGTTGTTAATCACATTGAGGCCTAAAAGGGCCCGCGAACATTTCCTGGCACCCTCTCTTTCCGCCCATCCTGGGAACCTTCCTCCCTTCCCCCACCTTCCCTTCCATATTCCTCTCCCACGTCCCCCCCAGGCCCCTGCAGTCGTTAAGCCGGGGGACTCCAGTATCCCATTCGCCGGTTTCCCCCGGTGTTACTGCAGGATCGCCTACCTAAAAAAAAAAAGGTTTAGGGTGTGTATCTGTGTATCTGTATGTCTGTCTGTGGCATCGTAGCTCTTAAACGAATAGACCGATTTTGATGCGGTTTTTTCTGTTTAAAAGCTGATGTGATAGAGATGGTTCTAAGCTATAATTTATGAAGATCTGTTCAAGCGTTTGAAGATTATCAGCTCATTTCCAACTTTCACTACGCCGATTAATTTAAAATTTGGTGTACTGTGACTTCGGCAATATTTTTAAGACATCTTAAACCTTGAGCTGATGCTGCAGCATCAAGTAGTCTGCAGGAAAACCAAATCTTTAGCAACTTATAGTAAATATAGCGCGTGTGGGCTCATAAGAATGGTCTCAACGAGTAGTGTTAAATAGTTAATTATCAAGGCTCCATGGTGGAGAATATAGTAATTTAAAGTTTGAAATTAAAATTAAATTTAAATTTAAATATAAACACAAAAAACCTCTAAAAAGTAAAAATATAAAAGTGTTTTTATTTGTCGTGTAGGTAGGTACGTAGTAATATTTTGACCCAAACGTCCTCGCGTCGGGGGACCGAACTCCGGACCAGGGAGATGAAAATACTTCTTTAGCGGTCCCCCGGGGCGACGACGCTTGGGTCAAATTTATTACTGGGTACCTAAACAACAAACAAAGACATTTTTAGTTTTTTACTTTTAGAGGTTTTTTGTGTCGGGATTATTTAAATTTTATTATTATATCATACTTATTTGCTTGAAGTTTCACTCACGAGAAAAAATTTCCGGGATAAAAGCCACGGTTTTTATTGTTCCGGGATAAGCAGTATCCTATATGCTTCCCAGCGTCTTAACTTATCTCTCTACCAAATATCCTTGAAATCGGTTCAGTGGTTTGGCCGTGACAGCTCCACACGCGTGAAAACGTTATCCGGGATAAAAGTCCCAGTTTGAACTTTTCCGAGATATAAAGTAACCTATGTTACCCAGACTGCCTCGGTGGCGTAGTTGTATTACGGTACGACTGCAATGCTGAGGTCTTGGGTTCGTTCCCCGGGTCGGGCAAAGTTATATTGGATTTTTTTATTCAGTATCAGCCCGGAGTCTGGAATTTGTGCCCGATATGGCGATAGGCTCGCCCCCGATCACATCATGGGACGGAATACGCTTGGCGAAACGTGGGTGCACTAGTTGCGCCTCTGCCTACCCCTTCGGGGATAAAAGGCGTGAGCATGCGTTAATTTTTAGAAGATTTTTGTGTCGGGGTATATTTAAATTTAATTTTTGTTTCATACTTTTTAAATGACTATATTCAGCGTTATGGGGCGCTGATAATCAACTATCTAACACCTACTCATTGAGACCTTCTTATGAGCCCACGCACTCTATATTTCCTATAGGTTGCAAGGAGTTGGGTATCCCGCAGATTATTTGATGCTACAGCATCAGATCAAGGTTAACATATGTTAAAAATATTGCCGAAGTCACAGAACACCAAATTTAAATCAATCGAAGTTGTAAAATTTGGATATGAGCTGTTAATCTTCAAACGCCTAAACAGATCTTCATAAAAAATAGCTAAGGACCATCGCGATCACATCAGCTTTCATACAAAAAAAACCGTGTCAAAATTTGTCCATTCGTTTGAGAGCTACGATGCCACAGACAGACATACAGATACACACCCTAAACTTATAACACCCCGCTTTTTCTATAGGGGGATTAAAATTACTTACCATGAGAATCAACCATGTTCCTTTTCCGACAAAAATTACTCTGCGTGGATATAGCACGATCCAAAGCAATTATAATTAAATAACTTGTAGACAATGTATTTAATATAAGATAATAACATTTTTTTTTTTTTTTTTTTTTTTAATGGCATTTGTATTATGCAATATAACACTAAGTATCACCAAAATAATGAATTAAAACAAGAGCACCTCATGACACTTCCAAGTTCCCGCCAAAACTCAATAACATTGTTTATATTTTACAGAAAAATGTCATAACATTGTGACAATGACATAAATATTTGACATTATAATTTGACTTATTTTAGTAGTACCTACCTACACGTTTTACTATAGGCTTAAAGTACAAATAATGTGCTTAATAATAAGTTGGTTTATACCTCTACATTTATCACAGCGCAGTATGCGAAAAACGCACTATCATCTTTGGTTCATACACGAAACAAACACTATGAACCCGAACGAAAGAAAAACATCCGACGTAACCAACTTGTAGCGGGACGTATTTCGTTCGGGCCCGCAATTTCGGATGGATGTTTCATGGTAGATCTGCAGGTTTTGAATAAACGGATTGAATTGAATCAGATGGAGTTCTATTTTTTTGGATCACTAACAGGAACATGATCAGCCGTGCGCTTCAGGATTGACCTGTTAATTGCTTTACTAGGACTCGAAGAGGAATCCAGAAAAACAGCTGGATCAGGGGGTTTCCCTCCCCTTCCGTCAGGAGGGTCCTCAGAACTCATATCTGTAAAAGAATGATGAACAGAAAAGAACTTACGAATCTTCGCCAGCAGCTAAGGAAAAATACCACATCCAATAGCAGACGATTCTTTTTTTTATGCCAAAAATAAAACAACGTCACGTGATTTCCTGAATCAAATTGCAGTTGGCCAAGAAAATATTAAGGTTCTCCAGTTTTGTTTCAGATTTGAAGAGGCCGTTACTCTGACTGCTTGAAAATTTAAACTTCCAACGTCTTGTAATCAATCCGCTCCAAATTCTTGAATATTCATAAACTTAAAATAATGAGACTACAGAGAGACTCAGGAAAATGCTGTGAGAAAACAAGCCAGCACAAAATATTCATATTTTTATTAAAATATCAATAAACAATACTTGACATGACAAGGTCGGCCATAAACCGAGACCAAATAACATATGCAGGTACATTATAATATTATGCTATAATTAATCCGAAAAAATAATATGTACTTTTTTTATGACCCGCACCGACTCCAAAGATTTATTAATTGTACATAAATAAATCACACGAATGGCAGTTTGTAGAAAGAAAAGAAGAAAGAAAGAAAGAAATTATTATTATTATATCACTCTCTTATGTAATTTACGCGCTAAACTTGTATATCTATACTAGTACTAGCTGTTGCCTGCGGCTCCGCCCGCGTGAATGAGTTTTCCCAATATAAAAGTCCCGCTTTATGTTAATCCAGGACATAATCTACCCGTGTGCCAAATTTCAACGAAATCGAAAAGTTATTAAATTACTAAAATGGCTATTAAAAAATAGGGGTTGATCGCAGAGGGTTGAAAATTTAGGGTTGTATGTATTTTTTAATGCCCTATTATGGAAAAATAAAAACAAAAATTTTTGTCCAAAAATTAAAAAAAATGTTAAGGGTGAACAACCCTTATCACTTAGGGGGATGAAAAATAGATAACAACCTTCTCAGACCTACCAAGTGTGAATATAAAATTTCACCAAAATCGGTTCAGCCGTTTCGGAGGAGTACGGGAACGAACATTGTGACACGAGAATTTTATATATATATTAAGATATAAAGCTGAAGAGTTTGTTTGTTTGTTTGAACGCGCTAATCTCAGGAACTACTGGACCGATTTTGAAAATTCTTTCACTAATAGGAAGCTACATTACTCCTGAGTGCTATAGGCTACTTTTTATCCGGAGCCGCGCGCAAATGCTATATATATATGTCAGGGTATTATACTGAGCAATACCACGTTATGACATTTATCTCTGGTATAGTTTTAATATCTCGAATGGCAACACTAATTCGGAAATGAAGGTGTCATTGTCTATGTGTAACGTCATATTTTTCTGTCAGTAGAACGCTTGATCGAGCGTAGTGTTTATATTCTCTTTGCGATCGAGGCATAATTAGTTTCTCAAAGGGCGTTATAATACTACGGAAGCTTTCTCTCGAGACGGCGACTGCGCCGGGTGTGCGCACTGATTGAAAATCACCATTATGGCGGATACCAACGGAGACGAGATTCTAAATCTGTCTGAATCTGCGACATATATGTAATTGGTTTCTCGGAAACGGCTCGTCCGATTTGGATGAAATTTCGGATTGGGATAGTATGAACTCTAAAAATCAAATTGGGGTATTCAGTTTTTTTATCAACCCCAAACTTGTTGGGTTAGAAGGGGAGAGATTCTAAACCGCTGAACCGATTGTAATGAAATTTGGAATAGAGATATCTTGAATGTTGAAAACAAATATGGGATCTTCATTGTTTTTATTAATTCCTATTTAAGGAGGAGAAAAGGAGGGAGAAACTAAACCGCTGAACCGATTGTAATGGAATGGCTGGACAGGCGCCACGGTACGGCAACGATTCGCCTGACGCAGGTGCTCGCCGGTCATGGCTGCTTCGGTGACTACTTGTGGCGGGTGGTGGGGAAGGAGGTGTCGGCCGCGTGTCACCACTGTGACAACTGCCCGCTGGATACGGCCCAGCATACGTTGGAGTTTTGCCCAGCCTGGGATGAGGAGCGCAGCGCTCTCAGAACAGTCGTCGGAGGAGACCTCTCGCTGCCGGCCGTGGTCGCTTCCATGGTCGATAGCCGGAGGTCCTGGCGTGCGGTGGCACACTTCTGTGAGGTGATTCTCTCGCGGAAGGAAAGTGCCGAGAGGGATCGGAGGCGCGGAGATCCCTCGCGCCGCCAGACGAGACGTAGGAGGCGCCGGGTGGACGACTACGACTGACCGGCGTCTCCCGCCCTGTGGATTGGGGGCGTTTGGAGAATTCCACCACGGTATCCCCTGCCTGTCGTATAAGGTGACTAATAGGGGCCACCGGGGGTCGCGGGCGGGCGGCAGGGGGCCGTCCGCCTTTAGTTTTGTGTTTATTTTAGCACATTGTTGCGACTCCCGTGATGGACGGCAGCGTGGCAGGTATGCCTCACGCTGCCGTTGACGCTGAGAGCGTCCTTCGGTGCGCGGGGGCTTCTGAGCCCCCCCCCCCCCTTCCCACAACAGGAGACGGGCCGCACTAGGCGGCACCGCGCAGGGTCGGCTGCGGATGACAACTTAGACACTTCCGTCATAGGAAGCCCGCAGCCGTCCCTAATGCGTCGAAGATGGCCACCGCGGAGTTTTGGTTGGTATGCCGTGCGTTGTACATAGGTTAGGGACTCGGCCCGGCGGTCGCCCGATGTTTTCGATCTCTCCGGGCGGCTCAACGCCGGGTCGTGAGGCACGGTGAACCCAACATAACCGCTCGGTCGCCCCCCACGAAGGCCGGGCGGTAGTGGTAACGCACTTTCTCCGCGAAAAAATAAAAAAAAAAAGGTAAAGGGGGGAGAAATTAAACCGCGGAACATATTATTAAGACCAAATTTGGTGCGGATATAATTATCGTAAACCATGATAATAAATTTAGGAGATTCGTCTTTTATCAATTCGTTACTAAGTGAGACAACGGATGAGAACTGAACCATGTATCTGCTCGTGATGTGTGATCAATATGAAAAGAATTATGAAACCTGAAATTTTATTTAAAATTTGAACCGCTAAAGAAACGATTTTTTTAAATTAGTAAGGTAACTGTAGGTATCGACTCATTTGACTTCATTATCATCATCAGCCACATGACATCCACTGCTGAACATAGGCCTCCCCAAAAGATTTGACTTCAGTCGTGAATATTTTCTTAAAACGGAAAATATTATTAGGACCTAGGTACTTTAAAGTAATAAATGTCAGGTATAGTACTAAAAAATCACCCGAGCAAGGCTCGGTCACCCAGGTACTTATATTATTATAACCCATAAGCAAAGCACAAGTTCTTTTTAACCTTATAGTTAGCTTAACGTTCGAGTCACAAATCACTACTTTATCCAACAGACTTCGTAAACTATCGGGTGTTATAAAAAAACTACGCAATTGTGCCGATACGGATACTTTAAAACAAGTATATTTTGCCATTTGTCAGTCTATTATAACATAGACACTTTTTTTGGAACGAAGTTCCTTATTGCGCGTTGTGAAAGGGGGCTGGACGGAAAGTTGTCACGACACTTTTATCTATTATCTTACTAATATGAACCTTAAATACAATGCGTAGAAGCTATAATTCTTGAAACGAGTATATTTTTATTTATTTTATTTATTAAAGTCATTAAAACCATTTCTTACTAATCTAATATGAACCTTAAATACATTGCGTAGAAGCTATTTCCCCAGCGTTGGCACGGCACGAGTACAAAAGAATTGAACGTAACATTCTTTTTTCAAAATTTGTTGATTTATTCTACTTTACTACTACTGACATTTATCAATAACAAGACTAAACGTGCTTTGCTCGCATTGAAAAATCTACTTTATGTGGTAAGCGTAAGATCGAATTTGTGTTTAGTCAATCAAAATTTATGATAAAAATGCTATGCAATAGCTTTACCGCGGTAGTCTCCGAGTGCCACACGTATTTATTTGTTTTTTTCTCTAGAAACTTATGTATTGGAACGGAAATAGGAAAATATTTATATATTTATATATATATACACACTCTGTTATATAAATAAAATTTTATTACAATTCCTTCACTAATTAATCGAAAGGAACTTCTTCCATCCGGGTGTCCCTTGACACCTCTCTAGTTTTTTTTTTTGTTTCGCGGAGAAAGTGCGTTGCCACTACCGCCCGGCCTTCGTGGGGGGCGACCGAGCGGTTATGTTGGGTTCACCGTGCCTTACGACCCGGCGTTGAGCGCCCGGAGAGATGGAAAACGTCGGGCGACCGCCGGGCCGAGTCCCTAACCTATGTACAACGCACGGCATACCAACTAAAACTCCGCGGTGGCCATCTTCGGCGCATTAGGGACGGCTGCGGGTTTCCCCGGACGAAAAGTATCTAAATTGTCGTCCGCAACCGCCCCTGCGCGGTGCCGCCTGGTGCGGCCCGTCTCCTGTTGTGGGGGGGCTCAGAAGCCCCCGCGCACCGGAGGACGCTCCCAGCGTCAGCGGCAGCGTGAGGCCTACTTGCCACGCTGCCGTCCATCACGGGGGTCACAACAATGTGCTAAACACGCACAAAACTAAAGACGGACAGCCCCCTGCCGCCCGTGACCCCCGGTGGCCCCTATTAGTCGCCTTTTACGACAGGCAGGGGATACCGTGGTGGAATTCTCCAAACGCCCCCAATCCACAGGGCGGGAGACGCCGGTCAGTCGTCCACCCGGCGCCTCCTTCGTCTCCTCTGGCGGCGGGAGGGATCTTCGCGCTCCCGATCCCTCTCGGCACTTTCCTTCTGCGAGAGGACCACCTCGCAGAAGTGGGCCACCGCACGCCAGGCCTCTCGACTGCCGACCATGGAAGCAACCACGGTCGGTAGTGAGAGGTCTCCTCCGAGTAACATAGGTACTGCATCAACGTTTCGGGTTGCTCGACTAAAAAGCATTTTTCTTAATCTAGAAAGAGCTCAACGTTCTTTTCTGAAGAGAATGCTTAATAAACCATTCAGATTCCCCACAGACTCTTTGTACGAGGAACGTTAGCTTCCTATAACGAGTTATCCAGCTTACAATAAAGATTTTTTCATTTTTTCATTTTTCAGTGGTTTTTCATGTCGGTGCTATTTTTTGTTAATAAGTTTTTATGGTTAAAAATGTTTTTAAATTTTAAGAGATTCTTTGTGTCTGGGGTTATAAAATTTTTAATTTAATTATTATCATAACTTTGATGCAAATTGACCTAACTTGAAACGAAAAGAACGAAATAAATTTACATTTACAAACATGTTAATAAGTAAGAGACTCAAGAAGTTACACATTTTATTTAAGACATTTTTGAAGTGAAAACTTCTTTAGCGGCGTTGAGCACTTTTGGGATGGGTATAAAATGTTAAACTCGCGTCAGGATCACGTGACCCCATCGAATGCGTAGGAGGTTTTACCATCCCTTACTAATATGAACCTTAAATACAATGCGTAGAAGCTATAATTCTTAAACGTGTATATTTTTATTTATTTGCTTTATTAAAATTATCCCTTACTAATAGAACCTTAAATACAACGCGTAGAAGCTATAATTCTTAAACGACATTTTTTTATTTATTTACTTCATTAAAACCATCCCTTACTAATATGAACCTTAAATATAATGCGTAGAAGCTATAATTCTTAAACGACAAAATTTTTATTTATTTCCCCAGCGTTGGCACGGCACGAGTACAAAAGAGCGTAACATTCTTTTTTCAAATTTTGATTTATAAAGAAATAGTGATATTGTAATATTTGTGTACGATAGCGCAATAAATAAATATTGTATTTAACCACATAAATGCTAGTACTTTTATACTGATAAATAAAGCAATTCATGCGAAATTATTCCCTAACCATTCCAAAATATTCAGAAATGCACAACTTTAATGTTCAAGTTTTCACTTTTTTAAAAGAACAAATTATAAAATGTGCCCATAGGGAACGTGCACGTCGTAAACACTGCCATCTAGTGGCGCAATCTGACTCATTTTCAGCCCATTGATACTTGGCATTGAGTAAAATATTCATTAAAAGGATGAAAAATAACATATCATTTGTTAATAATGTATCGCTGTGTATTTGGATTCTCCAAAACATAAAAATAAACAAATCAAATGGTGTGAAATTATATAATGTTCCCAAGAATTGTACCTAAGTACTTACATTCCATGGTTATGTGAAAATCGACAAAAATAATAAAAGCTGTATAAAACATACATAATTATGAGTTCCAAAAGCATTTAGAAATGTTTCGTTACGTAATTTATAAAAATAAATATGATTTGAAGATAATGTTCAATTCAAAAAATCTGTAATTAGGTGAACATAACCTGCTAATTTTGCTTAAATAACTAGCTCCCATCTAAAAAAAAGCATATTCAGGACACGCTGGGTATCAATAACATTCGGCCGGAACACATATTTTATCATTTTTGTCATATTAAAAGAATATTTTAACAAATTATTGTCCTTGAAACATTAATGGAGGAATTAAAAGTTAATATTTTAGAATTGGGTGTGGTACAAACAATCTTGTCTACACCTTACAGTGAAAATGCTATTATGTTTAAAGAAATTTATTCTCAAAAAAGACTACAGTCACTTACATGAGAATACAATTTACATAAAAGTGGACACGATATTGAGCATTGTTCGCACATGATGCAGTTCCAACACATTCATCATATTATTGGGACTAATTTAATGAAGACATCAGTATTTTTCTAAAACATATTGAGCAAGTTTTACTTTGAATGTGTTGAAAGAGTTTACATTTTTTATATTTGACGGTATTTGGTTATAAGTTTGTGCACCTTCATAAGTAAACATTTTTTTTCCATAATTTGTTCTTGTTTTGGGTAGAACTAAAAAACTTTCACGGCGCGAACTTCGCTGGGATATTTGGTTTAGACGTGTAAAGGATAAGTTAGTATGGAGAGAGTCGCTTAATATTTTTCTAATAAGAATACAAATGTTGTAAATATATAATTGTTTTAGCGGCGATAGCCTAGTTGGGAGTGGAACGGACTGCCGAGACGAATGTCCGCAGGTTCAAAACCCAAGGGCACGCATCTCTGACTTTTCTAAAAAGTTATGTGTGTATTCTTTGTTAATTATCGCTCGCTTTAACGGTGAAGGAAAACATCGTGAGGAAACCTGCATATCTGAGAAGTTCTCTATAGGAATTTCGAAGGTATGTGAAGTCTGCCAACCCGCACTAGGCCAGCGTGGTGGACTAAGGCCTAAACCCTCTCAGTTGTAGAGGAGGCCCGTGCTCAGCAGTGGGCAGTAGATAATACGGGGCTGGTAATTGTTTTATGTTCATTAATTTTGTTTCGCTGTAAATTTTGGTAGTAGGTGTTAAGTAGTGGTAACGGAATAATAGTTTTATAATTTTATTTTGGACAATCTGAAGATCAGCTAATTTTGTTTTGGCGGCGTTGCCCCAGATTTCGATTAAATACAGTAGATGTGGTTTTACAAGGGAATTGTATAATGTGTAGCGTAATTTATGTGGAACACACCGAACGACGTGCCGAAGTGATCCCATAAGAGATAAAAGTTTGGATCTGATGTGTTCGATCTGTGTGTTCCAAGTCAATCTACTATCAATTTGCAGGCCTAGGTATTTCTCGCTGGTTTTTTCTTGCAGTGGTAGGTTGTTTAACTTTAATCGGTCGTGTGGTGGAATATTTGAAAATATTATTGAAAATGCTATTAAAATCTATAAATTTGTAAGCAAGCTAAAAAGGACTTAAAATGTTTCCCTTTCTGATGAATTAGTTTAAGGATACGATGAGGCTGGCGTAATTTTGTAGATTAAAAGCCTCTAAACTTGAGTATTAAATAAAGATTAATATATATATATATATATCTATCTTCTTCTTCTTATAATATAAAAATGAATCGCAAAATGTGTTGGTAAGCGCACAACTCAACAACGCCTGGACCAATTTGGCCAATTCTTTTTTTTAAATGTTCATTGAAGTCCAAGGATGGTTTTTACGGCGAGAAACAATCGAATAATTGCCGGGAAAACCCTAAAAACAGCCCTTTTCTTTTTCCCATACAGACGTTTTCTAACTAAAACGTAGAGTCAATTTGAACTTTAATACCATACCATAAAGTTTAAGTGTTAATGGAGAGGTTCCGGGAAGGCAAAACAATTGAGTGACGTTAGTAAATCTAAAATTAAATTAAATTAAATCTGAAATTGTAATTTTCGTTGTGATTTTTAGTGACTATTAAAAGAATTTTAGGTGTTTTATAATTTTTATTTTTTGACATAATGTAATTGTTGACTTATTAACTTTCTTTTTTTATCTTACTAGCTGACCCGGCGTCCCGAATAGCAGAATATGTTTAAAAAATAATAATTAAAGAATCGACTGTTAGGCGGTACGAAGTTCGCCGGGTCAGCTAGATACAGCATTCAAAATACATACAACCCTAAATTTTTACCTTTCTACGATCAACCCCTATTTTTTTAATAACTTTTAATCCCGGTCGGTAACTGATGGCAAAACGACGTTTGCGGGGTCAGCGTATATTGTCTTAGTTCTAGTTTCTTTTTTTATCCACCTGTGGCTCTTGCGTCGATTTTGTGCTGCCCCCTATAGTTCGTGCTCGCTCCCTATAATACTAGACTTCGACATCGACTGAGCCGCTTTAAGTCGGGTTAATTACACCATTTATAACTCAAAAACGGCTGGACCCATTTTTATGTTCTTTGATATTTTGGATTTGTCTCCATCCCGAATAGCAGAATAGCTATAAAACGTTTGTAAAAGTACACGACTAAAAAAGAACGGGTTGCACTCCGGGAGTGCCGGCAGAAGTGAAAACTTGAACATTAACGTTGTGCATTTCTGAATATTTTGGAATGGTTAGGGAATAATTTCGAAATAACGAAAGGTGCGTCGGAACTAACAAACAAACCGCCGGGCGCCGCGCCACCCGCCAGGGGCCAAAAGTAGGTACTTGCGAGTCGCACGCGTCGCTCAAAGAAATTACCTAGACCTATAACATTTGGATCGGTCATTTCCATTAAATTTATTTGCGTCTTGAAGTACCTAATAACGAATAATTTGCTGGATCCATATTTGGGCATTTACTAAAGAGGATTCCCTGTTTCGTCACAAATGAAAAGATTTTATTGCTTAGTGCACCCAAGTTTTGTGTGGTGATGTGGTAAGTATGGTAGTTCATCACATTTAAGAGTTTTGGAAAATTGTGATATTCCTTCACAGTTAATACTAGCTAACAAAGCTATTTTTTTTAAACTCCTACAACTGATATTGTAAATACTTTAAAAGTTTAATAAAAAATGATTAAAAGAAGGCTTACTTTAGTACTCATAAAAATCGTTATTTCATTATTCTTTCGTAAAAAACACAACTTCGCGTTCATAGTTAATGAATTGAGGAGTGAAATTAAATAAGTCCAATCCACATTTTCTATAATCCGAAATTCGCAACGCTCGTCGCTCGTAGTCAAAGGACGCCGCGCGCGTCGGCGCGCCTTTGGGCCGGCGCGGCGGCCGGCCGCCCGGCGCGGCGCAGCGAGGCCATTGTACGCGGCGCGCGTGGCGCTGTATACTTATTTCAAAACAGCTGACTGGGGGCGCGTGCGTACATTTTATCTTTTCTACATAGTAATACATTTCTGTTATTATGAAAATAATGTACTTCTTGTTATTTTAATGAAAGTGGGGTTGTGTTAGTGAATAGTATCGATTTTATTGCGTTATCATTGAAAAAAAATTACAAAAATTCATGAAAAGTCCGACGAAAAATTCAAACGCAGGGGGTATCAGAATCATGTACTGAACACCTGGTATCAGTTTTCGGTAGGCTGTCTTTTACACCCTTTATATATTAAGATATAAAGCTGAAGAGTTTGTTTGTTTGTTTGAACGCGCTAATCTCAGGAACTACTGGACCGATTTTGAAAATTCTTTCACTAATAGGAAGCTACATTACTCCTGAGTGCTATAGGCTACTTTTTATCCGGAGCCGCGCGCAAATGCTATATATATATGTAATTGGTTTCTCGGAAACGGCTCGTCCGATTTGGATGAAATTTCGGATTGGGATATTTATTTATTTATTTATTTAACTCTTTATTGTACATCACACACAGAAAAGAAACATTTGAATATACAATAGAGACTACACTTAAACAAGAAGTACAAATGGCGGTCTTATCGCAATCGGCGATTTCTTCCAGACAACCCTTGGATGGACTTAGTTAACTAGGAAAAAGAGAGCGGGCGATCATTACCAAGTAAAAAAGGGGATAGAAATCTGATGTACATATATATTAAAATATATAATATAGTACCTACATATAGCATAAAAACAACTAATTAATGTATAAAAATAAAAATAACTACATAATATAATACATAAACTATACAGTTAAAATACGATACATAAAATCCAGTGATAAACAGAAAAATATAGGAGGAATACAATATCATAGTGACGAGTAGTGATGCTTAACAAGCCTTTTAAAAGTCGGAAGAGATTTTGCCCTTCTTACCGACAAAGGTAACTCGTTCCACAAGCGTGCAGCTTGAACAGTAAATGACTTGTCGAGGAAATTAGTCGCATGCTTGGGAATCTCTAATTCCAGACTCTCTGATCATCGTAAACACCGAGCATGGATGCTACTCAGGAAGTTGAAACGATTTTTAAGGTAAGAAGGTGAAGAGGGAAGGAATAGAACACTATATGCCTGGATGAATGTCTTAAATATTATGAAGAGCCAGAATATGAGAAACTGGCAGAAAAATTACAGTCTTGTTTAAATAAGAGCAGAATTACAAAAGTTAAACAGCTGAATCCCCCACGGCAAGATTGGATCAAAAAAGAACTATTGGAAGAGATAAATAACAAGAACACAATATGGCAACAATATAAAACAAATGCGACAGATACGAAATTAAAGGCAGAGTATGAGCATATAAAAGCTATAGTATCACACAATATAAGAAAAGCGAAAAGAGACTATTATTTAAAGAGGTTTGAAGAAACTTCAAGTAAACCACGAAAAATGTGGCGGCTCATAAACGATTTGTCGAAAAACAAACTACGTGACAGAACTGGACCAGACAAACTTGAAACGGAAGCTGGTACTATTACAGATCAAAAAGAAATATGTGAGAGTTTCAATTCATACTTTTCTACTATTGGCTCAACCCTAGCACACATGATTTCTAATAAATCAAAAGGAAGTCGAATCGTGGAAGAAAGTAGGCCATCTGATAAAACGGAATTACAGTCTCTGAAACCAGCAACTACGATGGAAGTTATGACCATAATTAAACATTTGGACTGTAATACTGCATCTGGCATTGATGGTATTAGTACAAAAATTATTAAATGCGTGAAAGATACTATTGCCTCGAAACTTACAGCCTGCATTAACTATTGTATGGCACGGGGTATCTTTCCCAACGATTTAAAAGTAGCAAAAATTGTACCAGTTTATAAAACCGGAAGTAAATTTGACCCGTGCAATTACCGACCTATATCGGTTCTCCCGGTGATTTCTAAGGTTTTCGAGAAGATTCTTTATAACCGATTAATATCATTCCTTAAATCAAAAAGCTTCCTATACCCTAAACAGTATGGATTTAGACCTCAATCAAATACTCTTGCAGCTACAATTGATCTCGTAACCAAAATTAAAAACAAAATTGATCAAAAACAAGTGGTTTTAGGTATATTTATTGATCTTAGAAAAGCCTTTGACACCATCAGCCATGACTTATTATTACAAAAACTAGAACTCAGTGGTGTTACAAGCAAAGCACTTGATATTTTTAGATCATATATGGAGAACCGTAAACAAATAGTAAAAATAGGTGAATATGAAAGCAGTCCCAGTGTCCTCAATTTTGGCGTCCCTCAGGGATCAATATTGGGTCCCCTCATGTTCCTTATTTATATTAACAATATCAGTGAGCTAGATCTCAAAGGTGACATCTCCCTCTATGCAGATGATACAAGTCTCTTTTACTTTGGATACTCAGTCGAAACAATAATAGCTGACGCTCAGAATGATCTTAATCTACTAAATGAGTGGTTTCAGTCAAATCTTTTAACTATTAATATAACGAAAACAAATTATGTAATTTTTGCAGCAAAAAACAAAACAATAAATGATAATCTTGAACTTAAATTAGACGGCCAACTACTTGAACGAAAACCTAAAGAAAAATATCTCGGACTTATCTTAGATAGTAACCTAACTTGGAAGCCACACCTAGAAAAAATTAAACTTAAACTAATTCCACTTACAGGGACACTACGTAATATAACAAATTGTCTCCCTCGAACAGTACGATATCTTATTTACAATTCTCTGGTTAAACCTCATATCGACTATCTCATTGAAATCTGGGGCACAGCAGCAAAGACCAATATAGATCCAATCCAACGAGTTCAGAATAGATTAATTAAAACCTTATTTAACTATAAATTTCGTACACCTACTGAAAAGATATATGAGGAAACAAAAATAATGAATATAAAACAAACGTACATATACTACACATGTATTCTTATTCGTAAAATATTAAATAAGGAAATCCATTCGAATTTAAAGTTTGTAACAAAACAACAAACACGAAAGATTAATTTAAGACGTGCTAGTTACTTAGTGACCCGCCCACCTAGAACTAACTATGGAAAAAGAAATTTGGAGTTTGAGGGCGTCAAAATTTACAATAAACTACCAACGGAAATAAAAAAAGAAAAAAGTTATGCCCGATTCAGAAAGCTACTTAAAATTTATACAATTAATACATACAAATAAGGAAATAAAAAGAATAATTTATGTTAAAAAAAAAAAAAAAAAAAAAAAAAAAAAACAATTTCTTAAGTTACACCACAACACAAGTTTTTAGTTTACCTTTAAACTAAAATATGTATTAATAATTTCTAAAATTAAACGCAAACTAATGAAAAAATAATAACAAAAAAAAAAAAAAAAAAAAAAGTGTTGATAAGAGACTATGCCATCAATGCCTCATCTAGTACAATCAATTCATGCACTCATGTCCTGCTCAGCTAGGAACAAGTTTCTTACTGTTTGCTATATGTTTACCCACATTTTTGCTATTATTTCTGTTTACGTACCTACAATGATGTTTGAAAAAAGGTGTAAATGCGTTATAAACAGTCTCCAAATGGCACACTAAAATTGAACTAATTAGCACAATCGGCCTTAGTATCGTAACAGAATCTGTTAGAATTGTTAAAGTCTGTTAAAGTCTAAAGAATGTTCGATAAAATTTTCTATATGATAATAATGAGAATTATGATATGCCGTAATACTTTCACGTGTCATGATATTGTTTGTTATTGTAATATTAAATTAACTATATGTGGGATAATGTGCAGTTTTTGAGAGCCGACTACAGTATAGGTGCCGTATCTGCACATATTGTTAAAATATCACTGCGTACCTACCTTTGTGCGCTCTAGATATAAATTTTAGTTTTTAAACATTGTTTCTCAGTAAGTGAATTATGTATGCAATTCTTCATGAGAAATAAAGTTGTTCTTAAACCTATATAATAACGATAAAATCCGAGTATTTCGGCGAAGGCGTATGGGTAGCCACTTGAGTTTAGTCCGATAATCAGATAAGTGGTCATATTTACGTAGTCCAAATATGAAGCGAATGCAAAAATTCTGAAGACGTTCTAGTTTATCGAATTGGGCTTCGGAAAGATCGAGATAGCTGGCGTCAGCATAGTCAAGGAGAGGAAAAAGAAGAGACTGCACAAGAGCAATTTTGGTGGGAATAGGAAGGAAGTTACGTAAACGACGCAAGGACCCGGCGGCAGAAAATATTTTGCGACTCAGTTCCCGCAATTGGGGTGCCCAGGATAAGTTTCCATCAAGAAGAATTCCTAAGTTTTTGACCTTATCACTATAGGGAATAGTCCAGCCATCAAAGAGAACTTTTGGTAGTGTACTGAAATCAACTTTGGAAACCATCCTGGGGCTGCCAACGACAATGACCTGGGTTTTCACAGGATTCACTGTAAGACCAAATTTCGTAGCCCATGCACCAATTCTAGTAAGGTCTTTATTAATTGAAGCAATAGCTTCAACCAGATGATCTACTGGCGCGGAATAATATATTTGCAGGTCATCTGCGTAAAGATGGTAGGAAGAAATAAGACAGTCAGTGATAGAGTTAATGAAGAGTGAGAAGAGTAGAGGAGATAAAACACCGCCCTGAGGGACACCAACAGATATATCACACCAAGAAGAACGAATATCATCAAGGCGAATACGCTGCCGACGACCCATCAGATAGCTACGAAACCAGTCATTTACTGTCGGAGATATGTTAATAGAACGTAATATCCCGAGCAGGACATCGTAGTCGACAGTATTAAAAGCATTGCTGATGAATGGGATAGTATGAACTCTAAAAATCAAATTGGGGTATTCAGTTTTTTTATCAACCCCAAACTTGTTGGGTTATAAGGGGAGAGATTCTAAACCGCTGAACCGACTGTAATGAAATTTGGAATAGAGATATCTTGAATGTTGAAAACGAATATGGGATCTTCATTGTTTTTATTAATTCCTATTTAAGGGGGAGAAAAGGAGGGAGAAACTAAACCGTTGAACCGATTGTAATGGAATTTGGTATGGGGATATTTTGAATGTTGAATACAAATATGGGATATTCATTTTTTTATTAACTTCTATTTAAGGGGGGTAAAAGGAGGGAGAAACTAAACCATTGAACCGATTGTAATAAAATTTGGTATGGAGATATCTAGAATGTTGAAAACCAATATGGGATATTTAATTTTTTATAACTCCTATTTAAGAGGGGTAAGAGGAGGGAGAAACTAAACAGGGGAACTAATTGTAATTAAATTTGGTATGGTGATATTTTTAACGTTTAAAACAAATATAGGATATAAATTTTTTTATGAACTCCTATTTAAGGGGGGTAAAAGGAGGGATAAACTAAACCGCTGAACCGATTGTAATGGAATTTGGTATGGGGATATTTTGAATGTTGAAAACAAATATGGGATATTCATTGTTTTTATTAATTCCTATTTAAGGAGGAGAAAAGGAGGGAGAAACTAAACCGCTGAACCGATTGTAATGGAATTTGGTATGGGGATATTTTGAATGTTGAATACAAATAGGGATATTCATTTTTTTATTAACTTCTATTTAAGGGGGGTAAAAGGAGGAAGAAACTAAACCATTGAAGCGATTGTAATAAAATTTGGTATGGAGATATCTTGAATGTTGAAAACAAATATGGGATATTTAATTTTTTAATAACTCTTATTTAAGGGGGGTAAAAGGAGGAAGAAACTAAATCGCTGAACCGATTGTAATGGCATTTGGTATGGGGATATTTTGAATGTTGAAAACAAATACGGGATATTCATTTTTTTATTAACTTCTATTTAAGGGGCGTAAAAGGAGGGAGAAACTAAACCGCTGAACCGATTATATTGAAATTTGGTACGGAGATATCTTGAATGTTGAAAACAAATATGGGATATTTAATTTTTTAATAACTCTTATTTAAGGGGGGTAAAAGGAGGGAGAAACTAAATCGCTGAACTAATTGTAATGGAATTGGTATGAGGATATCTTGAACGTTTAAAACAAACATGTGGGATATTCATTTTTTAATAACACCTATTCAAGGGGAGTAAAAGGAGGGAGAAACTAAACCGCTGAACCGATAATAAAGAAATTTGATATGGGGATATCTCAAACCTAGAAAACAAACATAAAACATAAATTATTTACTTTATTAACCCCCATAATTAACGGAACGTTGAACAGATTGTAATTATATTTGGTATGAGAATATCTTAAGCCCAGAAAATAAATATGGGATGTTCATTCTTTTCTTTTACTCCTAACTAAATGGGATAAAAGGGGGAGAAACTAAACTCCTAAACTGATTGTAATGAAATTTAGTATGGGAATATCTATAACCTTAAAGATGATTATGGGATATTTTTTTACCCTTAACTAAGGGGCTTAAAAGAGGGGAAAAAACACTGTTGCTCCGATTGTATTGCACAGTATGGGGATTGGGGATATCTTGAACCTTGAAAATTAATATGAGATATTATTTTTTCACTATACCCAAATTGAGAGGGGTAAAAGGGGAGAGAAATTAAACAGCTGAACCAATTCTATTTACATTTGGTTTGGGGATCTCTTGAAACTTGAAAATAAATATGACATATTCAGTTTTTTATTAATCCCTAAATAAGAAGGTTAAAAGTGGAAGAAAATAAACCGTTGAACCGATTATGGTGAAATTTGATAGAGATGTACCTTGAGTATAAATATGGGATATTCATATTTATTAATCGCTAACTTAGGGCAGCTAAAGGGGGGAGTTGGCGGGATGAGGCGTCCAGTCGCGGGCAACATCCGGCCCTGAAGGAGGTGGAGGCCATGACAGTCTCCCTACGGCGAGCCGCCGTGGAGGAGTGGCGTCTCAGGCTGGAGGCCCCGTCAGCGGGGCTCAGGTTCGTCGCGGCAGTGCGTCCTGTCTTTGCCGAATGGCTGGACAGGCTCCACGGTACGGCAACGTTTCGCCTGACGCAGGTGCTCGCCGGGCATGGCTGCTTCGGTGACTACTTGTGGCGGGTGGTGGGGAAGGAGGTGTCGGCCGCGTGTCACCACTGTGACAACTGCCCGCTGGATACGGCCCAGCATACGTTGGAGTTTTGCCCAGCCTGGGATGAGGAGCGCAGCGCTCTCAGAGCAGTCGTCGGGGGAGACCTCTCGCTGCCGGCCGTGGTCGCTTCCATGGTCGACAGCCGGAGGTCCTGGCGTGCGGTGGCACACTTCTGTGAGGTGATTCTCTCGCGGAAGGAAAGTACCGAGAGGGATCGGTGGCGCGGAGATCCCTCGCGCCGCCAGACGAGACGTAGGAGGCGCCGGGTGGACGACTACGACTGACCGGCGTCTCCCGCCCTGTGGATTGGGGCGTTTGCAGAATTCTACCACGGTATCCCCTGCCTGTCGTATAAGGCGACTAATAGGGGCCACCGGGGGTCGCGGGCGGGCGGCAGGGGGCCGTCCGCCTTTAGTTTTGTGTTTATTTTAGCACATTGTTGCGACTCCCGTGATGGACGGCAGCGTGGCAGGTAGGCCTCACGCTGCCGTCCTTCGGTGCGCGGGGGCTTCTGAGCCCCCCCACAACAGGAGACGGGCCGCACCAGGCGGCACCGCGCAGGGGCGGTTGCGGACGACAATTTAGATACTTTTCGTCCGGGGAAGCCCGCAGCCGTCCCTAATGCGCCGAAGATGGCCACCGCGGAGTTTTAGTTGGTATGCCGTGCGTTGTACATAGGTTAGGGACTCGGCCCGGCGGTCGCCCGATCGCCGTTTTCCATCTCTCCGGGCGGCTCAACGCCGGGTCGTAAGGCACGGTGAACCCAACATAACCGCTCGATCGCCCCCCACGAAGGCCGGGCGGTAGTGGTAACGCACTTGCTCCGCGAAAAAAAAAAAAAAGCTAAAGGGGGAGAAATTAAACCGCGGAACATATTATTAAGACCAAATTTGGTGCGGATATAATGATCGTAAACCATGATAATCAATTTAGGAGATTCGTCTTTCATCAATTCGTTACTAAGTGAGACTAAAATGTAGAGTCAATTTGAACTTTAATACCATACCATAAAGTTTAAGTGTTAATGGAGAGGTTCCGGGAAGGCAAAACAATTGAGTGACGTTAGGAAATCTAAAATTAAATTAAATTAAATCTGAAATTGTAATTTTCGTTGTTTTTAAGTGTTAATGGAGAGGTTCCGGGAAGGCAAAACAATTGAGTGACGTTAGTAAATCTAAAATTAAATCTGATATTGTAATTTTCGTTGTGATTTTTAGTGACTATTAAAAGAATTTTAGGTGTTTTATAATTTTTATTTTTTGACATAATTTAATTGTTGACTTATTAACTTTCTACGCTACGAATAGCAGAATACGTATTAAAAAAAAGAATTAAAGAATCGACTGTTAGGCGGTACGAAGTTCGCCGGGTCAGCTAGATACAGCATTCAAAATACATACAACCCTAAATTTTTACCTTTCTACGATCAACCCCTATTTTTTTAATAACTTTTAATCCCGGTCGGTAACTGATGGCAAAACAACGTTTGCGGGGTCAGCTAGTATATATATATATTTATCCCGCAAACAAACTTCCGTCCGCTGAAGGTGAAAGTGCATTTAAATTGGCGTCCACCAGCTTTTGACGTCCGCATACCGGACGCCACTTTTTTGGCCAGTGTCACTTAGGTCCTATTGGTCCTGGCTAGCTGTAGAACAAAAATCGATGGAAGCCAAAAACTCGATCCATTGGCTGCAATAATATATTGGATAGTTCACGAAAAAATCTCTGCCGGGGTGAGGCGCTGCTGCAGCGCGTATATCGACAGCCGTATACCTCGGTAATTTTCTGACGACGATTCCGCGTATTTGGCGTCCGCAGTTGCGACGTTGCCAGCTCGCTCATTAAATCTGTGTCAATAAATCATAACATACCGCAAGCAACACAATATTCACCATCGCAGATCACTATATGGACGTCCAACAGCTATATGCGGATGTCCGATAGCTGTACCATACCATACCACCAGCCCTGTATTATATACTGCCTACTGCTGAGCACGGGCCTCCTCTACTACTGAGAGCGTTTATGCCTTAGTCCACCACGCTGGCCTTGTGCGGGTTGGCAGACTTAAAATACCTTCGAAAATATTTTTTGGGTAATTCTCAGGTATGTAGGTTTCCTCACGCCGTTTAGATAATTGATAAACAATACACACATAACTTTAAAAAATTCGAGGTGTGTGCCTTGAGTTTTGAACCGGCGTACATCCGTCTCGTTAAACTGTTCCATTCCCAACTAGGCTATCGTCCAGCTGCTAGCTAGCTCATATACGGACGTCTAATACCTATATATGGACGTCCAATAGCTATATACAGACGTCCGATAGTTGTACACGGACGTCCAATAGTTATATACGGACGTCTAATACCTATATATGGACGTCCAATAGCTATATACAGACGTCCGATAGCTGTACACAAACGTCCAATAGCTATATACGGACGTCTTATACCTATATACGGCCCCCCGAGGCAATTCTTATGCGCTGGGTCTTCACACCCAATGCACGCCCATGCGCGGGGGGACATTAGTCGCGGGCCGAGGCACACAGTCAGTGTGTATACCTCTTGATTGTTAATCACATTGAGGCCTAAAAGGGCCCGCGAACATTTCCTGGCACCCTCTCTTTCCGCCCATCCTGGGAACCTTCCTCCCTTCCCTCACCTTCCCTTCCATATTCCTCTCCCACATCCCCCCCAGACCCCTGCAGTCGTTAAGCCGGGGGACTCCAGTATCCCATTCGCAGGTTTCCCCCGGTGTTAACTGCAGGATCGCCTACCCAAAAAAAAAAACCTATATACGGACGTCCAATAGCTATATACAGACGTCTAATTACTATATACGGACTTTCAATAACCAAAAGTGGACGATAGCCTAGTTGGGAATGGAACTGTCTGACGAGATAGATGTCCGCAGGTTCAACATTCAAGGCACACACCTCTTATTTTTCGAAGTGACGTGTGTATTGTTAATCAACTATCGTTTACTTTACCGGTGAAGGAAAACATTATGAGGAACCTACATACCTGAGAATTTCTCAAAAATAATTTCGAAGGGATTTAAAGTCTGATAACCCGCATTAGGCCAGCGTGGTGAAGTAAGGACTCAACCCTCTCAGTAGTAGAGGAGGCCCGTGCTCAGTAGTGGGCAGTACATAATACAGGGCTGGTATGGTATGGTAATAGTTATATACGGACGTCCAATAGCTATATACAGACGTCCAATACCTATATACGGACGTCCAATAGCTATATACGGACGTCCAACAGCTATATGATAACGTGGCAGACAGGTATGTGGCCCCCCTGATAGGAAGCGATTCTCACCACCTACGGACGTTTGCAACACCTGGGGTATCACCCTCAAGCAGCCGCTCAAAATCAACACTTCCCCATGAAGTCTGGCGACCTTACTAATTCTGCATCACCCAAAGGTTGACTGTTAGAGAATGCCTCAGGCATTAAGTCATAAGTCACCTGTATTCATTTACTGTATACAAAGTTGAAATAAATAAATAAAGTCCGTTCAGTAGTTAATGCGTGAAAGAGAGACAAAACAATCAATCCATCCATCTATCCTCAGTTCAACAAAGAAGATTTTCATATTTACAATTTTAGAAGGATAGGATAAAGATACTCGTAGGTACATATATAAATATCGGGCATCCGTTCAGGTATAGCTCCTACGAGTAGATTTGAAGTTGAAACGGTATACAAAAGACAATGCGACAAGCGATAGTAAAAGAAAGAGATAAGTAAATCCAAAGCTGGCAACGTCGCACTCCCAAATACCAACCATCCTGTGAGGACGTTAAATAGGCGACGCATTAGGTATATCATGATCAATATATCCAGGAAACCAAAAATCTATGACCATGTAGCGGGGTTCAAAAATGTCTGGGCATGACTGCAAAAAGAATATTGCCCCAAATAAAACTGCAGGAAAATAAAATATCCCATGAAGCAGAAAATCGAAAAACTAAGCAATATATATATATATATATATATATATTGTCTTAGTTCTAGTTTCTTTTTTTGTCCACCTGTGGCTCTTGCGTCGATTTTGTGCTGCCCCCTATAGTTCGTGCACGCTCCTTATAATACTAGACTTCGACATCGACTGTGCCTCTTCTTTCGGCTTAATTACACCATTTATAACTCAAAAACGGCTGGACCGATTTTTATGTTCTTTGATATTTTGGATGGACGCGAAAAAAAAAAAAACAAAGAATAGCTATAAAACGTTTGTAAAAGTACACGACTAAAAAAGAACGGGTTGCACTCCGGGAGTGCCGGCAGAAGTGAAAACTTGAACATTAACGTTGTGCATTTCTGAATATTTTGGAATGGTTAGGGAATAATTTCGTACGAATTCCTTTATTTATCAGTATAAAAGTACTAGCATTTATGTAGTTAAATACAATATTTATTTATTGAGCTATCATCATTGATGTATTAAAAAACCCAAGATGCACAGTTTCTTGCAAATAACACATCAATAAGTGTCGTCGATAAGTCAAACTAAAATAACCTCCTCCTTTTGGAAGTCGGTTAAAAAGAAACAAACAATTATAAATTTTGAAACAAACAATCATAAAGTAGAATTTTAAACGTGAGCAACGCACGTTTAGTCTGGTTTTTGATAAATGTCAGAAATGCAATGGTCATCACTACCAAAGTAGAATAAATCAAAATTTGAAAAAATAATGTTACGTTCGATTCTTTTGTACTCGTGCCGTGCCAACGCTGGGGAAATAGCTTCTACGCAATGTGTTTAAGGTTCATATTAGATTAGTAACGGATGGTTTTAATGACGCTAATAAAGAATAATGCACTTGTTTCAAGAATTATAGCTTCTACGCATTATATTTAAGGTTCATAGTAGTAAGGGATGGTTTTAATGAAGCAAATAAATAAAAAAATTAAACGTTTAAGAATTATAGCTTCTACGCATTGTATTTAAGGTTCATATTAGTAAGGGATGGTAAAACCTCCTACGCATTTTCATCAGGGTCGCAAGTTTAACATTTTATACCCATCCCAAAAGTGCTCAACGCCGCTAAAGAAGTTTTCACCTAAAAAATATACAGAGAATGAATTTTCTTATACATTTTGTATATGACGCCATCTCTGACACATGGCAGAAACAAAATATGGACAAAAATTTACATCGCGTTGTATACGGATTAAACTTTTATATAATATTTTTTTCTTATGTTTACTAAAACTAAAGAAAAAAGTGAGACAAAATTGACGGTGATCGAAAAAAAATGCTTCTTAAATTAGTATAGATGGTGGCAAAATTGAACAAGTGAATAAGTTTTTATACCTGGGAGTTATGATTAGGTCATTCGGCCTAAAAGTACGCACTTTTTTTTCTATCGTCTACACAGTCAAAAATATAGTGTCTTGGAAAACGTTTTAACACTCTATGTAAAGTAAATTTATTCTACTTTCATTATTTAATGATTTTTTGTACATTACTTCATTGTTTTTTTTGCAATACATGTTTAAGTGCATCGGGAGAAATTCGTACTGTTGACCCGCTATGTGGGTAAAACTACGCAGAGTGTTTATGGAGAATATTTTTTTTCTGTATAAGGTCTAAAAATCTTTACAAATAATATTCGACTTAATTGCAGCTTAAAGAAGAAAAAACCTTGCGATCATTGTAATGAAGTTATAACAGGCTGCGTACTTTTAACCTCGTACTCTTACCCAAACAGGGAATATTTTAAGCAATCACACTTTAGTTGAGACGCATTTATTTTCTAGGACAGAATTAATAACTCAAATAAATACTACAATAATAATGTAAACTTAACATAATTAACGGACTTTTGTAAACAGATGCACCGTCTAGCCAGACACTTTTTTCCCAGCACAAAATATTGGTAACTAATCAACAAAATCACGTTGATCACCGTTTTTTGCTAAATAAGTGAGGCTTGGTAAAATAGCTTGTGGCTCTGACATCGTCCCTGACGCGCCCCTGATCTAGCCGAAAAAGTGTCTGAGTCCCCTCAATAGGTTCCGAGATATTGACCATGCGAACTTTTACCCACTGCGTGCTGTTGCCCCGAATGACCCTACGAGAGATGAAAAGTGTGACATGGATATTGAAAGAAGAGGTAAAGCAGGTAGCATAGTGAACGGCGCATTGCGTGCAATGGTGAGTGGCCAGGTGGTGTCTGAAAAGGCAAGAATAACTACTTACAATGGTGTGCTGGTGCTGATGCTTATGCGTACGGAAGTGAATGCTGGGTTAGCCGGAAGAAGCACGAAAGCCGAGTAAACGCGGTGGAAATGCACAAGTGACGGAGTATATTGTGTGGAGTCACTATTGCTGATCGCATGGGGAATAGAGAACGTTGAAGTTGAAGGACTATGTAATAACTAAGATTCAAAGAAGTTTGCTGAGATAGTTTGGGTACGTGGAGAGGATGGATGAAAGACGAATCACGAAAAGTATTTATCTAGAGAATTTGGATGGTACGGATGGAGGGAGTCGCCCGAGGAATACATACATTGATCAAATAAATAATCTCAGAAAAGGACAAGTCACGAGTTCCCCTAATGGCCAAAATGTATGAGGAAAACTGTGCATGTGGATGAGGCAGAATAGGTTTGTCAAGATCGTTGCATGCGGCGCTCAACAGTCCGTGCCCAACCCTATGAGAAAAGGGCGTGAGTGTGTATTCAATATGTTTTTTAGGGTTCTGGACCTCAAAAGGAAAAACCGGGCAAGTGCGAGTTGGAAACGCGTACCGAGGGTCCGAAAATCTTGTAGGTAAGGTGTCTACGTATATAACATAATAAATTAACCAAATTTAAAAAGTTTGCAAATTCGTTTTTTTAGGGTTCCGGACCTCAAAAGGAAAAAAGGAACCCTTATAGAATTACTTTGTCGTCCGTCTGTCTGTCGGTCAAGACCCAACAAAGTGATCCTATAAGGGTTCGTTTTTCCTTTTGAGGTACGGAACCCTAAAAACTATTCAATTCAAATTATGTATTCGACTGGCTCGCTCCTGAATAAAGCGCTTCTTAAATATAATCTTGAGAATTGTTCGTTGAAGCTCAGTTGGAGTTTAGTCGGTCTGCGAAGAACTTGTGGAGATAATGTTTTAACTTTTAGGTAAGTTTATATAGGTTATAAAACAGTGTATACTTACGTAAAATGTTTAATTACCAAAAGTTATAATTACGTGGGAAAATTATTTTCTGGATAATATTTATTTGTAAATTACTTATTATATACTGGCCAGGCATATTAAAATAGTTATGAATCGTAAATTATGCAGGATTTTTATTGAATATAATATTAATTGCTTCTTATGCCGCAAATTATAGTATAAGGAAAAATGTAGTTAATATTTAATGTAAATTACTGAAAAAAAGTGAAAACTTGAACATTAACGTTGTGCATTTTTGAATATTTTGGAATGATTAGGGAATAATTTCGCACGAATTGCTTTATTTATCAGTATAAAAGTACTAGCATTTATGTGGTTAAATACAATTATTTATTTATTGCGCTATCGTCATTGATGTATTAAAAAAACCCAAGATGCACAGTTTCTTGCAAATAAGACATCAATAAGTGTCGTCGATAAGTCAAACTAAAATTAAATTAAAATAACCCCCGACACAAAAATCTCTAAAAAGTAAAATATGAAAAGTGTTTGTCGTTTAAGTACCTAGTAATATTTTGACCCAAGCGTCGTCGCGTCGGGGGACCGCTAAAGAAGTATTTTCGTCTCCCTGGTCCGGAGTTCGGTCCCCCGACGTGAGGACGCTTGGCAAAAATTACTAGGTACTTAAACGACAAAGACACTTTTATTATTTTACTTTTTAGAGATTTTTGTGTCGCGGGCTATTTTAATCACTCACGCCTTTTATTCCCGAAGGGGTAGGCAGAGGCGCAACCAGTGCACCCACTTTTCGCCGTTATTCCGTCCCATGATGTGATAGGGGGCGAGCCTATCGCCATATTGGGCAGAAATTCTAGACTCCGGGCTGATACTGAATAGAAAAACTCAATATCACTTTGCCCGACCCGGGGATCGAACCCGAGACCTCAGCGTAGCAGTCGTACCGTAATACAACTGCGCCACCGAGGCAGTCGAGGTTATCTTAATTTAAATAAAAAAAATCTTATTTACTTTATTTTAATTCAAATTTATTTTCTATCTTTTAGTTGATTTTTCTATAAAGCGTGTTTTTTAGTTTTTTTAAACTATTATTTATTTTTAATTTTTTAGTTCTGTTCTACTGTTGTCCAACAGATGTCACTAAAAATTAAACGAAAGCGCCATCTTGTGGCAAGTAGGATTTTTTTACACATAAGAGTAGCCCGTTTAGTTATAATTCTACTATGGTCCAACAGATGTCACTAAAAATAAATGAACTATTATTTATTCATTTTTAGTTGGATTTCTATAAAAGCGTGTTATTAGTAAAATATTGAATTGTCATCGGTCCTTGATAAGTATCCCAAATTTGGATTTTATCCGACGTTTTGAAGGGTGTCAAAACCATGTTTAAAGTTTCCGTTACATACCCTGATACATACGTATAAAGCTACCTACATACCGACGGTTAACGGCCAAAAGGGGATAACCGCCACTTTACAAATTTTACAGGAGAGTGGTTTAAAGTTGAAAATAACCGAAAAAAAATCATATAAATTTTTCCTTTGATTCCAAAAGTTTCAAATTTTAACCATATAGCTTTTAAATGGTTTTCTTCAAAACTGCATTGTTAAATTAATATAAATCACCGTTTTAACACTATTTACTGTCGCTTACCCTCAAATGTACCTGATTTTACTAACAGGAAGAACGTCGTAAATGAAACAACTCACTGATCCTCTTCCAGCCTAAATGATGTTACTGCCTTTTTCATTTTGTTTAAATGATGGAAAAAGAGCATACTGTGAGTTTTTTTGTTTATCAAGTAGCACGAAATATCATATAACCGACTCTTGGGTAGTGACAAACAGACAGGGAAATTGTAATAAATGAATAGTTTATAAAACTTACATTCAGCTCCTTAAAAAACAAGAAAGCACTTTGTGTGATTTTCTTATAAAATAACCATAATTCCATAGGATCTACACCCAGAGACATGGGATATAAAAAAAATATTGTTTTTCTTAAATCAGTCTTTATTTTCTCTAGATTATCGAAATAAAGTTTTCTTCGAGTATGGAGGCATATGTTTGATTTATGTAATGCTTTGACGATAATGTCCGGCATGATGCTTTTGAGACAAAATGGGCTGCCTGAAACGGAAAAATCTTGTCTTACTATAATATAATAATAATTATTAATATTAATGCGAAAGTTTGTATGAAATTGGATGTTTGTGAGAAATAAACACAAACTGCTGAATGGATTTGCATAATATATGGCACAGACATAGACCATATCAGATTAGCGTATGTTATGCTACTTTTAATCATGGTTAATTGCACTCGTAGGCAATATTTGTTTTTTTTTTTTTATCTGATTATACTAATTGATGTTGATGGCATACGCATACTCACGCCTTTCATCCCGGAAGGGGTAGGCAGAGGCGCAACTAGTGCACCCACTTTTCGCCGAGCGTATTCCGTCCCATGACGTGATAGGGGGCGAGCCTATCGCCATATCGGGCACAAATTCCAGACTCCGGGCTGATACTAAATAGAAAAGTCCAATATCACTTTGCCCGACCCGGGGATCGAACCCGAGACCTCAGCATTGCAGTCGTACCGTAATACAACTACGCCACCGAGGCAGTGATGTTGATGGCGTCGTACCGATAACGCTATGGATAGCTACAGTGAAAAGTACACAGTAGGATTTTTACACCGTGAAATGTCTTACACGCGGATGAAGTCGCGCAACATCTATACTCTATGGGTTTACGTACTAAATGGGTGTATGTAATTAAACTAATTAGGTATATACCTATATTAATACTACTACAGATAACTATCCAAAGCGATACATTATGATTTTAGTACTTAAATTTATAACCCCCGACACAATAGCGGGTTGTTATAAGTTTAGGATGTGTATCTGTATGTCTGTCTGGCGCATCGTAGCTCTCAAACGAATAGACCAATCTAGACGCGGTTTTTTTTTGTTTGAAAGCTGATATGATCACGATGGTTCTTAGCTATAATTTATGAAGATCTGTTCAGGCGTTTGAAGATTATCTGCTCGTTTCCAATTTAAAAAGCCCGATTAAATTTAAATTTGGTGTACTGTGACTTCGGCAATATTTTTAAACATGAGCTGATGCTGCAGCATCAAGTATTCTGCGGGATACCCAACTCCTTAGCAACTTATAGCAGATATCGCGTGTTTGGTCTCATAAGGATGGTCTTATCGAGTAAGTGTTAGATAGTTGATTATCAAGGCCCCATGATGGAGAATAAAGTAATTTAAAAAGTTTGAAATAAAAATTAAAATAACCCCCGACACAAAAATCTTTAAAAAGTAAAATAATAAAACTGTCTTTGTCGTTTAAGTACCTAGTAATAGTTTGAGGCCTAACCCCTCTCAGTAGTAGAGGAGGCCTGTGCTCAGCAGTGGGCAATATATAATACAGGGCTGATGATGATGATGATGAATAGTTTGAGCTAAGCGTCTTCACGTCGGGGGACCGAATTCAGGACTAGGGAGACGAAAATACTTCTTTAGCAGTCCCCCGACGCGACAATGCTAGTGTCAAAATATTACTAGGTACTTAACGACAAAGACACTTTTATTATTTTACTTTTTAGAGATTTTTGTGTCGGGGTTATTTTGTCTATATAATATTGTATAGTATTATATAATAGGTACAATATCACAATCTAACAAGTGCTGAAACATCAAGGATGCTCTCCAGGACTAGAAGATAAGGTGTCTTAACAATCTACCAATTACTAATCAAGTGTTTTTCAAGACGTCACTAATACTATGTAATAGCGAGGTATATAGGCACATATTATACAATAGTATACATACTTACTTACATTCGAAGGTAGGCAGAGGTGTTCTCACAGCAATTTTTCACCCAGCTATGTTAGGTCCCATGTAATAGGGGGCGAGTCAATTGCCATTTACCAGGCTGATACTGAGCATAAAATCAAAATATTATTTTACTCGACCCAGGAATCGAATCCGAGAGCTGAGCATGAGAGTTGTACCGCAATACAATAATGTCATTACATCACCAATACACTAAAGCGTTCAAAATGAGTGAATAAGCTTCCTAGCAGAATGTTTTTTATCTCAATAAAATCGTTACAGTAACACAGGAAAATTGTATCTCCTCCTCCTCCTTGCATCGTTTTCCTCAGTGCTGAGGGTCGTGATCCCCTGAACATGGAGTAATCTTAGTCTTCATCAAGTTGCGCTACCTGTTACCACCTGTTCTAAAGATACAGTATACATACACTTGTATTTCGTTTTCTAGCTAAAATAATGATGATCACAACCAAATCAAAGCATAGCAAGGCTACCTAACAAATAAAGCATTCAAAAACTAATATAGCGTATACGCATTTAACCACTCATATTGACATTATGTGTGATTTATATCTAAATAAATAAATGGCAATACTTACATACAATTATTATCAATAAGACAAACTATGAACTTACCTTTTTAACAGTTTACGTAGACACAAGACCGCGTGCCAAAATGACTCACGCGCACATGTGGTGCTTATGCCGTAGTCGTGTGAGCACTGGATGTTCGCTGTTCAACTATAACCCCATTTGATTCAAACGAGTGAAAGAGTTTCATTTTTGTTGGACAAGCCAATCGCCAAATTCTTCACGATTAGATTTATTCAAATTGGGTTAACTATTAATTTTCGTTTAACCTTTTTATCTAACCACCATTCTGTTAAAATTTATCGGGGGGAAAAAAAAGGATAAGCGACAATATTTTAGGTGAGGTTTGTTTGAGCGATTTATATTAAGCGTCATGAATAATTGACATAGGGACTCGAAAAAAAAGGACTAAACGCCAAATAAAGTCTTGAAAATTCGGTCTAAACGTATTAAATGAAAATTATTTTTTTCTAAGAATGAGACCTAATGTCCTAAGCAGAAATTTAGACCAAGAATATGTAAGCAAAATTGGAGTAATCTATTTATTTGTAAAAAATGTTTCCAGCCCAAACAGGTTAACGTGCAAGACACAATATTTTACATAAAGCCTAAATAGCATAACTGTCAATTTTGAAGAACTGTTTTCGTCCAACTACCATAATAAAAAAAAACACAAATAAGTCCGTCGTTTACGACGACAAATTTAATGGTATTGCCCTAAATTTGTGCCCGCTTAAGCGACAAAAAAATTCTTGTAGCGTCATGAAACTTAGACCAAACGACGGAGAAAAAAAAGCCGATTCTAACGGTATATATAACTCTATTTCGTAAAAAATGTCGCTTACGACGTTTTGGCCGTTAACCGTCGATACGTATAACGCTAATAAAAGCGTGTTAATAAGTTTCAAGCTTCAAGCTCTAAAAACGAAGATACTTCCATACAAATTTTCATCCCCCCTATCAACTCCTTACAACCCTTTCTTCGCATTAAAAAGTAGCCTATGTCCTTTCTTAGGCTCTAGACTATCTGTGTACCAAATTTCATTTAAATCGGTTCAGTAGTTTTGGCGTGAAAGCGCGACAGACAGACAGACAGAGCTACTTTCGCATTTCTAATATTATAGTAAGGATTATTGTCTGCTAAATTGACAGACATATTTTTAAATGATGGTTAATTTGAATAAATGTATATACATTTACTAATACTTACAATCAGGTTAAGTTAAAAATTACATAAAAATAATACCAAAATCACAATCACGTGATGATTTTTCAAAACAATAAAAAAATTATCTCTCTCTTTCACTATTTATTTAAATGAATTTCAATAAGTGTAGCAAACCATAATAGTTAAACTGTTTACGCTTGTCGACAATAGATGGCTCTGTACTGTTTCACCTAATCACTACATCGCGATGTCAAGATTCTCTTCGAAATAATGACCCTAGTAGACGGCGCCATGACGGTCTTAAGTGACAGAAAATGTGTCGATTTTCGTGTGACGATTTTTTTAGCATGAATATCTCCCATATCTATATATCTATATATATATGAATATAAGATTCACATCAAAAAAACCTCCTTTAACATTAAATTATGGGAATGAGTGATATCTTTAATCAACATTGGTTTTTATGTAAAAGAAAACGGGACAAGTGCTAGTTGTGCTCGCGTATGGACTATCGAGGGCTCCGTACAAACTTGTAAGTAATGTATCCAAGTTTATAAGTTCAATAGTTCGCCAAAATCTAAACTAATGTTATAAAGCTGAAGAGTTTGTTTGTTTGTTTGGTTGAACGCGCTAATCTCAGGAACTACTGGACCGATTTTGAAAATTCTTTCCCTAAAAGGAAGCTACATTACGCCTGACTGCTATAGACTGTTTTTATCCAGGCTAAATATTTTTATCCAGGAAAACCTATTTGACACGAACAATACTAGTTAATTAATAAATTTTAAAAGTTTGTAAATTCGCTGTTTACCCGACTACGGCGAAGCCAGGAAGGGTAATGATTTTAGCACCCTATATATGTATGTATCCATTTTTGAAGTGAAAACTTCTTTAGCGGCGTTGAGCACTTTTGGGATGGCTATAAAATGTTGACTGCCTCGGTGGCGTAGTTGTATTACGGTACGACTGCAAGGCTGAGGTCTCGGGTTCGATTCCCGGGTCGGGCAAAGTGATATTGGATTTTTCTATTCAGTATCAGCCCGGAGTCTGGAATATGTGCCCGATATGGCGATAGGCTCGCCCCCTATCACATCATGGGACGGAATACGCTTGGCGAAAAGTGGGTGCACTAGTTGCGCCTCTGCCTACCCCTTCGGGGATAAAAGGCGTGAGCATGCATGCGTATAAAATGTTAAGCTCGCTTCAGGATCACGTGACCCCGATCGCATGCGTAGGAGGTTTTACCATCGCTTACTAATATGAACCTTAAATAGAATGCGTAGAAGCTATAATTCTTAAACGTGTAAATTTTTATTTATTTGCTTCATTAAAACCATCCCTTACTAATATCACGGTAATATATATCTGTGTACTGTGCTAATATGAACCTTAAATACAACGCGTAGATAGAAATAGAGATAGAATGCCTTAAGACTCAACATGTTTCATTTTTGATTTGATAAATAAATTTCAATTTAAGTACGATAATAAACTTGGCTGCAATTTAGAGTTTTGTAACAGGATTTCAAGGCCAAAAAAGCTTTTTACCAAAAAATAAAACCACCGAGAAAACTGATAAACACAGAACAATAAACATTATTTATTTAACCTTAATAACTAAGTTCTTAAACTAATGTACCGTAATATGATGTAATGTAATGTAATGCACGCTTTTTTGTACAACAAAATACACTTTTTCTTATTTACACTATTCTTAATTCAAATTTATTTTCTATTTTTTAGTTGGATTTTCTATAAAGCGTGTTTTTAGTTGTTTTAAACTATTATTTATTTTTATTTTTTTAGTTCTGTTCTACTATTGGTGGTAGGACTGGTAGGTCTCTCATATGTAAGAGTCCGTCTGGGTGGGTACCACCGCAATGTCTATTTCTACCGCCAAGGAGCAGTGTGCATGCACTGTTGTGTTTCGGTTTGAAGGACATTGTAGCCAGTGTAACTACTGGACATAATGAGACTTAACATCTTATGTCTCAGGATGACGAGCGCAAAACGAAGGCGCCATCTTGTGACAAGTAGGATTTTTTTACGCATAAGAGTAGCCAGTTTAGTTGTAATTCTACTATGGTTCAACTGATGTCACTAAAAATAAATCGCGCCCAAAGGAGTTACAAACATACAAACATACAAGTGAAGCTAATATAAAGCGTGTAAAAAAACTGTGCCCGTTTAAGAATTATAGCTTCTACGCATTGTATTTAAGGTTCATATTAGTAAGGGATGATAAAACCTCCTACGCATTCGATCGGAGTCACGTGATCCTGACGCGAGTTTAACGTTTTATACACATCCCAAAAATGCTCAACGCCGCTAAAGAAGGTTTCACTTCAAAAATATCAAACTAGCCTCCGTTATAAACGGAGACGTCTGATATGTTTTTAAAAACATTCATTTTAAGTGTAATTTTTAAACAAAATAAAAATACATAAATTTGGAAATCGGAGGACTTTAAAATTATAAGATTTATCCAAGTATAGATATATAAAGTATCTCGGTTAGAATTTTAAGCCCGTATTTGGCACATGGCATTCCTGGACATACATAGAACTAAGTGGTAACCCTGGAAACAGCTTTCACATACGAACCCGCGGGCCAAATCTAGTTTTCAATAATTCCCAGCTTATCACGTAGTTGTGTATGCCACAGTATGTCAGAATCAGCGATTTTGTAAAATATACGCAAGGTCATATGCGTAAGGTTGAAATTCGATACCGGACACGAGCTGAAACGCCTGACACGCATGTATTCGATCACATCAGCTTTCAAACAAAAAGAAAACCGCATCAAAATCGGCCCTTTCGTTTGAGAGCTACGATGCCACAGACAGACATACAGATACACAGATACACCCCTCTTTTTCTGCCGGGGTTAAAAATAGGCCAAATTGATGAAATTTAAATGTTTGTAATACATTATATATTTCTTTAAAAAGTGTTTGGCGTTGATAAAATGTAATAAGTATTGGAAATGTCTTTTTCCCGACTGCGAAAGAAGGAGGGTTATGTTTTTTTGTTCTACATACTTAGATATTATCATTAATCAACTCTCTTTCGGATGTCTAGCAATGATGATGAAAATCAAAATTTGCGAGTAGGTAGTAATCCTTAGACGCCCGCTGTGGACACCGGTGTCCATTTATATAAGGAAATTAGCTTATAGCTATATATAAGCGGGCGTTGATGGGTTAAAAGAAAAACACATCACGCCTTTAAGTATATCCCCGAAGGGGTAGGCATAGGTGCAACCAAGGCACCCCTTATCTCATGTGTTTTCCGTCCCATGATGTAATAGGGGGCAGCCTAACGCCATATCAGCAAAAAAACCCAATATCACTTTGCCCGTCCTGGGATTCGAACTCAAGACATTCACACTCGTAGGTACCACGTACGCAATATAACTACGCCATCGGCTGAAGTACCTATTTTATTACATAAACTGTGGCTTTGTTATAATTCTGAGATTTTATAAACAATTCGAAATACGCAAAATTTAATGTCAGCTAAAACAGCTATTTTAATGTCGTGATATAAATATATTAGCACCTTTTGACAGTTGAGAATGAACTTATGAACGATGAACTCAACAAAGTAATGAACGTGGCCCACGGAGTTAAGATAACGTGGCCCCAATGTAATAGAATGTTGATGTGAAATCAAATTGATCATAGATTAGTAAATTTTTCTCTGAATAATGTTTCAGAAACCTAAATTGATTTGAAAGCGCTGTTAAATTGACAGAGATGTTAGGCCCCGTTTTTTCAACTGTAGTTACCTTTTTGTCAGGGTCTTATTAAGCTGGACGCGCTCGCAGCACCTCACGCGTCACGCGTCACGCGTCACACCGCGCCGGAGCACTCGAAGCTCTGCGAGCGCGTCCAGCTTAATAACACCGATGATTACCCTAACTACAGTTGAAAACACCCGGTCTTAATTGAACAAAACTTTGATCAGCCTTACAGAAATCGGGCGTGAGTCAGTCGTATCAACTTTCCATCAGGCTAGCGGGTTGCTCGTCATTCATTTGTATACGAACAGTATTAGGCATACGCACACTCACGCCTTTTATTATATTTTTATTAACTCCTCTCTATTCTTCTATTTGATTAACTTCGTTGCGGGTTAAGACTAATTAGTGTTCCCAGAGACTCACCGAGCCACACCGCTCGGTGTCATATAAAATGCGTGCCACTGCCGATCCTGGCTTATAGGAGTTGCAGTGGCGAGTGTGAGGGCGGGATAGTCTCACGCCTTTTATCCCCGCAGGGGTAGGCAGAGGCCCTAGTGCACCCACTTTTCGCTGTGCGTTTTCCTACCCATTATGTGATATAGGGCGAGCCTTCGCCATATCAGGGACAATTCCAAACTCCGAGCTAATACTGAGTAGAAAAACACCTAAAACTATCACTTTGCCGAACGAAGCTGCAGATCAAATTTTTTTTCTTTTTTTTATTTTAATAGATAAAGGAAAACAAACAGTAGCATACATTGGTACATCATACTTAATCTAAATTTACATAATTAATAAAACATGCTACCCACAACATTTTCCACAGATTACATTTGAAATTATAGTTGTTGTGAGCATGTGAGTTATATTTAAGTACTTAAATGTTATATAGAAAGTTAAGGAAGATAAAGACAATACCTTAGAATAATAACACATAGAAACCGTGAACATACACGCTTAGTGAGGCAAGTAAAACTAGGCTAAATTAGCCTAGTAACCAAACATCCCGCGTCAGTGCTCAAGGCCGAATCGTAGCGCTATCAGCTCTCGATATTTTATTTTAAAATGATGGTTTGTGCAATAAACTGATGTCACAGTATCTCGGATAATTTTAAGAAACATTGTAACATAACATTTCACATGCAATTATTACGATTAATCTAATATTTTGACATAAAATAATAGCTAAAGCAAAAACAATAATTCAAAAATTTTATAGACGCCATTATATCAAAATGTTGCCAAAAAAAAAAGAAAATTGATACCCCAAATGTTGATGTTCATATTCTAAAATTAATATATTTCTAAAATTAACTTATTTAATTGGTACCTTTGCATGCTTTGGAATTGTGTTGCCAGTATTATGAAAATAATATTTTTCTGTTGAGTTGATTTTAATTGACATTTCAAATTTTAACAAGCTTATATTATTATTTTAAATGAAAATAGTTCTAAAATAAGGACACCTGTATCTTTTCTTTTTTAGAAATTATGAAGTTATCATTTATAATTTTAACTTTTTTTTTCTTTTTTTCAGCAGACGTAAGCACTAAGCTTCAAATGACGTCAATTATACGGTTGAATGGTGAATGGTGATGCTGCCTTTTTTACTATGATTCGCAAAAAAACCGTAATAAAATAGAAACAGATACATTTGATATTATTGACATAAATAAAGGCATTCATTCATATCATCATCATAAAACTAGAATGGAGGCAAAGGTAAATACCGCATTCAACCGTTTAATTCACGTCATCAACGTAATTTGTTTTTAATTTGGTACTGTTTTGGTCATTCTAAGGGATTTATTTTATTATTCTTTATTTCAGATTTTTATCATTATAATTAAGGATAAAGTAATCCCTTACTGTGAACAATAATAATAATTCCATAATTAAATAATCCTAATTAAATAATGACTTAAGGTTTTGGGGAACATCCGATACCACTAGCAACATTATTTGCACCCTTGTGTGCGTGTGGCAGAACGTCAATACGTGTGGCCTACGCCTACATCAATGAGTTTTATGCTTCACACTTGACAGTTTTTTGATATGAAACTATCATTCTTGGCGTTATTATTCTATGGACAATACAATATTTTGAATTTTAAAGAAACAGAAACAGTAAGTCAAAAAATGCTAAAAATATTATATTTAAAAATTAGCAGAAAAGGATGTACTAGATTTAAGGAGATATCGTTGTTAAAAAGATATAGAGCGTGTATTAGTGTCGATGGCAAACAGTTCGAGGATTTGCTTTAATCAAATATTTTTTCCTTTTTTTACTTGTTTTTTACCTTTCTTTTTAAGAATTAACGAACGTCGAAGTCTATTTTGAACCCCCGACAGAAACAGAGGGGTCTTATAAGTATAGGGTGTGTATCTGTGTATCTGTATGTTTGTCTGTGGTGGCATCGTAGGTCTCAAACGAATGGAGCGATTTTGACCCGGTTTTTTTGTTTGAAAGCTGATGTGATCGAGATGGTCCTTAGCTATAATTTATGAGATCCGTTAAGGCGTTTGAAGATTATCAGCTCATTTCCAACGGTCACAAGTCCGATTGATTCATAAGTTGGCGCACTGTGACTTCGGCAATGTTTTAAAGACATGTTAACCCTGAGCTGATGCTGCAGTATCAAGTTTGCGAGGTACACAACTCTGTAACAACTTATAGCAGATATACTTAACGTGTGTGGGCTCATAAAAATGGTCTCAATGAGTAGGTGGTAGATAGTTGACTATCAAGGCCCCATGATAGAGAATATAGTAATTTAAAAAGTTTGAAAAAAAATTAAATAACCCCTGACGCAAGAAACCTCTAAAAATTTTACTTTGTAGCAAAAATCTAAATTCATTGATATATGTTTTTCGATTGAGCGTACGTCCTCGACCTTTATCAAGTCGTCTGTCCACCTTGGAGGTGGACGGCCGACGCTGCGCTTACCAGTACGTGGTCTCCACTCGAGACCTTTTTTGCCCCATCTACCGTCAGTACTTCGAACTATGTGCCCTGCCCACTACCACTTCAGCTTGCAACACACACAGGAAAACGCTGTATGCAGGCCACTTTTGACAGGTCGGTCTGGAAATCTTTGGGGGAGGCCTATGTTCAGCAGTGGACGCCGTGTGGCTGATGATGATGATGATGATGTACGACCTCGATGCTTCTTCGTACTATACGACGTATACGAGTGATTTTAACTCATTCATCTGGCTCAATTTGTTATACAATTAGTCTGGAATTTGTGCCCGATATGGCGATAGGCTCGCCCCCATCACATCATGGGACGTAACACACATGGCGAAAAGTGGGTGCTCTAGTTGAGCCTCTACCTACGGAGCTATCTCGTGATGTATTTTTTTTTTTAATTTTAAAAGCGGGAAAGTGTAACAATAATTTTTTTCTCACTTATTGGTACGTGCCAACTGCCAGTAAATAAGCTGTATAAACAATAACATATAATGCAAAAGTGGGTCTGACGAGTCACCACTATCTCGTAGCGGTGGATCCAGATGATTTTAATAACATATGAACAAGAATATTTTTTTGTAACTCCACCACACCTGGTTGCTTAAGGTCCAGAAAAAGTGTCGTCTGGCATGAGATAATTTGTCAAATCATCAAATTAAATTATACATCTAAATTCTAAAGCCTAGCTTGGGTATGCAATGGTGCCTAATTATAATTTTCTTTGTTACAGGCACTTCAAAATTAGCAAGATAATATTATGTTCAACGTGACTTCAAAACCCGCCATTGCTTACAAAATGGCCGCCTGTCCCTCTGATTCAGTAAACAATCCCGTGACGTACGCTCAGTGCCACGACGCCATGTTGAATTCGGAATTTAAATTTGAAATTTTCTTTTTCTATGCTAATGTTGTTTTTGGTATTCTAAAGAGTGTTTTTGAGTTTATCTATGGACATTATGCAGTGACTCTGTTCGTTGTTGTTTTATATGGTTTAGTGTACGTAACATATAGATCTTATTGGAATCACACATTATATTCTAAGGTAAGTGATTTTTTTACATTCATGTTCTTGATAAATGACAAAGGAACCGAATAACATACAGCCTAATTTTATAATGTTTTTCCTTGCTTACCATAAAGTAAGTTCAACCGCCATTTTCAGTACACTCTTATAGGTACCTGTATACATATTTATTGTATAATTATATGCCCGTTACATGAATTACAATAGTTTTAAACATTTTCCTGCGAGAAAATACGAAATATTACAATAATATCTATACCTAATAGACTTACGCGGCCAGAACCGGGAGCCATATCTAGTAAATCTAATTACATCCAGTCTTTAAGGCCAAACTTTTATGGTGTAAAAAATCCACTAATTATATTTTCAACATGAACATACCTCCAAAATCCATTACTTACCACCATACCAGCCCTGTATTATATACTGCCCACTGCTGAGCACGGGCCTCCTCTACTACTGAGAGGGTTTAGACCTTAGTCCACCCCCCTGGCTTAATGCGGGTTGGTAGACTTCACATACCTTAGAAATTCAACAAAGTATAACTACTGGACATAATGAGACTTACCATCTTATGTCTCAGGATGACGAGCGCAGTGGAATGCCACACAGTACTTTGGAATTGTATGGCTTACCATCAGGCGAACGGCATGCTCGTCTCGTCATTCAATGCAATAAAAAAAATAAAAAATAAAAAAAAATCTTATAGAAAAGTTCTCAGGTATACAGGCTTCCTCACGGTGTTCTTTCTTCGCCCTTAAAGAGAGCAATAATTCCCAAAGAACACACATAACATTTTAGAAAAGTCAGAGGTGCGTGCCCTTGGGTTTGAACCTGCGGACATCCATTACCTGTAGTTTTATTTCGACAAAATGTCCATAAGTTTTTTATACTCGTAATAAAGTAATTATTCATTAACATTTATAATATTTTAACCTACTTAAAAATTCTTTTAATTATTTTATCATTTTATTTACCTATAGCGGCATTATTATGCTAAGTAAAACCTTTTTTGTGTTTCAGAGAATACAAATGACAGATGCATTTTTTTGCCAGCTTTATACTAGGGTTGTCCTTTGTTCCGGTTTACCGGGACCAGTCACAGGTTTACAACATTTGTCGCCGATCTTTTTTCATTCTAGTTCAATAATGAGACAAGCATGCTCGCCTGATGGTAAGCGATACGACCGCCCATAAACAGTAGCAACACCATCCAGAACTTCTAATTACAAAGTACTGCGTGGCACTCCATTGCCGCTCGTCCCTCATAGGGCTCATACACATAAACACGACACGGCGTCGCGTCGTAGGACGACGCGACGCCGTGTCGTGAGACATGAGATGTATACATACACATTACACACTCACGCCTTTTATTCCCGAAGGGGTAGGCAGAGGCGCAACTTTTGCACCCACTTTTTGCCGTGCGTATTCCGTCCCATGACGTGATTGGGGGCGAGCCTATCGACATATCGGGTATAAATTCCAGATTCCGAGTTGATACTGCTTAAAAAAACCCAATATCACTGCCCGACACGGGAATCGAACCCGAGGCCTTACCACTGCAGCTATACATAAGATGTTAAGTTTCATAATGCCCAGTAATCCCGACGTACCTTTACCTTTATTCTCGGTATTTGAAAATTAATTATAACGGAAAACAATTGCGAGTAGACAGAAACACATAGTCCCAGTGGAATAAAGAAGCTCCCATATACTTCCCATCGGTCATTTTATCTTCTTCTTTACTACATAGTATAAATCAAAGTCGCTTCCCGCCGTCTGCCTGTCCCTATGTGTGCTGCATCATCATCATCATCGTCAGCCCGTTGCAGTCCACTGCTGGACATAGGCCTCTCCCAAGATACGCCACAGAGCCCGGTCTGCTGCTTTATGCATCCAGTCGCTGCCGGCCCTCTTGTGCAAGTCGTCCCGCCATCTGGCCAGAGGACGTCCCACGCTACGTTTGCCAAGACGCGATCTCCACTCCAGAACACGCTTACTCCAGCGGTTATCTGTTCTGCGACATATGTGGCCAGCCCATTGCCACTTCAACCTACTAACTTTCAGAGCTATGTCGGTCACTTTGTTCCGAATTTTGTCCTTCAGAGAGACTCCGAGCATAGCTCTTTCCATAGCACGTTGAGCGACTTTAAGCTTATGGATTAGCTCCACAGTCAGTGTCCACGTCTCGGCTCCGTACGTCATTACGGGGAGGACGCACTGGTTGAACACTTTCGTCTTCAAGCTCTGTGGTATATCCGACGAAAATATGTGGTACAACTTCCTAAATGTATGCTGAGATCATTAAAACTATGCAACGGATTTAGATGCGGTTTTTTTTCAATAGATAGAGTTATTTGAAGATGTATAATCTATACTAATATATAAAGCTGAAGAGTTTGTTTGTTTGTTTGTTTGTTTGAACGCGCTAATCTCTGGAACTACTGGACCGATTTTGAAAATTCTTTCACTAATAGAAAGCTACATTACTCCTGAGTGCTATAGGCTACTTTTTATCCCAGAAAAACTCTTACACGCGGGCGGAGCCGCGCGCAATGCTAGTACTAATTTATAAAGCTGACGAGTTTATTTGTTTTTTTTGTTTGAACGCGCTAATCTCAGGAACTACTGGACCGATTTTGAAAATTCTTTCACTAAGAGGAAGCTACATGACTCCTGAGTGCTATAGGCTACTTTTTATCCCGGAAAAACTTTTCCACGCGGGCGGAGCCGCGCGCAAATGCTAGTACATGTATAATATAGTAGAGAAATAATTTATATGTTCTATTGTGACTGCGAGTGCCTTTCTGACAAAAGTCGGGGATCTACTTATACTGGACGGAAAGGCGTTTTGTACCAAAGTATCGCTGACCGACCATTTTACAAGATCTCTCGATCTATATCAGTTTATTGTCGCCTGGTACTTGCAATTATATTTTTGTTTGTCTTCAGGTGGATTCGAGAATGGTTTAACTTTACAATTCGGTCCGGGAAAATGTATAGCGGGACTTTTATCCAGGAAAAACCTTTCATGCGGACGAAGCCGCGGGCAAAAGCTAGTATACACTAATTGGAACTTAAGTCTGTAAGGGATAAATAAATCTTATCCACCGAAGGTTGATTTATTCATACTTAGTAATAATTGGTTTAACATACTAATTGCATTTATTACAAGTTATTTATTATCCTTTTTTCACTATATGTGTTCCATGTTACATTGTAACAGGGGACAAGCCTATCGCCATATCGGGCAAAGATCCCAAACTCCGAGCTAATATTGAGTAGGAAAGCCCAACATCACTTTGCTCGACTCGAGATTCGAACTCGTGACCATACAGCGGTGGTAGTATCATCGCAATACTACTACGCCACGAACAAACAATAACGAACGAATTGCATGACAAACAATACAATTACAATAAGAGGTACTTTCAGATAATTTATGACAACCCTACATTTGACCAAGGAGGCGATATACGTATACACACACACATACACTCACGCCTTTTATCCCCGAAGGGGTAGGCAGTAGGCGCAACTAGTGCACCCACTTTTCGCCGTTATTCCGTCCCATGATGTGATATGGCGAGCCTATCGCCATATCGGCACAAATTCGAGACTCCGGGCTGATACTGAATAGAAAAACTCAATATCACTTTGCCCGACCCGGGGATCGAACCCGAGACCTCAGCGTTGCAGTCGTACCATAATACAACTACGCCACCGAGGCAGTCATGTATCATATAGGTATATTATTATATTTTTTTAGGAATTAACAGCAACGGGCTTCGAGCACATACCCGATGGTCCGGACCGGGACAGACGCATCGCCCGGGCACAGTTGGCGAGGCGGATGGGGTCAAAAATACCCCCTCCTTACCCCAACGGGTGGTTCGCTGTTGCTGAGAGTCGAGACCTTAAGATCGGAGGCGTTTTATCCGTTGATGCGCTTGGTAAGTTTTTTTAAGATCTCTATTATACGAGTAATTTTTAGGGTGCCGTACCTTTTACTGGTGGTAGGTCTCTCATTATGTAAGAGGCCGTCTGGGTGGGTACCACTGCAATGTCTATTTCTACCACCAAGCAACAGTGTGCATGCACTCTTGTATTTCGGTTTGAAGGACATTGTAGCCAGTATAACTACTGGACATAATGAGACTTAACATCTTATGTCTCAGGATGACGAGCGCAGTGGAATGCCACACAGTACTTTGTAAGTCAAGGTGCTGGATGGTGTTGCTACTGTTTATGGGTGGTCGTATCGCTTACCATCAGGCGAACGGCATGCTCGTCTCGTCATTCTAAGCTATAAAAAAAACAAGTAGGAACCCTTATAGGATCACTGTGTTTTCCGTCTCTCTGTCAAGACCCTTTTCTCATGAAACGCATAGGGGTATCAAGTTGAAATTTATATCAAATACTCGGGTCTACGGTCTCTTTCAGTTGTGTAAAAATCAAACCTGTAAGTTAATGCGATCAAAAGATATGACCGATTATGTCTCATATTTTCGCAAGGGAATCAAAACCTATAGGGTGCTTCCCGTTGACCTAGAACCATGAAATTTGGCAAGAAGCAAGGTCTTACAACACATTTAAAGGCGAAAATCTAAAAACCGTAAATATTTACTTTGATAGCAAAAAAGTGAATTTACATTTTTGTAAATTTGGTTAATTTACTAATTAATTTTGGCGAACTATTAAACTTATATACTTAGATACCTTAGACACAAATTTGTTCGGAACCCTTGGTACGCGAGTTCAACTCGCACTTATCCGGTTTTTTCCTTTGAGGTGAGGAACCCTAAAAAAAGGGTTGGGTAAATATATTTTGAGAAGTACTTAAGGTAAATCATAAATTTTATTGTATGTTTACGCCCTGGCATAGGACATTATATTTTTTATCATGGCCGATTTGACATTGTTTTGTTTTATATTTATATTTTTAACCGACTTCCAAAAAAGGAGGAGGTTCTCAAATCTGTTTTAATGGTGGTAGGTCTCTCAGTATGTAAGAGGGCGTCTGGGTGGGTACCACCGCAATTTCTATTTCTACCGCCAAGCAACAGTGTGCATGCACTGTTGTGTTTCGGTTTGAAGGACATTGTAGCCAGTATAACTACCGGACATAATGAGACTTAAATCTTATGTCTCAGGATGACGAGCGCAGTGGAATGCCACACAGTACTTTGTAAGTCAAGGTGCTGGATGGTGTTGCTACTGTTTATGGGTGGACGTATCGCTTACCATCAGGCGAACGGCATGCTCGTCTCGTCATTCAATGTTATAAAAAAAAAAAGTGTTTGTTTTTTTTTTCACTTTGTATGAAACCTTAGTTTGGTATTATGCCCGCTAACGGCCGATCTCAATAACTTACTAACATCTAACTGGAGTTAGCTATCTAACTCAACAGTAAAAGTAAGGTTTCCCCCGGTGTTGACTTCAGGATCGCCTACATAAAAAAAAAAAAAAAAAAACCTTCAGGGTGTCGGTTTTTCGTGAGGGTGTGCGCACGCATCGTAAAAATTTACTCTCATCAATTTTCCCTAACGCGCCAAAAGAAGTATAACTTCAATAATATTAAGTTCTTTTTTTAAATCGATTGTTTTTAACCCTCATACACCTTTCAGGTCAGAATCTCTGCGTGTACCGCGGGGAGGATGGCATCGCACGCTGCGTCGACGCGTACTGTCCGCATTTAGGGGCCAACCTCGCCATCGGAGGCACGGTTTGTGGCTCGTGCATCGAGTGCCCGTTCCATAAGTGGAAGTTTAGCGCAGATGGCGCTTGTGTGAGCGTCCCAGGCGTTGAGCACGGTAGGTGTTAAAACTTATAGGGGTGAATAGGGACTAGGGACTGAATAGATACTACGATAGGTACAAGAAGGTTTTGTAAAACGAGGTATTTCTCGCGGCTCCGCCCGCGTGAACAAGTTTTCCGGGAGAAAAAGTAGCCTATAGGACTCAGAAGTAATGTAGCTTCCTATTAGTGAAAGAATTTTCAAAATCGGTCCAGTAGTTTTTGAGTTTATCCATTACAAACAAACAATCAAATCTTTCCTCTTTATAATATTAAGTATAGACTATAGTGATCTATAGCGACATCTGTACGACGCCAGCGACCACGCCGTGCAAATGTTGTTATCGCACCTAAGGAGCGTGTGTCGCCATCTAGCGGTATTATTGGGCGTTATATAGTAATTGTCGATACTACTTCGATGTGTGATGGATGAGTGTCGGGTCGTCTAATTGACAACTTCGTCTAGTAGTTCCCAGCCTTGTTGATAGGTAGCGGTGTATGTTAATTGTATCGCCACTTTAAAAAATCGGGAGTAACTTAGGGCCTTATCACACTGGCGATTTACGGGCGAGCTCAAAGCGGGGCGAGTCCGCAGCGAGCTCGCTGCGAGTGCGCAACTAACTCGCAACGAGCGCGCGCCGTACACGCCACGAAGACGCGGCGGGCGCGCAGCAAGTTCGCCGCGTGTGGAACGCGTTTTGAACACTCAGGGACAAAATGGACTCCAACGAGGAAACACTGTTGTTAGCATTGTTACTCCGAAGACGCAGGAAACGAAAGCAGATACTACGAATATGGGAGAATCCATAGTCAAGTAGTTGATTGGGAGAGAGTGATTATTATGTGCTGTTCTGTAAACGAGTTAAAAATTATCCTAAAAAAAATTGTACCTACTTGCGAATGACAAGACCTACATTGATACAACTGAAGTGGGACGGGACGGAATGTTGAACGTGAGTGTACAAAATGGCATCGTCCGCGCTATACGCGGCGAGCTCGCCGCACGCCCGCGGCGCCTTCGCGGCGAGTCCGCCGCGCGCTTGCTGTGAACTCGCGGTAAGCTCGCTTCGCACTCGCCTCGCTTTGGACTCGCTTGCAAATCGCCAGTGTGATAAGGCCCTTATGGGAATAAAAACAGCCTATACGTTAATCCAGGACATGGTATATCCGTTTGCCAAATTATGAATAACTTGCTTACCTTTTTTTCACTTTTAGAGCATGTTTATATCTCTATATTAATCTTTCGAAGTAACCATTGGAATTTTATAACGTATTACATTTAACAAAACTTAGCTCTTAACCAACAGCACCAAAAGGCGTATCGATAAAAACCTGGACCACAGTAGAGGCAGATGGTGCTGTTTGGATTTGGTATGATGCTGAAGGTCGCGAACCTCTGTGGAGTATGAGTGACTCCCCACAGATGAAGACTTTCGGATATCGCGGCAGGAACGAGTTTATCGTCAGCGCGCATATTCAGGTACAACGCCATCTAGTAAAGGTTGATGGGAGTTAATTATGAATGTGATCTTTGTGTTCAGTATTTTGCTCCGGTTCATTTTTTAACCGATTACAAAAGGAGATAGGTTATCTTCATCGTATTTTTTTTGTACCTAATGGTCCTATTTAAATGATAATTTTTGCGAAGGATTATTATAGCTTCGGGTGCTTCGGAATGGTTCCATTCAAACCATTGGTATATGACCATGAACTTTGGAGATGCAGAAGGGAACTCCTAAAATCATATAGGATTTTGATAATTATTTTTAGTCAATGGTCTTGATATCACTTTCATCTATTTTTGACGACTTGAAAAAGGAGATTTTCAATTCGCCTAAATAAATAATTAGCCTGGCAGACGTCTTACCACCGACTGCCTTCTATGTACACCGTATTACATGTGGTCTACGTTTCACGTTCACGACATCAGCGCCACCTATCGGGTTCGAAACTATTCTATCGTTTGTAGCTGAAACTAATGGGCTTAGAATGTGGTAAAAAGACAAACTCGATAAATCGATGTCGCAAAATTCATTGAAATCGGGTAGGTAAAAAGTGTAGATCCACCACGATTTTTCTTTTTTTATTGTGTACCTATAACATACACACTCACGCCTTTACCCCCGAAGAGGTAGGCAGAGGCGGAACTAGTGCACCCACTTTTCGCCATGTATTCCGTCCCGTGATGTGAGAGGGGGCGATAGTCATCGCCATATCGGGCATAAATTCCATCCTCCGGGCTGATACTGAAGTCTGAACAGAAAAACCCAATATCAACACTATTGCAATGCAATGCAATCAGCCCTGTATTATATACTGCCCACTGCTGAGCACGGGCCTCTTCTACTACTGAGAGGGGTTAGGCCTTAGTCTATCACGCTGGCCTAGTGCGGGTTGGCAGACTTCACATACCCTCGAAATTCTTATGAAGAATTCTCAGGTATGTAGGTTTCCTCACGATTTTTCCTTCACCGTTAAAGCGAACGATAATTGATAAACAATACACACGTAACTTCGAAAGTCAGAGGTGTGTGCCTTGGGTTTTGAAACTGCGGACATTGTCTCGGCAGACCGTTCCATTCCCAACTAGGCTATCGTCCACTTTTACATGATACTATTGATTAAAATTATGCGTTACTTTCAGGAAATCCCCGAAAACGGCGCCGACGTGGCCCATCTGAATGCTGTACACTCGCCGTCTTTAGTGTCTGGTTTGGGAGATAAATTCCCCATATTGTACAACCTCATTGGTGAGTTATCAAAATATAACAAGGGCATTCTTCGTGAACTGCAGCGGCATAGGTGCACCCACTTATCACCATGTGTTCCGTCCCATGATGTGATATATGTTTATCGCCATATCGGACACAAATTTGAGACTCTGGGATGATACTTAGAAAAACAAACAGTATAAGCAATACTGTTTGTTTTGCCCCACCCGTGAATCAAACCTGGGGCCTCAAAGCATTGTCATACCGCGCACGCAATAAAAGGCCACCGAGGTAGTCGAAATTATAAATTAAATTAATTATTTGTGATATAGGTACATATTTATTTAACTGCCTCGGTGGCGTAGGCGTAGTTGTATTGCGTACGCGTTTCGAGTACGAATTGCGCGCTGAGGTCCTGGGTTCGAATCCCAGGTCGAGCTAAAAGCATTGTGGCTGGGTTTATCCATCTTAAAAATTACTCAGTCGCAACTCGGAGTGAGGAAGTTGTCGGTGTGATACCCCCGTGGCTCGGAAAGCACATAAAGCCGTTGGTCCTGCGCCTGATCTCTCTCCGGTCATGTCTGCCGTCTCACCGGACTATGAGAGTAAAGGAATAGCGAATGCACCTGTGTATTGCGCACACACTTGTGCACTATAATATCTCCTGCGTACCTGGCTGATTGATCTCCGTTGAGATTGGCCGCCGTGGCCGACACTGGCTAGGAGGATTACGTTTATGTTTTTTTTTTTTTTTTTTTTTTTTTTTTTTTTTTTTTTTTTTTTTTTTTTTTTTATTGCATTTAATGACGAGACGAGCATGCCGTTCGCCTGATGGTAAGCGATACGACCACCCATAAACAGTAGCAACACCATCCAGCACCTTGACTAACAAAGTACTGTGTGGCATTCCACTGCGCTCGTCACCCTGAGACATAAGATGTTAAGTCTCATTATGTCCAGTAGTTATACTGGCTACAATGTCCTTCAAACCGAAACACAACAGTGCATGCACACTGTTGCTTGGCGGTAGAAAATGTTATGTTTTTTACATATTTATTTACACTAGTGGTTATCCAGTTTAATTTCTTTGCACTCCTCTATATAAGTTTCAATGATGTCAAATCTCTCACTCCGTGCGCGCAATGGGCTTAAAAAAAGTACAACATTTTTTCTCCACGTATCTTAATATACTTGGATGTTTGTGTGTGTTGTTAGAAGTAAACGGAGAAACAACTAAACGGTTTCGGATTGAATTTGGCACACGGGTAGATCATGTCCTAGATTAACACATAGGCTAGTGCTCCCATGGGAAATAATGGCATTTTTAGCCTGTTTATTGAAATAGATGGCGCTGGCGTTATGCAATGTTTTAGGGACTTATGTAACAACACCTAGTTAATATATAGATTTCTGTTGAAATCACAATGCATTTTTTTTACAGGTAGGCACGTGTGGAGAGCGGAGTGGCTAAAAGGGGAAGATCACACTTCAAAAATGAACCTTGTGCATGACTACAAAGTGCTCAAATTTGATCTGGCGCACACTGATGTTAAAGTTACTCAGGTGAGTGGCACAGCCAAAAGTTGGTGACACTAGTTGGTGTAAAGGGCATGTGTGTGTGTGTGTGTATGTGTGTGTGTGTGTAAATTAAAAACTCGAATATAGTTGTCATAGTTTGTAAGAATTATCGAGACTGCTCATTTCACAGAATGGCCCCGGACAAGTCAAATTACTACTTGAAACAGCCGTGGGCCCGATATACGTGGTACAGTCAGTGACACCATTGGGTCCGCTCCTACAAAAGGTCGTACACAGAATGTACTCACCGTTCTACAACGCGCCGATCGCGTCCTACTTCGTCAAATGGGAAGCAGTTATGGTAAGATTATTTTATTTATAAAATAAACTTTTAACAAAAAAAATTACCTCTTTCAGAAACCACTAAAAAGCAAGAAATAATTTAACATTAACACTAAACACTTATTCCATTCTTCGGTTTAAAAAACCAAATTTCATAACCGATTTATAGACTATGGGACCAATCTGAAAGTATATACAAATTCTCAAATGAAAAGAACTAAATCAGTTAATAATAATTTTTTTCGGGGTTTATTTTAATTTTTATTTCAAACTTTGTATTTTATTTATTTATTCTCCATCATGGGGCCTTAATAATCAACTTTATAGATAGTTGTAACACCTACTCGATGAGACCATCCTTATGAGCCCAAACATGCTATATCTGCTATAAGTTGCTAAGGAGTTGGGTATCCCGCAGACTACTTGATGCTGCAGCATCAGCTCATGTTTAAAAAGTTTGCCGAAGTCACAGTACACCAAATTTAAATTCAACTATGCTTTTTAAAATGGAAATGAGCTGATAATCTTCAAACGCCTGAACAGATCTTCATAAATTATAGCTAAGAACCATCGCGATCACATCAGCTTTCAAACAAAAAAACCGCGTTAAGATTGGTGTATTCGTTTGAGAGCTACGATGCCACAGACAGATATACAGATACGCACCCTAAACTCATAACATCCCTTTTTTTTTGTCGGGGGTTAATAAATGACGGAGTACTGAGGTAACAAACATAGAAAATATTCACAAAGAGGTCAGAACCCCTTCCTTTTTTTGAAGCTGGTAAAATATAAAATCCCACATCACGCCTTCATTCTTGAAAGTCGGCATTGCAGTCGTACCGTAATACAAGTACGCCACCGAGGCAGTTTTTCAGAGATTTATCATAGTCCCATTATTCCAGGACATAAAGTGGGTTAATGTCACAGAGTGGACCAAAATCTACGAGCAGATTATAATTATTTGAAACCTGGAGCAAAGGCGTCACGTAATAGATTAGTTGTACATTGTAATTTCACTGTCATTGGAGTGCTAACATGCGAGGAAGTCTCCCTGCGTCTTTTTTATACCAATATACAAAATAGAAATTGCTTATTCTAATTTTGACTAAGCGGCGATAGCCTAGTTGGGAGTGGAACGGACTGCCGAGACGAATGTCCGCAGGTTCAAAACCCAAGGGTACACACCTCTGACTTTTCTAAAAAGTTATGTGTGTATTCTTTGTGAATTATCGCTCGTTTTAACGGTAAAGGAAAACATCGTGAGGAAACCTGCATACCTGAGAAAGTTCTCTGAATTTCGAAAGTATGTGAAATTTTCCAACCCACACGAGGCCAGCGTGGTGGACTAAGGCCTAACCCCTCTCACTAGTAGAGGAGGCCCGTGCTCAGCAGTGGGCAGTATATAATACAGGGCTGGTATGGAATTTTGACTGTCTGAATTCTTTTAGTACTAAATATTTAAAACTTCAATGCCTTATTACAATTCGTGTTGACCATGTTTTCACTGAAACATATTTCTTTCAATTTTGATTGTATATTATAATGTAAAACAACCTATACAGACACCAAGTGACTACCGCCATCTATCTTCTAAATACTGCATTTCCATTTCAGTTTGAGCGTGACGTGAAGATATGGAACAGCAAGAGATTCGTCAGCGCCCCAGCGTACGTTCGGTCGGATAAAGCGATAAAATCATTTAGATCCTGGTTCTCTCAGTTTTACAGCGAGAATAGTGTTGGTTTTCGTGACGCGTTACAAAATCCTTTAGATTGGTGATTTGATGGTTTCAATGTATATTACGAGTTCATTGAGACTGGGGTATTGTTAATTTTTACTTGGTGATGTTTGTTGTGACAACTCTAAGGGCCGATTTCACGGCTTGCTGATATATGCCACTCGTCACATAAATGTATAAGCCGACCAAATACAAAAGTCTCACTGATCTATGCTCACAAATAAATGGGTGCTATTTACATTAGCTATTTTTTTTTTATTGCAATTGATGACGAGACGAGCATGCCGTTCGCCTGATGGTAAGTGATACGACCACCCATAAACAGTAGCAACACCATCCAGCACCTTGAGTTACAAAATACTGTTTGGCATTCCACTGCGCTCGTCATCCTGAGACATAAGATGTTAAGTCTCATTATGTCCAGTAGTTGCATTGGCCACAATGTCCTTCATACCGAAACACAACAGTGCATGCACAATGCTGCTTGGCGGTAGAAATAGACATTGCGGTGGTACCCACCCAGACGCACTCTCACATATGAGAGACCTACCACCAGTAATGTTTAATAAGATAATTGTCAAAAAGAATTAACTTGAAACCTGTGAAACTGGCCCTTACTGCTTTTATTGGTACTTTTCATAAATAAACTGTATGTAAATCGCTATCTTCGGATCGATAAATGAGGCAATCAGAATAAACGTTGCGAAATCGGAACAATCAGAATGAAGTTTGACATACTTATCTAGAGATGACAGTTTATTCCTGGTTTTGGTGCAAAGATAGGGAACGTGCACGTCGTAAGCTCTGCCATCTGGTGGCGCAATCTGAATCCTTCAGCCTATCGATACTTGACATTGACGTAAAATATTAATATTAAAAGTATGAAAAAAAACATTTCATTTGTTGATAATGTATTGCTGTGTTTCTGGATGCTCCAAAAAATAAAAGTAAATCAAATTGTGTAAAATTCTATTACGTGGCCCCAATAATAGTACCTAAGTACTTATTTCCATGGTTATGTTAAAAAAGACAAAAATAATAAAAGCTGTATAATGCATAGTAATATGTACATAAGTACGAGTTCCAAAAGTATTTAGAAATTTCTCATTACCTAATGTATAGAAATAAAGAAGTTTTGAAGATAATATTCAATACAAACAAATCTGTAATTAAGGGAATACAATCTCCTAATTTTGGTTCAATAACATAAAAATAACTAACTCCCATCTAGAAAAAATCATATTCTGGCTACGCTGGGTATAAATAATATTCAGCCGGAACCCATATTTTATAATTTTTGTCATATTAATAATATAAATAAGTTATAGATGTACAAAGTTTATTTTTGAAGTTATACTTCTTTAGGCGCGTTATGAAAAATTGATGAGAGTGAAATTTTACGATGCGCGCGCACCGTGACACAAAATTAACAGAATGAAGTTGCCCACTAAATCGCTCACCCTGAAGTTAGCTATAGTCAACATTTTAGTTTTGAATTTTGAACGTAGAATAAGGCGAAACATAATTAAAAGATTTTTATCTTGTTATTTTTCGTGTAGGATAATGTCAAATTATAGAAGCTTTTTGTAGCAAATATCTTCAATTTAATATAAATCGTAATGCACACAATTATTTTCATTACGGAAATAAGTATATTGTATACTAACGCCATCTAGAAGACCGTAATAGTAATTCTTCAAGAACCTTTCATTCTTGTGCTAGCGCCATCTGTGAAAATGCAATTGAAATATTTAAGTTGTCTTGACTCCTATTATTGTATTAGTTTAGACATTTGTCGCTAGATGTCACATATTTATAATATTTTATTATCTACTTGTTTTTAAAAATTAAAAAGATTTTTATCTTGTTACGCCAAAGAAGTATAACTTCTAACGCGTGTACATAAGTACACACACACACTTTTTTTTTATTCACATGTGGCTCTTGTGTCGATTTTGTGCTGCCATCTATACTTCGTACACGTTTCCTATAGCAATTGAGAATTCTTGATTGTGGACTTTAGACGCTAGATGGCGTTATACACAGTTTTGTGATATTTAAAATATATGTTATTTATTGTTTTTAAAATGGATATGTTATAAATAGATAATGTGAAAGGCGCTTTATCTATACTAATAGTATAAAGAGAAAAAAAAATTGTTTGTTTGTTTGTAATGGATAAACTCAAAAACTACTGGACCGATTTTGAAAATTCTTTCACTAACAGGAAGCTACATTACTCCTGAGTGCTAAAGGCTATTTTATATCCAGGGAAAATTTTATATGCCGGATTTTTTTTTCACGCGGTGCCGCGAGCAGAAGTCTAATGGTAGTAATAAAGCTTGCGTCGAATGCAGACGACGGGTTTTTGTCAGTGGCGGATTTGTTATGTTTATACTATTTTAGATCGTCTGCTTTTGAAGTTATACTGTTGTTTTGTTTATTCTTGAGAGTAAATTGATTTTAAAGACGTTAATCTCATCAATGTTAATATTATTGTTTCTAGATAATATTTATATACAGACATACACAATCACGCCTTTTATCCCCGACGGCAGGCAGAGGTGCAACCAACTTTTCGCCGTGCGCATTCCGTCCCTTGGTGTGATAGGGGGCGAGCCTATCTGATACTGAATAGAAAAATCCAATATCACTTTGCCCGACCCGGGGATCGAACCCGAGACCTCAGAATTGCAGTCATGCCGCAATACAACTACGCCACCGAGACACCGAGTAGATATTAATATTCATAAACTTCTTTTACAATTTAAGTTCTTAAAACTGTCTGTATGCTCTTTATCTGTCAAATTACTCTCTAGAATAAAAAAAATATCGATTTCAATAAACAATTCCAATCTTAATCATCGATCTGATTCCGAAAATCATCATCATCATCAGCCACATGACGTCCACTGCTGAACATAGGCCTCGCCTAAAGAATTCCAGGCGGACCTGTCTAAAGCGGTATCTAGCGTGTTCTTGCAAGAATAAACCAACCAAAAGAAGTCATTTGTCAATGTCAAAAAATATTGGTCCACTTGTGCTGCGGATAAAACAATGGGACTGTTTATTGCAAACGGCATTAGACTGGAGTATTTATTAGTATGTTCTCAACAACTTCTGATATTTCCACTCGTTACTATAGTTCGGACAAATTAATCTGGCAGGTATGACAATTCATTTTTTTCTCGACGCGATAACTCTGTGAAAACGTCTACCCAAAAAATTCAAAACCGTGTCATGTCATACCGGCCAGATTAGTTTGTCCCTACTGTAATATTATGAATGCGAAAGTTTACGAAAATGTTCGGATGTTTGTGTGTTTCGATGTTTGTTAGATGTAAACGCAGACACAGTTTAATAGATTTGGATGAAATTTGGCACACGGGTAGACCAAGTTCTGGATTAACACATACGATACTTTTATCCCGGTAATTTGCTCCCATGAGAAATAATGGACCTTTTTAATCTGATTTTTTAAATAGATGGCGCTGGTGTCTTCACTGTTTTAGGGATTTTTGTTGCGAGTAAGGCTTCTCACGCAGGCCAAGCCACGAGGAGCACCTAGTTTATGTCCCAACAATTTGTGTGTAATATTGCTGTTTTTAATTTAACTTAATAAGACTAGAATTATAGGTTGTGTGTGTTTTTTTTATACGTGAAGTATTGTTAAGAGATGTATAGGTTTTATAATTAATTAAGGGATTGTGAGGAAATTAAAACCTAAGTATTGTATGTTTTGTTTTTTTTTTAATTATAGTCGAGTATACAATAGTTTCGAAAGTGCCAACACTTCTAAATTTTAAGAAAGGAGGCTGCCATCCTTTTTGGGATTCTGAATTCCGCTTCTGCATTCAGTATGCCACGATGTACAGTCAGCTACATTTACATTACAAATTCAAAACTTCAAATCGTCGAAACACCTTTGTGTTCTTACCAATTTTATTTTCTCTTCACATAAATATAATTAAAGGGAATAACTTTACTTTGATCAAAGAAAAAAGTTTCCATTAAACTTAACGCGTCTGGACTATTAGGAATTTTGAATTTGATGAGCTACTTATCAAATTCAAAAGTGTCTGACTGTACAATTTAATTACAATTACCACACTTCAACACTATAACGGACCATTTTACAACGTTTCTTTCCCTCTCCAAAATTAAAAGTAATCAAACTGTCGCTAAAACTAAAACCAAAACAAACTTTGAGGATGCGTTGAGGTACTTACAGGAAAGTAAGATAGAGAATTTACTATTTTGCGATGACCCTAGGCTGTTAACTGACTTACTCATACACAGGCTCTAAAAGTCCATCAATAAGAATACTACCACTGCATATATTACAAATAGCAAATATTATTGCCTGAAAGAGATCTATTGATTAGGGAATTTAAAATAAATAAATTAGATGTTGGAATAGTACAAACTATTTTGGCAAAACCACATACTGAATTGGCAAAAAAATTGTGCCTCCTGGCAACTGATATTGATTAGTTTTTGTATTTACTTGTGTAACCATAGCACTTAGGTACATTATTGTATATAGATATGTTTACATCTATTGTGCTCGTCTTAATATAAGCTCCGATGGGGTTGACATGTCCATATGGATAAAAACCCCGAAATAAATATAGAATAAAAAAAATAAAAAAAAAATATTGCATTCCAGTTTGGGGTGGCGCGGCAAAAACTAAATTAATTGAACTAGAACGCACTGAACGTGCGTTGATTAAAATAATGTACTTTAAAAATATCCGTTATCCGACACTTAATTTGTATAAAATAAGTAATTTACTTTCAGTTAGAAAATTATATATTCAACAAATTGTACTAAGAAAACACGAAACTATGCATCATGGACAAGAAATACAAACCAAAAGAAGGAAAGATATGGTTGCAAAAATACCAAAATCAAATACAACCCTTGCGGATATGCAATTTGCTAAACGTTCAGCTCAACTATACAACAAAATTCATAAGGAGTTGGATATCTACGGTAAAGATTACTTTAAGTGCAAAAAATCTATAAAAAATTGGATAATCCCACTTACTTATGAGGAGACAGAAGCTCTATTGCGATGATTAACATAATAAACGCACACACACACACATTGCACATTACATAACAATCACGGCATAATTTTAATATGTTTAATTTTAAGATTTCATAAATTTTATTTTTATATACAAAACAAAAGTAATATTATCTAGTTTAAGTTATGGAAGAGCGGAGTCTCCTAATACAGGCACTTATGCTTAAAAGGAGGCTCCAGCGACCATATTATATTGTAAACGCCAAAACTTTGTAACGTTAAATAATTTATTATTATTATTACTTCTACTTGTACAGAACAATATCAGAGCTGCGAGTTCAGGACTCTAACCCATGTACCTTCACCATTCCATTCTTACAATAAATTAAAATGTACCTAAATACATACATACATACATACTCACGCCTTTTATCCCCGAAGGGGTAGGCAGAGGCGCAATTAAATGCACCCAGTTTTCGCCGTGTGTATTCCGTCCCATGATGTGATAGGGGGAGAGCCTATCGCCATATCGGGCACAAATTCCAGACTCCGGGCTGATATTGAATAGAAAAATCTAATATCACTTTGCCCGACCCGGGGATTGAACCCGAGACCTCAGCATTGCAGTCGTACCGTAATACAACTACGCCACCGAGGCAGTCGTTTATCGAAGCAGTAAATTAAAATGTGCATTTCATAATACCCTAATTATATGTGGGGGTACGGCAGTGCCCCCGCCAAGTCGAGCCAAAAATCGGCACGGCCGTGCCATACTTTTCTCGAAGCAGTTCAGGCCATTTTAGACCCCCTATAACATCGTTGTGGATAAAACTAGAAGCCTGAATTTTCAGTAACCAAGCAGGCACTATATTTAAAATTTCATTCAATTTGAACCAGTAGTTTAAGAATTAGGTGTAACTAGTCAAAGTTTCTTAAACTCTAAGGCACTTCTAGCAGACGTAGCAGCTTCAAATTTAGAAAACAATTAGTGTTTAGTGAATCAAGGCAAAACTAAAATATTTTGTAATTTCAGTCCTGATATCTAGATACACTAACTGCATACATAACTTTGTAATCGCATATAAACATATAGGATTACAAAGTTACATTTGCAGTGAATGTATCAGTGTACCTGTAAAGATTGACTTGGCAATAGCACTAAACAATCTTATTTAATATTTTGCGCGCGGCTCCGTCCGCGTGGAAAAGTTTTCCGGGATAAAAGTAGCCTATAGCACCCAGGAGTAATGTAGCTTCCTATTAGTGAAAGAATTTTCAAAATCGATCCAGTAGTTCCTGAGATTAGCGCGTTCAAACAAACAAACTCTTCAGCTTTATAATATTATAAGTATAGATAATATGTCTTACTTGTGAGATACATTGTGTTTTCATGCGATAGCCAAGTCAATCTATTTTATTTAAATAATAAAAGATTTTTAATATTATTATGGTCACTATAAGATGTTGTTAGGTTAGCTAATTACGTAATAACTTAAGACAAAAGGTCCTTAAAATTAGGGACAAAACAATAATTTAGTTAGGGGTGTCCTCAGCGTGGTCGTTTAAATGTAAAGGGTTGGAGCGCCTAAAGCGTTCGCCCGAAAGTCCGGTGTGGTCAGAAAAGCCGACTCGCGTCAGGCTACTGAACGTAATGTCCATAAAAAAAAAAAATTAAAGCTATTACGCACTGTCGACTAGTCGCCGGCAACTCGGTCTACGCCGAATGTGGCTTTATATAGTTTAATATGGGTGTATACACTATACGCACTTAGTCTCGCCGCGCAGTGGCGACGCACAAGCGACTGCTAGTCGCCGGCGACCACTAAAAGCACGGGTTCAAATGGAAGCGTTCACACTCATAGAGTAAGTAATACTACGTAAGATTCACACTGTCGAGGCGACCGCGACCGGACGTCGCGCACAAAAATGGCTCAGTTTTTCGATACAGAAAAAATTATATCGGAAATACAATTCCGAAAAGCTATTTGGGATTTATCCAGTGACCAATGTTCATTTCTTTTCTTTATAATTATGGCGATAGGCTCGCCCCCTATCACATCATGGGACGGAATAACGGCGAAAAGTGGGTGCACTAGTTGCGCCTCTGCCTACCCCTTCGGGGATAAAAGGCGTGAGTGTGTGTGTGTGTGTGTTATAATTAGTAAAGCTACTATTGTAGCTTCTTCGACGTCCATTGTGCACGAATGTACAAGAAACACTACGCTCGGCTTGGTCTCCTGGCCCTGGTTGCCTGTTTTAGTCGCCGAGCGACAGAGTCGCTGGCAACTAGTCGACAGTACGTAATAGCTCTTATTATTCAATCGGTTAATAACCGACTTGGTATTAGGTACACGGATCTCACAACTTTTTACGGTAGAACAACTGAGTTGCGAGACTTGTTTTTTAAGCTATTGCATAGCTTTTATCGCGGGCCTTGAGCGTGGAGACCGAATCCAGAAATTCCGTAACGAAAATAACCTGACATCTTTTTTATCTTACTAATATGAACCTTAAATACAATGCGTAGAATTCTGCCGTAAGTACGTAATAATTAACCAGCTGTGTAGTTTTCAATAAATACTTCTTTTTTTCTAAGATGTATGGTGCAGGACAACAAATAGTTATGTCTGGTTATGTCACTAAAATTACACTATGGACATAGAATAATAACGCCAAGAATGATAGTTTGAAGTTTCATATCAAAAAACTGTCAAGTGTGAAGCATAAAACTCATTGATGTAGGCGTAGGCACACGTATTGACGTTCTGCCACACGCACACAAGGGTGCAAATAATGTTGCTAGTGGTATCGGATTTTCCCCAAAACCTGAAGTCATTATTTAATTAGGATTATTTAATTATGGAATTATTATTATTGTTCACAGTAAGGGATTACTTTATCCTTAATTAATATGATAAAAATCTGAAAAAAATAATAATAAAATAAATCCCTTAGAATGACCAAAACAGTACCAAATTAAAAACAAATTACGTTGATGACGTGAATTAAACGGTTGAATGCGGTATTTACCTTTGCCTCCATTCTAGTTTTATGATGATGATATGAATGAATGCCTTTATTTATGTCAATAATGTCAAATGTATCTGGTTCTATTTTATTACGGTTCTTTTGCGAATCATAGTAAAAAAGGCAGCATCACCATTCACCATTCAACCGTACAATTGACATCATTTGAAGCTTAGTGTTACGTCTGCTGAAAAAAAGACGAAATTAAAAGTTAAAATTATAAATGATAACTTCATAATTTCTAAAAAAGAAAAGATGTCCTTATTTTAGAACTATTTTCATTTAAAATAATAATATAACCTTGTTAAAATTTGAAATGTCAATTAAAATCAACTCAACAGAAAAATATTATTTTCATAATACTGGCAACACAATTCCAAAGCATGCAAAGGTACCAATTAAATAAGTTTATTTTAGAAATATATTAATTTTAGAATATGAACATCAACATTTGGGGTATCAATTTTCTTTTTTTTTGGCAACATTTTGATATAATGGCGTCTATAAAATTTTTGAATTATTGTTTTTGCCTTAGCTATTATTTTATGTCAAAATATTAGATTAATCGTAATAATTGCATGTGAAATGTTATGTTACAATGTTTCTTAAAATTATCCGAGATACTGTGACACCAGTTTATTGCATAAACCATCATTTTAAAATAAAATATCGAGAGCTGCTAGCGCTACGATTCGGCCTTGAGCACTGACTCGGGATGTTTGGTTACTAGGCTAAATAGCCTAGTTTTACTTGCCTCACTAAGCGTGTATGTTCACGGTTTCTATGTGTTATTATTCTAAGACTATGGAATTAATCTGCAACTTACGGAAGTAAATCAAACACTATAAACATAATTGATGAGTGGGTAGATATTTAGCTGCTAAATAAACTTAATCCGCCTTATTCCAAAACGAAGTTTAACTTTAGTACCGTGTTTAGTACCAGGTTTAAACTATGTATTAAAAGAAACGTTATTACAAAACAGAGTTTTTCGCTAGTCCGAGGATTATCTATGGTACTAAAGTTAAACCTCCCTGAGCCCTAGTTTAACTCCAGTACTAACCTCGAAACGTTGAATATCAAGTCGAAATTATGTTTTAAGATAATCAAATATCAACAAAAATATAAAAATGGACATAAATTCCATTGATTTAATGGATTTGGAAGTGTTGGAAACAAACCAGCGGTTTAATAGACCCCGTAGTCGCTTTAAATGTAGTTTCACTATTATTATGTAATGTTATTACACTGTTTATTAATAATACGAATGATTTGGACTAACCTTTACTTCAAAAGTCAAATTTTCACCCCTTTTTTTCTTTGATTGCTCCATTTTCAACTGGAATAACTATCGTATACGTTACGTACATGTTTTCACAACAAAAACTACTGCACTTGTGACGCTGTTGCCGTACCTAAATAATTATAATTAAAGAACAACGTTTCTTTATGTTATTTGAACTGCTATTCAAAAGAATCATAAATAAACTGAAATGTAAACATTTCAATAATATCCAAATACGCGCACCGCACACTTCATTCCGTTGTACGCTAGCTAAATAAACAAGTCGACAGTAACACAAAATTCACGCCATTTGAAATTATTCAGATTTAAAATATATTTAAATGACAAGATATTATATAATTATAATATTTAGCATCATCACCATCGTCAAAATCACATTTTATTAAACATTTTGGCTTTCTCTTCTCACAAACTTAAGTTTAAAGGAACGGTGCATCAATCGCCGAGTGAATGAAACTGTAATTTTAGCTTATAATCTGTGGATACTAATTGAACCAGGGACTATCTTCGGTACTAGATAATCCTCGGCTAGTCTTGGATTTGTAATAAGAATGAATTTTAGTCCGAGAACTAACTTTAATACCGTAACAAACCAAGACTTTTTAGTCTTGGTTTAAACCCAGTACTAAGCTATCTTTTTGTAATAAGACGGAATATGTTTATCTACTAAACCATTATTAACTAAATTTATAGATTTAGGATAATACTTTAAAAAATAAATCAAGACGAATATTTCTTAATCGTAATGGAATGACATTAGTTTTTTAATGAGTCATGGAGGTGAGTAATTATGAAAAAGCAATTATGACAAGTCGGCACAAAAAACACAAAACATATTAGCATATAATACACTGGCAATTTATTTATTGTTATTTTAATCGATGTTATACAATTATTGTTTATGATTTTTGATATTGTATTTTAATCAAGGAAATACATTAATCCTCTGGTAACCCTACTTTTTTAAACTGAAATGGCGGGAATTTTCTTCATAACATGTCCACCATCTTGTCAGACAGGGGTGCCAACTCTTGCACGCCTTTTTTTTTTTTTTTTTTTTTTTTTTTTTTTTTTTTTTTGTTTTGCGGGGAAAGTGCGTTACCACTACCGCCCGGCCTTCGTGGGGGGCGACCGAGCGGTTATGTTGGGTTCACCGTGCCTTCCGACCCGGCGTTGAGCCGCCCGGAGAGATGGAAAACGTCGGGCGACCGCCGGGCCGAGTCCCTAACCTATGTACAACGCACAGCATACCAACTAAAACTCCGCGGTGGCCATCTTCGGCGCATTAGGGACGGCTGCGGGCTTCCTCTGACTAATGTCTAAGTTGTCGTCCGCAACCGACGGACGGACGGACGCTCTCAGCGTCTACGGCAGCGTGAGGCCTACCTTCCACGCTGCCGTCCATCACGGGGGTCGCAACAATGTGCTAAAAGGAACACAAAACTTAAGACGGACGGCCCCCTGCCGCCCGCCCGCGACCCCCGGTGGCCCCTATTAGTCGCCTTTTACGACAGGCAGGGGATACCGTGGTGGAATTCTCCAAACGCCCCCAATCCACAGGGCGGAACTCTTGCACGCCTACCCTATCTGTGTCGATAGCGCACCGCGCCGAACTACAGTGTTGCAAAAATGAGATTTTAAAAATCGGGAAAAGTACCAGATAAAAATCGGGAGAAATCGGGAGATATTTATATGGAAATTTTAAAACCAAGAATAATTTTTATTATTATCAGTGGTGTTGCGTGGGTTCTAGCCACCCGGAGCAGACCCAAAATTTGCCGCCCCAAGGCACCAAAAAAACGGTAATTTCAACAAATAAAAGTCACGCGTGCACCCATTTCTGATGATCTGATGACTCTGCTCTTATTTTACACATTTTGCCGCCCCCCTAAACCCCGTCCCATCCATGCTACGCCACAGAATTTATTAAACAATAGTAATAATCACTAATTCGTTTACAATCCCAGAGATAAAAAAAAGGGTGTTGTAAGAGTAAAAGGCAATTTGGTTGATAAGTATCTCAACTATGAGTTATTACTTAAGAAAATCTATTCATCCTATTGAAAATGATCATTTTTTTTTAGTTGTAATGTACATATTATTATTTTACTAATATTAAATTTACTATTTCATAAAACTTGGAATTCAATAATTTCAGTTTGAAGTTTTGAAGACCAGATGTCCTGTCAATTCACTTTAAACTACTTTCCTTCCTTTAAGTTTTAAACGGTATATTCCGTACACTAATTATAAGAAGTAGTTTAATGCCATAGGCTCGCGAGATATGATAGTAAAATCGGTATATCGGGATACTACAGCCAAAATCGGTAGATCTCCCGATAAATCGGGAACTTTTGCAACACTGCCGAACTAGCTGCGCGGTGTCTACCAGCGTTGCCAATTAGCTGGTAATTACCCGGAAAGCGGGTAATTTTAACCATTTTTTTATGGTGGGTATTTTTCGGGTATTTTCATTGAACGGGGTAAAAGTGGATATTTTAGTTTACCTGGAAAATCGCTTTAACCTTTCAAATTGCACTGTCAGTTCAGCTGTCATTTCAAATATCGTATTAACCCGAATTAAGCACTTAAATACAATACCCGATTTTCGGGTATTCTGCTGATGGTTGGCGGGAAAAACAGGTATTTTGAGGTTATTGGTCGGGTAATTCAACAACTGTCATTCAACCCTGGTGTCAACTTACATACTAATCAGTGTAGCCGATGTAGGGGTTTTGCCCCTAAATTTAGTGGGGAAAAGTGGCTAGGGGTTTTTTTTAGGGGGGAAAAAGTTTAGGGGTTTTTGTAGGAGTTTTAAAATTTCCTTAAATGAGAATAAAATAATATATAAGTATTTATATTTTCCTATGACTGTCGATATTGGAAAATACATATATAAATGTTTAAATATTTACACTATACTCTCTAGTGTATAATTTGTATTCTGTCCCCATATACACCTGCTCAGCTATGAGCAATGTTGCAAAAGTTCCCGATTTATCGGGAGATCTACCGATTTTGGCTATAGTCTCCCGATATACCGATTTTACTATCATATCTCCCGATTTATTGTGCTAGCGAAATAATAGTACAGTAATAGTATCATATGAAATAATATTTTTTTTCCAAATTTCTTCGTTTCTTCGCGAGCCTATGGCATAAAACTACTTCTTATAATAATTAGTGTACGGAATATACTGCTTAAAACTTATAGGAAGGAAAGTAGTTTAGAGTGACTTGTCAGGACATTTGATCTCTAAACTTTAAACTGGAATTACTTAATTCCAAGTTTTATAAAATAGTAAATTTAATATTAGTGAAATAATAATATATATAATATAAAACAAAAAAAAAATTATTTTCAATAGGATGAACAGATTTTAATCGGTGGGGAGAGCAGTTTTAGAGGGGCAGAATGTGTAAAATAAAAGCTGAAATGGGTGTATGCGCGACTTTTATTTGTTGAAATTACCGTTTCTTGGTGCCTTGGGGCGGTAAATTTGGGGTCCGCCCCGGGAGGCAACAACCCACGCTACGCTACTGACAATAATAAAAACTATTCTTGGTTTTAAACTTCCAATTAAATATCTTCCGATTTCTCCCGATTTTTATTTGGTATTTGTACCGATTTTAAAAATCTCATTTTTGCAACACTGGCTATGAGCACAGATTACTTAGAAAAGCTACGGTTGCTTTTTAAGCCCGTTTTTGAATATGTCCTTTAAATAAGTATGTAATTGGTAGATCCCGAAACCCTCGTCGGTAAAAAATAAATCAACCAGACAGACACGTAACGAACGTTGAAGCAAGTTAAATGGCGAAGAAAAAGTTGACAATACCGCGTTTTTTTTTTGCTAACGCGTATTTTCTTTATTTAGGGGGTTTTAGGCTTTTCTTGAGTTGCCTTAGGGGGGTTCAAATTTGAAATGTTGGCGACACTGATACTAATTCACTAATGACTTCCGTCCAGTTTATTTGTCTCTGCAATATATAGTTATCTGTGGTCTCTGCTTCCGTCCACGCCGCCGCCACAGCCGTAGCAAATAGCAATGGCTGTTGAATAATTCGCTAATCCGCTTTGATTTTGTGCATGACTCGCATAAACGCATTTATAACGCTATGTTGAACTGCTGAATGCTCGTGCTTGGTGTTAATGACGTAATTTTGTGTGTTAATCAAGCATTGCGTGCGCGTCGCGTATCTACAGCGACGCCATCGCCGGGACCGCGTGCGCTGCCTGATGCAGTATCGTCAAGGTAAGGCTTGATCCTTGATCCCCGAATTCCCTATACGGCTCCCAACCCAACCGCTTCGCCGCGAACCAGCCCCTCGGAAGGGGACCTTACTTACGCTCTACGAACGCCAGTCATTGCTTGGACCAACGCACTGGGTCTTAAAACTCAGCCGGGACAGTTTCATCTGTCCCAATAAATTTCCTCGCCTTCTTTTTATATTACACCCCCTTTTTAGGAGGCCCATTACGTGGCGCCTCCAGTACTTATACAAAACTAATTGGCTTGTTCGATGATCCCATACGCAATAAGTATATTGTATTGTTACATATTTTTCTCGAAGAACTCAAGTGTTAGGAATACTTCTGCTTATGTATAATGATTGAAACCATTTAGTCGGTGATAGCTATAGACATTTTAATTCACAAAAACATATTTATTTATTTTTAACCGGCTTCAAAAAAACGAAGCGGTTCTCAGTTCAATGTGTATTTTTTTTAAATGTTTGTCACCTCAGAACTCCGTAATTTATGGACCGATTTGGAAATATTGTTTTTCATTACAAAGAATATACTCTCAATTTAGTCACATATAATTTTAAATCGATTCAGCAATTTGTTTTTAAACCAAAATAACTTGAAGAAGTATGTTGTCCAAGTATACGAAATTGCGAATTTTGCTTTCCTGAGACTTTGTCAGTGGTGCTTTTGCGTTGGGTTTTGTTTGGTTTATTTCTTACATATACATAGCATTACGCCTTTTAACCTTTTCAGGGATAGACAGAGGCGTAACACCTCAGCGATAGTCGTACCGCGTGCGCAATAAAACTAAGCCATTAAGGCGGTATTTTTCTCACTAACAAAAAAGCAAAATAAAAACAAAATAATAATTTAACATTACCTATATTCCATGTCTAATTTCAATTGCTAGCTAAGCTAGATAAATCTATACATATTATAATAAAACAGTTGAACCTGTGTGTCTGTACATTTAATTTGGTCCAAAAGAAAGGCGGTGAAAAGTAGTGGAAAACAAATCAGCTATTTTATAATTCTTTTCCGTCTGTGTCTTTCTGTTTATTACTGCACATCTCCAAAACTACCAAACTGATTTCGATGAAATTTGGTATGGAGATAGTTTGAGACCCTAGAAAGAACATAGGCTACTTAATACTTTTTGCCACTGTTAATATAAAGCTGGGCTTTTATCCTGAAAAATTAAGTGCACTAAGACTGGTATTATGGTAGCAAAATATTAGAGCATATTGTGTTCTGCTACCGAGGCAAAGCTGGGACAGGTCGCTAGTATATTATACCAGCGTTTGTCCGCGGCTCGGCCTGCATGTAAAAGTTTTTCCAGAATAAATATTTTCCCAGGATAAAAACTGTAGCACTCCAGTAATGTAGCTTCCTATTAGTGAAAGAATTTTCAAAATCGTTTCAGTCTTTCCAAAGATTAACCCCTACAAAGCTACAAACTCACAAATTTTTTCTTTATTATAATATTGCAGCCCCAATTTTCTCACTTAATGAAAGTAGTTTCTAAATATAAAAAAAATGTTGCCTAATTATTTTAGTAAAGAATGTTATATGTGCGTTTGGACTTGATAGCTTTATAAATAAAATATTTTCCATACAAACTTACACATCCTACTTCACCCCTTTGTTAGGGTTGTTTAGAAAAATAATTAACTACATTTTAATTTCTTTAAGTAATGAGTATTTTCTAGGAAAACCTACTGTTATAACTATAGAAGTTTCATACAAACTTTGCCACCCCTTTTTACCCCCTAAGGGTTTGTATTTCGCAAAATCCCATCTTAGTGAGCACCTACGTCTTAAAAAGACCCCCATGCAAAATTTGAGTCGCCTAGCACTTGCAGTTTCTGAGATTTCGTGATGAGTGAGATGCTGCTTTCACTTTTATATCTATTATATAAAAATTTCGTGTCACAGTGTTTGTTACCATACTCCTCCGAAACGTCTGAACCGATTTTGATGAAATTTTGTATTCACACTTGGTAGATCTGAGAATAGATTATCTATTTTTCATCCCCCTAAGTGATAAAGGTGGCCCACCTCATATTTGTTTTTTTTTTCAGACAGATTTTTTTTTTCATTCTGTGGCATTAAAAATACATAGAACCCTAAATTTTCTACCTTCTTCCATCATCCCCTATTTTTTAATAGAGATATTAGTAATTTAATAACTATTGCAAAATCTACTGAACGGATTTTGATGAAATTTGGCACACGGGTGGATTATATCCTAGATTAATACATAGGCTATCCCGGGAAAATATAAAGTGGGACTTTTATCCTGGGAAAACTAGTACATATATATTTGAGTAGATAGCTCTTATATGGTTTTGTTTTTACTTGTTTTTAATAATTTTATTTTTATTTATTTATATACATATACAAAACCATTACAGATCTACTAAAGTGGTGTTGTACAGAGTTATTTGCTAATTGCTATTGACCTCAATACACCTGTAGACCACTTCTGTGAATTCCTGCAGGTTGGAGATAAATATATCCACATTCTTGGAATGACTTTATGACTTGCACCCACGGCTCCAAAGATTTATTCCTTGTATATTTACATAAAGATATTCATACAAATGCCAGTAAAGATGTTGTGATGAATGTTGATATTATTAATTTTTTTTAATAACCCATAAGAAAACCACTAAGTATTTTAACCAACTTCAAAAAAGGAGGAGGGTATCAATTGGACGCATATTTTTTTTATGTTTGTTACCTCAGAACTCAGTCATTTCTTAACCGATTTAATAAAAAGAGAGAAAAATATTTTTCTATTTGAAAGAATATGCATCCATATTGGATCCATAAAAATTACAAATATAAAAAAAAAAAACAATATAAAATAAAACAGTTTATTCATTACGTAGGCGAACATAGTTGCACTTATGATAAGTCAAGATACATTAAATTAATAATAATAGTTATTGCAAAAAGTCACTTATATAACTACATAGCATTTGCGCGCGGCTCCGCCCGCGTGGAAAAGTTTTTCCGGGATAAAAAGTAGCCTATAGCACTCAGGAGTAATGTAGCTTCCTATTAGTGAAAGAATTTTCAAAATCGGTCTAGTAGTTCCTGAGATTAGCGCGTTCAAACAAACAAACAAACTCTTCAGCTTTATATATTAGTATAGATAACTACATTATTTTAATTTGTCATCAATTCCTATGTTAAATTATATTTTGGTTTTGGTGGTTTTTGAAGGCAGTTAATTTTATTACTTCATAGGGGTTTTTGAAGTTGGTGTTATAAAAGTCTCATTTTTATTTTTTTTGAAAGACAGTAGCGTGCCCTAAATATTATTTCGAAATTTAATCAAAATAATAATTTTTTGTAACATAGAATGGAACAAACGCGTGAAGCACCTAGTCCGGCGCAACAGAAGTGGTTACTGGAATGCACGGGGAAGCTGCAGCTTCATTGCCAGCGGTAGCCTCGCCGACCATCGAGTAACTAACTCACTGGCGCCACCACGCCCGAGCTGCTGGAGCGGACACACTCTTCCCTCATGGATATAACGAAAATTGAGAACGGTATGGTTTCAGAAAATATTTATTAAGCTATTGCATAGCTTCTATCGCGGGCTTTGAGCGTGGAGACCGAATCCAGAAATTCCGTAACGAAAATAACCTCACATCTTTTTTATCTTACTAATATGAACCTTAAATACAATGCGTAGAAGCTATAATTCTTGAAACGAGTATATTTTTATTTATTTTATTTATTAAAGTCATTAAAACCATTTCTTACTAATCTAATATGAACCTTAAATACATTGCGTAGAAGCTATTTCCCCAGCGTTGGCACGGCACGAGTACAAAAGAATCGAACGTAACATTATTTTTTCAAATTTTGATTTCATTCTACTTTGGTTGTGATGACCATTGCATTTCTGACATCTATCAATAACAAGACTAAACGTGCGTTGCTCGCGTTTAAAAATCTACTTTATGTGGTAAGCGTAAGATCGAATTTGTGTTTAGTCAATCAAAATTTGTGATAAAAAATGCTATGCAATAGCTTTACCGCGGCAGTCTCCGAGTGCCACACGTATTTTTAATAATAATTAAATACCAACGTAGAAGTAACAATATCAAGACTGCCTCGGTGGCGTAGTTGTATTACGGTACGACTACTATGCTGAGGTCTCGGGTTCGATCTCCAGGTCAGACAAAGTGATATTGAGTTTTTCTATTCAGTATCAGCCCGGAGTCTGGAATTTGTGTCGGATATGGCGATAGGCTCGCCCCCTATCACATCATGGGACATTCCGGGCATTTTGATTATGCATCACAATCTGATAGTGTTTTAAGGATATATTTCATAACACTTAAGTCGCTTCTTCTATCTGTAGTATTTTAATATTGCTAAGTAATGTGTCTGATGTGCAGAAGAGGTGATCACGAACGCACAGTCGGTGCGGGGCAGGTGTATGATGGTGGTGAACCAGGTCGACTGCACCATATTCGGCTGGAACGTGCTACCGTCCACGCTGCGTACTTCGGACCCTCCGGACAGCGCACGCTGGTAACCACACCACTCACCCACCACTATCAACTCTACTAACAAATGTTACTCATTATATTGAAATGTAATGAAATAATTCATTCTAACCCATAAATTGTTATACATAATTTATATTCCGTCAATATTAACTCTACCACCAGTTCGGAAAGCGGTTCTCACTAGAGAACAATGGGCAAGAAACTCTAGTGTTACTCTTTTCAAAATCAGTTCAAGGTATAAAATACAATGCATGATATAGAGAAAAAAAAATACAATTCAGTATTTGTTTACTTTTGATTAGAGCAGTACATTTATATACTCGCAAAATAGGTAATAAATTTTAAATTCCAACACGAGTGCATAATCCTCTCAGGAATAATGTAATAATTTGATCTGTAATTGTTCAAGATGTTGTTATTAATAATATTTAGATATAGATAGATATTAAAGTTTGTGCTCTGCGTCACGTCACGTTGGACTGCCTCAATGGCGTAGTTGTATAACGGTACGACTGCAAATCTGAAGTCTCGGGTTCGATCCCCGGGTCGGGCAAAGTGATATTGGGTTTGTCTAAAGTATCAGCCCGGAGTCTGGAGTTTGTGCCCGATAGGCGATAGGCTCGCCACCTATCACATGGGACGGAATGCAATCAGCCCTGTATTATATACTGCCCACTGCTGAGCACGGGCCTCTTCTACTACTGAGAGGGGTTAGGCCTTAGTCCACCACGCTGGCCTAGTGCGGGTTGGCAGACTTCACATACCCTCGAGATTCTTATGGAGTATTCTCAGGTATGTAGGTTTCCTCACGAGGTTTTCCTTCACCGTTAAAGCGAACGATACACACGTAACTGTGAAAAGTCCGATGTGTGTGCCTTGGGTTTTGAACTGTCGGACATTGCCTCTGCAGATCGTTCCATTCCCAGCTAGGCTTTTGTCCGCCGTCGCCATCGTGGGACGGAATACCCACGGTAAAAAGTGGGTGCACTAGTTGCGCCTCTGCCTACCCCTTTGGAGATAAAGGGCGTGAGTGTTCTGTGTTAATTAGTAATGAATTTTTGGGTGTATAGATATGCGTGACGTCATGCCATCACGCGAGCGGATGCAACATCGGGTACGCGCGCGTCACGTGGTTCGTGCCGTGGATACGACGCGCATGTGAGCGTCTCTCGCTCGGTCTCATCGCGCCACTCGTCCAGCGGACGTCTCACGGACACCGTAATATATATTTTTTTAATGCATTGAATGAATAGACGAGCATACCGTTCGCCTGATGGTAAGCGATACGACCACCCATAAACAGTAGCAACACCATCCAGCACCTTGAGTTACAAAGTACTGTGTGGCATTCCACTGCGCTCGTCATCCTGAGACAAGATGTTAAGTCTCATTATGTCCAGTTGACACTGGCTACAATGTCCTTCAAACCGAAACACAACAGTGCATGCACACTGCTGCGTGGCGGTAGAAATAACATTGCGGTGGTACCCACCCAGATGGACTCTTACATATGAGTTAAATATATTCTAATATTATACAGAGAAAAGATTTGACTGCCTCGGTGGCCTATCACATAGGACGGAATACGGCGAAAAGTGGGTGTACTAGTTGCGCTTCTGGCTACCCCCTCGATAAAAGGCGTGAGTGTGTATGTATGTATCTAAAAGATTTGATTGTTTGTTTGTTTGCATTGAATAGGCTCCGAAATTACTGGACCGATTTGAATAAAATTTAGTACCAGGGGTGGATTCGATACGTTAGCTGCCCTAGGCCTACGACAGATTGCGGCCCCCTTGTGTGCTGTAAAGCATGAAAAATTAAATAAACTATAGAAATTAAATTAAAATGGAAAATAACGATAGTCAATAAATGATTTAATTATCTCAATCGGTGTATTTCAGATACTGATGCTTACCATTTCTATTTGTGAGTAACAATAAATTCACAAATTGTCTTTTGCCTGGCTTTCTGAGCAGCGAATTTGTTTATCAAATCATCACAATCTAAAGACCGTAGCAACTGTGATTCGATGCAGAGGATAGCCAGAGCGATCAACCTGTCCTCGTTCATTTTCGACCGTAAATAATTTTTCGCCCACCGCAAACGACCAAATTTTGCCGCCCCCTACATTTTGCCGAGTAGCAGTCATATCAGATGTTGTGCCGTATTGTTTTACTGCATTATAATTTTATAATATCGAACCTTTAGGACGAAAACGACGCAATTAGAAAAAAAAGTTGGTTTATAAAATGACTTAAAACTGGTCCCTTTTTAATGAAAATATATATATATAATAGTTTTGTCCTTTTCCTGCTTGAATATGGCGGTGTTTGAACTATTGTTGTATTGAAAATTTTGTTTTAAGTAATTTTATGACGACAACTCAATTTTAGTTGTATTGCTCTTTGCTCCCATCGTTTCTTGGTTTACCTCGGGTCGAAAGTTATTCTTAAAAAGTTATATTATTTTAACATCTACCCACTTGACATTGGCAAAATCACCGATGACACGGTGGAGCCATTTTTAAAAGAAGAAGAAGACGATAACTCAATTTTCGATTTTGTTGAATTGTGTCGTTTTCATCCTAAAGGTGCGATATATGGTGGTATTGGTGTACCTTATAATAAAAATCGCATCATCATCAGCCACATGACGTCCCCTGCTCAACATGGGTCTCTGCTAAATATTTCCAGACGGACCTGTCACAAGCGGCCTGCATCCAGCGTGTTCCTGCGACCTGTATCAAGTCTGTCCACCTTGCAGATGGACGTCCAACGCTGCGCTTGCTGGTAAGTGGCCTCCACTCGAGAACTTGTTTGCCCCATCTGCGGTTAGGTCTGCGAACTATGTACCCTGCCCACTGGCTTACTTTGCTAAGTCCTATAAACCCGAACACAATAGTGCATGCACACTGCTGCTTGGCGGTAGAAATAGACATTGCGGTGGTACCTAGGCGACCCTCGCATATGAGAGACCTACATCACCAGTATTCAAATTGAACTTGGCGGACAAGAAGGCGGTGAATCCGCGAGCACAGCAGTTGCGGACTACGGTCCTGTTATAATTTAACCTTTTAATATGTGTTCGGTCGAAATCGACCATGACGTCATCTGTCAAAACGCGAAAATTGATTTTATTACCTACCATTAACGTATAGACAAAAAATGTTGGTGCAGTGTTGCCAGAAATACGAATATAAAAAGGCTAAAGTACCTATAGTAGGGACCACAGAATAAATAACTTCATAGAAGTAATGCTATGACATTTGAGCGTACACTCTCATAGACATCAAGAAATTTAGTTGTGCTGTGACCCCTTGCGACAGTTTATCGATATCGATAGATACTGTTTGTTTATGGGCTATGATAAATTTACAGACGTGCTAAAATCAACACTTTTCGATTAATCAACTCGAATACCTATCTATACAAATTGCTATTTTATATAAAGGGATAAAAAAAATAAAAGATATGAAATCCTTAATTTGGTATTAAAATACCAAATGAGGTCTGGGTGCATACAAGCTCTCGTTAAGAGGCTGTTACTTTATAAGAAACTTGGGGCATACCGGATTTCTTCAAAATGAAATTACGTCCGATTTTCGCTTGCTATTTACAGCGGTTTTCATACCTTTCTAAATTTCATTCACACTAAAATGGTTTGGCATTTATATTATTATTTTTTAGAAAATTGTTAGAAATTATGGAGCGAATGGAAACCACTGTAATTAGTAAATGAAAATCGACCGAAATTTCGTTTCGGAGAAAGCCAGTAATTCTCTGTTCTTTTCTGACTTCCTTAGCATTAAAGTAGATACCCAAGAGGTCTGGGTCTGACAGAGAGCTACTTAAAATGGGACATTAAAAATAAAACACGGCGGTATCATTCATGTTACACAATTATGATCATTTAGCCACTATGGGGTTAATGGCAAAGCCCTTGAATTATTTAAATCATATTTAAGCAATAGGGTACAAAGTGTTGATGTGAATGGAAAACGATCTCCTGGTTCTATAGTTTTCCGTGTTAGTAAAACATTCAATATTGAAGTGTTTCGAGCAAACACGGTGCTGTTTTTTCCATTGCCAATTAGTACGAGCAAGAGCACCGATCCATTTTTGCCTCACGGTATCATCTGTGGGGAATCTGCAATATAACATATTGTATGAAACACACTATGAAAATATATACTAGTATTCTCGACATAAGCCCTCGCGCACGTTAACTGAGTGCCTTTTACCACTACAATACCATATTTTGAAAGTACAAGCCATTTTATGCAAAACAGTATACTACATAATACTAACATTTATGTTATCGATAAAATATGCAGCACAACACCATTGAAAATTACTATGAAAATTGGTAACAATGAAAAATACTGAAAAATTACTGAATCGAATGGCCCACAGCCGATTATAATATGACTACAGCATAATAATAAGTATAATTACTAAGGCTTTTTGCACTTCTGTATAGGTTTTTAGCAAATATTATTGGTTTGTTGTCTACTCACCGATGGAAGCTGATGGTTTCATCTTGATTTTCTTTTCGGGAAGAATGGGATTTGCATCCTACAATAGCGCAGGACATAGTTTGTTTGCTGGGCTTTAACTCACTCACAATAGCAACTCGAAATTATTAAATTAATTCACAAAGAAATTACAAAATAGGCAAGCAAATTTGACAAGCCCGCAAGGAAGTATAATGTAACCTAATTGTGTGGGCGCGTTGGCAAATTGTAACATTTGACATTCATTCGCTTTTTAATTCGGCATCGTAAAGGTAGCCAAAGGTAGCCAATTTGATGTTTGTATAGTGTACGCAAACCGTCCTAAACAACATAATATTTGTCTCTGTCTCTTCCATGCTTTTGCCCTATTTAAAAAAAAAGGATCAGTATATGAGTGTAATTTACACTCCTTCTATGAAGTTATTTATTCTGTGGTAGGGACAAACTAATCTGGCCGGTATGACATGACACGGATTTGAATTTTTTGGGTAGACGCTCTCACAGAGTTATCGCGTCGGGAAAAAAATTTAATTGTCGTACCGGCCAGTTTAGTTTGTCCGAACTATAGGTGACCGAGCCTTGCTCGGTTGATTCTTTAATACTATACATGGTATTTATTACTATAAATTAGGGCCGCGCCGACCCAAGACAGTGCTTGTGTGCGAAATCTATGAAGCTCCTCTGATTTTTGTCGTCCTGTTTCGACATTAATATTTTTTATTGTTAACCTTTCTTGGCTCATTGTGCTCAGGTTTAATTTAGAAAATTACCTTTTGTAAATCATTTGTAATAAGATATGTAGTTCTTTTGATTTTAACACAAAGCCCATAAACCATACCATCATACCATACCAGTCCTGTATCATATACTGCCCACTGCTGAGCACGGGCCTCCTCTACTACTGAGAGGGTTTAGGCCTTGTCCACCACGCTGGCCTAGTGCGGGTTTGCGGACTTCACATACCTTCGAAATTCAGAGAACTTCTCAGGTATCCAGGTTTCCTCCCAATGTTTTCCTTCACCTTTAAAGCGAGCGATCATTCACAAAGAATACACACATAAATTTTTAGAAAAGTCAGAGGTTTTGAACCTGCGGACATTCGTCTCGGCAGTCCGTTCCACTCCCAACTAGGCTATCGCCGCTTCCATAGCCCATAAACATTGGGGTCAAAATTCAAGTAGAGTAAACTACAGGCGTGGGTATTGTCTTGGGAGACTTGTACCTACTTTCTCACCTACTCAACTATAAAGCATATGTCGTATAACAAATACAAGTCCAATAATTAACGCTGGCGTTTCGTCTTGATTACGGCGCCCATATTGCTTTGGCGTCTGTGTGTGCACACTTCGTACATAGGGTCGGCGCGGCCATGTTCATTTTATCTTAATAAATTACATTACGAGCACGAGAATTGATGAAAGACGAATGTCCTATATTTATTATCATGATTTAAGATAATTATATCCGCACCAAATCTCGTCTTAATGTGTTTTGCGGTTTAGTTTCTCCACCGTTTAATTGCACTAAAAAATAAAAACATGAATTTTCCATATTTATACTCATTGTACAAGATACATCTATATCAAATTTCACCATAATTGGTTCAAGGGTTTATTTTCTTTCCACTTTTAGCCTCCTTATTTAGGGGTTAATAAAAAACTGAATATGTCATATTTGTCTATACTAATCTATACATATAAATAAAATTGGAGTGTCTGTTTGTAATATTCAAATAACCGTTTTTTACTACATGTATATGAATAACATTTTTTTTTCAATTTTTGTCTGTGTTTGTTCCGGCTAATCTCTGAAATGGCTGGACCTATTTTGACGGGACTTTTATTGGCAGGTAGCTGATGTAATAAGGAGTAACTTAGGCTACTTTTTATCCCGGGAAAATATAAAGCGCGACTTTTATCCCGGGAAAACTCATTCGCGCGGGCGGAGCCGCGGGCAACAGCCAGTATATTATAAAGAGGAAAGGTTTGATTGTTTGTTTGTAATGGATAAACTACAGACCGATTTTGAAAATTCTTTCACTAATAAGAAGCTATATTACTCCTGAGTGCTATAGGCTACTTTTTATCCCGGAAAACATTTTTCACGCGGGTGGAGTCGCGAGCAGAAGTCTAGTTGCAATTAAATATGAAATATACCAAATTTCATTACAATCGGTTCAGTGGTTTAGTTTCTCTCTCCTCAAATAGGAATAAAAAAATGAATATCCCATATTTGTTTTTAACGTTCGAGATATCCCCATACCAAATTTCATTAGTCAGTTCAGTGGTTTAGTTTCTCCCTCCTTTTAGCCCTCTTAAATAGTAGTTAATAAATAAAATATCCTATATTTGTTTTCAACATTCAAGATATCCCCATACCAAATTTCATTACAATTGGTTCAGCGGTGTAGCATTTCCCCCTTCTAACCCCACAAATTTGAGGAATTAAAAATATCCAATACATCCCATGGGAGCAAATTACCAGGACAAAAAGTAGCCTGTATGTTAATCTAGGATATGATCTAACCGTGTGCCAAATTTCATCCAATTTTTGAAGTTTTACTTCTTTTGTCGCGTTAGGGAAAAATGATGCGAGGAAATTTTTACGATGCGCGCGCCCACCGTCACGAAAAACCGACACCCTGAAGTTAGCTATAGTCAACATTTTAGTTTTGAATTTTGAACGTAGAATAAGGCGAAAGATAATTAAAAAGATTTTTATGTTGTTACGCCAAAGAAGCGACGATAGCCTAGTTGGGAATGGAACGGTCTGCCGAGACAATGTCCGGAGGTTCAAAACCCAAGGCACTCACCTCCGACTTTTCGAAGTTACGTGTGTATTGTTTTCAATTATCGTTCGCTTTAACGGTGAAGGAAAACATCGTGAGGAAACCTACATACCTGAGAAGTTCACTGAATTTCGAAGGTATGTGAAGTCTGCCAACCCGCACTAGGCCAACGTGGTGCACTAAGGCCTAACCCCTCTCAGTAGTAGAGGAGGCCCGAGCTCAGTAGTGGACAGTATATAATACAGAGCTGATTGCATTGCATTGCACGCTAAAGAAGTATGAGAATAAAGAATAAATATGATAAATATATATAATAAGAATATATTAAATATATAGATAATAAGAATAAATATAAGAATAAATATGAGAATTTGTGCCCGATATGGCGATAGGCTCGCCCCCTATCACATCATGGGACGGAATACGCTTGGCGAAAAGTGGGTGCACTAGTTGCGCCTCTGCCTACCCCTTCGGGGATAAAAGGCGTGAACATGCATGCATGCCAAAGAAGTATATATAACTTCTAACGCGTGTACATAAGTAATTTTGTTGTTGTTTCTGCATGTACTTTTAACAAACTTACTTTACTTTCTTCGGCGCTACAACCCCTTGTGGGTCTTGGCCTCTTCTACAATGGACTGTCATGCGCGATGATCCTTGGCTATCCTCCACCAGTTGGTGAACCTTCTAAGAGCCTTGAGATCCTTATTGATGCAGTCACACCATCTCTTCCTCGGCCTGCCCCTAGGTCTCTTTTGCTGCGGCTTCTAATCAGTCATTATTATTAAAACAAACATCCAAACATTTTTACAAACTTTCCCATTTATAATATTAGATTAATGTTAAGTTTAACTTAAAAGTGGACGATAACCTTGTTGGGAATGGAACGGTCTGCCGAGACAATGACCGCAGGTTCAAAACCCAAGGCACTCACCTCTGACTTTTCGGAGTTACGTGTGTATTGTTTATCAATTATCGTTCGCTTTAACGGTGAAGGAAAACATCCTGAGGAAACCTACATATCTGTGAGATTTTTCCATAAGAATTTCGAGGGTATGTGAAGTCTGCCAACCCGCACTAGGCCAGCGTGGTGGACTAAGGCCTAACCCCTCTCAGTAGTAGAGGAGGCCCGTGCTCAGCAGTGGGCAGTATGTGATACAGGGCTGATTGCATTAACTAAAATACCTTTTATTATTGAGATATATCGCCAAATTAAATTCTATTCCAATTTTATTGTGAGAAGTCTCGAAGTCCCGGGGCTTTCCAGTATTTTGATCTTGGGTTGTCTCATGTCCTGGTACTTTCGAGATTTTCGTAATTTTCCAAACCCTAATTAGCAGGGTTCTAGCAAGGGTTTGAGTATTTCCCCCTATCGCTACCATTTACAAAAAGACATCTTTTCCTAATTTATCAAAATAATTATGTACTTAATCATAAAGACCCGTGTATATTTTCTGTGTCGCCAATTAACCGGATGAAATAAATTCTGGTGGTTTAGTAAAGTTTTCAATAATAATAATTATTTGACTTAGTTTCGAAAGTCTCGTTTTTCCCGTGACTGGAGGCAGCAGTCTCGAGTCTCAAAAATACTAAAAAATCGTCCACTTTAGAAATTTTCGAGACCGAGACTCCCGGGATGAAAGCCCTACTATTTACATTTGTCATGTTCAAATTAATGTCACTTGTCTATTGTCATTATCTACTATTTTTTCCTATGATACAGGGGGCAAACGTGCATATGGTTCACCTGATGGTAAGCGATCACCGCCGCCCATGAACATCTGCAATACCTTATAACTTATACTTGTAACCTTTTTGTAATACGCAATGTACTCGATATGATTAGCATCACGCCTTTTCCCTTTTCAAGGCTAGGCAGAGGTGTATCTCACCCATATTTCGCCAGCTATGTTAGGTCCCATGTAATAGATCGACCATAATACAACTACGCCACCGAGGCAGTCGTGTTAGATAATTATTTTTATTTTATTGCATTGAATGAGGAGACGACCATGTCGTTCGCCTGATGGTAAGCGATACGACCACCCATAAACAGTAGCAACACCATCCAGCACCTTGACTTACAAAGTACTGTGTGGCATTCCACTGCGCTCGTCATCCTGAGACATAACATGTTAAGTCTCACTATGTCCAGTAGTTACACTGGCTACAATATCCTTCAAACCGAAACACAACAGTGTATGCACACTGCTGCTTGGCGGTAGAAATAGACATTGCGGTGGTACCCACCCAGGCAGTCTTACATATGAGACACCTACCACCAGTAAAAATACTACACACCAGTAATATTAAAATGATTCCTGAATTCTGTTAAATCTTACAGGTGGCCACACTAGAGCTGCACCTGCCGAAGGGGAGCGGAATGATTGCTGTTCACCTGAGCTTCGATTGGCGGCCTGTAACCGAGAAGACCTGCTCGACACGATGCCGAGTGCTTAGGAGGATCAGCCGCCCTAACCAGGAAGACACGCGGTGTATCAACGTCCAGTGCATCGAGAGCGCCACTGTTCCGATGCTGGCCGTCTATCGGAAGCCGGTGTGAACCTGCTCCAAGCGGCTGAAGACACAAAGGCGGTGGATCGACGGTGGTGTACCAGTCGTAACTTTATATGCTCAACAGTTTCTATGCAGTTTATAAGTTTAGATCTAGGTTAGGTCTAGTTTAGTCTATAAGTTCTACACATGTGCTTGTATTTTGGCATGTGGTCACTAATGTCTGTAGAGTGTGTTTCAACTTGTAGTCGCGATGGCGTGATGAGGGCAGCAATGTATATGAGTGTTGCTGCATCACACAAAATGGGTTACCTCTAAATATAGGGGAGATGTCCGCTTTTTGTATGGCTGATGGGTCTCAAAATCTAAACAGGCTCAAATTTATGGATATTAGAGGGGCAAAATCCATATTTTGAATTTAATGGATATAAGTTCCATAACTTAGATCCATTAAACAAATATTTTTTGACCCCTCCATTCATAACTAACTTTAAAAAAAACGTTCATATTAAATGTAATTTTTAAGCAAAATAAAAATACATAAATGTCATAATCGGAGGACTTTAAAATTAAATTATTTATTGTCAAAGGCTAGTTTTGAGGAGTTCTATCCAAATACATATAAACTATCTTGGTTAGAATTTTAGGCCCGTTTTTGGACATGTCGTTATATAAAATTACTTCTATAAATCTATGTATTAAATTGATAATGGACAGATGACGGCGACATTTATATTGTGTGACCCAGCGACCATATAGCCTCGTGAGGCCAGTCTAATAGGGTACTTTCATATGTTCTACTTTATACATTATTTTATATGTAACAAAATACTACGAAAAAGGAATTCTTTGAAATCAGCTTCAAAATTGGTTGGAAAATAAAGCAGTTATTGATATTTGAAATATTATCGTGAGCGAAAGTGGGCGCGTGGCGGGGATATCGCGCTATCTCTTTCGCACGCCCGCAGCGTTATGGCCGGTGACACTCGGTGACGTCACAGTCTGATATTAGTGTTATTTGACAATTACCCGTTCTACCATATTTCAAAGCTTTATGTATCTATATTATAACTTATTGCTTGACTGCCTCGGTGGCGTAGTTGTATTACGGTACGACTGCAATGTTGAGATCTTGGGTTCGATCCCCGGGTCGGGCAAAGTGTTATTGGATTTTTTTCTATTCAGTAACAGCCCAAAGTCTGGAATTTGTTCCAGATAAGGCGATAGGTTCGCCCCATATCACATCATGGGACGGAATACGCTTGGCGACAAGTGGGTGCATCAGTTGCGCCTCTGCCTACCCCTTCGGGGATAAAAGGCGTGATTGTATCTATGTTATTATTGCGCAATTTTGAAGATTCTTTTTCAGTTACGTTTTGATTGGCCTATATTTTTGATAAATATTTTTTTAAAGTTGTCAACCATATTATATCCCATCAAAAACATAAATGTGATATATGGAAGCCCACGCCAATATTAAGAATATGATTGGTTGTCTGCTCTGCTGCTAAAAGAATAGAGATCAAATCTCATCGAAATCTGTTCCGTAGGTTTCGAGTTTATCACGTACAAACTTTGTCCCCACTTTTTACCCCTTTAGGGATAGAATTTCGGAAAATCCTTTCTTATCGGATGCCTACATCATACAAAGAACACACCCTCCAAGTTTCAGGTCTCTACGATCAGCAGTTTAGGCTGTGCGTTGAGCCGTCAGTCAGTCATTCAAGACAAAGCCTTTTATACGTATACATTCTGCATCTAGCAATTAAAATTGCTAGCTAAGCCAGATGAATACATGAACAAATATACGAAAACAATATTTGATTTTAGGTAATGTTAAATTATTTTACAGATTTTAGTGGTTTTTGAAGTCGGTTTAATTGTTTGTTATCGAGTATAAGCACGTAGCAAGTTTGTTGATATTGCGGCGCGTCCAGTTGCCGTTTTTATTATCGGTGGTGTAAGTTAAAACTTATAAATAACTAGACTTCTGCTCGCGCGGCGCCCGCGTGAAAGTTTTTCCGGGATAGAAGTCCCGCGTTATATTTTCTCGGGATAAAAAGTAGCCCATGTTACTCGCTGATAATGTAGCTTTATATTGGTGAAAGATTTTTTTGAGTTTATCCATTACAAGCAAACAAAAAATCAAATCTTTCCTCTTATAATATTAATATAGACTAGCGGCCCCAACAGACGTTGTCCTGCCCAAACAAGGAAGTAAAATCCCAGAACCCGAGTACAGCGCCACCTACCGGATCCAATTGTTAATCTAAACCATTCTCGAATCCACCTGAAGGCACAAAAAGTTTCATTAAAATCTGTCCAGCCGTTTAGGAGCTCAGTGACATACACCCGCAGAGAAGAATTCTATTAAAGATTGGGTATAAAGAACAATAAAGTAACCTTTCATCACAGTACCTATCCTCCGGCGAAAGAAAATGTTTCGTTGCTGTTATAGTTTCGAAAGGCGCTAGTCTAACGCAGCTGATTGTTTAAGATTCTGTTGGCGCATTTGGCCGGGTTTTTAGCCCACGTGTCCTGGAGGTACAGTCCTCGCACGTTCCTTTGTCGGCGCTGTATGGGGAAAGATCTCTTTTAATAGTTGTCCGAACTCGGCAGGGATGCCAGACGTACCAATTTCCTGGTATCCGCACCATTTTTCAGGTTCTTGTACCATGTTCCAAGTAAAAGTTGTGTTGGTACGCAATAATACCAACTTTCAACATCAATTACTGAATTGTTTTTTTTTCTTGTATGTAAGAATATATCTATTCTTGTTGCATGATTTCATGCTTTGTAGTAGCACGGGAACCTAAAAAAAGGAAATGAAGAAAATGGATACAGATTTTTCACGTTAGAAAGTACATACTAGTAACCAGGCAGTACTGGTTACAAATTGTAGTTTTGGGGACCTAAAAATTAAAGGATAAGGTAGCCGGAGAAATTTTATACAGATTCTTTGTTATAGTTGCAATAAATTTATGTTTTCGTGTGTGTACCATTTTTTTTTGGTCAAATACAAACTTTCAGTGATATCTGTACCAGTATTGTTAACGACACTATCTGGTATCCCTGGAAATCGGCCAGCGGTATCTCCTTAGGTCTCGACAGAGCAGCTTTGTATATATTCGTTCCTTCAGGGATGGCGGAGACTGCTCGGGCGTCTATCCTCAGCATTTCCCCAAAATGTGTCGCCAGCTTTTTATGTTCAATTCGTTTTCGCTAGCCCTTTACAGATTCAAGTGTACGGCCTTGAAGGACCTTAACAAGCTCCAGAGTAATCTTACGATTCATTCTTAGGCCTTGGGCGAGGAGTTCGGCCTCCTTGCGAGCCAGCATATGCCTTTCCTCATCGCACCATCTCTTATACCATTCGGGGTGCTTTCTTCTCTCATGCACTCCCCTGCCCGTTTTGGTGTTAAAATCGAACCTTCGGATCCGTGATGCACGTGTGTGTTAACATTTAATGCACCGATCTCCGCGATTCAAATGTGCTTCGACGTCGCACCTCACGTGGTGAAGCGCGACTAGTAAAGTCACATTGTTTAGAGCCTCCCGACTCTCGGAGCTCCACAGTGAGCATATCCTTGCCGGATTCGGCTAGGCTGGCTTCGGCCTTAGAGGCGTTCAGGCATAATCCCGCGGATGGTAGCTTCGCACCACCGGCCGCTTCAAAATTGATCCACGCTTGGTCCCTTTGCTAATTGAAGATGTCCTGCGGGACTCCCACCGTCAGTCTCTCTCTTGCGGGGGGAGAGTCCCTGGTAATGAGAGTACAGCTGTCCACCTTCATGTTCTCTCTATGGTCATTTTGAGCTCATACAAATTCCATTGGGTCATCGGGATGTTCCTCTCTTTTCCCGGCCAACCAAATGGAGGCTCTGGTCCTATCTAGTTTTCTGATCCCGAGTGGGACGTCGTCGTGACACCCAAAATCGTGTTCCAGGAGCCAGTCCCTCGCCTCGATCGTCATCGGCGTCACCAGGAAAAATCCTTCTGACACCAACCCCGACGTGGCGAAGGACATCTTCCTTCCACCGATTCTGTTTTTCACTCCGACGCCCACGAACTCGGAGATCTTTTTCCTGACGGCGGCGGCGCATGCCTCGTCCATCTGGGCGCCATCCATCCTGTGCATCATCAGGGCCAGGTCGCTTTGTTCCTTGGCGGAACTTCGCAGCCCTTCCGTCGATCCCAGGTAGGGGCGCTTTCAAGGACGTTGCTGCGTCTGCTCCTCAGGGTTAGTACATAGTTGTCTGTTAGTCTTCCCATTGTTGCTACAATGTCCGGCTTTCTCAGGCCCTCTTCGGTGTTGTACTTAGGTTTTACCCCTGTTTGGTAGCCTTGTTTTGACATTTTCTTACTTATAGTAGAGACAATTGCATCGTGCCTCTTGATCCACACGTCGTGCGATCCAAAACAGATCTGTGAAATGTGGTTCAGGGTTTCGATGTCATGACACCCTGCCCTACAGAATCTATCCGTGGGCCTTCCTCTAGAAATTCTAGATCTAGTTGGTAAGGCATTGATGTGCGCCTGTACCGATCTTACATAGTCCCGTCCTGTGAGGAACTTGGTTGGGTTGCCAATCCAGCCATGTTGTCCAGGGACTTTCTTGGATCCAGCTAGCGCTTTGCCATCCACCGTCTCGTACAACGCAGCAGCCCATCTATCTCGGATACTCTTCTTAGTTAGTAAGGGAACGCCGCGGTCCAGCAATCGTTTCAACGCGATGCTACTTTCCTCCTCTAGATACGCATCAGCAGATCCTCCTTGCACGTACTCAGAGCTCTTCAGCCTCAGGAGCTTATGATATCTCTCCAGAGGCGCTCACCATCTCAATGAGTCAATTCCAAGGCCACCGTCAAGTATCCTAGCATGAAAGAAAATATTGGGGCAATCATGTGGTAGGTGCAGCCACTGCCTCACCACGCTCCTCACAAGTTTATCTAATGATCGCAAGAAGCCAAATGTGACTTTTCCAAGCGTAAGCTGGTGAATCAATCCTGGGACGACGATCACACGCAGCTCCCACTCGTCGGTGCGCTTCAGTGCCGGAATAAAACAATTTCCTATCTTAAACCGGCACTGCGCGTCCACCACAGTTTTCTTCTCCCTGAGGAAGCTCTTAAATGCAATTGAAGATTATTTTCCTACATTTACCTTAAGGCCACAGTCGGACAGGAAGCTGGTCACGATGTTGATGAGATCCTGCACCCCCTGCTCCGTGCTTGTCGTCCGCAAACGCCATGATGTTGTTTCATACCATCCAGTTGGATCCCAAGTTCTGGTGGTACATTTTAAGGAACTCCTTATCTTTGACAAAGTTAAAAGTTATAGGGAACAAAGGGTCACCCTGCTTCACTCCACGTTCCGGATGGATTTTTGCAGAGGTCCAGCCGTCATGCTGCAGCACCATCCTACTGCGTTTATACAGCTCTTGAATGTATGTATGTATGTCTATTGGGGCCGTATGCAGTCGCATAGACGGGTGATCAGTTCACCTCCTTGGAACTATTACACCCTTAGTCCCAGTTTGGGTGGTGCTGCCACTTACGCTTTGGTTCGGTTCGCTTCGCAGGTATCATTCCCAGGGGCCGCATTCACCATAGGGAGTTTCGACTGCGGCACAGCTAGACCTTGGAGTAATCGTGGCTCCCTTCCAGGTGTGAACCTTCCAGGCTGCCGATCTCTGCCCAGCACCGCCCTCCACTCAGGGGCCCGCCACTTTGACCTTGGTTGATCATTGCGGCAGTAGCCAACAGGGGGGCAGCGCTCAGCCTATACGGTGAGAACCACACAAGCTGCCAGGCCCAGTCTGCTCACATACTCTCCCACCCCCCAGGCGGCGTCCCCCAGTCTGATACAGTGTCGCTCACCTTTCCTTGGTTATTCGTGACAGTTTCCACCCTGATGCACTGGTTTACTGGTGCTCCTGAAGTATGCCCCCTTCTACTCTTATAAACCTTTTTGTTGCCCTACTGAACCGAATCATGTCTCCTAGCTTTACCTCTTGGAGTTGTGCTACTTCCAGTCTGTCTGTTCCCAGTATCTCCCATCTTGGCAGAGAGTACATTGGACACTCTGCCAGAAAGTGGATGCTGGTCTCTTCTTCTCCACATTCTGGACACGAGGCGTCTTCGGTCTTACCCATTATTTTTAGGTGCCTGTTCAGCGTGCCGTGTCCGGTCATGATTCCTATTATTGTTCTTATGTCCATCTACCTGAATTGGAGTAGGCTTTTGGTTTTCTTGTGATCCAGTCTTGATGAAGATTTTAGATTGGCGGCAGCTCTTCATGTCTCTCTATCTGATATTTTTCTCCGTAACTATCTTCCTGCTGATTACTCCTTTCGTGACATGGCGGTATAGGTAGGCACGGCTCCGGTCCTATGAATGTTTCACCAGCTCCATCTCTCGCTAACTCATCAGCCTTCTCATTTCCTATGGTCCCTTGGTGACCTGGTACCCAGGCAATGATGACTTTTTTGTCAGCTGCTGGCGTGTTCAATTTGAGTTTGCATTCTTTCACTAGCGCCGACGTTGGCTCTGGTTTGTCGAGTGCCTTTAGGGCTGCTTGACTATCACTAAAAATCAGTATTGTGCTGATTGCCTTATTGGTTATTTTCTTGGGTCGTCGGTATGTTCCTCTCTTTTCCCGGGCAACCAAATGGAGACTCTGGTCCTATCTAGTTTTCTGATCCCGAGTGGGACGTCGTCGTGACACCCAAAATCGTGTTCCAGGAGCCAGTCCCTCGCCTCGATCGTCATCGGCGTCACCAGGAAAAATCCTTCTGACACCAACCCCGACGTGGCGAAGGACATCTTCCTTCCACCGATTGTTTTTCACTCCGACGCCCAGGAACTCGGAGATCTTTTTCTCGACGGCGGCGGCGCATGCCTCGTCCATCTGGGCGCCATCCATCCTGTGGATCATCAGGGCCAGGTCGCTTTGTTCCTTGGCGGAACTCCGCGGCCCTTCCGTCGATCCCAGGTAGGGGCGCTTTGAAGGACGTTGCTGCGTCTGCTCCTCAGGGTCTGTGCTCTGTCTCTTTGTCTTGGCTCGTCTTTCCGTAGTCGTTTCCTTTTCTGGATTCGACTTCTCGGTTGACGCAGCCAAGACCTTCGCCTTCCTTTTCAGTCGTCTCTTCTGTCCTTTGGAAAGCCCTTGCTGAAACCAGCTTCACCACTTCCATCAGGTTGTGGCGTTGCTAGTAACGGGCAGTTTCTTCTACTTCCTTTCGGTTGGTAAGGCTAGTTAACTTTTGCCGCAATCTCTCCATAAAGGTGGGTCCCACACGACCACCAGCTCCAAACTGCACACCCAGGTATTTCCACTCGTCGGTGCGCTTCAGTGCCGGAATAAAACAATTTCCTATCTTAAACCGGCACTGCGCGTCCACCACAGTTGTCTTCTCCCTGGGGATGCTCTTAAATGCAATCGAAGAACATTTTCCTACATTTACTTTAAGGCCACAGTCGGACAGTAAGCTGGTCACGATGTTATATTACGCCATGATATTATTTCATACCATCCAGTTGGATCCCAAGTTCTGGTGATGGTACTATTTTAAGGAGTTCATCAATGACAAAGTAAAAAAGTACAGGGGAGAAAGGGTCACCCTGCTTCACTCCACGTTCCGGATGGATTTTTGCAGAGGTCCAGCCGTCATGCTGCAGCACCGTCCTACTGCGTTTATACAGCTCTTGAATGTACTCCCGCATCGCTTTTTAGATTTTGTATTGGGTGTTCTCCGGGGGAACATCTCTTTAAGTAGAAGGCCTAATTCGGCCAGTATCTGGTCCTTTGGTTTAGTCAGGACACTTGCAAATGCAGTTCAGCCTTCCACCATGTGGAATGTCTTGCTTAAGAGGCTGGAGAACTCTGAAGTAGTCCTCCGGCAGATTGTTTCCTCCGGCACGCTGTGTGGGAGGATCACCCGCTCGATTCGCCGTTTCCCCTTCAGCAGACGCAGACGCGGCATCAGCCATCACATCATTATCCTTAGGCACAGCAGAATCTACCTTGAGCATCACTTCATATTGCGCCACCAACCTTTTATGCTCGATGCGCTTGCGCTGACCCTTGACAGACTCTAGCGTGCGGCCTCGAAAGACCTTAACCAGCTCCAAATTTATTTTGCGACTGATCCTAGGATCTTGAAGTAGGAGTTCGGCCTTTTTGCGATTGAGCTTAGGATCGACTAACTCGCGAGCAACTACTGTTCACGCGAAACCCTTCTCCACGTCAGTCCTCCAGGGCCTCGCTGGACCGATTCGGTAACCGCAACCGATTGTAATGAAATTTGGTATGGAGATATTCTCGCCTTCCGGTTGCGCTGTTCCGGGGGCGGGGTCCTCGATCGCTTTTTAGTATTAGGTGTTCTCCGGGTCTGGATCCCCGCTCTGGATTGTGCCTCGATCAGCACAGTGATGTCGTCTGCGTAGGCGACCATGCTGACACCGCTCGGGAGCGAAGACCTCACTCACAGTCCCCGTTTGCCCCTCGATATATCGGATGCAGTAACCAACGTAATACGTTGGTGGGGGGACGATTCCTCCCACTAGCAGCCCGGTAAGCAAGGCCCCATGGGTCTTGATTACCCGACTCTGCTATGGATCTAAAGAAAGCCGTCTCAGTTTCCTCCATTCTCCTCCGATACGCGGCTCGGTCCATTGACTCGCCGGACGGTGGGCTGGCTCACCGTGTATGTGATTAGGCGATGGTCACTCGTGCTGGCCCCCGTGTGCACATGCCACTCGCCGACGTTGCAGCTTCTAGAAGACAATGTCACGTCGACGTTCGACTCCCCGTTTGATGTGCTGAAGGTCGCCGGTTGGTTTTCGGAGTTAACAACAGCCAGGTTATTTGCCAGGATTAGGTCCTCAACCGACGACCTACGCTGGTCAGCCGTGACGCCGCGGCCCCTGCATTGCTGCATAGGGCAGTGCCACATCGGCGAGTGGGCATTGCAGTCCACCCCGGCGACAATTCGCCGGCCGCTCAAGCTGTTCGAGCACCCGGGACAGGTGCTCCGTGTGCGGCTCAATTGGGTCAGAGTACTTAAAGTACGCCGAGACGATATAGAGGTCAAAATCCGCCACGTGCGCGACGAAACAGAAATCTGTACACCATTCCGTCAAGATGGACACCGCGATGTCGCGCCTATGAATATATATACCAGCCTGCGATGTCGGCCCGCGCTGCTGAATGAGCCGAGACATCGAATATGGTTCCTGGACAAGAACAACATCGAGCCCCAGCCCACTGGACAGCGCCGGCAGCTCCGCCGTGGCCAGTTCCGCCCCGCCGAGGTTCAGCTGTCCGAGTTTGAGGTAGTTACGCGAGAACGTAACGTGTGGCTGCAACATTACGTCCGTCGGCGTGCAGCCGCGCAGGGCAGTCCCTAGAAGCGGTGGAGTGGCCGGTAGCATCCTGTTTCTTAAAACGCGCGCACGTGGCGCACTTCGGAGTCAGCAGTACGATGGCCGGTTTCTCCGCATCGGCCACACACGGTCTCCCTCGATCGGCAGTGTTTTTCCGGGTGCCCATAGAGTTGGCAATTTGTGCAGCAGGTCACTGTGACGTAATCGTATACTCTGCACACGTCCCACCCAATGTATATCTTTTCATCCTCTACCAGTTTCCTTCGCAGAGCCGACAGGCACTCAAGCACAACAGTGATGTAACCGCCTCTTCTGCCCTTTTTGAAGGCTATTTTTGCCTCCTTCCGCAGCCTATCAAGGGGCCAGTCAGCATCGGCAGCCATGTTCTGCGAGTGCAGGTCTCGAAGCAGTTCCCCTGCATCCGGGTCACTGCTCAGTCCCGAAATCGCCGCCAGCGGAATTCGCTGGCGGGGCTCAGTGATCCGCAGCGTTGGGGGGATAGCCTCCTTTAATTTTTCCGCTCCGGCCTTACTGGTGGTCTGGACCAGCACGCCAGCGTTGGCAATTTTCCTAACCCGCTCCACCTGCACACCCACAGCTCTGGGGTCAACAGTCTTCTTCATTTCAGACTTCGTGTCATCGGCCGTTTTTAGCAGCTCCGAGCCCGCCTCGGACGGGTAAACGGCGAGAACCGGGCCACCCGGAGCGGGGATGGGCACAGTGGCGCCCTTGGTGCGAAGCGCATTGGCGAATGATGATGGTGGCAGTGCAGGACCAGGCAATTGCCTATTCACTGCCGCCGTTGCCAACGTCGTTGAGACAGCATTCAATTTTTCATTCAGTAGGTCAATTTCCACGTCCTTCCGGGCGATGGTCTCCTCCAGCGTGAGCCTCCTTTCCACAGCTGAGGCAGTGCGGATGCCAAATATACCACTGCGAGCAAGTACACTCTGCACGTTCGACTGAATAGTTCCGACGTCCGCCTTGTTCAACTTGCCCTGCCCTGACACCACTGCCATGATTTGCTTCAGACCTGCACTTATACCCTCAAGCAGTTCCGCCTCGGTTTCAGCCGCCATTTCCTTCGCAGCAGGCTGCTTGGGGGAGCCCGCAACTGGGGGGGGGGGGGGGCAGAGCTGGGTGTTTCAGGCGTTGCCGTCACTGCGCCTGTCCTGTCCGCCTGCGGTTAGCGGAGCGGCGGCGGCATACCCGACACCGCCAATGAAGGCGGGGCCTTCATTGTTTCCCGGCGAGGCTCCATTTTAGAGCGTCTTGGCGGTGGCGGCGGTGATCTCAGCGGTCGTTTCTCCCGCTTATCCACCACAGATAGGGACAATCCCACCAACCAGCCCATGGCCCAACCAATCTTGCGATTATATGGGGCCTAAACTTGGGAGACGCTCGCGCGGATTTTGCGACTGCTAGGCAGGATGCACTCCGCCGCGCGAGTACTTCGAGCTCCCTACAAGTTCTTAATCTGTTTTCCATTTTCCCAAGAGCCACTCTCCCCCTTCTGGGGCATGCTGAATCTGTCTATCTATGTGCTCGCCGTAGCTGCTGCCGACGTTTGCCTACCCGGCGAGCTGTTCCTCCTCTTATGCCAGCCGTGCGCGAACTCCCGTAGCCGCCCAAAGTTCACCTCCAAGCTCACGAGGTCGGCGTACCAAGCAGGGCCATGATGCTCCAGCACGAGACCATCAATCATTCTCCAGCGGAGATCCTCGTACAGAGGACAGTGCCACAAGACGTGGTGCATGTCCTCCTCACACCATCCACATTCACACTTACTATCATCCCTCAGCCGCATATCAGACAGGCGCTTGTTAAAGCACCCGTGACCGGACAGTATCTGGGAAGTTTCATAATCTGGTACGACCCAGCGCATGCCGAGTCTCCCAGCCACGTCGGGGTAAAATATATGAAACAGGCACGTGGAGCTAACCTAAAACTTAACCTACACTTGTTCTATTATATTCTATTGAGTACATAACACACATCATTGTACATAAATAAATAGCTAAGCCATGTACTAACTAAGCAAGCTTAACTAATAAACTATTCTAAAAACTATTCTAAAACACTTATTCTATCCACTTACGATACCGAGATGAGTCCTGTCTCTTAATAAAATGTCTTTTGGTCCTTTCCAATGTTCCACACACAATTTTCACAGTAAAAACTATTGAGCACTATAGTATATAATTTCACATAACTGTATATAACTTAAAGGGTTATAATTATAGAATTAACGAACATCACATTGGTCGCACATACGGAGCGCGCACAAAGACACGTCCGCAGGCTACGGCGAGTAGATAGGGACAGTGGGAATCTCGTTAATCCATTTATGTGCGTCACTAATTAGATGACGAGGCATTTGGCTATTTTTTTTTTGAACCATTCGAGCATGTCATGTCCATGAATATTTTTCCTTTTCTTTTAAGTTATTTCTCTTTTCAACTTTAATTCCTTGTGGTCACATTCCTTTGCCACCATTATACATATATATATTTTTTTACTTGCCAAATAAAACATTTTTTTCTCCTCTTGCCATTTACAATATATAAATAAAGACACTCGTGCGTGGATTGACGAGGTTATTGATTGAGCTTGAGTCTAGTCTTAATGGCATTCCATATTATTAAGACTAGTACATAGAATGTGAAGGAAGGCCAAATATTACCAATTTAACATATCAAAGGCCTTTAAAAATATACCTACTTGAATACAATACAAAGGTTCAATTCTTATAATTCTAATTACATATGATATTTCCATATTGGACATATAGGGACCCGCGTAAAAGAACATATAGCTGACGTTAAACACCGACGCTCTACGAAGTCTGCAGTAGCTGAACACTCAGAAGAAGGCTCCAACCATTACTTTAGATTCGACAAGCCACAAATCCTTGCCAAAGAACACCGATTCCTGCCTAGGATGATCCGCGAGGCTATTGAGATCAAAAAACATCCTAATTTCAATAGAGAAGATGGTTGGAAACTTGCACAAGCCTGGGACCCGGTCATACAATTAAATCGGGCCCCAAAAGACCTGCTGCCAGACCTCAAGACACTGTGAGCTCTTACTGCGTAGACCGGACCGCAAACAATGACTAACATCTTTAAATTGTATAATTGACAACATTTCAAAATCTAAACGTGCTTAAAACAAAAATACCGTTTCTTAATTTTTCAATTCTGAATACGATTATATTTTTATATATTTTTTTTAATACTTAATTTCGGAGATAAAAAATAAAAACCGAAAAATGATTGATGACGTCACACATACGGTCGAATGAAGTAGGTTCCTGGCTATTCATACTATTTACGTAGATATGTAAGTACTGAGTACTGGGTATATCGTATGTCGCCAACTGGATGACAAATTACAGAAGTAGTTGTTGTTGAGTTGCCACTTGGCGGTTTTTTGTATTGCAAAGCAAAGGCTATTACGTCTTGAGCCGTATATATGACGTCATTTGGTGCTTACGACGCTTTAGAATAAGGCAAAATTCAAAGTGAAAATCATGAATGAAAATATCTAAAGTATGAAAAAAGAAAAAATATGGGTCTCATAATTTTAGATCAAGTATCATATAGTATAAACATTTGAGTATATTGAAAAAATGAAATGTTGTCAATTGTAAATTGAAGGTAGATTTGTAACACTAACTTTTCGGACCACCAACACCTCAGTCCGCCCCGTGACCACGAAGTGCTGCAAAGCCTTCGAAACGTCGGGAGAAAAATTAAATAAAAAACCGCGATAAAATCCGTTATAATAGTTTAATTTCAATGTCTAACATTCGCGTAAACATAAGGAATCATTATGATATTTCCAAATACAAAGACGCGGCCATTTCAAATATATACTCAGGAAGTTACACATTCACAACAGATACAACTGATTGACTTTACATTATACAAATACTTAAGACACATTGAGAAAGAAGGCCAGTTATTATACTTGTAATATTTATACATATATAGCAAAATCCACACTAGAGTGCCAATGCTGCCTTAAAAGGCTTGTAACAATTCATATTATTATTTTAATCCTTAATGGTTTGAAAAATATTAGATACATCGAAACTTGAGCATAATAGTTATACAATTAAAAAATTTTGGAAAAGGAAAGCCCATTCAGGGGCATATCACGCCCGTCTGACATTATTCCACTGAAGAGTGGAAGTCGTCAAACAGAGGCCCAGCGGGCACATTTAACCGATTCCGACACGTTTCTTCTGTAATAGGGTCTTCACGGCCGTTGTCTGGTTGAAGCGGTTCCAAGCTGCAATAGTACCAATGACCACTCTGGAGGAGATGGTGGAGAGGTCCAGCCGATTTAGTATGCCTAGCCGCAACAGATTGTCCGCCGATTTATCACTCCACATACCTCTCCAGTTAAGTGTAATTCCCAAAAATCTGAGGTCCGAAGCTTTCCTTTCTTCTTTTATCAGCTTGCATAGACTCTGATTTTTTCCGTAGTAGTCGCATTTTCTTGCATCGGCTTTGTTGAAATCCGTCTGTTCTGACACCACTTGTGCATCGAGAACCAACGTCAGCCTACCCATTGTTGCAACGATATCAGGTTTCCTCACGCCTTCATCTGTATTATATTTAGGTTCCACCCCTACGTGGTAGCCTTGTCTTAACAATTTCTTATTTATAGTGGAGACCACTACATCATGTCTTCTGATCCGCATATCGTGCGATCTGAAACACACCTGTGAGATATGATTCAGGGTTTCAATGTTTTGGCACCCTGCTCTACAGAATCTATCCTTGGGCCTTCCTCTGGAAGTTCTAGATCTGGTTGGTAAGGCATTGATGTGCGCCTGTACCGATTTTATGTAGTCCCGTCCAGTGAGGAACTTAGTTGGGTTGCCAATACAACCATGTTGTCCAGGGACTTTCTTGGATCCAGTTAGTGCTTTGCCATCCACTGTATCATGAAAAGCCACAGCCCATCTGTCTCGGACACTTTTCTTTGTAAGTAAGGGAGTGCCGCGGTCCAGCAGCCGTTTCGCCGCGATGCTACTCTCCTCATCCAGATATATGTTCGCAGATCCTCCTTGCACGTATTCGGACTTCTTCAACCTCTGGAGCTTATGGTACCTCTCCAGAGGCGCTCTCCATCTTAATGAGTCAATTCCGAGGCCACCATCCAGTGTTCTAGCATGGAAGAAACTGTTAGGGCAGTCATGTGGTAGGTGCAGCCACTGCCTCACTACATTCCTCACAAGTTTATCAAGCGACCGTAGGAAGCCAAAGGTGACTTTCCCAAGCGTAAGCTGGTGCATCAGTCCAGGAACGACGATCACACGCAGCGCCCACAGACGTTGTTGTGGCTTGAGCAGGGCCTTAGTAAGGCTAGTTAGTTTTTGCCGCAACCTCTCCATAAAGGTGGGTCCCACACGACCACCGGCTCCAAACTGCACACCCAGGTATTTCCATTCATCAGTGCGCTTCAGTGCCGGGATTATACAGTTTCCAATTCTAAACCGGCACTGCGCGTCCACCACAGTTGTCTTCTCCGTGGGAATGCTTTTAAAAGCGATTGAAGAACATTTCCCTATATTTGCCCGAAGGCCACAGTTCGACAGGAAGCTGGTCACAATATTAATGAGATCTTGCAACCCCTGCTCCGTGCTTGCCAATAATACCAGGTCGTCCGCAAACGCCATGATGTTAAGTTTCATACCTTCCAGTTGGATCCCAAGCTCTGGCGGTATTATCTTCAGGAGGTCGTCAATGACAAAATTGAAAAGTATAGGGGACAAAGGGTCACCCTGCTTCACTCCGCGTTCCGGATGGATCTTTGCAGAGGTCCAGCCGTCATGCTGCAGCACTGTCCTACTGCGTTTATATAGTTCTTGAATATATTCACACATCGCACTTGGTAGGCCCTTGACCTCCATTACTAGTTGTAACGCTTGAAATGACACAGAGTCAAACGCCTTAGCCATGTCCAGGGTTGCCATAAAGGTCTTCTTATGTAATTTTTGTTGGTGACGCAATACCAAGTCCAGCAACATTACATTATCCGAGCACCCATCAGTCGGTCTAAATGCCCTTTGCCTTGGGTCAAGAGGTATATCTTGTAATCTCTTCGCCAGTATCTTGTGAAGCGTCCTGATCACCACTGATGACACCGTAATAGGTCTAAAGTCCTCCGGCGCACAAGGATTGCTTTTCTTAGGAATAAAAATAGTCTTAGAAAGACATAAATCTTCGGGGGCTGCTCCGCACCAAATAATAATATTGAAAGTCCTGGCTAAAAGCCTCGGGTGCACCCCTTTAAGGTGTTTGACGGTGACCATGTCTGGTCCCACCGCGGTGTTGTTCGGGGGATAAGCATCCTTGATCTCCAAAGGCTCCACTGGTTTCCACAGACTATCATAAACCTGACCATCTCCCGGCCTTAGTGTTAGCTTAGGTGTTTCGCTAGCAGACATAATTTTTGTCCAGTACGGTTCCATAACCTCCCGGGCAAGGCCCGTCGGCTGACGCAGCTGGTCGTCGAGAATCCTCTTGGCACATTTGGCCGGGTTTTTGGCCCACAAGTCCTGAGTCATGGCGTATTCCGCCCTCCGTCTCGCCTTCCGGTTCTGCGGCTCCGGGGGCGGGGTCCTCGATCGCTTCTTACTGTTCTTGTTGGGTGTTCTCCGGGGGAACATTTCTCTGAGCAGGAGGCCAAGTTCAGCCAATATTTGATCTTTAGGTTGACCTAAGACATTTCCACAGATGTAGTTAAGTCTTCCCCTATGTGGAGTGTCCTGCTCGAGAGGCTGGAGGGTTTTAAAGTATTCCTCCAGCAAGTTACTTCCCCCGGCACGCTGTGTGAGAGGATCACCCGCCCGATTCACCGTTTCTCCTTCAGCCGATACAGACGCGGCATCAACCACCATATCATTATTATCCTTAGGCAAAGCAGAGTTCAACTTGAGCATTTCCTCGTATTGCGCCACCAACTTTTTATGTTCGGCGCGCTTGGGCTGTCCCTTGACAGATTCGAGCGTACGGCCTTGGAAAACCTTGACCAGCACCATATTGATTTTGCGACTGATCGTAGGATCTTGCGACAGGAGTTCGGCCTCTTTACGAGCCAGCATATGCCTTTCCTCATCACACCATCTCTCCTTCGTAGCTTTGGTACTTAAAATTTGCAATTTATTGGAGTCATACCACTCCGGGTGCGTCCTTCGCTCATGGACGCCCCTACCCGTTTTGGTGTTAAAAACACGGGTACATTCCGGCGCTCGGCACTGGAAGCTATCTTAATTTTCTAACGTGTCTACAGAATCGGTCAATTGTACCAGTTGGTCTCTATGTATTGTTGGCACGGCGCGGTCAGTGGACCGGCCGGCAGAAATTTTCTTACGAGGCTTTTTTGAATTTACAGGACCAACAAATAAAGAAATGCTGCACGGGGTTGGTAGCCCCATGCAACATCCCCACCCCTTTCGGGGTGGGAAGCGCAGTGTTACCGATCAGTAGTTTTTGGGATCATAGGTGCAGAGGCACATACACCTACCCAAGAAACAGTGACCGGCGGGGCCACGAGGAGGCTTGCAATACTACTTGGCAGTCAGAGGCTATTGCGTCCACATGGAAGTGCTCAAAAAGATGGGACATATATTGCGCGTAACTACCCAAGTAACACAACCCTCTTAGATGGTAATTTTTTTTTTTTTTTTGAACCATCCGAGCATGTCATGCCCATGAATATTTTTTCCTTTTCTTTAAGTTAGTTTTCTTTTTAACTTTATTACTTGTGGACATATTCTTTTGCCACCATTATAAGTGTATATATATATTTTTTACTTTAATTCTTTTAATTGCCAAATGGAACATTCTTTTTCCTCCTGCCATTTACAATATATAAAGACACTCATGCGTGGATTGACGAGGTTAATAGAGCTTGAGTCTAGTCTTACTGGCATTTAAGACTAGTTTATAGAATATGAAGGAAGGCCAAATATTATTAATTCAACATATCAAAGGCCATTAAAATATACCTACTTGAATACAATACAAAGGTTTGATTCTTATAATTCTAATTACATACGATACTTTAGATACAAAGGTGTGGCCATTTCAAATACATACTCTGGAAGTTAAACATTCACAACAAATATTATGTTTGTAATATTTATACATAGCAAAATCCACACTAGAGTGCCAATACTGCCTTAAAAGGCGTTAACAATTCAAATTTATATTTTAATCCTTAAAGGTTTACAAAATGTTGGTTATATCAAAACTTGAGCATAACAGTTATATAATTTCGAAAAAAAATTCTTGGAAAAGGAAAGCCCATTCAGGGGCATATCACACCCGTCTGACATTATTCCACTTTAAGTGGAAGTCGTCAAACAGAGGCCCAGCGGGCACATCTAACCGATTCCGACACGTTTCTTCTGTAAAAGGGTCTTCACGGCCGTCGTCTGGTTGAAGCGATTCCAAGCTGCGATAGTACCAATAACCACTCTGGAGGAGATGGTGGAGAGGTCCAGCCGATTTAGTATGCCTAGCCGCAACAGATTGTCCGCCGATTTATCACTCCACATACCTCTCCAATTAAGTGTTATTCCCAAAAATCTAAGGTCCGAAGCTTTCCTTTCTTCTTTAATCAACTTGCATAGACTTTGATTTTTTCCATAGTAGTCGCATTTTCTTGTATCGGCTTTGTTGAGATCCGTTTGTTCCGACACAACTTGTGCATCGAGAACCAACGTCAGCCTACCCATTGTTGCTACGATATCGGGTTTCCTCAGACCTTCGTCTGTGTTATACTTAGGTTCCACCACTACGTGGTAACCTCGTCTTAACAGTTTCTTGTTTATCGTGGAGACCACCGCATCATGCCTTCTGATCCGCATATCGTGTGATCTGAAACACACCTGTGAGATATGATTCAGGGTTTCAATGTATTGGCACCCTGCTCTACAGAATCTGTCTTTGGGCCTTCCTCTGGAAGTTCTGGATCTGGTTGGTAAGGCATTGATGTGCGCCTGTACCGATTTAATGTAGTCCCGTCCAGTGAGGAACTTAGTTGGGTTGCTAATCCAACCATGTTGTCCGGGGACTTTCTTGGACCCAGATAGTGCTTTGCCGTCCACTGTATCATGCAAAGCCACCGCCCATCTGTCTCGGACACTTTTCTTTGTAAGTAAGGGAGTGCCGCGGTCCAGCAGTCGTTTCGCCGCGATGCTACTCTCCTCATCCAGATATGTGCTCGCAGATCCTCCTTGCACGTATTCGGACTTCTTTAACCTCTGAAGCTTCTGGTACCTCTCCAGAGGCGCTCTCCATCTTAACGAGTCAATACCGAGGCCACCATCCAATGTTCTAGCATGGAAGAAGCTGTTAGGGCAGTCATGTGGTAAGTGCAGCCACTACCTCACTACATTCCTCACAAGTTTATCAAGCGATCTTAGGAAGCCAAAGGTGACTTTCCCAAGTGTAAGCTGGTGCATCAGTCCAGGAACGACGATCACACGCAGCGCCCACAGACGTTGTTGTGGTTTGAGCGGAGCCTTAGTAAGGCTAGTTAATTTATGCCGCAACCTTTCCATAAAAGTGGGTCCCACACGACCACCGGCTCCAAACTGCACACCCAGGTACTTCCATTCATCGGTGCGCTTCAGTGCCGGGATTAGACAGTTTCCAATTCTAAACCGGCACTGCGCGTCCACCACAGTTGTCTTCTCCTTGGGAATGCTTTTAAAAGCGATTGAAGAACATTTCCCTATATTTGCCCGAAGGCCACAGTTCGACAGGAAGTTGGTCACAATATTAATGAGATCTTGCAACCCCTGCTCCGTACTTGCCATTAATACCAGGTCGTCCGCAAACGCCATGATGTTAAGTTTCATACCTTCCAGTTGGATCCCAAGCTCTGGTGGTATTATTTTCAGAAGTTCGTCAATGACAAAATTGAAAAGTATAGGGGACAAAGGGTCACCCTGTTTAACTCCGCGTTCCGGATGGATCTTCGCAGAGGTCCAGCCATCATGCTGCAGCACCGTCCTACTGCGTTTATATAGTTCTTGGATATATTCACACATCGCATTTGGTAGGCCTTTGACCTCCATTACTAGTTGTAGTGCTTGAAATGACACAGAGTCAAACGCCTTCGCCATGTCCAGGGTTGCCATAAAGGTCTTCTTATGTAATTTTTGTTGGTGACGCAATACCAAGTCCAACAACATTACATTATCCGAGCATCCATCAGTCGGTCTAAATGCTCTCTGCCTCGGGTCAAGAGGTACATCTTGTAATCTTTTCGCCAGTATCTTGTGAAGCGTCCTGATCACCACCGATGACACCGTGATCGGTCTAAAGTCCTCCAGCGCACAAGGATTGCTTTTCTTAGGAATAAAAATTGTCTTGGATAGACATAAATCCTCGGGGGCTGCTCCGCACCAAATAATAATATCGAAAGTCCTGGCTAAAAGCCTCGGGTGCACCCCTTTAAGGTGTTTGACGGTGACCATGTCTGGTCCCACCGCGGTGTTGTTCGGGGGATAAGCATCCTTGATCTCCAAAGGCTCCACTGGTTTCCACAGACTATTATAAACCTGACCATCCCCCGGCCTTAGTGTTAGCTCAGGTGTTTCGCTAGCGGACATAATGTTCGTCCAATACGGTTCCATAACCTCTTGGGCAAGGCCCGTCGGCTGACGCAACTGGTCGTCGAGAATCCTCTTGGCACATTTGGCCGGGTTTTTGGCCCACAAGTCCTGAGTCATGGCGTAATCCGCCCTCCTTCTCGCCTTCCGGTTCCGCGGCTCCGGGGGCGGGGTCCTCGATCGCTTCTTATTGTTCTTATTGGGTGTTCTCCGGGGGAACATCTCTCTGAGCAGGAGGCCAAGTTCGGCCAATATCTGGTCCTTAGGTTGGACGAGGACATTTCTGCAGATGCAGTTAATTTTTCCACTATGTGGAATGTCCTGCTCGAGAGGCTGAAGGGTTTTGAAGTACTCCTCCAGCAAGTTACTTCCCCCGGCACGCTGTGTGAGAGGATCACCCGCCCGATTCACCACGTCTCCTTCAGCCGATGCAGATGCGGCATCAACCACCTTATTAATATTATCCAAAGGCAAAGTAGAGTTTAACTTGAGCGTTTCTATGTATTGCGTCACCAACACTTTATGTTCGGTGCGCTTACGCTGTCCCTTGACAGATTCGAGCGTACGGCCTTGGAAAACCTTGACCAGCTCCATATTGATTTTTCGACTAATCCTAGGATCTTGCGATAGGAGTTCGGCCTCTTTGCGAGCCAGCATATGCCTTTCCTCATCACACCATCTCTCCTTCGTAGCTTTGGTACTTAAAATTTGCAATTTATTGGAGTCATACCACTCCGGGTGCGTCCTTCGCTCGTGGACGCCCCTACCCGTTTTGGTGCTAAAAACACGGGTACATTCCGGCGCTCGGCACTGGAAGCTATCTTCATTTCCTAACGTGTCTACAGAATCGGTCAGCTGTACCAGCTGGTCTCTATATATTGTTGGCACGGCGCGGTCAGTGGACCGGCCGGCAGAAATTTGCTTACGAGGCTTATTTTGATTTATAGGACCAACAAAAAGAAAATGCTGCATGGGGTTGGTAGCCCCATGCAACATCCCCACCCCTTTCGGGGTAGGAGGCGCAGTGTTACAGATCAGCAGTTTTTGGGATCATAGGTGCAGAGGCACATACACCTACCCAAGAAACAGTGACCGGCGGGGCCACGAGGAGGCTTGCAACACCACTTGGCAGTCAGAGGCTATTGTGTCCACATGGAAGTGCTCGAAAAATAATGGGACATGTATATTAAGAGAGTCATAGTTACTCCCGCCGTTTACCCGCGCTTGCTTGAATTTCTTCACGTTGACATTCAGAGCACTGGGCAGAAATCACATTGCGTCAACACCCGCGAGGGCCATCGCAATGCTTTGTTTTAATTAGACAGTCGGATTCCCCTTGTCCGTGCCAGTTCTGAGCTGACCGTTGAACGGCGGTCGTACAGAGCCGCGCCGAACCACCAACCCAGGGCCCAACCAATCTCACGATTATATGGGGCCAAATCTCGGGAGACGCTCGCGCGGATTTTGCGGCTGCTAGGCAGAGTGCACTCCGCCGCGCGAGTACTTCAGGCTCCCTACAAATGTTTTTCTACGTCCTTTGTCCCTGTAGCATTTCTACCCCTTCTGGGGCATGCTGTCCATCTATCTATCTACGCGCCGTCCTGCGCGGCCGCTGTGCGGCCGCAGCATGGGCTGCGAGCCGTTACGGATCCTATGCCAACCGTACGCGAGCTCCTGCAGTCTCCTGAAATTGACCTCAGAGCCGACGAGGTCGGCGTACCAGGCAGGGCCATTAAACTCCAGCTCGAGTCCCTCTAACATTCTCCAGCGGAGCTCATCGTATAGAGTACAGTACCACAATACGTGATGCCTGTCCTCCTCACTCACACCACACTCACACGTACTGTCTTGCCGAAGCCGCATATCGGAAAGACGCTTATTAAAGCAGCCACGTCCCGTAAGAATCTGAGAGCTCTCATAATCTGGTGCGACCCAGCGCATGCCGAGCCTCCCAGCCACGTCGGGGAAAAACATGTAGAGCTCGCGACCTTTCGTCTCCTCTTCCCATCGCTTCTGCCAAAGCACTCTTACGGAGTCCCAAACTTCGCGTTTTAGTCTGCACATTTCAGCCTTAGGCGTTGCCCCGCGCGCCGCCTCCGTCCTGCCAGCCCGAAAAACCTCGAGGTCGGCGGGCAAGACCCCGGCAAGCACCGGAAGAGCAGCAGTGCTGACCGATCTGTACGCTTTAGTCAGTAGCACTAGTGCAGGCCGCTGCCCCCGGAGAAGGGTGCCGGAGATAGCTTGGACCCTGACCCGCTCGTACCAGCACGCCGCGGCTATACAAGGGTAGCAACGAACGTACCTTGGTAAAGGATACGCAGGCTCGGGAAACGAATGCCCCAGGAAGATGTCGACACACGCGACCCCTTCCCAAAGCATTTGGCCGCACGCTCAACTATCCCCTGTGCATGCCGCGAGAACAGGAGGCTCCCATCCAGTACCACCCCGAGCACGGTCGCAAAACACACCGAGCGGATCGATACACCATCCAGGCGGATGACCGGGGGCCTCCGGAGCTTCCCCCTGATGGTCATGGATGATGACTTGGCAGAGGAAAACTCCAGGCGGTTATGAGCGCCCCAGGTCGCAACGGAGTCAAGTGCCTCCGCAGCCGCGGATTCAATCCCCGCTCTGGATTGCGCCTCGATCAGCACGGTGATGTCATCCGCGTAGGCGACCACGCTGACGCCGCTCGGGAGCGGAGACCGGAGCAGGTCATTCAGTAGCACGTTCCACAAGGATGGTCCGAGTACCGAACCCTGCGGACACCCCATGGTGGACTCCTTCCACAGCACCCGGCTACCCACGAAAAGGCCAACACGGCGACCGGTGAAGTAATTCACCAACATTTTGTATATGTTGGGTAGACAACCCCCCTGCCGCACCTTGGCCAAGATCATGGGCCACCAGGCATTGTCGAAAGCACCCGAGATGTCCTCAACATAACGACGGAAGACTGCCTGAACATAACGCGCCTCTGACGACCGGGCAGTGTCAATCACCGCGTTGACTATCACACGCCACAGACTATCATATATCTGGCTATTCGTAGATTTTAAAGTTAGCTTGGGTGTTTCACTAACAGGCATACTTTTTGTCCAGTACGGCTCCATCAGCTCCTGGGCAAGACCCGTCAGTTGACGTAACTGATTATCTAAAATTCTTTTGGCACATTTGGCCGGGTTTTTAGCCCACATGTCCTGAGGCATGGCATACTCCACTCTCCTTGTTTTCCGGTTACGCGGCTCCGGGGGCGGGGTCCTCGATCGCTTTTTAAACTTTTTGTTGGGTGTTCTCCGGGGGAACATCTCCTTGAGCAGGAGGCCTAGTTCGGCCAGTATTTGGTCCTTTGGTTGGACTAAGACACTTTTACAGATGCAATTTAGTCTTCCACTGTGTGGAATATCCTGCTCAAGAGGCTGGAGAGTTTTAAAGTAGTCCTCCAGCACATTATCTCCCCTGGCACGCTGTGTGAGAGGATCACCCGCCCGATTCACCGTTTCTCCTTCAGCAGACGCAGACGCGGCATCAACCACCACATCATCATTATCCTTAGGCACAGCAGAATCTACCCTGAGCATCTCTTCGTATTGCGCCACCAACCTTTTATGCTCGATGCGCTTGTGCTGACCCTTGACAGACTCGAGCGTGCGGCCTCGGAAGACCTTAACCAGCTCCAAATTTATCTTGCGACTCATCCTAGGGTCTTGAAATAGGAGTTCGGCCTCTTTGCGAGGCAGCATACGCCTTTCCTCGTCACACCACCTCTCCTTCGTCGTCTTGGCACTTAAAATTTGTAATTTGTTGGAATCATACCACTCCGGCTGCATCCTTCTCTCGTGAACGCCCCTGCACGATTTGGTGTTAAAGGTACGGCCACATTCCGGCGCTCTGCACTGGAAGCTATCTTCATCCAACGTGTCAAAGGAATCGGTCAAACCTACCCGCTGGTCCCTATCAATTGTTGGCACGGCGCGGTCAGTGGACCGGCCGGCAGAAATTTGCTTACGGGGCTTGTTTAATTTATTAGGACCAACAAAAAAAAATGCTACATGGGGTTGGTAGCCCCATGCAACATCCCCACCCCTTTCGGGGTGGGAAGCGCGATGCTACGGATTGGCTGTTTCCGGAATCATAGGTGTGGAAGCACACACACCTACCCATGAAACAGGAACCGGCGCGGCGGGGCCACGAGGAGGCTTGCAACGTCACTTGGTAGTCAGAGGCTAGGTGTCCATGTGTCACAGTGAGTGACCAACGCCTTTCGTGGTGTTCCATGCGCATTTTTAGGCGCCTCAACACTACGGTTGGTTCATCCCACAGCGCCAGTTCTGCTTACCAAAATTGGCCCACTTGGCACCGTCATCAGATCTCCGGCTTCATCGTTCGAGTAAGCCGGAGTTCTCACCCATTACAAATTTGAGAATAGGTTGAGGTCGTTTCGGCCCTAATGCCTCTAATCATTCGCTTTACCAGATGAGACTGTTACGAAAGTCGACGCCAGCTATCCTGAGGGAAACTTCGGACGGAACCAGCTACTAGATGGTTCGATTAGTCTTTCGCCCCTATACCCAGTTCCGACGATCGATTTGCACGTCAGAATCGCTACGTTCCTCCATCAGGGTTTCCCCTGACTTCGACCTGACCAGGCGTAGTTCACCATCTTTTGGGTCCCTGCATTTGGGCTCAGAGCGCGCCTGCATTCACGGATTGGAATCATTCGCTTGACCGGATGAGACTGTTAGTAAAATTGACGCCAGCATCGATTTTTGTTTCTTTTAAAATATAAAATTAAAAAAACACTTTCGACATTTTACTTGAGCATAATACTTTTTGCAGTTATTTGACTGTTTTTGCTTAGGTATTCATAATAATACAATCTATGTATAGCCTTCATAGAATGATTGAATGTACTCCCGCATCGCGTTTGGTAAACCTTTAATTTCCATTACCTATTGTAGCGCTTGAAAGGACACAGAGTCCAACGCTTTAGCCATGTCAAGACTTGCCATAAAAACCTTTCTATGCAGCTTCTGCTGGTGACGCAATACCAAGTACAGCAACATTACGTTATCCGAGCACCCATCAGTTGGTCTAAACGCTCTTTGTCTTGGTTCAAGAGGTACGTCCTGAAGTCTCTTCGCCAGTATCTTATGAATAGGCATCCTTGATTTCCAGCGGCTCATCATATATCTGGCTATTCGTAGATTTTAAAGTTAGCTTGGGTGTTTCAAAAACGGGCATAATTTTAGTCCAGTACGGCTCCATCAGCTCCTGGGCAAGGCCCGTCGGTTGACGTAACTGATTATCTAAAATTCTCTTGGCGCACTTAGCCCGGTTTTTAGTCCACATGTCCTGAGTCATAGCAAACTCGGCTCTTCCTTTCGCCTTCCGGTTACATAGCTCCGGGGGCGAGATCTTCGCTCGTTTCTTAATAGGTGTTATCCGGGGAAATATTTCTTTAAGCAGTAAACCAACTTTAACTAATGTTACGTCTTTAGATTGTAACAAGACATTTTTAACCGACTTCAAAAATAGGAGGAGGTTCTCAATTCGACGTATATGTTTTTTTCAACCCCCGACAAAAAAGAGGGGTGTTATAAGTTTAGGGTGTGTATCTGTATGTCTGTTTGTGGCATCGTAGCTCTGAAACGAATGGACCGATTTTGAGATGGTTCTTAGCTATAATTTATGAAGATCTGTTCAGGCGTTTGAAGATTATCAGCACATTTTCATAACTTCATCCAACTTTCATAACTCCGATTGATTTAAAATTTGGTGTACTGTGACTTCGGCAATATTTTTAAGATATTTTAATTTTAATATGATGCTGCAGCATCAAGTAGTCTGCGGGTTACCCAACTCGTAAGCCTCGATTATTTACTTATATGAAAAGATAATGTGTATGCGGCACCGTATTATCATATGTTATGTATGAAGTGCCAAGCTAATGACACACCTAAATGTGTCATGGCTGCCTTTAAAATATTTTGTATTACAATTTACAAACTCGATGTACCTATGTAAAGTATGATGTTTATGTTACTATTGGGGCATTTCACGTGAAGGAGGCAACGAAATAAATGTCAGGTTCTGGATTTTGTTCATAATTGGGTCGATTGGACTTCTATGGGACCTGAATTAATGTCCATCATTATTATTTTTTAAGCCTAGTTACGAATTAATGCGACTTCAAAGAATTGTATAAATTTGAGGAACGGATTTTTCGATATACATTAATTAAGTGTTTATTAGAGAAGATTAATTGTTTCTTTTAGAAATTGATTAAAATTAAAATTTTGGTTATTTATTTACGTACGGTACTATAAGTAGTAAACCGGAAGTTAATATTAAAAATCAGTTTTTTTCCAACTTCGCATTTTTATATTTTTTCCTAAAAACATATCTTGTAGTATAGAAATATCATCTAAAAAAATGTAGAATGGTATCTTGATTCGTTTAGAAGATAGATGAACTAAAGTATTAAGGTGCCGCAAGGCGCATGTACTGGGCAGTTCCTTAGCGTGACTAGCTTCGTACGGTTTATATCTTAACTAATGAAAGATGGTTATATAATCATAATTAAAAGCTTACAAATCATACCATGAGCTGTAAATTTGTTAAAATTATAAAATAAATAATGTCTGCCTCGGTGGCGTAGTTGTATTCCGGTACGATTGCAATGCTGAGGTTTCGGGTTCGATCCCCGGAACCGGCAAAGTGATATTGGATTTTTCTAATCAGTATCAGCCCGGAGTCTAGAATTTCTGCCCAATATGGCGATAGGCTCGCCCCCTATCACATCATGGGACGGAAAACGAACAGCTAAAAGAGGGTGCATTAGTTGCGCCTCTGCCAACCACTTCGAGAATAAAAGGCGTGAGTATGTGTGTGTTAGAGCCCTACCTATCATAGAGTTATAGTACTTTCAGAGAAAATTCAAAAACCTACTGTGATTGACATTTTAGAGTAATGTTACTGGTTTCAATAGTTCGTAATTGTAATTACTGTACAGCAATCATATCATCCGCTTAATAAATGGTAAGAATGATTTATTATGTTATTTTAACTATTTTACAGCTCATGGTATGACTTGTAAGCTTTTAATTATGGTTATTTAACCATCTTTCATTAATTAAGATATAAACCGTACAAAGCGAGTCACACTAACGAGCCGCCCAGTACATGCGCCTTGCGGCACCTTCGTTATTCGTAGAGTTCATCTATCTTCTAAACGAATCAAGATACCATTCTACATTTTTTTACATGATATTTCTATACTAAAAGATATGTTTTTCTGTAAAAATAAAGAAAATCAATGAATGAGAAGTTGGAAAAAAACTGATTTTGTAACGGTACTTGGGGATTGGTGGTTTGCCCCACGTTGTTCGCCAGATGTAACGGGCTGAGGTTGGTGATGGTGAAAACACAGTCTCGGGTTCCAAGAACGTTTATTCGTGTTCAAACTGTAGATGAGAATATTTACAGTGTTGTGTGGATAAACTACTATAGGTGAAACGTCCCACGACGTGGAAGCGTTCACTACTACTAAACTACACGTCGGTCCCAAAAATAGTCCCACGCAGTGGAAGCTAAGTTCGGAAGCCGGATTCGTAATTTGTATATCAAGGAATATCTATGCATTAACCACTATCAACCATCTTTAACCACACCGATTCACAAAATTTCTCCGCACGTCATGTTTCCCTCGAGAATCGTGATATCGCGATTCACAATTGACAACATTTCATTTTTTCAATATAAATAAATGTTTATACTATATGATACTTGATGTGAAATTACGAGACCCATATTTTTTCTTTTTTCATAGTTCAGATATTTTCATTCATGATTTTCACTTTGAATTTTGTCTTATTCTAAAGCGTCGTAAGCACCAAATGACGTCATATATACGGCTCAAGACGTAATAGCCTTTGCTTTGCAATACAAAAACCGCCAAGTGGCAACTCAACAACAACTACTTTTGTAATTTGTCATCCAGTTGGCGATATACGATATACCCAGTACTCAGTACTTACATATCTACGTAAATAGTATGAATAGCCAGAAAACTACTTCATTCGACCGTATGTGTGACGTCATCAATCATTTTTCGGTTTTTATTTTTTATCTCCGAAATTAAGTATTAAAAAAAATATATAAAAATATCATCGTATTCAGAATTGAAAAATTAAGAAACGATATTTTTGTTTTAGGCACGTTTAGATTTTGAAATGTTGTCAATTTGTACGTATCCGTAGTAGCGAACTTCCAGTTTACTATACGAATAAATAATCAAAATTTTAATTTTAATCGATTTCTAAAAGAAACAATTAATCTTCTTATTAGAGAAGAATTAAAATCTTGTTTCTATCTTTTCAGTTCTTCAATAAATTTAATAAAGATGGCAGATATTGACGCAGTCGGGTTTTTTGTTTTTCTTAAATGTATTTTTTTATTTCCATCTTTTTAGTTCTCAAGCACCTTTATTAGCATTTCCTATTCCAAACTCCAATAAAACATATAAGTTATATATATATATATATATATATATATATATATATATATATATATATATTCGTAATCACCGTTAAAAATCTTTATTTTGATACCACACTCGATGTGTTTAGAAAGTATTTTTTTTGAGATCACTTTTTGCGTCCAAAAATCCTTCATTTTGTTTATTTTTTTTGTTTTGATGTACCTAGTGTCACTCTCACGACTAAGACGAATCTATTGACACCACTCACATAAAAATACGACAAGCCGTTTAGGCTGTAGGGCGTGCCAAAGAAATATGCCAACATACACTCGAAAAACATAACCCTCCTTCTTTCGCAGTCGGGTAAATATATGCGGGGCACCCTATTACTATATTATATGTCTGAAGTGCCAAGCTAATAATATACATGTCACTATCCATCGGCAAATTTTCGGCATTTAATGGGCAAGTTAGATACACCTAATTGTAATTCTTGTAACAAAATTGAAGACGTTCAACGTTTGCTGATGGGTTGTGTGAAAAAGAAATCTGAAAGAGATCTATTAATTAGGGAATTTAAAATAAAAGAATTAGATGATGGAATAGTCCAAACTATTTTAGCAAAACCACATACAGAATTAGCAAAAAAATGTGCGATTTTTTGTATACCTGTGTAACCATAGTACTTAGGTACATTACATTGTATATAGATATTTTTACATCTATTCTGCTTGTCTTAATATAAGCTCCGATGGGGTTGACATGTCCATATGGATAGAAACCCCGATATAAATTTAGAATAAAAAAATATAAATTTACTATCTATCTAGGCTACATAGTATTTTGTATTTCTATACATATAGATACATGTATAGTATGATGTTTATACTATTGCATGTACCACATTTGACAAGGTTACGAAATAAAAGAACAATACAAACTGGCTATGGTTTTTTTTTTATTTTTAGACTAGCTTTTGCTCGCGGCTTTGCCCGCGTGAAAGTTTTTCCGGGATAAAAGCCCCGCTTTATATTTTCCGGGAATAATAAGCCTGTGTTGATCAAGGACATGATCTACCCGTGTGCCAAATTTCATCGAAATCCGTTCCGTAATTTAGGAGATGTGCAGTAACAAACAAACAGAAAAACAGACGGGCAGAAAAGAATTACAAAAATCACTGATTTGTGTTCCATTACTCTTCTGTAGTCACCCCCTCTCTTTTTTAACCCCCGACAAAAAAGCGGGGTGTTATAAGTTTAGGGTGTGTATCTGTATGTCGGTGGCATGAGTAGCTCTCAAACGAATGGACCAATCTTGAAGCGGTTTTTTGTTGTTTGAAAGCTGATATGATCGCGATGGTTCTTAGCCATAATTTATGGAGATCTGTTCAGGCGTACTGCCTCGGTGGCGTAGTGGTATTACGGTACGACTGTATCCGCAGTTCTGTATCCGCTTGGAGTCTGGAATTTGTGCCCGATATGGTGATAGGCTCGCCCCTATCACATCATGGGACGGAATACGCACGGCGAAAAGTGGGTGCACTAAGTTGCGCCTCTGCCTACCCCTTCGGGGACAAAAAAAGCAATGAGAGGTGTCAAGGGACACCCGGATGGAACGAAGTTTCTTTCGATTAATTAGTGAAGGAATTGTAATAAAATTTTATTTATATAACAGAGTGTGTATATATATAAATATATAAATATTTTCCTATTTCCGTTCCAATACATAAGTTTCTAGAGAAAAAAACAAATAAATACGTGTGGCACTCGGAGACTGCCGCGGTAAAGCTATTGCATAGCATTTTTATCACAAATTTTGATTGACTAAACACAAATTCGATCTTACGCTTACCACATAAAGTAGATTTTTAAACGCGAGCAAAGCACGTTTAGTCTTGTTATTGATAAATGTCAGTAACCAAAGTAGAATAAATCAACAAAATTTGAAAAAAGAATGTTACGTTCGATTCTTTTGTAATCGTGCCGTGCCAACGATGGGGAAATAGCTTCTACGCAATGTATTTAAGGTTCATATTAGATTAGTAAGAAATGGTTTTAATGACTTTAATAAATAAAATAAATAAAAATATACTCGTTTCAAGAATTATAGCTTCTACGCATTGTATTTAAGGTTCATGTTAGTAAGATAAAAAAGATGTCAGGTTATTTTCGTTACGGAATTTCTGGATTCGGTCTCGACGCTCAAGGCCCGCGATAGAAGCTATGCAATAGCTTAAAATCAAAAGATGACTACATAATTACAAATACTTATCATGTTTTCCATACATTATAACAAAGAGTATCATACTTATGTAGCATACATACATAAACTCACGCCTTTCTCCCATTGGGATAGGCAGAGACTATGGAGCGCCAAGTGCTACGATCCAAGCATACTTCTTACGCTTCTTCCACGGTCATCAGTCACTTCATACATGCTCGTGGGTTACGAGAACTCCTTATTTGGCCCTTCCTTAGGAGGTCGCCAATTTGGTCCATAAAGGTACGTCTAGAACGTCCCCGTCCGACACTACCACTCACTTTCGCGACATAGATTTCTTACGTTCCTCTTCTTTCATCCATCCTTTCAATGTGGCCAAACCACCGAAGTATTCCTTTCTCAATCTTAATCACTACATCTTCTTTCAATCCACATTTTCTCTTATCACGCTATTCCTCACTCTATCAAATTATATTTAGCATTTCAGTTTTATTAGCGGCTTAATTTTTTGTTAAAACGTTTTATTTTATAATTTTTTGTGGCTATAGACTACATGCTTAATTTTTATTAATACATAACTCAGCACTAAAATCTGTGAGTAAACAATAAATCACCCCTTTTCGCCCACCCTAAGGGTAAATTTTTTTCCAAATTTACATGGGGCCGATTTTGAGGTATACCCTATCAAACAAAAAAAGAATGATTAAAATCGGGCTACTCTGTAAAAAGTTATGCGTGGTCTATATAAAAAAAATATACACGTCGACTTGAGAACCTCCTCCGTTTTTTTTAGTCGGTTAATCATCATTTGGAAAGAGTAGCCGGAAGCTCCTGTTGAGCGGTTAATCTTGAGTGAATCTTTAGATCATCATTACGCGGCTACATTAGATTTTGATTTGGGATATAGATTCTGCGAGTTTCTAGTGGACCGTAACTCTGAATTCTCAGTAGAGCAGTGATTAATTATCTATTAAACCAGGAGTTGAACATTCTTTTCCTTTAGTAGAATTGCAGAAGCGCCATGACGTTTTGCATTACATACATAATATTACATTGACTGCCTCGGTGGCATAGTTGTATTGCATACGCGTTACGTTATTGGGTACGATTTGCGCGCTGAGGTCCTGGGTTCGAATCCCGGGTCGGGCCAAAAACATGGTGACTGGGTTTTTCCATCTTAAAAATTACTCAGTCGCAGCTCGGAGTCAGGAAGTTGGCGGTGTGATACCCCCGTGCCTCGGAAAGCACGTAAAGCCGTTGGTCCTGCGCCTGTCTCTCTCCGGTCATGTCGGATTGCCGTCTCACCGGACTATGACAGTGAAGGAATAGCGAGTGCACTTGTGTATTACGCGATGCGCACACACTTGTGCACTATAATATCTCCTGCGTACCTGGCTGATTTTCGTTGAGATTGGCCGCCGTTGCAGAATCGGCTAGGAAGGGATTTTATTACATTAATATACGTACCTATTAAAAGCCTCCTGCTCGTCACCATAATACATTCGTTCTCAAGACAAAACAGCTCATATTAATTGTATTTTAAGGTCTATTAGGTATAAGTCTATAGATAGATAATATTATAGTTCGATTCTAACAACATTCTATTGAATCTGTCGAAACGCCTGATCATTTGTGATAGCAATATGACACAACTACGTTTCCGATATTTATGTCTCATTAGGGTTCCGAACCTCGATAGGAATACTCTAGCGTTAAACTTTATAGGATCACTGTGTGCTCCGTCTGTCTGTCAAGACCCTTTTTCTCATGACCGCGTTAAGATATCAAGTTGAAATTTATATCAAACACTCGGGGCTACGGTCTCTTTCAGTTGTGAAAAAATCAAATTTGTAAGTCAACGTCATCAAAAGATATGTCGTTTATGTCGCATATTTTGTGATTCCGCAAGGGATCAAATTCTATAGGGTACTTTCCGTTAACCTAGAATTATGAAATTGGGCAAGAAACAAGGTCTTAAAGCACATGTAAAGGAGAAAATCTGAAACCTGATAACCTACAGAATAATATTATTTATTTGTTAATGTAATGGCATCTGACTACGTTTATCAAATCGGTTCAGTAGGAGCGACGCTAGAGTGGAACATAAAATGGATACCTACATATATACATAGTACATACATAGGGACTAGGGTGTTAAAATCATTACCCTTCCTTGCTTCGCCGTAGTCGGGTAAGGGCACTTCTAAGTCGTCGAATAAAATTAGTTGTATGATTCAGGTCCGTTAAGTCTGTTAAATTAATTGATAAACCCAAAACCAAGTTATATTGTTATGGGATAATTTCGAGACCATAGTTTACATAACACCCATAGTTTCCTTTTAGTCGGGGGTTAAAAATAAACAAGAAATTTTTATGATTTTTATTTTATTAAATAAATTTAGCCTCAATTGTTACATTAATATATGTAATACAAAAAAAATACAATTTCCAATAACTAACTGCAGAATTTTACCAGGAGGATATTACGAATCCAAAAAACAGACATTTCAAAAAATTTAATCTTAATATATATAAATCTCGTGTCACAATGTTTAAGCTCAATGGACTCCTAAACCACTTAACCGATTATAATAAAATTCGCACACCATGTGCAGTTCGATCCAACTTGAGAGATAGGATAGTTTAAATCTCAAATTATAGTCGCAATTTGAATTTATTGCTAATTATTTGTCTGTTATTATTTGACAGTCACAATTATCTTAACTCCAAAGGATTCTAACAGATGTCGATACCTTTTTTTTTTTTTTTTTTTTTTCTCTTTGGCAAGGCGCGGTTTGCGCATCTGCCAGTGTCAAAGTTTTTAGAAGTTACATACTATATAATATTGTTTCTTTGTTATCCTCAGTAGTAGTAGTACTATGTCGAAGTAAAGCAGTGGCTACCTTACCAAGACTTAAGACTTTATCGAGGAGTTTTGGCGGCAACAAAACAAACACTTGACTAGCACAGTTATTTCAATTCACTTCATTTGAGCCCTTTAATAGAACTATATTGGATAATATACCGCCATAATTATGCAATATAACACTAAGTATCACCAAAATAATGAATTAAAACAAGAGCACCTCATGACACTACCAAGTTCCCGCCAAAACCTGTCGATACCTTTCGACTGGGTTGAGTAAGTAATCAATAGATGGCGCTGCTATGAATGATCCTAACAGATGTCGATACCTTTCGACTGGGTTGAGTAAGTAATCAATAGATGGCGCTGCTATGGTAAATCTACGAACGTGTCATATAAGCTACATTTTAAGCGGGACTTTTATACCGGGAAAACTCATTCACGCGGGCGGAGCCGCGGGCAAAAGCTATATTATATATTTCTTCTGTGCGTGTGTATGTCACTGAACTCCTAAACGGCTGGACCGATTTTAATTATTTTTTTTGTGTCTTCAGGTGGATTCGAAAACGGTTTAGATTTACAATTGGATCCGGTATATAGCGCTGTACTCGGGTTCTAGGATTTTATTTCCTTTTTAGGGCAGGACAACGTCTGCCGGGGCCGCTAGTATACATATATTTATTAGAGACACATTGGACGGTGGGATTGCATATCTAAACTAATATTATAAAGAGGAAAGATTTGATTGTTTGTTTGTTTGTATTGAATAGGCTCCGAAACTACTAGACCGATTTGAAAAATTCTTTCACCAATTTTTTTTTTTTAGATAGGCGATCCTGCAGTCAACACCGGGGGAAACCTGCGAATGGGATACTGGAGTCCGCCGGCTTAACGACTGCAGGGGCCTGGGAGGGGAGTGGAGGAGGAATATGGAAGGGAAGGTGGGGGGAAGGGAGGAAGGTGCCCAGGATGGGCGGAAAGAGAGGGTGCCAGGAAATGTTCGCGGGTCCTTTTAGGCCTCAATGTGTTTTTCAACCAAGAGGTATACACACTGAACTGTGTGCCTCGGCCCGCGACCAATGTTCCCCCGCGCATGGGCGTGCATTGGGTGTTCACCAATAAGTTATCAGCGAGTAATATAGGCTACTTTTTATCCCGGGAAATATAAAGCCGGACTTTTATCCCGGAAAAACTTAATCACGCGAGCGGAGCCGCGCGCAGATGTCTAGTTATTAATATTATTGAGACGTTATTTATTTAACACCAAAAGCAATAGGAAGGAAAAATCAAAACTACTTCGTTATTGCATCCAAAAAGCATTTTCGGAAATCATTTAAAGACATTGAATGGATATCAATCTTGTTGCTGTAATCAAGGAACCACGGAAATAGGCAAACAATTCTATGAAAAATTTGTGTAAATACATTAAAAACTGTTTTTAAAAAAATAGCACCGACTTCAAAAACCACTCTAATGTAAAAAATAACTTATACTTTGCTCATGGGTTATAATTTAAATACTACCAATATTATATACACTACCATTCGTGTGATTACATTTATGTGCAATGAATAAACCTTTGGAGTCGGTGCCTGATTTTTGTACTAATTTGGCATGCGAATAGAATTATTTAATTCATTCTTTTGTAAAGTACATAGTTCATGTTACAATTTAATGTGTGTAATTTATCTACTAGTATTTTTTAATAAAAATATTCGTGTGAAGCGGCGATAGCCTAGTTGGGAGTGGAACGGACTGCCGAGACGAACGTCCGCAGGTTCAAAACCCAAGGGCTTTTCTAAAAAGTTATGTGTGTATTCTTTGTGAATTATCGCTCGCTTTCACAGTGAAGGAAAACATCGTGAGGAAACCTGCATACCTTCAAATTCAAATTCAAATTCAAATCGTTTATTCAGTAATTAAGCCCCTAAGGGCACTTTTACACGTCATTTTTTTACAATATTTTATCATCTAAAGGATTCTACCAGTGCTTCGGAAAAGCCCACTGACCTGAGAAGAAGCACCAAGAAACTCAGCGTAGGTCTTTTATTGTTATATTTTTTATATATATATTTTACAAATTGCAAGTAACAATATAAATTCAATTATTACTTATGTCAAAAAAAAAATAAAAAAAAAAAAAAACCTGAGAAGTTCTCCGAATTTCGAAGGTATGTGAAGTCCGCCAACCCGCACTAGGCCAGCGTGGTGGATTAAGGCCTAAAACCCTCTCAGTAATAGAGGAGGCCCGTGCTCAGTAGTGGGCAGTATATAATACAGGGCTGGTATGGTATGGTATATTTATGTAAGCAGTTCGATTTTTTTATGACCGGCACCGACTCCAAAGGTTTATTCATTGCACATAAATATAATCACACGAATGGCAGTGTATAAATAATATTGGTAGTATTTAAATTATAACCCATGAGCAAAGTATAAGTTATTTTTTACATTAGAGTGGTTTTTGATCTCGGTGCTATTTTTTTTTAAAAAAGTTTTTATTTTTCACTTTTTAGTAAATAGGTAATGCAATATAAAGTTAAATATTATAATTATTGCTATTATATATTCAAATCTTGTAATTTATTATAATAGATGGAATTCCCAAAGCTGTCTTGATTCGATATTTTGATGATCAAACAATAGATACAAGCCTAGAAATATTAGCTCAAGAGTCATGAGTAAGAGACTTGAAAGTGAAACAGTTTTTATATCATTTATATCGACATATAAAACTCTTTGAGTAAAGCTGACAACGGAAATTTTTAAAAACTAATAATTCTGTCGAGTTTTTGGCGGGAACTTGGAAGTGTCATGAGGTGCTCTTGTTTTAATTCATTATTTTGGTGATACTTAGTGTTATATTGCATAATTATGGTAATATATTATCCAATATAGTTCTATTAAAGAGCTCAAATGAAGTGAATTGAAATAATCGTGCTAATCAAGTGTTTTTTTGTTGCCGCCAAAACTCCTCGATAAAGTCTTGGTAAGGTAGCCACTGCTTTACTTCGACATACTACAGATAATAAAAAAGACAAACCAAACTTGACATTGGCAAAATGTAAATACAAGTGCCATAAAAAAAAAATAAAAAAAAATAATAATAATTCTGTCAAATTATATTGACAGAAGTCAATAGGAATATTATTTTTCAAAAGTATTATAATTCTCTTTGGGTATTATTTCTTCGGATTAATTATAGCTTAAATTTATTTCAGCACGCAATTACATATATCAGTAAATTGATTTTAAATTAAATCTAGATTATAGTGTGTTCATGGTTTAAAGGAGGTATAAGACAGGTTCGTCTAGAAATCTTTAGGGGAGGCCTATATTCAGCAGTGGACATTATTCATACAGCTTTCTCTGAAGATGACGACTTTCTCCGACGATGATGAAGACAAATAACTCCAGGATGCTCTATCAAAAATTTGACCCGACCCCTTTCAAAAATAATAATAGTTTTCATTTTTATTTCAGAAAATTATATCTATGCTTAAAAGCAAAATAGTCCAGGAAGGAAAATTTTATTATTATGTAACACGGAATTTTACACAAAAGGTGCTATAAAAACTCATGGTTTGTACCTATCTGTATAATCCAAGTCCAAAGAGTAGGTATAATATATACTACGAAAATCCAAGTCATTCTAGCTATAGGTACTGTTTGAATTTGTATTGAAAAATAAAATATTTTTTGTTAGAAGTGTTTTATTTATTCTTACCGCATACCGCGAGAATGAGCGGAGCGGTCATATTTTTTTTTAATGAATTGAATGACGGAGACGATCTTGCCGTTCGCCTGATGGTAAGCGATACGACCACCCATAAACAGTAGCAACACCATCCAGCACCTTGACTTACAAAGTACTGAGTGGCATACCACTGCGCTCGTCATCCTGAGACATAAGATATTGTGTCCGGTAGTTATACTGGCTACAATGTCCTTGAAACCGAAACAATAGTGCATGCACACTGCTGCTTGGCGGTAGAAATAGACATTGCGGTGGTACCCACCCAGACAGCCTCTTACATATGACAGACCTACCACCAGTAGTAATCATATTAGGCTGAAAATGGTCTTATGACTCTGAACGTTAACTTATAGGATCGTCGGGGTAGTTTCACGCTAGGACAACAGCTCGGGTCTGTATTATAATATAAAAGACTCCATCATTTGGGTAGAACAGCCTGATGCTCACTGTTGAGTTGTTAATCTAATCTCTAGAACATTATACGCAGTTAGATTAGACTTAGCAAACCAAAGTCAAAAGGTATAGATTCTAGTAGATCCTGATATCAAGTGAAAATCTGAATGCATGATTATGTAGCAATGATGAGTGATTCATTATGTCAGGAGTTAAACATTCCTTTCCTTAAGTAGAATCGCAAACTTGCATGGGCGTTTTGCGTCACACACATATTACACTAATATACGTACCTATTAAAAGCATCCTGCAAGTCATCATAATATATTCGTTCTCAAGACTAAACAGCTTGTATTTATCATATTTTGAGGTCCATTAGAAGTCTATAGATACATATTAAAGTTAGATACTAACCACATTCTATCGAATCTGTCGAAAAGCGCCTACTCATCTTTGATAGCAATATGACAAATTACGTTTTTTGCTATTTATAATTTTTTTTATAAATAAATGGTTTTATATACCTATTTTACCTATTTATCACTTACCATCTAGTGGAAGTCCCCGTTATTCGTATAAAGGGTCACCATGCATATGTATTATGTTTTATTATGCTTTTATTCAATAAAAATATAGCTCAAATTTATGCGTTGCTAATAGAATTTCGTAAGTAGTTTCACTTTTAAGTCGTCGAATGAAATTACTCATATGATTCACGTCTACTAAGTCTGTTCCATAAAATGATGAACCCTATACCAAGATATATTGAAATGGGACCACTTCGCGACCCTTATTTACTTAATAAAGAAGGAATCAAGGAAATACGCTCTTAATTTTCAGAGCAATCAGTGTACATACATAAAAAAAAATACAAACACACGAATTGATAACCTCCTCCTTTTAGAAGTCGGTTAAAAATAATACAAACACGCGAATTGAGAACCTACTGTTTTTTTAAGTCGGTTAAAAATAATTTAACATTGCCTATTTTAGAGTCGCTGAATTATTAACATTAAATATTGTTTTCGTATATTTGTTTAAGTATTTATTTGGCTTAGCTAGTAATATTTTCATTTTTATTTCAGAAAATGATATCTATGCTTAAAAGCAAAATAGTCCAGGAAGGAAAATTTTATTTTCCTTATTTCTACCCTCCATTGTTTTTAAAAATTAAACCGTAAATGCCAATACCATTTTGTTCGGTGCATAGATTATTATTAATTGGTTCGGTGCGTGCGAACATGTTACGACTCGGTGCGCTCTGTGCATTCTTATAGTTAATTGCAGTATACTGTATAACTACCATTGTTATATTCTGCTGCACCGACGTGTATGTGCCGTATAACAGCTCATTGTTCCCTAACAAAGTGTTTATAATTGTGGATATCAATAAAGTAACTGGAAAAGGATCGTGGTGGGACAGGACTCAATCCCAACTCGTAAGTATACGGGTTATTTTGACATTGCGTTAATAAATGAAACCATATACTCGTCTTTGCCTCTGCTAACATTATGGCAAAAAGCATCCATGAAAAACGAATACATTCACCAAAAATCTCAATATTAAAGCCTTCATTTTTTTTATATTATTTTAGTTTAGTGTAAAATTGTAATGAAAGTGTAATGTTGCCGCTGTGACGAATCCTCTTAGAATAGTAGTAGTGGCATTAGGGCGTGTATTACTTTTTATTGATATTTATTTTGTTCGAAACTTACACTCGTTAAAATAACTTAATAGAAAGCGTTACTTTCAAAGAGATAAGTATGTGATTTCATGTAATAACGCAATATCAAAATAAGCCTGTATAGTTAGACTAGAAATACATAAGTAGACTTTCACTAGGTAATTATAACGAGCTAGGCGTTTCTATGTATTTTATATTATTTTAGTTTAGGTGTATCTTAATTTTATTGTCTAGTTATTAGTTAAATAGGTTAATAATCCCACGTGCCCGTTTGGCACGTGGTCAGTAGTGCCGGTAGTTAGAAATAACACAATTAAATGACAGTTGACAACGTACAGTTGACGGTTGACAGTTGACATTGAGTGACAGTGACATTTATTGTGGGTTGCCAGTAATAAGTACTAACTATAGACATCTAAAAGACGCCTTGTCTGAAGGACCGTTCGGTCCATGCTTTGGTTGGTCTGGTTGGACGGAGTGCCCGGTCAATGGCCGTCTGTCCGGCAGACTAAATAGATCCAGATTTTCGTACTAATTAGTAATTAATTTGACACTCAACTAGTATTTTTAAAAGCTTTTATTTAACTTGCAATGTATGTATGTATGTATGTAAAGTATGTACATATATATGTCACTATGTTTGTTCGGGTGGAATCTTGCAAGTCAATTTTGAAGCAGTTACCCTCAACCGATTGAATTGAAATTTTGCATACACATTTAGTTTGGGTGACAATGCATTGTTAGCTAAGTGACGTCATTCTGAATCCAATATGGCGGACGGTCCAAGATGATGGACTAGTTATGTTTTGTGGACGTCCATAATATGAATATCAAATGAAAGGGTTTGCTTAGAAGAATACAAAAAATAAAATGACCTCTCTAAATCCAATATGGCGAACGACCCAATAGGTATAGCGGACTAGTTATTTTTTACGCACTCCTATAATATGGGTATCAAATGAAAGGGCTTGCTGAGAATAACTCGAAAAAGAACTAAAAAGTAAAAAATAAATTAAAAGTTTTTTTTTATACAAACAAGCTTTTATTTAAATTTTCTAAAAAGAAAAAATAAACTTTAAATTTAATGAAACTTTGTTCAATACTATATAGAGATAAAAGCTTGTCGCGAGATTTACTTGTGTAGATAATGCAATAATTATGTAACTTGATCTTGACAAAAGTAAATCTCGCGACAAGCTTTTATCTCTACAAAGTTTGATTAAATTTAAAGTTTATTATTTCTTTTTAGAGAATTTAAATAAAAGCTTGTTTAAAAAAAATATTTTACTTTTAATTTATTTATTTTATGCTTTGTTTAAATACCTTGTAAATAGTTAATAAATACTCAAAGAGTAAATATTACTATTCAATGGGTTGTACTATAAGGGTTTTTTAAAGTTGTTTTTATATTATATTCGCGTAGGCAGGTCTTGTATGACGCGTTGGTTTTCATTTGTTTAATGTTAGTTTTATAACCCGCACCGACTCCAAAGATTTATTCATTGTACATAAATATAATCACACGAACGCCACTGGATATAAAATTGATATTATTAAAATTTTATAATTAAAATTCTTAAAATTTCTAAACCCATAAGCAAGGAACAAGTAATTTTTTACTTTATAGGGGTTTTCGAAGTCAGTGTTATTAATTTCTTTTTTGCAACATAGAATCGAACAAACGACTTAAAGCACCCTAGTCCGGCGCAACAGAAGTGGACACTTGAATAGACGGGGAACCTGCAGCTTCAGCGCCAGCGGTAGCCTCACCGACCATCAAGTAACCCACCAGTGCCACCAAGCCAGAGCTGCTGGAGCGAACACATTCTTCCCTCATGGATATAACAAAAATTGAGATCGGTATGTATGGTTTCAGAAACAAAATTCAACCGCTAATAGTATAGTAACAATGGGAGTTCCTCAAGGCTCAATTCTTGGACCTTTTCTTTTTCTAATCTATATAAATGACTTACCTTATTTCATAAGGGACAATTGTGAAGTAGTGTTGTTTGCAGATGATACTTCCTTATTATTTAAAATAAGTCGACATCAAACAATTCTTGACGATGTAAGCAATACTCTCTCAAAAATAGTGCATTGGTTCAGCGTTAACAATCTATTATTAAATAGTGAAAAAACTAAATGTATAAAATTCGTCACACCTAATGTCAACAAAGTTAACGCTAACATTTTCATAAATAGTGACGAGTTGAGCCTTGTGGATACAAATTCTTGTGTATCACATTGGACTCTAAACTTCAGTGGGGTCCTCATATATCTGTACTAGCTAAAAAGCTGAGCGCCGCAGTTTTTGCAGTGAGCAGGATACGCCAATTAACTGACATTGAAACAACGAAATTGGTCTATTTTGCTTACTTTCATAGTTTGATGAGTTATGGAATTTTGCTGTGGGGACTGGGGTGGTGCTGCTGACATTAATACTATATTTGTTCTTCAAAAGCGACCTATAAGATCTATCTACTCCCTAAGCTCTAGATGTTCTCTAAGAGAAAAATTCAAAGAAACAAATATAATGACAGTAGCATCACAATTTATATTCGCTAATTTAATGTACGTACATAAGAATATAGAAAACTTTCCAAAAGTTTGCGATATCCATGGCTTAAATACTAGAAGCAAAAATAATCTAGTTAATCACAAAACAAGGCTCCAAAAAATCAGCAAATCTTTTAAGGGTTACTGTATACACTTTTATAATAAAGTTCCCACTGAAATTAAGTGTTTAAACATTGGTAAATTCCAAACAACTATTAAGCGAAAGTTATGTAATAAAGCTTATTACAAGATTTCAGAATACATAGAGGATAAAAAAGCCTGGGATTAATTTAAAAAAAATTTTTTTTTTTTTTTTTTCGTGTGATTTTCTTTGGAATCATGTCTTTCGTTTTAATAAAGTTTCTTTGTTTCCATCTGTGAGCGGCTTGGGTATGACATACTCCTTAACTGTCTGTGCCTGCGGCGGCGTCGTGTGCCGGGTCGGCCACTTCCCTGTAATATGGTTGAGGAGGCCGATGGCTGGCACATGCGTCATACTCGTGAACGGGTGCTGCTTGTGTGGACTGGTCTGCCCTTTTCGCTTACTATATATATATATATATATATATATATAGTAAGTCCGAAGTCTGGACCAGGGAGATGGAAATACTTCTTTGGCGGTCCCCCGACGCGATGACGCTTGGGTCAAAATATTACTAGGTACTTAAACGACAAACAAAGACTTTTATTCTTTAACTTTTTAGACGTTTTTTGTGTCGGGGGCTAATTATATTTTAATTTAATTTTCATTTCAAACTTTTTAAATTACTATATTTTCTTTCATGGGTCCTTGATAATCAACTATCTAACACCTACTCGATGAGACCATTCTTATGAGCCCACACAGGCTACATCTGCTATAAGTAAGAGTTGGGTATGCTGCAGACTACTTCATGCTGCAGCATCAGCTCATGTCGTAAATGTCTTTAAAATATTGCCAAAGTCACAGTACACCAAATTAAAAATCAATCGGAGTTGTGAAAGTTTGAAATGAGCGAATAGTCTTCAAACGCCTGAACAGATCTTCATAAATTATAGTTAAGAACCATCTCGATCACAACTTTTAAAGAAAAAAAAAACCGCGTCAAAATCGGTTCATTCGTGTGAGAGCTACGATGCCACAGACAGCCATACAGATACAGAGATACACACCCTAAACTTATAACTCCCCCATTTTTTGTCGGGGGTTAAAAACTATTACTATTACTATTATACCAAACTAGCTTTTGCCCGCGGCTCCGCTCGCGTTAAACAGGTTTTCCGGGATAAAAATCCCGCTTTATATTTCCCCGGGATAAAAAGTAGCATATGTGTTAATCCAGGACATGATCTACCTGTGTGCCAAATTTCGTCGAAATCCGTTCAGTAGTAAATATTATAAATGTGAAAGTTTGTACGAATGTATGGACATTCTTACAAACTTTCCCGTTTATCTTAATATATATAAATCTCGTGTCACAATGGTTGTCCTCAATGGACTCCTAAACCACTTAACCGATTATAATAAAATTCGCACACCATGTGCAGTTCGATCCAACTTGAGAGATAGGATAGTTTAAATCTCAAATTATAGTCGCAATTTTAATTTATTGCTAATTATTTGTCTGTTATTATTTGACAGTCACAATTATCTTAACTCCAAATGATTCTAACAGATGTCGATACCTTTCGACTGGGTTGAGTAAGTAATCAATAGATGGCGCTGCTATGGTAAATCTACGAACGTGTCATATAAGCTACATTTTAAGCGGGACTTTTATACCGGGAAAACTCATTCACGCGGGCGGAGCCGCGGGCAAAAGCTAGTAATATTATAATAATAATCCCTTCTTAGCCGATTTCGGCCACGGCGGCCAATCTCAACGGAGATCAGCCAGGTGCGCAGGAGATATTATGGTGCATAAGTGTGTGTGCAAAACACAAGTGCACTTACTATTCCTTCACTCTCATAGTCCGGTGAGACGGCAATCCGACATGACCGGAGAGAGATCAGGCGCAGGACCAACGGCTTTACGTGCTTTCCGAGGCACGGGGGTATCACACCGCCAACTTCCTGACTCCGAGCTGCGACTGAGTAATTTTTAAAATGGAAAAGTCCAGTCATAATGGTTTTGGCCCGACCCAGGATTCGAACCCAGGACCTCAGCGCGCAAATCGTACTCGTAACGCGTACGCAATACAACTACGCCACCGAGGCAGTCAAGTCAGTTATAATTTTATAGTAGGATTAAGACATTGATGCATTAAAAAACCCATTAAGAGCAAAACTAGTAGAAAAGATAAAACAAGAAATTACATTAAAATTACATACAATCTAATATATTTTTTTAAGCCTTAAGTAGGAGCCTGTAAAAAGGTCTATATGAGAAAACTTTCGGGTGTACCTACTCATTACAGACTCTATAGATTTAAAATGTGTTTTGAGCATTTGTAATTAACTAATAATATTGACTTTAAAAAACTTGAAGAAGAAATTAAACTACACATCCGAAACAGCAAAATAATGAAAAGAAAAATTATAAATCTACCGCAAGAAGATTGGATTAATAAGGAAATAATCGACGGAATAAGTCAAAGAAACTTTTTTGGTCACAATACAAAAATAATGAACACAATGAAAGTCTAGAAAACGAACTTAAGTTGAAGAAAGACACTGTGACAAAACTAATACAAAATGCAAAAAACTCGTACTACTGTAGGTTATTTAAAAATTGCGCTAATAATCCCAAAAGGATGTGGAATCTTATTAATAAGCTATCTCTCAACAAATTAAAGAAAAGTTGCGCTCCTTCAAAACTAATTTCGGACTCAAAATTAATAACTAATACTAAGGAAATTTGTGATTTATTTAATACATATTTTTCTACAATAGGATCTCTTTTGGCAGAACAAATCCCTAAAAAATATCACGAAAATGAAAACCAACCGTTCCACGTAATACCTGCTAAAGACTACCCAGAACTATCTACCTTCGAACCTTGTAGTGCAGATGAAATTAACAAAATTATAACGGATCTCGATTCAAATGCTAGTAGTGGGTTAGACAATGTTAATCCGAAAGTAATTAAATGTTTACGAAGTGTAATTTCTAACAATTTGGCTCAATGTTTCAATAAACTATATATATTATAGTTTATGTATTATATTATGTAGTTATTTTTATTTTTATATATTAATTAGTTGTTTTTATGCTATATGTAGGTACTATATTATATATTTTAATATATATGTACATCAGATTTCTATCCCCTTTTTTACTTGGTAATGATCGCCCGCTCTCTTTTTCCTAGTTAACTAAGTCCATCCAAGGGTTGTCTGGAAGAAATCGCCGATTGCGATAAGACCGCCATTTGTACTTCTTGTTTAAGTGTAGTCTCTATTGTATATTCAAATGTTTCTTTTCTGTGTGTGATGTACAATAAAGAGTTAAATAAATAAATAAATAAATAAATGAATAAATAAATAAATAAACTTTTAGTTGATGGAGAATTTCCAGATACGCTGAAGGTCGCCAAGGTAACGCCAGTCTATAAATCAGGAGATAAATCAGACCCAGGCAATTATCGCCCAGTTTCTGTCTTACCAGTACTGTCAAAAATTTTTGAAAAAATAATTTATTTTCGATTATTAAAATACTTAAACTCTATTAACTTTCTAACGGACCGACAGTACGGTTTTAGACCTAAAAGTAATACTACCTCAGCTATAGTCGATCTTATAACAAAAATAAAAGATAACATGGACAGAAGGAATATCGTCCTAGGTTTTTTTTTTTTTTTTCGGTAGGCGATCCTGCAGTCAACACCGGGGGAAACCTGCGAATGGGATACTGGAGTCCCCCGGCTTGACGACTGCAGGGGCCTGGGAAGGAAGTGGAAAAGGATGATGGAAGGAAAGGTGGGGAATGGAGAAAGGTTCTCAGGATGGGTGGAAAGGAAAAGGGTGCCAGGAAATGTTCGCGGGCCCTTTTAGGCCTCAATGTGTTATACAACCAAGAGGTATACACACTGACTGTGTGCCTCGGCCCGCGACTAATGTTCCCCCGCGCATGGGCGTGCATTGGGTGTGAAGACCCAAAGCACAAGAATTGCCTCGGGGGGCTATCGTCCTAGGTTTGTTCATTGATTTAAAGAAAGCCTTCGATACCGTTAGCCACAAAATATTATTGAATAAATTAGGAGAAATTGGTATTAAGGGGAGTGCTCTTAACATACTTAAGTCTTATTTATTAAATCGTTCCCAAGCAGTGAAGTTAGATAACTGTCAGAGCTCCACACTATCAGTCACTTGTGGTGTACCACAGGGATCTATTCTAGGTCCGCTACTTTTTTTGATATATGTTAACAACATTGCAGACTTGGCACTACACGGTCATATCTTAATATATATAAATCTCGTGTCACAATGTTTGTCCTCAATGGACTCCTAAACCACTTAACCGATTATAATAAAATTCGCACACCATGTGCAGTTCGATCCAACTTGAGAGATAGGATAGTTTAAATCTCAAATTATAGTCGCAATTTTAATTTATTGCTAATTATTTGTCTGCTATTATTTGACAGTCACAATTATCTTAACTCCAAATGATTCTAACAGATGTCGATACCTTTCGACTGGGTTGAGTAAGTAATCAATAGATGGCGCTGCTATGAATGATTCTAACAGATGTCGATACCTTTCGACTGGGTTGAGTAAGTAATCAATAGATGGCGCTGTTATGGTAAATCTATTAACGTGTCATATAAGCTACATTTTAAGCGGGACTTTTATACCGGGAAAACTCATTCACGCGGGCGGAGCCGCGGGCAAAAGCTAGTAACTCTATATGCAGATGATACATGTTTATTTTATTTCGGGACTAATATTCAACATATTATTGCACAAGCACAAGAGGATTTAGATGTTTTACATGAATGGTTTCAATATAATCTATTAACTATAAATATCTCTAAAACATGTTACATTACTTTCAAACCTTAGAATAAAAATATCCCACCACATGATCCACTAACTATTAATAATACACCAATAGAACATAAAACCTGTGAGAAGTACCTTGGTTTAAGAATGGACAGTAATCTAACGTGGAGCAGTCATATTGACTACATTAAAAATAAACTTTCAAGTCTTATTGTCTCACTCAACAAAATTTCGCGATGTATACCCCAACAACTGCGCTATACGATCTACAATTCGATGGTAAAATCTCAATTATTATATCTGATTGAGGTTTGGGGAAGTGCCGCTAAACTGAAGCTTAAAGAACTTCAAAGAGCACAAAATAAAATTATAAAGATACTCTTTCGATTACCTTACTCAACACCGACAATAAAAGTTTTTAAAGACACAACATTAATGAATATTAGACAACTGTATGTATATAATACCTGTATATTAATTAGAAAAACGATTGATAAATCTATCCACACAAATTTGAGTTTTGTGAAAAAATCACAAATCTGTACACGTAGCACACGCAGACCCAGCTTACTTGTTCTGCCAAGGATACGTACTAATTATGCTAAAAAGAATATTACCTATGAAGGAGCACAATTTTACAATAAAATACCATCAGACATAAAAAATGTAAGCTCACTTAACATTTTTAAATCTCGGCTATCAAGCTATATAACTGAAAACCAATTACTTTTTCTCTAAATTGTGGAGCAGTCAAGTTTTATTTCATAAAACAAAAACTGCTCGTTTGAACAGTTACTAATACAAATTACTTTGTTAAGTGAGTGCATGGCGACCACTGTATTTTGAATTATCACTTATTTTTTGTTAACTTGTTCTCATGTAAGTGACATTAACCTTAAAATACACAAATTCTATTTAATTCCTTCAGGTACCCATGCTGGAGCTGTACCTAGTCGAAACAGAGCCGGAGTTGCTAGCATCGCGGTAAAATTGCTGCTCACATCCTGCTCGACACGATGCTGGGCAAAATTGAGGAGTGCTTAGGAGGATCTGCCGCCCTAACCAGGAAGACACGCGGTGTATCAACGTCCAGTGCATCGAGAGCGCCTGGTTCCGCCATAATGATTCCACATTTAACAATAAAACGTAATTATTGGTTGGCAGCCTAATCCTTGTCCTTAGTTCCCTTTTCCGCACCTCTTTCTCCCTTACACTTGCACGCCTACCTATCTGTGTCTCGCGCGCACCGCGCCGAACAAGCTGCGCGGGTGCCACACGACACTTCCGTAAACGCCGCCGCCGCAGCCACATTAATGGCTGTCTAATGATTCGCTAATCCGCTTTAATTTGGTGCATAACTCGCATAAAACGCACATGTAACGCTAATTGAACTGCTGAATGACCAGTGCTTGGTGTTGGTGAAGTTATTTCGTGTGTGAATCAAGCCCTTTTGCGTGCGCGTCGTATATCTACAGCGACGCCATCGCCGGGACCGCGTGCGCCGCCTGATGCAGAATCGTCAAGGTAAGGCGTGCATATAGTTTCCTTATACCGCCAACCAAACTACTCCTCCGCGATCCAGCCCCTCCGAAGGGGATCCCTAAAATACAGTCCACAAACGCCAGGGTCATTGTTGGCCCAACGCACCGAGGCTTAGGACTCGGCCGGGACATTTTCGACTGTCCCATTTAATTCCCCCGCTTCTCTTTTCCCTTTTATATTTCGGAGGCCCATTACGTGGCGCCTCCATTTTTGGTCCATACGAGACGGATTATTATCTGGTCATCGGACTACGCCGCTTATTAATTAGGGCCTAGATTCGTCTAGATTTGCCCCCCTCCGCATTTAGTATATTCCGTAAGTACCTGCCTAGGTACCTACTCTTCTCGCTTAGTTGTTTTCAACCTTGGTCTTAAAGGGGCTACATAACTCATTTAAATATCATTGTTAAAACAAAAACGCTTATTCATTAAAATACCTATTTACCTTTTATTTCTATACATAGAGAGTAAATCTTATAAAAGTATTTCGTTGCGAACGCTCAGTTCGAATAAAACTCCGCACGCATAGTGAATCATCGCATTCATAAATATAAGTAAGTAGCTGTTATAATATTCGCCGCGCACAGCTGTTGTGCCTATAGATACTTATTAGTTATATCGGTGTATAATATTTCGGTAAAATGTCGCGTTCGAAGCGAATAGACACCGAGTCACCTGTACAAAATACTGAGCTTATGTTGTTAGAAAGTCAACGAAATACCTATTTCGCAATAATTCAAAATGTGTTCGAGAATTCGCAAAGGGTTGACACTAGTCAGGAATGTCTGGAAACCTTTCTTAGTTCTGTTGAAACAATTGATGACACTAGGTCTCAATTTAAAGAAATTCTTGTTGAATACAACCGCGTTTTACTTAAGACTGATCCTACTAGTAAGCCTGATTTTCAGTCCTTAATCTCGTTTGAGGATTTATATTGTCGTATTAAGCGCGTATTATCTCGTGTTGATTCCAAGCCTTCGAGGGTGGACACAGTTTCCAACCGCAGTGGTATAAAACATAAAAAACCATCCTTGCCGTCACTCGAAATTATGGCGTTTGACGGTGACATAAGAAACTGGCCCCTATTTTACGCAGGGTTTAAGTCCATGGTACATGAGAATCCGTTGTTAACAGATGACGACAGGCGGTACTATTTAGTGAGTAAACTCTCGACTAAGGCTAAACACGTGTTCTCGGGTATTACACCGTGCGCAGAAAATTATGACACTATATTACAATGTCTAATTGATAGGTACCAAGACACTCGAACACTCGCATCTACTTATTTAGATCAAATGGTTAACTTCAAGAGCACTGGTCCCGCCTCTGCGTCTAAATTCCAAAGCTTCTTAGAACAGTTCATAACTGCTGCGAGTGCATTAAAAAACCTGCACCTAGATGATCTGTCAGACTTTATGCTGCTGCATCTCGCTTTGCGAAGACTGGACGCCGAGACGGTCCATGCATTCGAGGAGCGATATCGCGATGTAGAAATGCCTACATTTATTAATTTATCCGATTTTATTCGTAGTCAGTTTAAAATATATACTAACACGCAAATTAATTACGTCGCTCCCAGTGTTTCGCGTAATAATAATTCTAGTAAAAGTAAACCCCGTAGTCACGTACCTAACCCGCAGACTTACACGTCAGTTTCAACACCTAATAACAAAAAATGTCTTTGTGATAATTTCGCACATGATCATCTCTTTAAGTGTATTAAATTTGATCAATTAGTGCCTTCTGCACGATTTAAATGCGTAAAGGATCATGGTGCTTGTATTAACTGCCTTAGTTTATATCATAAATCGCGAGAGTGTAAGTCTAATTTTAGATGTCGTAATTGTAACTCAAAACATCATTCATTGTTACATTTCAATGAATCAAATTCTCAATCCATTTCGCAAGCGCAACGTAATGTAAATTTGCCTGCGTCGGGAACCGAACCCGCGCCAGGCGCACCCGCAGTCAGCGCTCGGGCTTCGTCCACTTGTGGCGTGAGCGCCGCCGGCCCGCCTCGTGCGCCGCCGCCGCCGCCCGATAGTGCACAGAGCGGCAACGTCTCCTCGCTGCACACATCCATCGCTGTGCCAGTGCCGAACGCAACCGCTTCTAGTGGCTATCTCAAGCGATGTACGCAATCCACTATATTGTTGTCGACAGCGCAAATTACTATCTATGATCGTGGCGGTCGGGCGCATTTAATTAAATGTCTTCTTGACTCGGGATCGCAAAGTAACTTTATAACATCCGAATGTGTTGCGCTCTTGGGTATGAATTACGACAAAAATACGCAAACTATTGTACGTGGTTTCGGTGGTACGGAAAAATCCATTAGGGGTTCCACACGCTTTAAAGTACATTCGCGTCATAATAATAACGTTTGTTTTGACGTATCGGCACTTATTGTCGACCGCATCACGGACAGCCTACCTTCGGTGCCCGTTGATAAATCTTTGTTCGCGCGTTATATTAACTCACTCCCGCTTGCGGACGGTAGCTTTACCACACCGGCCGAAGTGCAAGTACTTCTCGGTGCTAGTATTTTTCCACACCTGTTAATACCGGGTACGGTTTACAGTGTGGATGGGTTGCCGCCCGCTATAAATACTGTCTTCGGATACGTTATAATGGGTTCCGCTCCCGTTTTACTATCCAAAACTTTCGCTTTAAGGTCGACCTCGGCTTGCTGTGCTGTTGTCGATCAACCTCCCTTGGACCACCTTCTTAAAAGGTTTTGGGAACTTGAGGAGGTTTCCGCTCCGCCCGCTCAAGGTCATGATGACCTTGAGTGTGAAAACCATTTCTGCGCCACCACTACGCGTGATGCTAGTGGTAGATACATCGTCGCTCTGCCGTTTAGGGATGATGCTCATAAATTAGGTAATTCTTACCACACTGCTCATAGACGCTTCTTGTGTTTAGAGCGTAAGTTGCAGTCGTCTGACATGTTGCGCGCCGCTTACAACGATATCATTCGCGAATACGTTGCTAAGGGTTACGTTACCGAAATAGGAATAAATAATAATTTCGATCTCGCCGCCGCCGCATCCTATTTCGTTCCGCATCACTGCGTGCAACGTGAGGACAAGACCACTACTAAGGTCCGCATGGTGTTAGATGCCAGTTGTAGGACAAGTTCAGGGCTGTCGCTGAATGAAATTTTACATTCAGGACCTAACCTTCAAGGTGACTTGAATTGTATTCTTCTTAATTTTCGCCTTTTCAAAATTGCTATTTCCGCTGATTGTCGTCAGATGTTATTGCACATCGGTATGCAAGAATCCGATCGTAGGTTCCAGCGTATTCGTTTTCGCTTTCGCACTAATGACCCAGTGTCAATTTTCGAATTTAACCACGTTTGTTTTGTTATAATTTACCGTTTTTCAAAATTATTACCGAGACGACCTTCCGTCACTCGTTCTGACTTAGATTACGCTGAAAGTAAAATCATACTAGCTCTTCAAAATGTTTATTTTGCTGACGACATTCGTAAATTAAAAAACAAACAAATTTGTTCACCCGCTTTGCAAAAATTAAATCCGTTCTTGGATAGTGAAAATATAATACGCGTCGGCGGCCGTCTATCGAATGCTGCCGTCGAATATACGCAAAGACACCCGTGTGTGCTCCCGCGACGTGATCACGTAGTCGACATGATCATCGATTATCACCATACGAAGTACTTACACGCCGGTCCTGAACTACTGATGTCCTTACTTAGGCGTCATTATTGGATACTCGCCGCTCGCCGAGTTATTCGGCATCGTATACACAAGTGCAACACTTGTTTTCGGGCAAAGCCGCGCCCTACATTTCCCATGATGGCCGATTTGCCCGCGTACCGCGTCAACCAGGTTGACAAACCATTTTCGCATACGGGTTGTGATTACGCAGGCCCTCTGCAATACACGCCTGTGCGTGGTAGAGGTGTCAAAAGCCGCAAGGCTTGGCTCTGTATTTTTACTTGTCTCACGACGCGTTGTTTGCACGTTGAGATAGCCACGGAACTGAGCACGGTTAGTTTTCTCGCTGCGCTTAAGCGTTTTCTTTCTCGCCACGGTCCGGTTCAGTGTTTATACACTGACAACGGTACCAATTTTGTAGGTTGTCGCTCGTACCTACGCGACCTTTATAAGTTCCTCGACGAATACCGGCCGCGCCTTGAACATGAATTATCAGAAAGTCGCATTGAATTCAAGCAGATTCCGCCTGCTAGCCCTCACTGGGGTGGATGCTGGGAATCCATGGTCAAGGTTGTAAAGTCTCACCTCTTCAAGGTCATAGGGCAGCAGCTGCTGTCTTATGAAGAATTATTAACCGTACTTACGCAAGTCGAGGCACTTATAAACTCGCGCCCGCTTACGCCCTTAAGCAGCGACCCCGCCGAGCCGACGGTGCTCACGCCGGCTCATTTCCTTCATACCGCTCCGCTTTTTTCTTTACCCGCGTCTCACATAGATTCGTCTAATCTACGTGAGAGACATTCGCTATTGGATAAATTGGTCCAATCCTTTTGGCAACGCTGGAGGATAGAGTATTTGCATCAATTGCAAGCTCGCGCTAAATGGACCACGCCATCCACTCCGATCCAATTAGGAACGGTAGTGGTCATTATTGTAGATAATTCGCCGCCGCTTTCTTGGCCTCTCGGTGTGGTGGAAGCTGTCCACCCCTCGAAGGATGGTGCAACGCGTGTTGTCACAGTTAGGACGAGCAAGGGCAGCTTCGTGCGCCCTGTCGTTCGGCTGTGCCCGCTGCCCAGTCAGTAAACATTTATAACCCACGGTTGCTCGTAGGCCTAGGATACCTAGCGGCTGTGGATACTATATTCACAGCCGATGCCAAGAGCCCGTGGGCGTAGTTTCTTACGTTTATTTCGTTTAATTTCGCTCAAATCGCTTAATGTACAGGTAGGAGTAGGCTTACGCTCTATTTTTTTTCTCTTATAAGGTAGCGTTTTCTAAAGGTAACCCTTTAAGGCCGGGGGAATGGTTCCGCCATAATGATTCCACATTTAACAATAAAACGTAATTATTGGTTGGCAGCCTAATCCTTGTCCTTAGTTCCCTTTTCCGCACCTCTTTCTCCCTTACACTTGCACGCCTACCTATCTGTGTCTCGCGCGCACCGCGCCGAACAAGCTGCGCGGGTGCCACACGACACTTCCGTAAACGCCGCCGCCGCAGCCACATTAATGGCTGTCTAATGATTCGCTAATCCGCTTTAATTTGGTGCATAACTCGCATAAAACGCACATGTAACGCTAATTGAACTGCTGAATGACCAGTGCTTGGTGTTGGTGAAGTTATTTCGTGTGTGAATCAAGCCCTTTTGCGTGCGCGTCGTATATCTACAGCGACGCCATCGCCGGGACCGCGTGCGCCGCCTGATGCAGAATCGTCAAGGTAAGGCGTGCATATAGTTTCCTTATACCGCCAACCAAACTACTCCTCCGCGATCCAGCCCCTCCGAAGGGGATCCCTAAAATACAGTCCACAAACGCCAGGGTCATTGTTGGCCCAACGCACCGAGGCTTAGGACTCGGCCGGGACATTTTCGACTGTCCCATTTAATTCCCCCGCTTCTCTTTTCCCTTTTATATTTCGGAGGCCCATTACGTGGCGCCTCCAGCGCCACTGTTCCGAATCCAGCGCCAAGCGGCCCGATGCTGGCCGTCTATCCGTGGGAACGAAGCGAATCAGCTGAACCTGACAGTGCGAGCCACGGGAGGCTGCCTGCGATCTCCAGTGAGTTGGGGCTCAATATTGTTCACGTCCAGGAACAGTGCTCGGCGCGTCGGCTCATTCTGCAGTGCGGACTAATGTCCGTGGCGTGCGGACGTATTGCGGTGCGCTCAGAGTACCTATATGATAGTTGCCTGCGCGATTGCAGTGTGTTTGAACTAACTTACTGGAACAAGGACCCGTATTTTAACTGAGACAGGACCTGTGCCTAGTTTTTAGTGAGTAGGATTAATTATAAAACGGCAGTTAATCTGTCGCGGCTTGGCATACTAAACAAGCTAGACTTCCCACTATCTCCTACAGAGTTTTCATTGGCCTGTTTGCTTCATGGAACCGCTTCAATCAGACGACGGCTGTGAAGACTGGTGTGAAGACATCAAAGAAGAAACGTGTTGGGATTGGCTGAAACATCCGCTGGTACTCTGTTTGACGCTATCTCCCATAATTTATAGCTGGGGATAATGTCAGACGGATATGTTATGTTCTTAGTTGAGACATAGTTCTTTTTTTCCGAATTCCACTTTATTATATATATTTTTCTTTCTTTACCTTAACAACGTTCATATTAGGAAGCTCTTTTTTAATGTTTATTTGTATTTCTAAATATGTAAGTAGTTCTCCTCCTTCTCCTGTGTAATGCCTACTTTTATGTTTTACTATATCTAAGTGTAGCGTAGTGTCAATACGGGCTAGACTCACGCGATCGTTGTAACATTTATGGGTGAAGTAGTATGTTAAAATATTATTATATAGTAGTTAATAATGTAGTGTATGTGGGCGCAAATTAATATTTAGTGATTATATTATTATGAAAATATCTAGAATATTTAAATTTGATATTTAAATAGTTATTTACAACCACAATGCTGTTATTTATCAAATTACAGAATAAGTTAGAAACTGTATTGACTATTAGAGTGTTTGGAAAACGTTGGATATTTATTTAATTCATTATTTAATGATTTATATAACTTCGTCTAAAATAAAATCAATTAGAATTGGTAATAATTCTAATTGATTTCTGTCTCGTTATTTTAATTTATAAGTAAAATATTCACAACTTGTTAATAGCTACATCTGTTGGCAGATTATGTAAAATAACGGAGTTTGCTTACTTAAATGTTATTTATGTAAAATATTATCATCTGGAGTTATGAAAAATTCATTATAATATCAATTTTGAATATTCAGCTATAACCCAAGACTTATTGTACAGTAATTTCAAAGGAGGTTGCAGTTATTATAACATTATCGGGTATATATATTATTTATTTTTTATAAAGGTGAATACAATACATGTCGGGAACTAATAGTAACGAAAGAACATACAAGAATCGCTATTCGTACTACATCGACAGTATCGCGGCGACCCCACGGATCACGCCGCGCGCGCGTCCACCTCTAAATACAGCCGGCTCGGCACTGGGGAAGCGTAGGGCGCCGCCGCGGACGCAGTCCGTAAGCTCGGTACGGTGCAGGAGCTAGCGGCGCAGGCGAGTATGGTGCGGGAGCAACTCGCTCTGAAATATCACGCGCTATATCCTCCCCCTCCAGGTCACAATTCCGACCCGGATGTGACCTGGCTGGTCTTCCTCTACGTGCCTTTTGTACAACATCTTTTGTACCTTGGTACGGAGTAAGAGTGCTGGCATGGTACTTGCCGATTACTTGTCCGCGACTATCTTTGATCACGAAAGACGTAGGACTCGCCACCTCTGATACGACATACGGACCATTACGCCGAGGTGCGAATTTCGCGGTAAAGCCCTTACTAGCGTTACTGAGGACATGGGAATCCACCAGAACTAAGTCTCCTACGTTAATAATTGGAGCAGGACGTCGATGCCTGTCTGCCGCTTCCTTGCGAATATCCTGCTGCTCCTCCACTCGATACTTAACGCGTTGAAGTGTGTGACCGAAACTACGTAAGTAGGGCGTTATTTGCGGTACATAATTTTCTTGGGACACGATGGCCCTCATATCATGGTCCACATCGATAGGCGACCGTAGTTTCCGAGCGAACATCAAATAGGCTGCCGTCTCTCCTGTACCACAATTATAGGCAGTATTGAGAGCAAAGCGGGTTTGAGAGAGCAGCTCTGGCCATTTCCGATGCTCTGGTCCCAACAACATGGCCAGCCTCTGCTTCAGGTCGCGGTTTTTCCTTTCGGCGGGATTCGCCTCCGGATGATATGCTGGTACCAGACTCTGTCGGACGCCCATAGCGTACATGGCCTTTTGCATCACAGCGGATACAAATTGCGATCCGTTATCAGAAATAACTCGCCGTGCCACCCCATATCTCATAAAAACCTCTTCGATGAGAATTTTCGCGCAATTTTCTGCGGTCGCTTCTACTAATGCGAATAACTCCACCCATCTGGTGGCGGTGTCTTCGACAAGAAAAATCCACCTTTCTCCTTTATCACCCTCGGGAAGGGGTCCAAATAAATCCATCGCAAGTACCTCAAATCTTTGATGCGGTACGGGAGTTTGTAAAAGTCCTGCTGGCTTCAGATTAGACGGCTTAAATTTAGAGCAAGCTTCACACTTCTTTACGTAGTTGGTCACATATGAGCGCATACCACGGAAATAATATCGCTCCATCAACTTGCGTAAGGTACGCTCTACACCCAGGTGTCCAGCAGTCGGGGCATCATGCAGCTGCTTCAGCACATCTTCTCGCCAGGATTCAGGTAAGACTAATAAGGGTTCTTCGGTTACACCCTCAGGATCACACCGGTACAGCACTCCTTGTGACATGTAATAACCTCGATCGGTCCATCGCGACGCGCATCCGTCATCATCAGTTTCGAAGTCATCTATAATCTTCTTACATTCAGGATCAGCAAGTTGGGCTGTGCGGACCTCTTCAGGTCCTCTACGAGGTAAGTCTATCACTATAGGAAAAATAGCGCATTCCTGTTCATCTGTTGACGCGAGTCCAGCAGGTCTACTCAGCGTGTCAGCTACGACATTTGCTTTTCCAGGGCAATACTGAATATCGAGATTTTGACCTTGAATCTTCATGGCCCAACGAGCCAGTCGTCCGCTGGGATTCTTCAGTGACATTAACCACTTCAGTGGCTGATGATCCGTAGCGACGCGTACTTCTGCTCCTTCGATATAGCCTCGGAATTTGTCCAACGCCCACACTACAGCTAGAGCTTCACGCTCGGTGGTGTTGTAATTGCGCTCAGCTGACGTCAGCAGCCTACTCGCGTACTCAATGGGTCTCTCTTCTTTTGCCTCTGATCCTTGCATCAAAACAGCTCCCAAAGCGTATGCGCTTGCGTCTGTACGCAGCACAAACGGCTCTTCAAAATTAGGTTGTCTAAGAATAGGAGCAGAAGAAAGCTTTTCTTTAAGTAGTTCGAAGGACTGGGCTTGATTCGTCTCCCAGATCCACTTACGGTTCTTCTTTGTGAGTTCCGTTAAGGGGCGGGCTACGCCCGAGAAGTCAGGAATAAATTTCCTAAACCAGGAACACGTCTGGAGAAAGGTCCGGAGTTCCTTCAGTGATGACGGCGTTTTCATATCTAACACCGCTCGGACTTTCTCAGGACCTGGTTCAATTCCTGATGGTGAAATGACATGACCTAAGTAAGTTAGGCGATTTCTTCCGAAGACGCATTTTTCACGATTGGCCCTAAGGCCGAATAACTTCAGGCGGTCAAATACCTGTTGTAAATGCTTCACATGGGTCTCAAAATTTTCGGATATAATTAAAATGTCATCAAGGTAGCATATCACCGTGATATCTCTGAGGCCAGAGCGAAAGCGATCTATCAGTCTTTGAAACGTCGACGGGGAGTTCCGAAGCCCGAATGGCATGCGTCGAAACCGAAACGTCCCGAATGGGGACACGAACGCTGTCTTGTCGCGGTCCTCAGGCGCTACCTCTATTTGCCAATATCCAGATCTCAAGTCAATACTTGACATTACACTGTCCCTCTTTGTTGACAGCAACAGTTCGTCAATGCGAGGCAACGGGTATTTGTCGGCACGTGTGATTCGATTAAGACTCCTATAGTCCACACAGAACCGTACAGTACCGTTTTTCTTAGGCACTAACACAACTGGTGAGGTCCACTCAGAGTCTGCTTCTTCTATTACTCCTTCTTCTAACATTCTATCTATTTCTTTCCTCATAATTTCCTTTTTTGCAGGTGTTACTCGGTATGGCGGGACGGATATCGGAAGGTGATCGCCAGTATCAATCCTGTGGATTGCAAATGTGGTAGCGGCTCCCCCTAGCTCAAAGATATCCTTATTATCTTCCAGAAGAGTCGAGAGCTCTATACGCTCATGAGGTTCCAATAGCGTTCCTTCATCCTCACGCAATAAGTCCACAGCGGAACAGACGAGGCGGGTCGCTTGATCCTCATACTCCAGTACGTACGTACCAGACCTATCGCGTATTGACCAACGATTTCTAGCAAAGTCAAATACCATGCCAGCGTCCCTTATAAAATTAATGCCTAACAGCGATTCGGTTGCACCAGGCAACACCACGAACAACGTCGGCACCACTACCCCCTGTACCGTTACATTAACTAAAGCAGTTTCAACTATATCACTGCTCGTAACACCGTTTGCAAATTTAAAGTCATAATGCACTTTATTGAATTTATGATTACACTTTACTAAAAACGATCTTAAACTCGCACTCGCAATACATTGTTTAGCACCAGTGTCTAATAATAATTTTCCCGTTTCTCCGTAAATGTCAACACACATGACGGGTCTACTGCGCGGTGGATACGCCGATGATATCGCGGCCACGGATTGAAAAGCTGGAGAATCTGACGAGCTTCTTCCTCTGCAAGTCGCGCAGTTAGCGCGGATCACACCCGGGGCACCACACCCAAAGCACACGATCGGCGTCGACGTCGACGGCGGCGCTGTACTCTCGCCTGCCGACAGCTTCTTGGTCTGGTCACGTAGTCGGGAACAATCAGCCTTGACATGGCCAAACTTTTTGCAATAATTGCAAAGTGGTCGTGACTTTGTAGCCTTAGTATGCATATTAGGTGCAGAACTGTGAGTGGCGGTTGGCGATAATTCGCCAACGTGCGTCGTGTCAGACTTGCGTTGCTTAGGGCGGCTTTCATCGAATAAGTCTTCCAAGCGTCGCGCTTGCGTTAATAAATCGGCAAAAGAACCGAAAGCGCTTCGTGCAATCTTCTCTCTAATTCTGTGGTGCAGAAGTCCGTACACCATATCAAGTTGAATTTCTTCCGTCAGGCTATAAGGTAATTGAGCAATCAGAGCCCTTGCTCTGCACACGAAGATATCTGTCGATTCTTCACTTTGTTCCTTAGAGAACAACTCCTTATAGATTTTATGCGGCGGGAGACGCGGCCCATATGTCTGTTTTAATAAGTGGATAGCCTCAGACCAACTCTTCACGGAAGCCTTTACACCCTGCCACCATGTTGCTGCTAACCCGGTGAGAAGCATCGGCAAACCTCGTAAGGCGATACCATCATCAATACTGACACACTCCTTGTAGATTTCCAAAGCATCAATGAATGCTAGTACATCGCTTTCTTTGGCGCCGTCAAACCGTGTCGTACATTTGGCAAAATTGCCTTGCCAAGACGGAGGCGAAGGTGATGCACATGAAGTTGTGGGCGACTGTGCTCGAAGTAACTGCGCAAGCTGCAGCAGCTGTTGGTCAGTGATGACTACTGGAGTCGGCGCGGTCGGCGCCGTTTGAGGCGGCGTCGCTTCACACGTAGTCGACGCGGCCGGCGTGGCCGTGTCACTATCCAAACCAGAACTTGGTCGCGACTCATTCTCCCCCTTGTCCTTAACTCCATGACGTGTAGTGGGAGCCATAATAATATGTTCACAACAACTTTGTCACAACACTGTGTACCCGATCGTTTATAATAATAATATGTAATAACGGCAAGTTCGTAAGCCGAACGTTGGGCAGCCACTTATCGGGTATATATATTATTTATTTTTTATAAAGGTGAATACAATACATGTCGGGAACTAATAGTAACGAAAGAACATACAAGAATCGCTATTCGTACTACATCGACAGTATCGCGGCGACCCCACGGATCACGCCGCGCGCGCGTCCACCTCTAAATACAGCCGGCTCGGCACTGGGGAAGCGTAGGGCGCCGCCGCGGACGCAGTCCGTAAGCTCGGTACGGTGCAGGAGCTAGCGGCGCAGGCGAGTATGGTGCGGGAGCAACTCGCTCTGAAATATCACGCGCTATAACATTTATATTCACTTTGAATGTATATTGGATTAAAAAAGAATCAAGTCAGTTCAAAATTAGATTGATTTCTGTTCCAAAAGTCAACTGGGAATAAAACTAAGCAAAATTCAGTGTGTATTTTCATTACGATGGATTCCGAACACGAAAACCCTGGCACCTCGCCGACATGTATCTACATCTACTATCTATCAAGGGCGGGTCGTTAGGGTCATGACCCCCCTTTTGTAATTAAATTAATTATTGTAATCGATTTGGAATCCGTCCTGACTAGACCTCTACTATATGACCCACCCCCCCCCCCCCCCCCCCCCGACTTGAATGCTGGATCCGTCCTTGATCTCTGTGGAAGAAGAATTATGTAATAGTATATAGATAATGAAATGTGGACATGGCATGTAATGTATGAACAGGGACTATATAGTCTTAGACATCTAATGCCCAATATTTTTTACCCGACTGCGAAAGGAGGGTTAGGTTTTTCGAGTGTATGTATGTATATTTCTTCGGCAATGTGATTTCTGCCCAGTGCTCTGAATGTCAACGTGAAGAAATTCAAGCAAGCGCGGGTAAACGGCGGGAGTAACTATGACTCTCTTAACGTTACCATCTAAGAGGGTTGTGTTACTTGGGTAGTTACGCGCAATATATGTCCCATCTTTTTGAGCACTTCCATGTGGACGCAATAGCCTCTGACTGCCAAGTAGTATTGCAAGCCTCCTCGTGGCCCCGCCGGTCACTGTTTCTTGGGTAGGTGTATGTGCCTCTGCACCTGTGATCCCAAAAACTGCTGATCTGTAACACTGCGCTTCCCGCCCCGAAAGGGGTGGGGATGCTGCATGGGGCTACCAACCCCATGTAGCATTTTCTTTATTTGTTGGTCCTGTAAATTCAAAAAAGCCTCGTAAGAAAATTTCTGCCGGCCGGTCCACTGACCGCGCCGTGCCAACAATACATAGATACCAGCGGGTAGAATTGACCGATTCTGTAGACACGTTAGAAAATGAAGATAGCTTCCAGTGCCGAGCGCCGGAATGTACCCGTATTTTCATCACCAAAACGGGTAGGGGCGTCCATGAACGAAGGATGCACCCGGAGTGGTATGACTCCAATAAGTTGCAAATTTTAAGTGCCAAGACAACGAAGGAGAGGTGGTGTGATGAGGAGAGGCATATGCTGGCTCGTAAAGAGGCCGAACTCCTGTTTCAAGATCCTAGGATCAGTCGTAAAATAAATATGGAGCTGGTTAAGGTTTTCCCAGGCCGCACGCTCGAGTCTGTCAAGGGACAGCGCAAGCGCATCGAACATAAAAGGTTGGTGGCGCAATATGAAGAGATGCTCAGGGTAGATTCTGCTGTGCCTAAGGATAATGATGATGTGGTGGTTGATGCCGCGTCTGCGTCTGCTGAAGGAGAAACGGTGAATCAGGCGGGTGATCCTCTCACACAGCGTGCCGGGGGAGATAATGTGCTGGAGGACTACTTTAAAACTCTCCAGCCTCTTGAGCAGGACATTCCACACAGTGGAAGACTAAATTGCATCTGTAAAAGTGTCTTAGTCCAACCAAAGGACCAAATACTGACCGAACTAGGCCTCCTGCTCAAGGAGATGTTCCCCCGGAGAACACCCAACAAAAAGTTTAAAAAGCGATCGAGGACCCCGCCCCCGGAGCCGCGTAACCGGAAGGCGAGAAGGAGGGCGGATACTCCGCCATGACTCAGGACATGTGGGCCTAAAATCCGACCAAATGTGCTAAAAGGATTTTAGATAATCAGTTACGTCAACCGACGGGCCTTGCCCAGGAGGTGATGGAGCCGTACTGGACAAAAATTATGTCTGTTAGCGAAACACCCAAGCTAGCATTCATTAAGATCAGAAGGTAGCCAGATATACTATAGTCTGTGGAAACCAGTGGAGCCGATAGAGATCAAGGATGCTTACCCCCCGAACAACACCGCGGTGGGACCAGACATGGTCACTGTCAAACATCTTAAAGGGGTGCACCCAAGGCTCCTGGCAAGAGTTTTCAACGTCATTATGTGGTGCGAAGCAGCCCCCGAGGGTCTATGTCTCTCAAGAACCACACTTATTCCTAAGAAGAGCAATCCTTGTGCGCCGGAGGACTTTCGACCTATCACGGTGTCATCGGTAGTGATTAGGACGCTCCACAAGATACTGGCGAAAAGACTACAAGATGTACCTCTTGACCCGAGGCAAAGAGCGTTTAGACCGACTGATGGGTGCTCGGATAATGTAATGTTACTGGACTTGGTATTGCGTCACCAACAAAAACTGCATACGAAGGTCTTTATGGCGACCCTAGACATGGCTAAGGCGTTTGACTCTGTGTCCTTTCAGGCGCTGCAAATAGTAATGAAGGTTAAAGGCCTACTAAACGCGATGCGGGAGTACATTCAAGAACTGTATAAGCGCAGTAGGACAATGCTGCAGCATGACGGCTGGACCTCTGCAAAGATTCATCCGGGACATGGAGTGAAGCAGGGTGACCCTTTGTCCCCTATACTTTTCAACTTTGTCATTGACGAACTTCTCAAGATAGTGCCACCAGAACTTGGGATCCAACTGGATGGTATGAAACTTAACATCATGGCGTTTGCGGACGACCTGGTATTAATGGCAAGCACGGAGCAGGGGTTGCAGGATCTCATCAATATTGTGACCAGCTTCCTGTCAGACTGTGGCCTTAAGGCAAACATTGGGAAATGTTCTTCAATCGCATTTAAGAGCATCCCCAGGGAGAAGACAACTGTGGTTGACGCGCAGTGCCGGTTCAAGATAGGAAATTGTTTTATTCCGGCACTGAAGCGCACCGATGAATGGAAGTACCTGGGTGTGCAGTTTGGAGCTAGTGGTCGTGTGGGACCCACCTTTATGGTGAGGTTGCGGCAAAAACTAACTAGCCTTACTAAGGCTCCGCTCAAGCCACAACAACGACTGTGGGCACTGCGTGTAATCGTCGTCCCAGGATTGATGCACCAGCTTACGCTTGGGAAAGTCACTTTTGGCTTCCTGCGATCATTGGATATACTTGTGAGGAGTGTGGTGAGGCAGTGGCTGCACCTACCACATGATTGCCCCAATAGCTTCTTTCATGCTAGAATACTGGATGGTGGCCTCGGAATTGACTCATTGTGATGGAGAGCGCCTCTGGAGAGATACCATAAGCTCCTGAGGCTGAAGAACTCTGAGTACGTGCAAGGAGGATCTGCTGATCATATCTAGAAGAGGAATGTGGCATCGCGGCGAAACGACTGTTGGACCGTGGTACCTCCCTACTAACTAAGAAGAGTGTCCGAGATAGATGGGCTGCTGCTTTGTACGAGACTGTGGATGGCAAAGCACTAGCTGGATCCAAGAAAGTCCCTGGACAACATGGCTGGATTGGCAACCCAACCAAGTTCCTCACAGGACGGGACTATATAAGATCGGTACAGGCGCACATCAATGCCTTGCCAACTGGATCTAGAACCTCTAGAGGAAGGCCCAAGGATAGATTTTGTAGGGCAGGGTGCCAAAACATCGAAACCCTGAACCATATTTCACAGATATGTTTTAGATCGCATGATATGCGGATCAATAGGCATGATGCAGTGGTCTCCACTATAAGCAAGAAATTGTCAAAACAAGGCTACCAAAAAGTGGTAGAACCTAGATATAACACTGAGGAAGGCCTGAGAAAGCCGGATATTGTAGCAACAATGGGAAGGCTGACGCTTGTTCTTGATGCACAAGTGGTATCGGAACAGGCTGATTTGAACAAAGCCGACGAAAGGAAGTGCGACTATTACGGAAGAAATCGCAGTCTATGCAAGCTAATAAAGGAAGAAAGGGAAGCTGCGGACCTTAGATTTCTGGGAATTACATTAAACTGGAGAGGTATGTGGAGCGATAAATCGGCGGACAATCTGTTGCGGCTAGGCATACTAAATCGGCTTGACCTTTCCACCATCTCCTCCAGAGTTGTCATTGGCACAATTGCAACATGGAACCGGCTCAACCAAACGACGGCGATGAAGACTTCACTACAGAAGAAGCGTGTCGGAATCGGTTAAAGATGCCCGCTGGGCCACTGTTTGACGACTCCCACTTTTTAGTGGGATAATGTCAGACGGGCATGATATGCCCCTGGGTAGGATTTTCTTTTTCCACAAAATTTTTGAATTGTATAACTGTTAAGCTCAAGTTTCGATGTATCAAACATTTTTCAAAACCATTAAGGATTAAATAAAGACCAAATTATTAAAACCTTTAAGGACAAATTGTTCTGGCACTCTAGCGTAGATTACTGTATGTAATATTATAAAAGTAAACGGCCTTCTTTCTCGATGTCTTGTTTGCCTCAAGTGTTTGTATAACGTAAAGTTAATTAGGGATTTATTTCTTGTGATTGTGCGTACTTTCCTGAGTATATGTGTAGGTATATTTAAAATGGCCGCAACTCTGTATGTATAATATCATATGTAATTAGAATCGCAAAATTTTGGAGAACCTTTGTATTGTATTCATGTAGTTATATTTAAAGGCCCTTGATATGTATAAATTAAAAACTGTTTGGCCTTCCTTCACATTCTATGTACTAGTCTTAAGGGAAGTAAATGCCTTTAAGACTAGACTCAAGCTCCATCAACTCGTCAATACACGCATGAGTGTCTTTATTTATATATTGTAAATGGCAAGAGAAAAAAAAATATTATATTTGACAAGTAAAAGAATATATATATTTAATGGTGGCAAAAGAATATGACCACATATTTAAAGTTAAAAAGAATAATAACTTAAAAGAAAAAGAAAAGATATTCATGGACATGACATGCGCGAATGGTTCAAAAAAATAAATAAATAGCCCAATGCCTCGTCATCTAATTAGTGACGCGCATGAATGGATTAACGAGATTTCCACTGTCCCTATCTACTCGCCGTAGCGTGCGGACGTGTTTTTGTGCGCGCTCCGTATGTGCGACCAATGTGATCTTCCCTCGTAAATGTATAATTATAACTCTTTTAAGTTATATTCAGTTATGTGAAATTATATACTATAGTGTTGAATAGTTTTTATTGTGACAATTGTGTGCGGAACATTGGAAAGGACCAAAGGACATTTTATTAAGAGACAGGACTCGTTTCGGTATCGTAAGTGGATAGAATAAGTGTTTTTAGAATAGTATATTAGTTAAGCTTGCTTAGGATGCATGGCTTTAGCTATTTATGTACAATGATGTGTGTTATGTACTCTTTAATGGAACAAGTGTAGGTTAAGTTTTAGGTTAGCCAGTTAGTGTCGGTAGTCCGACAGAAACTAGTTTTAATTTGACAGTCACACTGACAGTAATTTGACAGTGACGCTTAAGTGACACTGACAGTGACATCTCCTGTCACGGTGACGTTTCGCGACGGGTGACAGTGACATCTGCGTGTGAGTGTTGCCACTGCACAACTAGTGTAACTCCACAGTCAATCTAAGCCCACAGGCGCTTCGTTGAGTACTGCGGTCTGCGGGTTCGGCAAACTGTTCGGGCGCAGCGACTATGTCCGACTTGGACCCCCTTGCCAGTCGGCGAAGACAAGCGGAGCTGGATGAGGCGCTGGCACGGAAGGAGGAAGAGCTGCTTGCGCTGGAGCGCCTGACCGCTGCGGAGGGGTTCACGCCCCGGAGATCTTTGGCGTGTACTCCGCCACAATCGGACCAAAAATGTACCGGCTCGAAGCGCCCTCTGGGTTCGCCTCAGGAATGCCAGGAACAGCTGCGCAGGTGCTTGGGACCTGACAGGACCCTCTCTCAGGTTCCGCCAATGGCCGGTTTCTCCTCAGGTACGGGTAAGTACACTGACTCCTCAGGCGCTGCAGCTGCAGCTGCCGTAGAACTAGAAGCAGAATGCGGAGTCGTCACACTGGGATCTACGCCGGCTGTTGCTTCCCATGCCGTCGGTGAGCTCAGTGGCGCTTCGAAGCCCGAGCTGCTGGAGCAGGTTCACTCGTCCCTGATGGACATATCAAAAATAGCAAACGGAATGATGTCGGAGAAGAAATTTAAGTTGAACTCCGCGGACAGAGAGGTAGTGAACCTACGGGCGCAGCAAGTGTTGGCAGTGGTCGCCACATTAGAGCTACGCCTGGCGGAGACTGAGCGTGAGCTGCTGATGTCGCGTCACAACTGCTCATCGATGGAGCTGCGGCTGGCGGCATGCCGGAAGGAGGACGAGCTAGTCGACACTATCGTCGGCAGAGTGGAGCAGTGTCTTGCTGGCTCAACTGCTACTGCCCCTGTTCACCGAGCCAGCTACGCGCAGTTGCTGCGGACAAAGAACTCCGCGGTGCCCATAAACCAAGAAAACGGTCCAGTAATAGCCATATACCCAGCGGAGAGCGGCTCAAACCTTAAGACCGCTGACGACACGAAAGCTGAGCTGAAGAAATCAGTGGATCTACGCAGCATTGGAGTCCAAGTTCAGCACGTCAGGAAAATAGGCAACGCTGGGGTGCTGCTTCAGACGGCCAACGAGGAGGCGTCGCGCAAGCTTCGGGAGGCTATTCCTCCAACGCTGCGGGTGACGGAGCCGCAGCAACGCATGCCGCTGGTGGCACTGTCTGGGGTTGCGGGTGACCCGGACCGAGAGGTAGTCCTACAGACTATCCACGAACAAAACTTCGGGACGAGTAGTGACTGGCCATTGGACAGGCTGAGGAAGGAGGGTCGGGTGGCCTTCAAGAAGACCAGGAGGGGGAGCGGCTTCACAACAGTGGTGCTGGAGTGCTCTGCAGCCCTGCGGAAATTACTCATAGACAAGGAGAAAGTTTACTATGGATGGAACGTGTGCAGGACGCATGACTACGTCAACATCACGTGCTGCAACAAATGTCAGCAGTACAGGCACCCCGAAAAATACTGCAGGGTGGCGGAGGTGGTGTGCGGGAGATGCGCGCAGTCGGGACACCGTTCCAGCGACTGCCAGTCGGAGGCCGCCAGGTGCGCCACGTGCACCAAATTTGGGAAGAAGGATGCTGCGTCACACGGGACAGCTTCGCGGGATTGCCCAGCGAGACAGCATGCAGAGGGGCGCTCCATAGCTGCAACAAAGTACATTCTCGCCTAAATTTTTGCGTATTGGCCAGCTAAACTTGGGCGGTGCGGCGCTTGCCACGGACGAGCTGCCTGCGATGGCACGGGAGCTGGGCCTCGATATTGTCCTTATACAAGAACAATACCCGATGTCCCGGCTTGTGCTCCAGTGCGGGCCGTCGTCCATGGCGGGCCTTTACATACACAGCAACAGTATATCTGTAGCGGCTCTTCTGGAGTGGTCCACAATTACTGCTTTGTTGCGCATATCGCGGAAATAGACACTTTTATTATCTCGGCCTACTTCAAATACTGCGATAGTATCGATCCGCACATCGAACATCTGTCCGGCGTTCTTGGCCGCCTCCGTGGCCGGCGTGTGGTTGTTGGTGTTGACTGTAATGCGCACTCACCGATGTGGTACTGAACTGCGGACCACCGAAGGTCGTCGGTTGAAGACTTCATCTTGGCGCAGGATTTGCTGCTAGCCAACCTGGAGGGTCAGCCTGCGACCTTCGGTACGGCGAACGGTGAGTCCAATGTCGACCTCACGCTGCGCACGAGGAGCTGCTGCATAGGGGCGTGGCGTGTTCACGTTGGTGCCAGCACCAGCGATCACAGGCTGATCACCTTTACGGTAAGCCAACCTACCGCGCGGCGAGCCATGGCAGAGTGTGCTGAGTCCCCTGAGATGCCTACGTGCTTTCGGGATCGGGGTATCGACTGGGGCCTCTTCAGGTCGATTGTCCACGTAAAGGTAGGTTACCTTTATTTCAGCGGCTCTGCCTCCGAGGTTGCCAGACTTCACCGACGTGATCGTCCAGTCGGCGAAGAGAGCACTCGGACACAGAGCCAAACCCAGCGAGCGTGGATACGAATGGTGGACGCCTGAACTCGACCGCCTCCGTCGGCGCTGCGGATCCTCGCGTCGTGCGTGGCAAAGCACGCGCCGGGCTGGCGGTCCAGCGGAGCAGCATGCAGGTGAGACCTTCCGTAGGGACAGAGCTGCGTATCGGAGGAGGATGGAGGAGACCGAGACCACTTACTTCAGGCGCGTGGCGGATTCCGGGAACCAAGACCCTTGGGGCTTGGCGTACCGGGCTGCCAGTGGGAGGAATCGTCCCCCCACCAACGTAATAAACTGCACCCGTTATGTTGAGGGGCAAACGGGGTCTGTGGGTGAGGCTATGCACGGTCTGGTGTATGCTCTGTGCCCTGATGACGACCAGTCCAGGGACACCGACCATCACAGGCATGTGCGGCTCCTCGCTACGCAGATCCCGGCGGGCTCCGCCGCCTGTCCTCCGTCCCCTGAGGATCTGGGCGGCATAATAAGGCAACTGCCTCACACGGCGTCAGGGCTCGACGGGGTGACCGCCAGGATATTGCGGAACGTCTGGGCCGCTGCATCGGTGGAATTCCATCTGGTGTATGCCAAATGTATAGACGAGGGCGTATTCCCGGACGTCTGGAAGGACGGTCTTCTCTTGGTTCTGCCAAAGGGCAACGATAAGCCGCTTACGGACCCGAAGGCGTACCGTCCGATCACGCTACTCTCGGTCCTGGGCAAATTGCTGGAGCGTGTCATGCTCAGGTGTGCGCCTCAAATAACCAGTGGGATATCGGACTGCCAGCATGGTTTTACGTTTTTTCGTCGTTACGGTTTTTCGTCAGAGGCGCGTTATGTTCAGGCAGTCTTCCGTCGTTATGTTGAGGACATCTCGGGTGCTTTCGACAATGCCTGATGGCCCATGATCTTGGCCAAGGTGCGGCAGGGGGGTTGTCTACCCAACATATACAAAATGTTGGTGGATTACTTCACCGGTCGCCGTGCTGGCCTTTTCGTGGGTAGCCGGGTGCTGTGGAAGGACTCCACCATGGGGTGTCCGCAGGGTTTGGTACTCGGACCATCCTTGTGGAACGTGCTACTGGATGACCTGCTCCGGTCTCCGCTCCCGAGCGGCGTCAGCGTGGTCGCCTACGCGGATGACATCACCGTGCTGATCGAGGCGCAATCCAGAGCGGGGATTGAATCCGCGGCTGCGGAGGCACTTGACTCCGTTGCGACCTGGGGCGCTCATAACCGCCTGGAGTTTTCCTCTGCCAAGTCATCATCCATGACCATCAGGGGGAAGCTCCGGAGGCCCCCGGTCATCCGCCTGGATGGTGTATTGATCCGCTCGGTGTGTTTTGCGACCGTGCTCGGGGTGGTACTGGATGGGAGCCTCCTGTTCTCGCGGCATGCACAGGGGATAGTTGAGCGTGCGGCCAAATGCTTTGGGAAGGGGTTGCGTGTGTCGACATCTTCCTGGGGCATTCGTTTCCCGAGCCTGCGCATCCTTTACCAAGGTACGTTCGTTGCTACCCTTGTATATGCCGCGGCGTGCTGGTACGAGCGGGTCAGGGTCCAAGCTATCTCCGGCACCCTTCTCCGGGGGCAGCGGCCTGCACTAGTGCTACTGACTAAAGCGTACAGATCGGCCAGCACTGCTGCTCTTCCGGTGCTTGCCGGGGTCTTGCCCGCCGACCTCGAGGTTTTCCGGGCTGGCAGGACGGAGGCGGCGCGCGGGGCAACGCCTAAGGCTGAGATGTGCAGACTAAAACGCGAAGTTTGGGACTCCGTAAGAGTGCTTTGGCAGAAGCGATGGGAAGAGGAGACGAAAGGTCGCGAGCTCTACATGTTTTTCCCCGTCGTGGCTGGGAGGCTCGGCATGCGCTGGGTCGCACCAGATTATGAGACCTCTCAGATTCTTACGGGACATGGCTGCTTTAATAAGCGTCTTTCCGATATGCGGCTTCGGCAAGACAGTGCGTGTGAGTGTGGTGTGAGTGAGGAGGACAGGCATCACGTATTGTGGTACTGTACTCTATACGATGAGCTCCGCTGGAGAATGTTAGAGGGACTCGAGCTGGAGTTTAATGGCCCTGCCTGGTACGCCGACCTCGTCGGCTCTGAGGTCAATTTCAGGAGACTGCAGGAGTTCGCGTACGGTTGGCATAGGATCCGTAACGGCTCGCAGCCCATGCTGCGGCCGCACAGCGGCCGCGCAGGACGGCGCGTAGATAGATAGATGGACAGCATGCCCCAGAAGGGGTAGAAATGCTACAGGGACAAAGGACGTAGAAAAACATTTGTAGGGAGCCTGAAGTACTCGCGCGGCGGAGTGCACTCTGCCTAGCAGCCGCAAAATCCGCGCGAGCGTCTCCCGAGATTTGGCCCCATATAATCGTGAGATTGGTTGGGCCCTGGGTTGGTGGTTCGGCGCGGCTCTGTACGACCGCCGTTCAACGGTCAGCTCAGAACTGGCACGGACAAGGGGAATCCGACTGTCTAATTAAAACAAAGCATTGCGATGGCCCTCGCGGGTGTTGACGCAATGTGATTTCTGCCCAGTGCTCTGAATGTCAACGTGAAGAAATTCAAGCAAGCGCGGGTAAATGGCGGGAGTAACTATGACTCTCTTAAGAGGTGTGTTTCAGATCACACGATATGCGGATCAGAAGGCATGATGCGGTGGTCTCCACTATAAACAAGAAATTGTTAAGACAAGGCTACCACGTAGTGGTGGAACCTAAATATAACACAGATGAAGGTCTGAGGAAACCCGATATCGTAGCAACAATGGGTAGGCTGACGTTGGTTCTCGACGCACAAGTGGTGTCAGAACAGACGGATCTCAACAAAGCCGATGCAAGAAAATCCGACTACTACGGAAAAAATCAGAGTTTATGCAAGCTGATAAAAGAAGAAAGGAAAGCTTCCGATCTCAGATTTTTGGGAATTACACTTAACTGGAGAGGTATGTGGAGTGATAAATCGGCGGACAATCAGTTGCGGCTAGGCATACTAAACCGGCTGGACCTCTCCACCATCTCCTCCAGAGTGGTTATTGGTACTATTGCAGCTTGGAACCGCTTCAACCAGACGACGGCCGTGAAGAAGAAGAAACGTGTCGGAATCGGTTAGATGTGCCCGCTGGGCCTCTGTTTGACGACTTCCACTTTTCAGTGGAATAATGTCAGACGAGTGTGATATGCCCCTGAGTGGGCTTTCCTTTTCCAAAGTTTCTAAATTGTATGGCTATTATGCTCAAGTTTCGATGTATCTAATATTTTTAAAAACCTTTAAGGATTAAATAATGATTTGAATTGTTAAAGCCTTTTAAGGCAGTATTGGCACTCTAGCGTGGATTTTGCTATTTATGTATAAACATTATAAATATAATAACTGGCCTTCTTTCTCATTGTGTCTTAAGTATTTGTATAATGTAAAGCCAATCAGTTGTATCTGTTGTGATTGTGTAACTTTCTGAGTATATATTTGAAATGGCCGCATCTTTGTATCTGGAAATATCATATGTAACTAGAATTATAAATTGAACCTTTGTATTGTATTCAAGTAGGTATATCTTTAAAGGCCTTTGATATGTTAAGTTGATAATATTTGGCCTTCCTTCGCATTCTATGTACTAGTCTTAATAATATGGATGCCGTTAAGACTAGACTCAAGCTCAATTAATAAGCTCGTCAATCCACGCATGAGTGTCTTTATTTATATATTGTAAATGGCAAGAGGAAAAAAATTGTTTTGGCAAGTAAAAAATATATATATATATATATAATGGTGGCAAAAGAATGTGACCACAAAGAATTAAAGTTAAAAAGAGAAATAACTTAAAAGAAAAGGAAAAAATATTCATGGACATGACATGCTCGAATGGTTCAAAAAAAAAAAAAATAGCCAAATGCCTCGTCATCTAATTAGTGACGCGCATGAATGGATTAACGAGATTCCCACTGTCCCTATCTACTCGCCGTAGCGTGCGGACGTGTCTTTGTGCGCGCTCCGTATGTGCGACCAATGTGATGTTCGTTAATTCAATAATTATAACCCTTTAAGTTATATACAGTCATGTGAAATTATATACTATAGTGCTGAATAGTTTTTACTGCGACAATTGTGTGTGGAACATTGGAAAGGACCAAAAGACATTTTATTAAGAGACAGGACTCATCTCGGTATCGTAAGTGGATAGAATAAGTGTTTTAGAATAGTTTTTAGAATAGTTTATTAGTTAAGCTTGCTTAGTATATGGCTTAGCTATTTATTTATGTACAATGATGTGTGTTATGTACTTAATAGAATATAATAGAACAAGTGTAGGTTAAGTTTTAGGTTAGCTCCACGTGCCTGTTCGGCACGTGGTCGGTTAGTGTCGGTGACCTGTAAATTTCTAATTTTAAGTTGACACTGACATAGTCTTGACAGTGACGTTTGAGTGACTTTGACAGTGACTTTTGCTGTCACTGTGACGTTTAACAGTTACATTGTGTTGCCAATTAAATAATAAGTTCACATTGTAACCACAGACACGAGCCACAGTCGGTCTACTTGGCCGCAAATTCGCGGTCTGTAAGACGGTTCGGGCATGGAGGCGTCCGACGAGGACGAATCGACGATATTTAGAGCGCGCCCCAGTATTGGACGCAGCCCCCCGAATAATATACCTAGTGCTGCAACTTCCGCCGTTGCGGTGGATAAGCGGGAGAAACGACCGCTGAGATCGCCTCCGCCGCCGCCAAGACGCCCTAAAATTGAGGCTCGCCGGGAGACAATGAAGGCCCCGCCTTCATCGGCGGGGTCGAGTATGCCGCCGCCGCCTGCGGTTAGCGGAGCGGCGGCGTCCAGAACAGGCGCAGTGACGGCGGCGCCTGAAACACCCAGCTCTGGCCCGCCTCCTCCGGTTGCGGTCTCCCCCAAGCAGCTTGCTGCCAAGGAAATGGCGGCTGAAACCGAGGCGGAACTGCTTGAGGGTATCAGTGCTGGCCTGAAGCATATCATGGCAGTGGTGTCAGGGCAGGGCAAATTGAACAAGGCTGACGTTGGAATGATTCAGTCGAACGTGCAGAGCGTACTTGCTCGCAGCGGTATTTTTGGCATCCGCACTGCTTCAGCTGTGGAAAGGAGGCTCACGTTGGAGGAGACCATCGCCCGAAAGGACTTGGAAATTGAGTTACTCAATGAGAAATTAAGTGCTGTCTCAACGACGTTGGCAACGGCGGCAGTGAATAGGGATTTGCCCGGCCCTGCACTGCCACCATCATCATTCGCCAATGCGCTCCGCACTAAGGGCGCCGCTTTGCCCATCCCTGCCCCGGGTGGCCCGGTTCTCGCCGTTTACCCGTCCGAGGCGGGCTCGGAGCTGCTAAAAACGGCCGACGACACTAAGCTTGAAATAAAGAAGTCTGTCGACCCCAGAGCTGTGGGTATGCAGGTGGAGCGGGTCAGGAAGATTGCCAACGCTGGTGTGCTGGTCCAGACCACCAGTAAGGCCGGAGCTGAGAAGTTAAAAGAGGCTATCCCCCCCACGCTGCGAATCACTGAGCCCCGCCAGCGAATGCCGCTGGTGGCGATTTCGGGTTTGAGCAGTGACCCAGATGCAGGGGAACTGCTTAGAGACCTGCATTCTCAGAATATGGCTGCCGACGCTGGCTGGCCCCTTGACAGGCTGCGGAAAGAAGCAAAGGTAGCCTTCAAAAAGGGCAGAAGAGGCGGCTACACCACTGTGGTCCTTGAATGCTCGTCGGCTCTGCGTAGAAAGCTAGTGGAGGATGAAAAAATATATTTAGGGTGGGACGTGTGCAGAGTTTACGATTACGTCACAGTGACCTGCTGCACAAAGTGCCAACTTTACGGGCACCCAGAAAAACACTGTCGAGCGAAGGAGGCCGTGTGCGGCCGATGCGGAGAAACTGGCCATCGAACTTCTGACTGCTCTGCTGCGACCGCGAAGTGCGCCACGTGCGCGCGTTTTAAGAAGCAGGATGCTTCCGGCCACTCCACCGCTTCTAGGGACTGCCCTGCGCGGCTGCACGCCGAGGGACGCAATGTTGCAGCCACTCGTTACATTCTCGCGTAACTTCCTGAAAATCGGACAGCTGAACCTCGGAGGGGCGGAACTGGCCACGGCGGAGCTGCCGGCGCTGTCCAGTGAGCTGGGGCTCGATGTTGTTCTTGTCCAGGAACAATATTCGATGTCTCGGTTCATTCAGCAGCGCGGGCCGACATCGCAGGCTGGCATATATCTCCACAGGCGCGACATCGCGGTGTCCATCTTAACGCAATGGTGTACGGACTTCTGTTTCGTCGCGCACGTGGCGGATTTTGACCTCTACATCGTCTCGGCGTACTTCAAGTACTCAGACCCAATCGAGCCGCACACGGAGCACCTGTCCCGGGTGCTTAACGGCCTGAGCGGCCGGCGAATTGTTGCCGGGGTAGATTGCAATGCCCACTCGCCGATGTGGCACTGTGCTATGCAGCAATGCAGGGGCCGCGGCGTCACGGCTGACCAGCGTAGGTCTTCGGTTGAGGACCTAATCCTAGCACATAACCTGGCTGTTGCTAACTCGGAAAACCAACCGGCGACCTTCAGCACATCAAACGGGGAGTCGAACGTGGACGTGACATTATCTTCCAGAAGCTGTAACGTCGACGAGTGGCATGTGCATGTGGGCGCAAATTAATATTTAGTGATTATATTATTATGAAAATGTCTAGAATATTTAAATTTGATATTTAAATAGTTATTTACAACCACAATGCTGTTATTTATCAAATTTCAGTATAAGTTAGAAACTGTATTGACTATTTGAGTGTTTGGAAAACGTTGGATATTTATTTAATTCATTATTTAATGATTTAAACGTCTAAAATAAAATCAATTAGAATTGTTAATAATTCTAATTGATTTCTTTGTCGTTATTTTAATCTATAAGTAAAATATTCACAACTTGTTAATAGCTCCATCTGTTGGCAAGTTATGTAAAATAACGGTTTGCTTACTTAAATGTTATTTATGTAAAATATTATCTGGAGTTATGAAAATTCATTATAATATCAATTTTGAATATTCAGCTATAACCCAAGATTTATTGTACAGTAATTTCAAAGGAGGTTGCAGTTATTATAGCATTTATATTCACTTTGAATGTCTATTGGATTAAAAAAGAATCTAGTCAGTTCAAGATTCGATTGACTTCTGTCCCAAAAGTTAACTGGGAAGAAAACTAAGCAATATTCAGTTTGTATTTTCATTACGATGGATTCCGAACACGAAAACCCTGGCACCTCGCCGACAGCAGCGGTGGGATCACAGCCCCAAGAGACTTCAGGATCCGCAGATGGCGCGACCTTCACTATCGAACAAGTGATGGGTCTCTTGACCTCCATTACGAAGACTGCTGCAACAAGCGCTGTGAAAGCAACGTTTTTGCAGAAGCAGTACCCCTGCGGCGGCATCAAGACTTCTACCTACCGCCTTTTAACCCTGATGAAAGATCGCATGACATCAGGGACTGGTGTGCTAATGTAAACGAAATTATTACGAAGTTGAATGTTCCTTCACATGAAGCTCGAATGAAGGCTATTCTGCAGTTGAGAGGCCGAGCCAAGATATGGGTCGACACCTGGTCACTGCATTCAACAACGTGGGAGCAAGTGCAGGAAGAGCTGAACCATACATTTGGCAGGGAGTTCCGGTACGCGGACGACGTGCAAAAATGGCGCAACTACACTTCGGACCGATTTACGTGGGGCCACTACCTCCTCTACTGCACCTATGTAACTGAATTGTTTTGATATAACCGATTTAATGATTGTTTTATGTAAGTGTGTGCTTTGATGTGTTCATGAGACTAATTTTATTTTTCCTATCCTATATCCTTCCTAAACTGTAAGTGTGTGCTTTGATGTGTTCATAAGACTAATTTTATTTTTCCTATCCAATATCCTTCCTTAAACGCTGGCTGGCCACCATGCGTATCCCTGATCCTGGTCTTGGTGGCTAGAACCCAGGATGGGTGATGCCTTGTGTGTTGGCTAGAACCCAGGATGGGTGATGCCTTGTGTGTTGGCTAGAACCCAGGATGGGTGATGCCTTGTGTGTTGGCTAGAACCCAGGATGGGTGATGCCTTGTGTGTTGGCTAGAACCCAGGATGGGTGATGACTTATGTGTTGGCTAGACCTCAAAAAGAGCGATGCCTTGTTTGACATTGTTGTAATGTAAAAAAATAGCGCAAGGGACGCGCTGGAGTCAGTCTGGCCGTGTGGGCGCAAATTAATATTTAGTGATTATATTATTATGAAAATGTCTAGAATATTTAAATTTGATATTTAAATAGTTATTTACAACCACAATGCTGTTATTTATCAAATTTCAGTATAAGTTAGAAACTGTATTGACTATTTGAGTGTTTGGAAAACGTTGGATATTTATTTAATTCATTATTTAATGATTTAAACGTCTAAAATAAAATCAATTAGAATTGTTAATAATTCTAATTGATTTCTTTGTCGTTATTTTAATCTATAAGTAAAATATTCACAACTTGTTAATAGCTCCATCTGTTGGCATGTTATGTAAAATAACGGTTTGCTTACTTAAATGTTATTTATGTAAAATATTATCTGGAGTTATGAAAATTCATTATAATATCAATTTTGAATATTCAGCTATAACCCAAGATTTATTGTACAGTAATTTCAAAGGAGGTTGCAGTTATTATAGCATTTATATTCACTTTGAATGTCTATTGGATTAAAAAAGAATCTAGTCAGTTCAAGATTCGATTGACTTCTGTCCCAAAAGTCAACTGGGAAGAAAACTAAGCAATATTCAGTTTGTATTTTCATTACGATGGATTCCGAACACGAAAACCCTGGCACCTCGCCGACATGCACATAGGGGCCAGCACGAGTGACCATCGCCTAATCACTTACACGGTGAGCCAGCCCACCGTCCGGCGAGTCAATAGTGGACAGTGCGCTGAGCCGTCTGAAACGCCGATGGGCTTCCGGGACCGGGGTGTTGACTGGGGCCGCTTCAGGACGCTGATACACTTAAGGATGGGTTACTTGAATTGGAATACTTCTGCCGCTGAGGTCAGCCGGAGGTTCACGGACGTTGTTGTGCACTCCGCGCGTGCTGCCCTCGGCGTCAGAAGGGCCAAAGCAGAGGTTGGGTATGAGTGGTGGACGCCTGAACTTGACCGCCTACGTCGGCGGTGTGGCTCGTCGCGACGCGCGTGGCAGCGCACCCGCCGGGGGGGCGGTCCAGCGCAGGAATATGCTAGTGAGGTTTTCAGACGGGACCGAGCCGCGTATCGGAGGAGGATGGAGGAAACTGAGACGGCTTTCTTTAGATCCATGGCAGAGTCGGGTAATCAAGACCCATGGGGCCTTGCTTACCGGGCTGCTAGTGGTAGGAGCCGTCCTCCTGATAACGTCCTCAACGGCATCAGGTTCGCGGAGGGGTTTGCTGGGACCGTGGACGAGGCCATGCACGCCCTCGTGTATGCTCTGTGTCCCGATGACGACCTGTCAAGTGATACGGAGTACCATGGTGGCGTCCGGACTGAGGCTACGGTTCTCCCGGCTGGCCTCAATGCCCATCCTCCGACTGTCACGTGTCTGGGCAGCATAATAAGGCTAATGCCTAACACGGATCCAGGACTCGACGGGGTTACTGCCAGAATACTGCGTAATGTCTGGGCCGCTGAATCAGTGGAGTTCCACATAGTGTATGCCCGCTGTGTGGACGAGGGCGTATTTCCGGACGTCTGGAAAGACGGTCGTCTCCTGGTTCTGCCAAAGGGCAATAATAAGCCGACTACGGACCCGAAATTGGCAAATCCTTTGGCAAATTGCTAGAGCGTGTTATGCTCAAGTGCGCGCCTCTTATCTCGACCGAGATCTCAGCCTGTCAGCACGGCTTCGCTCCGGGACGGTCGACAGTTACTGCTCTCAACGCAGTGATTGACACTGCTCGCTCGTCGGAGGCACGCTATGTTCAGGCGATCTTCCTGGACATCTCTGGTGCCTTTGACAATGCCTGGTGGCCCATGATCCTGGCCAAGGTGAAGCTGGTGAGTTGTCCGCCTAACATCTATAAGATGTTGGTGGACTACTTCACTGGCCGCCGAGTTGGGCTGTTTGTGGGTGGCCGGGTGTTGTGGAAGGAATCCAACATGGGGTGCCCGCAGGGGTCCGTGCTCGGACCATCCTTATGGAACGTGTTGCTGGACGACCTGCTCCGGTGTCCGCTACCGGCAGGAGTTCGCCTAGTCGCCTATGCGGACGACATCACCGTGCTCGTCGAGGCGCAGTCCAGAGCAAAATTAGAGTCAACCTCATCCGAAGCTCTAAGCATTATTGCGACCTGGGGCGCAAACAATCGCCTGAAGTTCTCCTCTGGGAAGTCATCTACGATGACCATCAGGGGAAAACTCCAGAGGCCCCCGGTCATTCGCCTGGACGGCGCCTCGATCCGCTGGGTGAGCTCGGCGACCCTGCTCGGGGTGGAACTGGATGGGGGTCTCCTGTTCCTGCGGCATGCACAGGGGATTATAGACCGCGCGGCCAAATGTTTCGGGAAGATGTCGCGTGTGTCGGCGTCTTCCTGGGGCATTCGCTTTCCTGGCCTTCGAATCATATACCAAGGGACATTTGTTGCCACCCTTGTGTATGCCGCAGCGTGCTGGTACGAGCGGGTCAAGGTGCAGGCGATCTCCGGCACCCTTCTCCGGGGGCAGCGGCCTGCTCTTGTGCTTTTGACCAAGGCCTATCGGTCGGTCAGCACAGCCGCTCTTCCGGTGCTTGCCGGAGTGTTACCCGCCGACCTGGAGGTTTTACGTGCTGGCAGGAAAGAGGCGGCGCGCAGGGCAACGCCAAAGGCAGAAATGTGCAGACTATTACGCGAAGTCTGGGACTCTGTAGTAGTACTCTGGCAGAATCGGTGGAAGGAGGAGACGAAGGGTCGAGAGCTCCATATATTTTTCCCCGACGTGGCTGGGAGACTCGGCATGCGCTGGGTCGTACCAGATAATGAAACTTCCCAGATACTGTCCGGTCACGGGTGCTTCAACAAGCGCCTGTCTGATATGCGGCTAAGGGATGATAGTAAGTGTGAATGTGGATGGTGTGAGGAGGACAGGCACCACGTCTTGTGGCACTGTCCTCTGTACGAGGATCTCCGCTGGAGAATGATTGATGGTCTCGTGCTGGAGCATCATGACCCTGCTTGGTACGCCGACCTCGTGAGCTCGGAGGTGAACTTTGGGCGGCTACGGGAGTTCGCGCACGGCTGGCATAAGAGGAGGAACAGCTCGCCGGGTAGGCAAACGTCGGCAGCAGCTGCGGCGAGCACATAGGCACATAGATAGACAGATACAGCATGCCCCAGGAGGGGGAAAGTGGCTCTTGGGACAATGGAAAAGAGATTAAGAACTTGTAGGGAGCTCGAAGCACTCGCGCGGCGGAGTGCATCCTGCCTAGCAGTCGCAAAATCCGCGCGAGCGTCTCCCAAGTTTAGGCCCCATATAATCGCAAGATTGGTTGGGCCATGGGCTGGTTGGTGGGATTGTCCCTATCTACTATCTAGCGAAACCACAGCCAAGGGAACGGGCTTGGGAGAATCAGCGGGGAAAGAAGACCCTGTTGAGCTTGACTCTAGTCTGGCATTGTAAGGAGACATGAGAGGTGTAGCATAAGTGGGAGATCGCGTTTAGGCGTGATCGTCGCTGAAAAACCACTACTTTCATTGTTTCATTACTTACTCGGTTGGGCGGAAGCGGTGCGCGGTCGATGTATATCGGCGAGCGCACGGTGTTTCGTTCCAAGCGTGTTAGAGTGGCGCGGCGGTGGCAACGCCGTCGTGCCGTACAACTCCCGCGTGATCCGGTTCGAGGACACTGCCAGGCGGGGAGTTTGACTGGGGCGGTACATCTGTCAAAGAATAACGCAGGTGTCCTAAGGCCAGCTCAGCGAGGACAGAAACCTCGCGTGGAGCAAAAGGGCAAAAGCTGGCTTGATCCAGATGTTCAGTACGCATAGGGACTGCGAAAGCACGGCCTATCGATCCTTTAGTATAAAGAGTTTTTAGCAAGAGGTGCCAGAAAAGTTACCACAGGGATAACTGGCTTGTGGCAGCCAAGCGTTCATAGCGACGTTGCTTTTTGATCCTTCGATGTCGGCTCTTCCTATCATTGCGAAGCAAAATTCGCCAAGCGTTGGATTGTTCACCCATCAAAAGGGAACGTGAGCTGGGTTTAGACCGTCGTGAGACAGGTTAGTTTTACCCTACTGATGGCTTGTCGTTGCGATAGTAATACTGCTCAGTACGAGAGGAACCGCAGTTTCGGACATTTGGTTCATGCACTCGGCCGAGCGGCCGGTGGTGCGAAGCTACCATCCGCGGGATTATGCCTGAACGCCTCTAAGGCCGAAGCCAGCCTAGCCGAATCCGGCAAGGATATGCTCACTGTGGAGCTCCGAGAGTCGGGAGGCTCTAAACAATGTGACTTTACTAGTCGCGCTTCACCACGTGAGGTGCGACGTCGAAGCCCATTTGAATCGCGGAGATCGGTGCATTAAATGTTTAACACACACGTGCATCACGGCTCCGAAGGTTCATATTTACCTCAGTTCGATGTCGGGGCTCGGAATAGTCTGTAGACGACTTCCGTTCCTGGCGGGGTGTTGTGCTCGGTAGAGCAGCGTCGTGCTGCGATCTGTTGAGACTCAGCCCTACGCCAGGTGATTCGTCCGAGGACGATGACAACCAACACCAACACCAACACGACGCGCACGCGCACACAAGACGTGAGATTGATGATCGCACGTACTTTGTGTGTTATTGTGTCGTCTGTTCTGTTCTGTTGTGTAGTGTTGTGTTTATGTATTAAAAAATATTTTCTTTATTTTTAAACACTCATACGCGACACACAATTACGACATCACAGGGACGTAATATCATTACGCGAACTCCCGCTATTTTTATTTTTCGCATAAATGTGGCCAAAGCATTCCCCCCCCTTTTATAATAGTTTCATTCAATATTGTACTGTACAATGGGGTATTGTGTTAACATAATATTTTTTACCTTCCATTCATCGACACCTGCAACAGCCGGCTGCGGCTGCGGCTGCAGCAGCAGCAGCATCAGCAACCGCAACCGCCGCCGCCGCCGCCACCACCACCACCACCGTCACCACCACCGCCGCCACCGCCAATTTTGGTATACAATCAAAATACGACAATTTTGAAATATGTACTGGCTAACTACATACCTACATACATACATACATACATACTTATTAGGTGGGGCAAGCCAAAATGAAGAATATTACCTTTATTACTATTATTAATTTACATTGGTAGATATTTTCTTTTAATCGTTAGATATATTATGCTTCAGGTTAAAGCTGCGGGTTTTAGCGTCCCGATGCTTATAAATATTATTTTAGGTACACTAGATGCAATACCATAATTATTTATGTATGTATGTATGTATGTATGTATGTATAAGCCTATACATATAATACCGTGTACATATAATATGGATTTGGTTCTTTCGTCTAATTAACTTAAATAATTACTTCTGAGGCATGAAACTACATATATATATATATATATATATACTAGCTTTTGCCCGCGGCTCCGCCCGCGTGAATGAGTTTTCCCGGTATAAAAGTCCCGCTTTATATTTTCCCGGTATAAAAAGTATACATAATCTACCCGTGTGCCAAATTTCATCGAAATCGAAAAGTAATTAAATTACTAAAATGGCTATTAAAAAATAGGGGTTGATCGTAGAGGGTTGAAAAATTTAGGGTTGTATGTATTTTTGAAAACGGCAGTTCATCAATCGGCCTAAACATGACCACGACCACTCTGTCAAGAGTGCACGACTAAGAAGAAGAATGTATTTTTTAATGCTGTATCATAAAAAAATAAAAACAAAAAATTCTATCTGAAAAAAAAATAAAAAAAAATTAGGGGTGGACTACCCTTAACAGTTAGCGGGATGAAAAATAGATGTTGGTCGATTCTCAGACCTACTCAATATGCTCACAAAATTTCATGAGAATCGGTCAAGCCGTTTCGGAGGAGTACGGGAACGAACATTGTAACACGAGAATTTTATATATAAGATATATATATGTATGTATGTATGTATGTATGTATGTATGTATGTATGTATGTATGTATGTAGGTAGGTAGGTAGTATATCCATAATAATATTATAAAGCTGAACAGTTTGTTTGTTTGTTTGAACGCGCTAATCTCAGGAACTACTGGAGCGATTTTGAAAATTCTTTCACTAATAGGCTACTTTTTATCCCGGAAAAGCTTTTCCACGCGGGCGGAGCCGCGCGCAAAAGCTAGTAATAAATGAGTATGTATGTATGTAATATGTTTACAATTAACTAACAACAATGTACCTATGTACTTACTTATGTCTCCTTTCATTCAATATGTACTATACAATGATGAACTATGTGACGTATTAACAAAATAATATTTTTTTTACCTCCCATTCATCGATGTGCTGCTGCCGACACCCGAAACAGCCGTCTGCAGCATCAGCATCAGCAGGACCGCCACCGCCACCGCCAGTATCTCGGGTCTCGGGCGAAGAGATATTGGGTGGGTATAGAGATAGTAGAGATATTGTACGAAACTGTCGCTGACCGCCGACCATATTGCAAGATCTCTCGATCTGTATCAGTTTATTGTCGCCTGGTACTTGCAATTATAACGAATACTGTTAAAAATAGTTGTGTTTGTATATAAAGTTACTTTTATACAGGAAAATCTCTTTAATGCGGGCGATGCCGCGGTCAAAAGCTAGTTACCAAATGATTTCTTCTGAGGTATGATTGATTGTAATATTATGTTTACAACTAACTAACCGTAGTGTCCGTAATATTTATTATTTAAACATATCACACATACTTCATTAATTTGTTGCAGGATTCAGGGTTGCGTCGCTGGATGTGGAGATTCATTTTTATTCCATTGTATTAATAGTTTAGACATAATAAATACATTTAAATTTATTAATATTAAAAATACAAGTGACCTCTGGGGTGTTTCTACAAAAATTTTAAAGTCTGTAATATTTGTACTAGCACCCCAGTTAGCTACAATTTTTAACTTGTGTATTATAAGTGGTATATTTCCTGATAGAATGAAATTAAGTAAAATAATACCTCTTTTTAAATCCGGTAGTACAGATGACCCCACTAACTTTAGACCCATATCTGTGCTACCGTCAATAAGCAAAATTTTTGAAAAACTCATGCTTATACAAATTCAACATTATTTTACTAAAAATAATTTACTTCATGGAAAACAATTTGGATTCACCAGGGGTCGCTCCACTACAGATGCTGGTGTGGAGCTTATACAAAATATTTTTGCCGCTTGGGAAGATTCTCAGGATGCTTTAGGAGTGTTCTGTGATCTTTCCAAAGCTTTTGATTGTGTTCACCATGATATTCTTATCGGGAAATTGAGCCACTATGGGGTTAATGGCAAAGTCCTTGAATTATTTAAATCATATTTAAGCAATAGGGTACAAAGTGTAGATGTTAATGGAAAACGATCTCCTGGTTCTATAGTAACAATGGGAGTTCCTCAAGGCTCAATTCTTGGACCTTTTCTTTTTCTAATCTATATAAATGACTTACCTTATTTCATAAGGGACAATTGTGAAGTAGTGTTATTTGCAGATGATACTTCCTTATTATTTAAAATAAGTCGACATCAAACAATTCTTGACGATGTAAGCAATACTCTCTCAAAAATAGTGCATTGGTTCAGCGTTAACAATCTATTATTAAATAGTGAAAAAACTAAATGTATAAAATTCGTCACACCTAATGTCAAAAAAGTTAACGCTAACATTTTCATAAATAGTGACGAGTTGAGCCTTGTGGATACAACCAAATTCTTGGGTATCACATTGGACTCTAAACTTCAGTGGGGTCCTCATATATCTGTACTAGCTAAAAAGCTGAGCGCCGCAGTTTTTGCAGTGAGCAGGATACGCCAATTAACTGACATTGCCCTTCCCTTCGGACCTCTGACCAGTTCAGACGTGTCGGACGTAGCAGTTTATTTCATATTTGTAACAAATAATATTTTAAATTCAGTTAAAAAACTCGTATAACTAAGAGTGCATAAAAGCAAGGAGTATCTGCATCTGGACGATCATTATATTCCACCATTACTCATGCAGCGACGCAACCTAAAACAAACACATTCAAGAGAAATATAGAAGAATCCATCTATCTCGTTTAAACAAAAAGGAAAGTGCGTAGACGAAAAAGGAACACACGACCTGGCACGCTTCATTGCACAGAGGTCTAACTAAACTGGACGGAAACCATATTTGTTCTACTTCGTCGAAACCAGCAAACATAAGCTGACCTCTCGCAGGGCAAGTAAGTTTTCGTTAAATAAACCTCCGTTAACTCTGTACTCCTGGTAGCTACTAAAAGTTACTTGAATAAGACATGCCACTAAGACGGTCCCCGCCGATACACGCCTCGCCGCTGCAACATAGTCCTTCGAAACAATTTATAATAAACGAAGAACAAGCTACTGGTTCTGTGAGTGATCTCACAAATGTTAATATTCGTTCGAAACGTAAATGTGCGCAGCTCAAACCTAGTCCGGAAAATAAGTTATCTAAATTTATGAGTGAAATAAAAGCCATGTTCCTTGATTTCAAAAATCAACAGAACAAAAAGATTGAAAAAATTCACAATACAGTAGCAGAGATTAAAAACCAAAACTGTAATATCCAATCATCCGTAGAATTCTTGTCACAACAATATGACACTCTTAAAGCTGAAATCAACCAACTTGAAACAGAGCGAAAAAACAATATTCTATATATTAATGCTTTAGAAGCGAGACTGAAAAAGTTGGAAAAAATATCAAGATCAACGTGCTTAGAAATCAGAAATATTCCAGTAAGTCACAACGAGTCAAAAGATGAACTACTAAATACTGTTATCAAAACAGGTGCAGTTATAAATGTTTCTATACAACCACATGAGGTAAGAGATATATACCGCATCGGAACTAAAGATCCTAAGAACAAGACGATTATTGTCGACCTAACAAGTAATATCTTGAAGGAAAAAATCCTACGTATGTTTAAAAAATACAATAAGGACAATAATGTTCTGACAACTGAATATCTGCATATAAACGGACCACCAATACCTGTTTTTATCTCCGAAAATCTGTCCCCAAAGCTGAAACGTTTATTTTACCTTGCTAGAGATTTCGCAAAAAGCAATGGTTACAAATACTGCTGGGTGAAAAATGGTAAACTGTTCTTACGAGAGAGTGAAGGAGTGGCCTTACACCGTATCATTCAGGAATCCGACTTATATAACCTAAAGGATCCAAAGTGACTAATAAATAGACTATAAGTTTTTAGCTGTTAGTGATTCGTATGTTTTGGTGTTGGTATGTTTTTTAAGTTTGCATACGATTAATGTCGATTGCAAACACATAACTTTATGCTTGCCGCTGGTAAGCCTACATTTTATTATAATTGTTCTTATAGCTATGGTCTACTCACCCTATTACACACATATCTCTAGTTTCATTAATAATGTTAATCTTTGCACAATACACACAGATGATACACAACACCCACACACAATACTTAACATACTCTCACACCACTCACTTATATTTCAAAATTGTGTAATATCTCATGTGCCTCATCCTTACAGATCAAGACAAACATATTATAAGGGATTTCTGTTTGACATATTCCCTAAAAATGGACGATATGGGTACTGTAGGAAATGATCTTGATAAGTTATCAGTATCTGAATCTTGCCTATGTTCACCAGAAGAATGTGGTAATAGGATCTTTAAAACGGCAGGATCTTGGAATATCTTACATGTTAACATTAGAAGTATAAATTCTAACTTTGATAACCTTATAGTCCTCTTACAAAGAATTGACTACCCTCCTGACATATTAATTTTAACAGAGTGCTGGTTAAGTAAGGTCGCGATAATTCCTATACCTACTTGCAGGGTATGTGTCTCATAAATCCAATTTCACTAATCAGAATGAAGGTGTAATTATCTATATTGCCGAAAATATTGAACACAAAGTCTATGAACCTGATATTTTTGATGCCAATTGTTTAGTATTCAAACACAAAAATGAGCTTGCCCTGGTGTGCATTTATCGATCACCTTCGATTAGAAAAATTGATAATTTCGTGCACTCGCTTGATTCCATTTTAAAATCCTTGAGTTCTTATAAAACTGTAGCGATTATCGGTGATATTAATATAAATATCTGCCCAAACAGTAAAGAGTCGAATGCTGACCAATATTTAAATATGACATCCTCACCACACGCTATGCTCCCGGCTCACGTCTTTCCCACGCGTAACGAAAACTGTCTAGATCATGTTATACTTAAAACTAACCAAAAATCAGTTACATATATTCTTGATTCTTTTATAACTGATCACGCGCCAGTCATTCTTTCTTGTACAGGCAACAACCCAACCCACAGAACCATAAAACCAAAAAAACGAATAAATGTATTTGATGTAACAAATACACTTAGTGTGACTAACTTTTCCTCTGTCTTAAATACTAAAGATGCAGAAACCGCAGCAGAGCTATTTGTTAACATATTATCACACGCGATAGAGACACATTCCTCAACCTCACTTATAACTCACAGGAAAAAAATTCTAAAACCCTGGATAACTCCGGGCCTGTTGCGTTGTATCAGGAATAGAGATAGGTTATATCATCGGACCAAAAAGGAACCCTCAAACCTTACATTTAAAATTACATACAAGCGCTACAGAATTTTTTGCAACAACCTGTTAAAAAAGATTAAACAAGACTATGAGAAAAAACAGCTACAAATGGCCAGAAAATGTCCAAAAGCAACTTGGAGCATCATCAAAACTATAGCTGATTTAAGCAAATCTAAGCATCTATCAACTGAACTATTGGTTGTAGGAAATGACCCACTTTCTTCTGTTAATATGGTAAATTCATTTTTTGCTGAGGTCGGACATAATCTTGCAACTAAAATAATCTCTGACACTAAACATGATTCTGAGTTCGACCCTAGTAGTCTCTCCAAGAAAACTACCCAACTTAATTCCATGGTTCTGATGGAAACGGATGATGTTGAGATTTTTAACATTATAAATGGTCTTAAAGAGAACTGCGCCTTTGGCTGGGATAGTATATCGGCGTCCGTAATTAAATCTGCGAAGCATATTATAATACCTATCATGAAACATATATTTAATCTGTGTATTTCTTCCGGAGTGTTTCCAAAAGTTTTCAAAAAGGCAATTGTACACCCAATATACAAAACTGGGAATAGAGAAACTATCAGCAATTATAGGCCAATTTCGGTTTTATCTACCTTATCTAAAATCTTTGAAAAAATTTTGAACAAAAGACTTGTAGACTATATCAATAAGAATAATATTTTAGCTAGCACTCAATATGGTTTCCGTGCAGGCAAATCTACTGAGGATGCCGTATTGGAAGTTACTAATACAATAATAAAGAGTATAAATAATAAGATGAAAACTATTGGAATTTTCCTTGATCTAACAAAGGCTTTTGACACTGTCTCTGTCCCCATACTCATACGAAAGCTTGAAGACATCGGGGTGCGTGGCGTTGCACTGAATATGTTTAAAAATTACCTTTGTAATCGCACACAGAGTGTTGTGATTGATCATATAACTAGTTCGGACGCATGCCTTAGTTATGGAGTGCCGCAGGGTAGTGTCCTTGGGCCTACCTTATTCTTGATTTACATTAATGAACTTTGTTTGCTATCTTTGAAAAACTGCAAAGTAGTTGCATACGCGGATGATACCGTTCTTCTCGTTGAGGGTGATACCTGGCAAAATGTACGCAGATGTGCTGAAGTTACTCTAACTGAAGTTATTCGCCGTCTAAGAAAAAACTTGTTAACTTTAAATATTGAAAAATCTAAATTTATTACTTTTTGTACGAATGCCACCTCACTACCACCAAATACGTTGGCTATAAAAGCACACAGTTGTGGTAAAAGTGCAAATATTTTATGTAGCTGTAACACATTGACTCGTGTTGACAACATAAAATATCTTGGTATTATTATTGATAATAGACTCTCCTGGAACGATCAAATAGAATATCTTATTTCTCGTATTAGAAAATTAATGTTCGTCTTCAAAAAGCTAAGAGCCAGTGTTGAACTCTCTACATTAAAAACGGTCTACTTTGCTTTGGTTGAATCAATCTTGGGATACTGCATAACTTCTTGGGGTGCTGCATGCAAAACGAATCTATTGCGTCTTGAAAGAGCCCAAAGATGTATTCTTAAAGAATGATGGCAAGTTTCCATACAACGTTTTACCTGATATCGATTTGACGCGTCTTGGAATGAAAAAATGTAAGAACCATAGAATATACTTATCCTGAACCAAATCAAAAAGAATTTTTCTATTAGGAGGCCACAAAAAAATTTTATTCGTTATTTAACATTTTCATACTTAGAGGTTATCTGTCAATGAGATATGCCAGCAGATATAAACTGTATTTAATTAATACCATATAATATATTTTAAAAATGAATACTTAACTACTTAATGATTTTTCTAATCAAAACAATATGTAGGTGTATATTTTATTAAACTATTTTGAGGGTGGGCTACTCTACTCCCACTGCTAGGTCACTGACTTTGAACACTCAAACATACTATGATTCTGTTACTAATTAGAAATTGGATGTTTATTAGAACACAGCTTTAATTGTTACTAAAATAGAATAAGTTTTCATGTGTACTAATTATTTGAATCATGGTTACTTGACATACAAATACTAATAATATTTAATAGCTGAGTTCTACAATGTTAAACTACACCCAGACCTTAATTTCTGAAATAGTGATCTACATCACAATAAATCATAAATATCTATGTATGTATTATATTTATTTGTCATGGTCCATCTAAGGTAAAAAAAATGGAATTCCATTGATAGATAGGCTTTCGGTTAAATAAAACAAGCTTTAGATTTATTGACAATTTATTTATTCCTCATCATTTTCGAAATCTAATGTAGGGTTGAATGCATTCACAAATTAAAAAATGTGTTACACTTGATCAACAATAAATACATTAGGTAATGCTATTTTCTAATTAATATAATTCATCCCATGAACTCCTAAACAAATGGACTCCACAGACACGGGCCAATTGTGGCACATAAAACATATTATTACATAATTTGATGGCTCATAGTTTATCAGTCACACTCTGTAAAGTACCAACAGTTGGGCAGTCAGGAAAAAGACAGTGGTTACCGGTGTTGGCCGCTCTCCTGTAGTTAAGTAATAATATTGTTCTGGACTCCATATTCTGTGATCCTTATGCCCTGGCATCATCAACAACATGAGAGTCCTCCAAAGAGTATTATATACATTGGGAATAGAGAGACAACTCGTCGAGTTTTCGTGCCAATCGACAAATGTCAAAATTACGGCTGCTTCAACTATTACTACATAGAGGGCGCTCACGATCTCTGTTGCCATTAAAATCCTAAAGATGGTAGTGTTTCTGTTTAAATTCAAATTTACTGTAGTGGTTATTAATACTGTAAATGTTAAATGGTTTTAAAAGCAAAGCATTGCACGACGAAAGTGCAATTCTAGTAAAATGCTATTTACAGTTATATTATTTATAAGCTGGATAGATTATATCCGCCACGCCGTCGTAATACAATGCGTTTAATACCTTATTTACAGTATGTCTGCCACTTACAATACATATTATGATTGTGTTAGCTTTAACACGTTAAATCAGACAAACTTATTAATCAAAATGTTTTATTACTTTTTTGTTACGGAATAATAATTAATGTAGTAAATGTAACTTAAAAGAACATATTTAGGTACTGATAATATATAAAATTACTTATAAAGAGAAACAATTTGTTTGTTTTTAATCGATAATCTCCGATATCCAATAATTTACTGCACCAAATTCAATAATTATTTTAATAGAAAGGATCCAACAAATGCAAACAAAAATCTTTTCAAATCTAAGCAAAGAGATACAAAGCCGTATTTTTATTAACGTAGCAAAATGTAACAGCAGTCTGTATACAACCACATTCCTAATGTAAAAAAGTCAACCGAATTCTATTTTTGGAAAACCTGGTTTTTTTTTTAATTATTTATTCTCTGAAAAATGTTTCCAGTACTGGCTACGACGAGATTGCAGTTAGGATCGTATGTTTCACATATACTTGCTCCAATTTTAAGCTATAGGCACCATTAACTTAAGCATAAAATACAGAATTTTTCCAGTTAAACTGAAATTCACGATAATAAAACGAATGTTCAAGAAGGGCGATACTGGAGTATTAATTGTTACAGACCAATAGCATTAATTCCTATCTTCTCAAAAATTTACGAAAAAATTATACATTCTTTCTACTCCTTTCTTCAAACTAACAATCTTTTTGCACCCGAACAGTATGGATTTCACAAAACAAAATCAATAAACTCAGCAGTTCATAACTTTGTTAATACTGTAATCACTTATATGGATGATTGCAAACCTTCCCCCTATCACATCATCGGACGGAATACGCACGGCAAGAAGTGGGTGCACTAGTTTCGTCTCTGCCTAACCCTTCGGGGATAAAAGGCGTGAGTGTGTGTCAATGCAAACCTGCAGTAGCGATATATTTAGGCATGACAAAAGCTTTCGATCACGCTCACCATGATATTTTGCTTAAAAAATTGCGCCACTATGGTATTCGAGCTAACATGAATAACCTTATAAAATCCTATTTAGCTGGTAGATAACAAGCCACAAAAATTAGTAGAATATGTTCAATATTCAAAAAGGAGATAATTTATGAATCGTAATACAATAATACATATTTTGGGGTACCACAGGGTAGCGTTTTGGGCCCGCTGCTCTTACTTGTATATAAAAATGATGTAACTCAGATAACTGATCACCAAATGACTCTTTTTGCCGATGATAGCACGGTTTTATTTACTGGTAAGAATCTGCATGCAGATCTTAATTGCGAAATGAATACTATCCGAACTAACATTACAGAATGGCTTCCTTGTAATAATTTGAAACTATAGATGTCCGCTTTTCGTATGGGTGCTGGGCCTCTAAATCTAACCAGAATCAAACTAAGAATATTAAAGGGGCAAAATATAGATCTTGGCTCCATTAAAAAAAAAAAATTATACCCCTCCATTTATAACTAACTTTTTTAAAATCGTTCATAATAAATGTAGTTTTTAAGCAAAATAAAATTGCATAAATCTCAAAATCGGAGGTCTTTAAAATTAAACGATTTATTGTAAAAGGCTAGTTGTTAGGAGCTCTATGCAAATATATATAAACTGTCTTGGTTAGAATATTAGGGCCGTTTTTGGACATGTCCTTTAGCAAAAACAAAAATTATGAATTTTAGACAGAAACATCAATCAAAAGTAAATTTAAATATAACATTCTAAAATATTAAAATTGCTGAAATAGAACAAATTAAGTTTTCAGGAATATATATTGATAGAAAATTACATTGGAAAAATCACATAGACAATGTCTGTAAACACTTAAATCAACAGTCATGTGCTCTTTATAAATTAAGCAAATATCAGAGAGATCTGCCGTTATTACTGCATATCATGGCCACGTATCTTCTATCTTGAGATATGGCTTGATATTTTGGGGAAACTCGGTAAACAAAGTTCTAACTTATAGGGCTCAGAAACGTTGTATTCGATCAATGGTCAACATTGAATCAACTGTTTCTTGCATACCATATTTCAAGGAATTAAAATATAACCACTTTCCTGCATGTATATTTTCAAGTGTGCCATTTTAGCCAAAATAAATGCTCCCTTTTTTAAATTTAGGAACTGTATTAGACGTAATGATAAAATGACATTTAAACCCGATAAAACTGCATTATTTCATAAAAATGTATTGAACTGAATTCCCGAGACATATAATAAATTGCCAAAATTTATTATAGGTTTAAATGAACTTAAATGAGTATAAAAATAAATAGTTTCGATTTTTGCATGAAAAATGTTATTACGCATACGCATGCTCACGCCTTTTATCCCCGAAGGGGTAGGTAGAGGCGCAACTAGTGCACCCACTTTTCGCCAAGCGTATTCCGTCCCATGATGTGATAGGGGGCGAGCCTACCACAAATTCCAGACTCCGGGCTGATACTGAATAGAAAAATCCAATATCACTTTGCCCGACCCGGGAATCGAACCCGAGGCCTCAATCTGCAGTCGTACCGTAATACAACTACGCCACCGAAGCAGTCAAATGTTATTACACTTTAAATAATGATCTTAATAACGTTAAGACGTAGAATGATTTAAGTCTTTCTCTAAAATCTTAAATTATTGAATGCTATTATGGCGGGTCATAGCCGTATTGCAATTATAAACGTGTAACACCACTATTCTACCCGTGTATCACAACAAATCTTATTTGAAAAATTTGAATTTGAACAATAGGAAGCCATGTTAGACTGGTTATTATCCCAGAAATGGACTTACTTGGAAGTATCCGATAATACTCATCTATTACAATTCAAAAATATGAATAAAATATCGCTAATCTCACTGTTACTGTAAGTTTTATATCTTATATTAAATAAGAATGAAATAATTAACCAATATGCTTATAGTAAGTGATAATATTATACGTATTTATTACATGTACAAAGTTCGTTCAAATAACTGTTACGCTATTGCGTGATAGAGTGATGATTGACGATCCAAGTATCAGCCCTTATATTTAAGGGAAAGAGAAGTCAGGAAAGTTCACCATTATTAAATTATAGTCAAAACAAAAGTGAGTAATACAACTCTATTCATGAAACTGGCATTTTTTATTTATGACTAATACTTTATCTGATGACTTTAAATATATTCTGAGAACTAAAAAAATGTACTGAAACGTTTATCTGTTAACCCGTCAACGCCCGCTCATATGTAGATATATATATATATATACGTGGTTGCCCTATATACCCGGACGCTGGCGTCTGCCGCAGGCGTTGACGAGTCAATAAATGAGATCACCCTTGTAACTTCTAAAATAATCCACTAGCTTTGACTGTCGTCCCTGTTACCACAAGTATTATTTCCTTTAGTTAAAGAAAATATCACACAAATCCAAATATTATAGTAAGATATTTTGCCTATTAATTATTACGAATTCGTGAGATTAAATTGAAAACCTTCAATAGCCTAGGTGGATTTGTTTCAGTTTGGAGGACATTGTAGCCAGTGTAATTTATTTATTTATTAGGCTTACCAGCGTTTTGTCAAACCATCACTTATAAACTAAGATAAAATTAATAACAAAGCAAGTATGATTCACAATGATGGGTAAATACCTTATACAAATCAAAATATTGGAAAGACTCAGTAAATTCAATGATGTTGCTGAAAAGAAAGGAGATATCCCCTTTTTGTATGGGTGCTGGGCCTCAAAATTTTACGAGGCTCAAACTTTATGTACATTAAAGGGGTATAAATATGGATCTTAGATCCATTAAAAAAATATTTTAAGACCCCTCCAAATAACTTACTTTTTAAAAAACGTTCATATTAAATGTAGTTTTTAAGAAAATTTAAATTACATAAATCTCAATATCAAAGGAGTTTAAAATTATACGATTTATTGTAAAGGCCTAGTTTTTGGGAGTACTATACAAATATAAATAAAGTGTTTTGGTAAGTATTTTAAGCTCGTTTTTGGGCATGTCCTTTATTATGTTATGTAATTACTGAGCAGTATGAAACGAACATCTTATGTCTCAGGTTGATGAGTAAAGTGGAGTGCCACAAAGTTCTTTGCAATCCAAAGTTCTTCATAGTGTTGATATGAAATATCTGAAAAATAAAAGATTCATGAACATTGGACCCAGTATAACAACCGGGCAAATTAAGACTTAACATCTTATGTCTAGGGATAACAAGCGCAGTAGAATGCCACACAGTACGTTTTAATTCAAGGTGCTGGATGGTTTTGGTACTGTTTATGGGCGGTCGTATCATCAGGTGAACGGCATTCTCGTCTCCTCACTCAATGCAATAAAACAATCGTTTCAACTGTTTCTGAGTTTAGTATTATATATAGCATTACCTGATGGATACGGGCTTGTTTCCAGCAACACGTCCTCTGTTTTATGGAATTTCGTTTTAAAATGTTCTGTAACATAATTCAATATGTGTGTCATTTACGGCCAGCTAAGGGACAAATGGGATTATTATAGATTTACGAAACTATAACTTCAAGCTGGTTTGAAGTCCATAGGGAACATACATACAAACATGTATTTTTATATAATATAAGCAGGCTCGATAGACATTGGTTTGCACTAACAATGAAATAAAAACCCAATTACAGCACCGCCAACCTGACTTATTATGAATCTTAATCATCCAAGGACCTATTTTACTATACACAAAAAAAAATCCCCGAAATTGATTCAGGAGGAGTTCAGCGACATAAACAAATACGGAATGCATCTAGTGACAAGGTATTTTGTAATTAAAAGTTCTATATTAGGTTGCTACTGTTTATGGGTGGTTGTATAGCTTACCATGAGGCAAACAGCATGCTTAGCTCGCCCTACAAATGCGTAAATAACAGGGTGAATTGATGTCAGTCGTTAAAACAAACATAATTCTTTCATATACCATGTTTGAAAAAGGGTGTTCCAACACCACATTGTAGCGTGACAACAGCTGGTTGAAGAAGATTTAATATAAAAATATTTCTTATATCAGGATACAACATATAGAATAAATATTTTTAAGTAGGTATAGGTGTATGTAATATATATCTACCTGAATCATGTTAACCTACAAAGTATTTTGTGCGTCGTATGGAAATAATTCTTACCCAAATTCAACGTTGGAACTGCGATTCTATATAATACACGCCTTGAAAGTATCAAACTCTCTTCGAAATGCCCATATCATAGACTCATGTTTATTTTAATATACTCATCTCCTTTATCAAGTGTGTTCTTGTCCAAAACTTTGATCCACTCCTGGTACTTATTATCTTGCCATGTTTCCCATTTGTTGCTACTGCTTTGCGAAAAAGTATAGTGGGTCTGAAAATAAATAAAACATTTGATACAAATAAATAAAAAGGTATGGGTTAAATTTATAATAGTAGTTATTAGGTATGTATATTAATTGAAAACACATTGGAATACTTATGTTTGATTTAAGAATAAAAAGCTTTTTGTTGGAAGTTATAATTTAAGTTCATAAATATGATTGGTACTATGTTATAAATTAAAAATATAACTGCTGATAGGATGTTTTAAGTATAGGAAAATGTCTATTTTTGAATAGTTCATGTTTTTTTTTTACTGTGTCTTTTTCTTGTGGTTATGCCGATCAAGGCAATAAGTTCTTGTTGTAAATTATAAAAATGAAATAACTATAAACGCAACAGGCAACTCAGTTTTATTCTACACACAAATGACCTTATTTTTTTTAACACAATGCAGATGAAAACAATTAGTCAATGAGTAATACAGCTGAAGTTTATGTATACGATCGTTAAATCAAAATTAATAACACTATGTAATAATAACGGTTCCTACTCCTTTTTCATAGGTAACTTAAAAAGTATTAGCCTATAACTTTTGGGTATGCAGATTTCCACGTGGTATTTTAAAAACAGAGCTAGGACTTGATTGAAACATTATGTATGACTGCAATGGGTATAAATGATACTATTTATTTATGAAAAATATAAATATTCACTTACCATTTGGGACAAGGATTACACATGGTGAAAAGTGATCTTTTCGGTGATCCAACAAATCCAAATCACGAGCCAATGGTGATAACAAATAACAAACCACGGGTCGAATATAAGGAGATAGGTATCAATAGTCCGTTAAAATTAGCAGATTCGTTTTATAAGGAAATTTTAATCTCACATAAACCGCATATTTGGAAAATAAAAATTAAAATTTAGAACCGAAAATCAGAATGCGAAAACAAAGCGATGTTACCACTTAAAAAATATTTTACATATATCGTTCGGGAATTATGGTCATCCATGATTTTTTGAAATTACTCACAAAAAAGCTCTGATTTTCAATTTCATGTATGGAAATGTCCAATTAAATTATCCTCTATAAATCTTTTAAAAATATGGTTTTATATTTATTTATCCATATTTATTAAACTTTTTTAATATCGTTGACAGTGCCATCTAGATGTCCTACAACCAATCAAATTTCATAGACAATGTAGAGTTTTATGTAGTGACACCCCCCTGGAGTCCTCACTGGGTTGGTTCTATTTTATTGAACTCCCTGCATTCAGCCCGGAGATATGTTCCTCATCGTCAACATCTTCATGTTGATCTATTGCTCCATCGCGTAATCTTAATTCGGTAGCCTGAATATTACGGACAGCTTCACTTTTGGTATGCAACCAACAACATGGCATACTTAGTCTGTAGATGTTATCTGTGTGACAGAAATAAGATGTATAATTCTGATACAAAATCCAGTCCTAGATAAAGGAAATATTTTAAAACAAACGTCCATAGTAATAAACAAAATTACAGTTATGTAATGTAACCCATTGAATAAAACATACCAGGTTAAATAAAAATGGAAATCCTAAAAGCCCAATAACTACTTCACATAATATTATATCATAAAGTAATCTTTTAGACTTTTAAATTAAATGGAACTACACACCTGTTGTGGTTCTTTCTGGCTTTGAATTATCAGAATAATAGTCTGCTGCAAGTCAGTGGGTTTATCCTTCAATACTTTATCACTTTGCCGTCGTGCAAGTGAACAGCCACACAAAATACAAACATTAGTATAGCCTAGTTGGCCTGTTCCAGCTTGTGGAGTATTAGTATTTGCTGAAGATTTTGATTTACTGCAGCCATTGCGATTTCCAAACATGTTTCGCAAACACAAACAGTAATAAACAGTATAAACGTCATAATGTTACGCTCGCTGTCATCGGCTGGGTTGCTATTACTTTTTTTATAATTACCTTAGTAGGTTGGGTAATGGAACAATCTTTTATGCGAACTTGACACTTAATAGCAAAAAGGCGATTGGTGTTTATTTTATTACATTATTAGTATTTAAAAATAATTATTACATATTATTACCACTTCTTTACTATTAAAATAAAACATAAATATATCTACCGCGTTCAGCCGCTTTTATTCTCAAGTTGCAACATTTTTTATATACCACTACAAATCACAAATAACGTAACCGGAAGTACAAATGACATTACTTTGTGGCCTTTAACAGTAAAACTAAAACTGTGATAAATATTAGCTAATTAAATTATATTTGTTTTTACATATCTTAATCTTAGACGCTTACTGAATCAATCAGGTATAAACTTGCCATCATTCTTATGATGCACAAATCCATAAAATTTCCCACAAGTGACCTCTACTCCCAGTGCAAACTCCTCTCGGTTCGTAAGTTATTTATTTTGAAAACAGTACTCCGCAAACATAGTGACGTTGTGTTTGATCAGAAAAATATTGAAAATAAACGCAGATCAGATAGAGTATGTGATACCTTGAGATATGCGACTGCTACTGCTGGTCGTCAATACTTCTTCCTGAGCCCTAAATTATATAATAATGTAAATAAGGAACTTAACATCTATGCATTAACTTCCTTTGGAGTTTTGGCGGGAACTTGGTAGTGTCATGAGGTGCTCTTGTTTTAATTCATTATTTTGGTGATACTTAGTGTTATATTGCATAATTATGGTGGTATATTATCCAATATAGTTCTATTAAAGGGCTCAAATGAAGTGAATTGAAATAACTGTGCTAGTCAGGTGTTTGTTTTGTTGCCGCCAAAACTCCTCGATAAAGTCTTGGTAAGGTAGCCACTGCTTTACTTCGACATAGTACTACTACTACTGAGGATAACAAAGAAACAATATTATATATGTAACTTCCAAAAACTTTGACACTGGCATGGACGTATAAAAAAAGGCGGACGGAATTTCGCTACACAAAAAACTGAAGCACCCAAAGTATGTCAGCTTGCCTGTACGTACGAGTATCGCGCACACATTCACACCAAAGTATGTCGATCGGCCGCCATTACGCAACAAACCTCAACTGAATGAAGTCGTTGTAAGAATAAAAATAAATAATTAAAATATGCCGTATTATGTGGTTAAATGCTGTCAAAATCACAGTGGTTCCAAGAACAAATGTCACGGGATCACATTTCATAGGTAAATTAGTAATGTATCACTTATTTGATCAACATTCATTGATATTTAAAATTATTTATTTTTGTAACACAAAACCTCAGCCCACAATTCCAGTGTTGTCAACTATTTGACGGGTAAATGACCCCGAAGTATAGGAGACGTGATTTTTTTTTGTTTCAAATACGATTTTGTTTATTAAACTAAATAGGTATAGGTTGTTATTAGGTATATGTTTTTTTTTAGGTTTCCTACAGGAAATGAAGTATGGAGGAGTGATTTAATTAATATAATAAGAGAGTGTAGATCATAAAATAAATCTTATTAAATATATTGCAGAAAAACATTTAACAATTAGATTTCATCACATATCGAAAGAAGAGGGCATCTCAAAGACCTACACAAGTAAGAGGTAGTTATACATAAAGTTAACGCAAGATAGAGAATTAAAAAAAAAAGAAATGCAAATTAAAGAAAGTTTAATTATTTACGTTGTTTGATTTAGCCTTTTGACTGCCTCGATGGCGTAGTTGTATTACGGTATGACTGCAATGCTGAGGTCTTGGGTTCGATTTCCGGGTCGGCCAAAGTGATATTGGGTTTTAAATTCAGTACCAGCCCGGAGTATGGAATTCGTGTCCGATATGGCGATAGGCTCGCCCCCTATCATATCACGGGACGGAATACGCCCGGCGAAAACTGGGGGCACTAGTTGCGCCTCTGCCTACCCCTTCGGGAATAAAAGGCGTGAGTGAGTGTGTGCGTATGATTTAGCATTAATTAGGAAACATAATTTTATTGTTTCGGTAAGACTCATTCATTTCTACATACCTACTAATCACATATGTTTGGCTATTATGTATCACGGTCATTTCAAATAAAGCTAAATAATATATAAATTAATTAATTATAATTACATCTTGCAAACAATAAAATTATTGAAACGACTTTCAATAAAACTAACCTAAAATTGGAAAAATAGTGTAGTGTAAACTAGTGTTAAAAATTGGGGAAATTTTGTTTTTTATGGCAATCATTCATTTACGCACACATAGTTACGCCGCCGCCATTGCTGTGCTTCAGTTTTTGTTTAGCGAGAGTCCGTCCGCCTTTTTTTATACGTCCATGGACACTGGCAGATGCGCAAACCGCGCCTTGCCAGAGAAAAAAAAAAAAAAAAAAACTTCCTTTGAATGCAAGCATAAATTAACCAATTGGCTTCTTACATTGTCCTATGATGAATCGGAACATTTTCTAAAACCTATAACTTAACATATTTCACACACACATACACGCACACACGCGCACACACACACACACATACACACACATACACATACACACACGCACATAACTCTATATTAGACCCTGTTTTATAAGTTTTATTTAAAATCATTGTTTGATTATTATTTAAGTTTTATTTTTGTGTAAGGTAAATATTTCCGAAGGAAGGGCGTTAATAGCTGTAACACAGTTTTTAACTACAGCAGCTATTATCGTACACTTTTGTTTTAGTATTTTTAATTAATGTGGTTCAAATCATGGACCTATAAAAAAGGTTTTTTTATAGGTCTATATAACCTTTTTTATAGGTCCATGGTTCAAATAAAGATTTTTTATTTTATTTTATTTATTTTATTGAAACAGCGAAATTGGTCTATTTTGCTTACTTTCATAGTTTGATGAGTTATGGAATTTTGCTGTGGGGTGGTGCTGCTGACATTAATACTATATTTGATCTTCAAAAGCGAGCTATAAGATCTATCTACTCCCTAAGCTCTAGATGTTCTCTAAGGGAAAAATTCAAAGAAACAAATATAATGACAGTAGCATCACAATTTATATTCGCTAATTTAATGTACTTACGTACATAAGAATATAGAAAACTTTCCAAAAGTTTGCGATATCCATGGCTTAAATACTAGAAGCAAAAATAATCTAGTTAATCACAAAACAAGGCTCCAAAAAATCAGCAAATCTTTTAAGGGTTACTGTATACACTTTTATAATAAAGTTCCCACTGAAATTAAGTGTTTAAACATTGGTAAATTCCAAACAACTATTAAGCGAAAGTTATGTAATAAAGCTTATTACAAGATTTCAGAATACATAGAGGATAAAAAAGCCTGGGATTAATTAAAAAAAAAAAATTTTTTTTTTCATGTGATTTTCTTTGGAATCATGTCTTTCGTTTTAATAAAGTTTCTTTGTTTCCATCTGTGAGCGGCTTGGGTATGACATACTCCTTAACTGTCTGTGCCTGCGGCGGCGTCGTGTGCCGGGTCGGCCACTTCCCTGTAATATGGTTGAGGAGGCCGATGGCTGGCACATGCGTCATACTCGTGAACGGGTGCTGCTTGTGTGGACTGGTCTGCCCTTTTCGCTTACTATATATATAAGTATTGGGGGTATATCTTAAACTTAGATTAATAACGACATCTTGAAGATTTCAGATCAAATTATTACATGATTCCTGAGATAGTTATGCACTCGTGTTGGAATTAAAATTTTTATTACCTATTTTGCGAATATATAAATGAACTGCTCTAAACATAAGTAAACAAATACTGAATTGTATATATTTTTTTCTCTACATAATGCAATGTATTTTATACCTTGAACTGATTTTGAAAAGAGCAACACTAGAGTTTCTTGCCCGTTCTTCTCTAGTGAGAACTGCTTTCCGAACTGGTGGTAGAGTTAATATTGACGGAATCTAAATAATGTATAACATTTTATGGGTTCGAATAAATTATTTCATTTCATTTCATTTCATTTCAGGAACTCCCAGACTCCCTGCCTGCCTGCCTGCCTGCCTGCCTGCCTGAGACCGCCCTCGGACACCTGGTCATTTGCTGCAAACTAACTAACTGCATCCTGTAAAATATTATCATATTATTATTATACACATAATATTAATACAATAAAATATGTTGTGCAGTAGACTAAATATGGCAATTAGAATAGCCTTACAGTGGTGTAGGGAGCGAGGACTAAACCTCAATCCAGACAAAACTAAGGTGGTTCTGTTTACCAAAAAGAGGAAGAACAAAGATCTGTTACCAATTGTAATAGATGGCAGAAATTTAGAAATAGTTAAAGAAATCAAATATTTAGGAGTAGTGCTGGATGACAAACTACTGTTCAATTCGCACATAAGCCAGCAATGCACAAAAGCTAAAATAGCGATGATGCAATGCAATAGAGCGATAGGCAAGACTTGGGGTATGAAGCCGAATATAACCTACTGGATATACAAGGCCATCATACTCCCAAGACTACTGTACGGAGCCTTGGTATGGTGGCATAGGGCGACCATAAAGGCAAATTACAAGAAACTAGCCCAGGTACAGAGACTCGCTGGGCTTATGACTACAGGTGCACTAAGAACTACTCCAACTGCGGCACTAGACATCATTCTAGGATTTATACCGCTGGATCTGGAGGCTAAAAAGAGAGCATTAGAACAATGTTACAGATTAAAGTCCTATGGACTATGGAAAACTACTTCCACAAACAAAGGACACAAAGATGTAATCAATACAATTCAAGGAAAAATGTCGATGATCTTGGGAAACAATGATCTAATTCAGAAACAAAAGATCTTCGACAAAAAATACAGAATACATATAGGACAAAGAGAAAACTGGGAACTTCCACACGACCATGATAAGTCGGTGGAATGTTTCACAGATGGATCCAGGAAAGAATCAACAGGATTGTCGGGGGCAGGAATATTTATAACCACGCCACCCAACACAGAAGAAACCACAATAAAGCTAGGCAGATATGCGAGCGTATTCCAGGCGGAAATAATGGCCATTCTGGAATGCGCTGATCGCACTAAGCAAACAACCAATAAGGAAATCAGCACAATACTGATTTATAGTGATAGTCAAGCAGCCTTAAAGGCACTTGACAAACCAGAGACAACGTCGGCCCTAGTGAAAGAATGCAAAAGCAAACTGAACACACTAGCAGCCGACAAAGAGGTCATCGTCGCCTGGGTACCTGGCCATCAAGGAACCACAGGAAATGAGAAGGCCGATGAGCTAGCGAGAGAGGGAGCTGATGAAACATTCATAGGACCGGAGCCGTACTTACCTATACCGGCAAAAGTCACGAAAGGAGTAATCAGCAGGAAGATAGCTACAGAAACAAACGTCAGATGGAGAGACATGAAGGGCTGTCGCCAATCTAAAATCTTCATCAAGACGCTAGACAAGAAGAAAACAAGAAGCCTACTCCAATTCAGGAAGGAGGACATAAGAACCATTATAGGAATCATGACTGGACACGGTACGCTGAACAGGCACTTAAAAATAATAGGTAAGACCGAAGACGCCTCGTGTCCAGAATGCGGAGAAGAGGAGACCAGCATCCACTTTCTGGCAGAGTGCTCAATGTACTCTCTGCCAAGATGGGAGATACTGGGAACAGACAGACTGGAAATAGCACAACTACAGGAGGTAAAGCTAGGAGACATAATAAGGTTCAGTAAGGCAACACAAAGGTTTGTAAGAGTAGAAGGGGGCATACTGCAGGAGCACCAGTAAAACCAGTGCTTCAGGATGGAGACTGTCACGAATAGCCAAGGAAAGGGGAGCGACACTATGTCGGACTGGGGGACGCCGCCTGGGGGGTGGGAGAGTATGTGGGCAGACTGGGCCTGGCAGCCTGTGTGGCCCTCACCGCATAGGCTGAGCGCTGCCCCCTGTTGGCTCCTGCTGCAATGATCATTCAAGGTGAAAGTGGCGCGACCCTCAGTGGAAGGCGGTGCTGGGCAGAGATCGGTAACCTGGAAGGTTTACACCTGGAAGGGAGCCACGATGCCTCCAAGGTCTAGCTGTGCCACAGCCGAAACTCCCTATGGTGAATGCGGCCCCTGGGAATGATACCTGCGAAGCGAACCGAACCAAAGCGAAAGTGGCAGCTCCACCCAAACTGGGACTAAGGGTGAAATAGTTCCCAAGGAAGTGAACTGATCACCCGTCTGTGCGACTGCATACGTCCCCATTAGACATACATACATACATAATACAATAAAAACAATATTATATGTGTGGGTGTATTTTAAGCACTTACAAATAGAATTAAAGCGATGAAAAAATAATAATCAATATTATAACAATACACTAAATAAACGTCAGTCAATAAATTTGCTTCATCAATACAATGATATATACATGATTTATTTTTTTATTTTATTTCTCATATCATAATGCATCTATCCAATATCAACCAACGAGGCATTCACTCACTCAGTTGGTTGGTAAGTGTAAATAAGTACAGTATCAGTATAAAATTAATTTAATAAGAGAAAAGATTAAAGTACATACTTATTTACAACTGATGGCATGTTTCTTCTTTCCTTACCGTAGATGTAATCTATCCAAACTGCAAACATACAACTGTAACATAATAAATACACACACACACACACACACACACACGCACAATATTATACAAAAAAAAAAATTGTAATATTATCTACATGTACCTATAGTAAACATTACATAACAATTTAATATTCAATGAATAATATCATTTTTATTGTACGGTTACGGCTTCAATGGTAAAGAGGTAGGTAGGTAGGTAGGTAGTTTGTAATAATATTACATAGGTACATTTTATATAATATTATATTATGTATAGGTGTACCAGATAATTAATAATTCAATAAATTAATGTACACAACACAATCATTCACCCTAGTGGAAATAATAATTAAATTTAGTCTTGTTGAGTTGTGTTGTGTTATTTATTTATTTTATTTGATTATTAATTTATTTCATTTATTCACAATTGGTAGGTACGATGGCTTATGGTTAGAAAGCTTTGCACTTTGTTTCTAGTTTATTATTACTTTATTTACTTATAATATACTAATATTACTACGGTGGGTGCTTACTTATATTTTTAAAATACATCTTAGTGTTAGGGAGAAATTTTGAATATGTGATTATGTGAAAATAAATTATAATAAGATAATTAAATACGTACCGACACACTCACTCACTAACTCTACATCTACAACACGGAAAACAAACAAGACTAGCTGGTGATATTATTAATTATTATAATATTATATTAATTACTTATGTATTTATTATACAAGGATTTTAATAATTAACTTCACTTATAGTTAATAACCTGACTATATTACTTAGCCCCATCAACAGTAAAACATTGACTAACACAATATTATAACCACCACCTAACTATTATAACTGAACGAGCACTGCATACAAAAAACAAACAAAAAAACACTTTAAAGTGTATTTAGTAATTTGTGATTATCATCAACGTCTGGTTCGATTGTCTTTATTTATTAAATCACAACATCTCGGGGACTTCTGGACATAATAATCATAATCATATTTTATCATCATACATAAAAAACTTAAAACTTGCTCAAACTGTAAAGCAAGCCCTAGACGCTATCTAGGTAGGTATAATATGCATAGAACCAAGATCATTATAATATTATGATTTAATAGTTTTCATAATGTAAACTTGTGTTCACTTTCAATATTCCAATCAAGAGGTAAATGTAGTGTTAGTTGTAATAATATTGTAGTAAAAGGGCCCAAGAAAGTTTTTATTCAGCACATCCCCCACACAACACACACGTCAGTCGTCACACGTTTTTTACATAAAGTTCATCTACGATGAGTAAACACTATTTATTAGCTTAAACATTTTAAGTAAACGCATCACGTCACATATCGCAATAATTATGTATCACATAAATGTATTTCAATTAGGTATAGGTATTATATCATATTTTATTATAACTCCAGTTCACGACAATATGGCGCGCGTAAACTATACGTAAAACTCTGGACTAACGATAATATTACTTATATTAATCATTTTGCGCTATCGTTTGTTTGAATAATATTATCTAATTGCTGCACCGCAATAACAATTATAACTTTTTTTTTTATTAATTAATGCAGACAACAATAATATTATTATGTATGAGTTCATACGATTAATAACAAAAACAAAATGACGCACAGGAAGTGCAACAAGCGGGTGGCGTTGCGGTTGGTACTTGGTGTCGACGCGACACCATCGACGAATAGCGGGCCGAATTGATTGCTTCTGATTGTTATATTATAATAATATTATTATATGCGTTTAGAAAAAAGTGTCAATTTTATGATAAAATAACTCATTTTTTTATTAGAATTTAATCTAATTTGATTTTTAGCATTATATGTATGATTGATACGTACCTACTACCTACATATTTCGTTAACTAATATTCTTAAAATTTTATTGTGTTGTTACACCTGATTGATTACCAAAACGCCATTTTGTCTCTTTTCTTTTATTTTTATTTATTTCATAATTTCTATACATAGTAAAATATATTAACTGAGAACAGGTGAATAAAAAATTTGAGCTCGTGCGTAGGTAGCTCAATCTAACGTGATATACCAAAACATCTATGTAAAATGAATTAAAACATACTTCAGCTTTTCAGCAGTAGATGGCGCAAAATAAAGACTTGGAGATGTCCAGATATCGATAATTCGTTGCTATCGATGTTACGATAGTTTGAAAATTATACATTTAATTAATTATTAAAAAAGTTTTTATTAAATTTTTTTTTCGACTTAAATAAATGTTCCTTTTGTTTTACGTAGGTTTTTGTTTTCAATATTTTGTGTCTTATAAGATTTTGGTGTCATTTTCACTATTAAAGAAGCTCTCACTTTTTAACAAAAATATAAGCGCGCCCCTGTGTGTGTGTGTGTGTGTGTGTGTGTGTGTGTGTGTGTGTGTGTGTGTTTACTTATATTACTTATTTGATATCAATCAATTAGATAGGTAATGGAATAAACGATACCTACCATACATACCTACATAACTTCTATATCGATACTTAAATAGCTTTAATGCATTCCTACAAGTATCTAAACAGAATATAATATACAGTAATATTATACTATAATACTTTATCACACAAAATAAAATATTATTATTGTAAAAATAACTCATATCGATAAACATTATCCACATATTATATTGTATATATCACATCTCTAACGGCTACTCGATAAATATGTAGTACAGCTTCTCAACAACAGGTGCCGCTTATAATTAATTTAATAACGTTTTTTTTATGTGATTTTATTTTCACCAGAGAGTTCTAATAAGATTATAATATAATAATATAGGTAATATAGAGCGGACATGGCGAAATTTTCATACAAAAATTTTGAGCATGTGCGCCAGTAACTCGATCTACTGTGAAATAGCAAAACACCTATGTAAAAGGCATTAGAACATACTTCTTGAACTTGAACGATAGATAGCGCAAAATAAAAGAACATCAAGACATCGACGATGATTTGCAGTAGTTATCGATATTAATATGTTGCATATAGAATTAACTAGGTGGCAGCATAATCGGAAGTTTTGCTGTGCTTTAATTTCATTTTTTTTTTTTTACATTAGACCATAGACCATAGACATTTTTAGCGGTAGTGTTTTTAGCGGTAGTGAAAAACGCACGGATGTCAACCTAGAACGCACTAGGTAGATAGATAAACCCGAAACAACTAGAATTGGTTATGGTGCTTGTAATGTCGATTTTCGCTTAATGACAGGAGACGTCATGGGACCCGGATCCCACGCGAATTTTGAGATGTAAAAATATTAAGGTTAGTTTAGACTAGCAAGTTCTCTCAGCAATATGTTGCGCAATAACTTTCAGAAGCGTTTACACTAGCGGCAGCAATATTTCTTTAGCAACACGCTGTTTCAAGTCATCCACCAAGTTAACTTGCGCAAGTTCTTGCAAAGCTGTTTACATTACTCGAGGAATATTTATTGCTTGCCATGTTCTTTTTTCATAAAACTGACTGAATGAATGACAAGGCACGCAATCCTTTTGCCTAATTTTTATGAATCTATATATAATGCTGTTTGGATGATGATTGTAAACAAAATAATTACGTTGAATACAATGTCCTTAAAGCAGGAACACAATAGTGCATGTATACTACAGCCTGGCGGTAATAAGTTTTGTGTTCTCTCGAACATTTATGTTATTTAAAAATACCACGACTTGGACTGTTTATGGACTCGTGTGATTTCTTCTCTAACGATTTCACCTGGCTTTACGTATTGGATTCTGTTTTCTGTTCAATCACTTACGATATACCTACTACTTGGCTCGTCATTGGACTCCGTTGTCTGTATTTTGGACAAAATGCCGAAGAAAAGTGAACTTAAATGCTACTTTGGTTGTAAGTCACTATTGATGTGCTAGTTTTCATTTTTTTGTAATTTTTGCACTGCCCATTACAATCAATCCACCAACCTACATACAGATTATTTTTGTTAATGATATATTTATATTTAGCTGCCCAGCTGGCATAGTAGAAGTGAGACGGGACCAGGTGGCAATGGGAATAGATTCCCAAGTAAACTGTTGATTTGTTCTGAACAATTTTTTGCATTTTACAGCTTTGCCTGAAAATACTATATCGAATAATGCTACAACATCTGGAACCAATCAATCAATTAATTAATCAATCAATCAATACTTTTTTTGCCCCCCAGTTATGGACCAGCACGAAGTCCATAGTTTGGCACAAGAAGAGAATATAATAACTACTGCCTTAACATCTACACAGTATGCGGCAGCTGTAGTTCCACCAGTTTCAAGTCATTCTGATGTTCCTCAAAATACTACAAACTGTTAGTTATTAATTTTGATGTAATTCTATTTATCATTCTAAATGAATGTTTATGTTTACAAGGCACATCATCACACACACACACACACACACACACACACACACACACACACACACACACACACACACACACACAGGCAACCATATTATATCAAGAGAGGTAAATTTAGTGTTTTGTATTTAAATATAATATTACTTTATTATAACATACAGAGAGAACAAGCTGGATGCAGGCCGGAGACATATGTTCAGCAGTGGACGTCATGTGGCTATGTGACGATGAAATATAATGTGAATTTGTTTTGTAATATGTACTTTACTTTTCAGGTTTTGCAAAGGAAATCAGTTTATACTTATAATTTACTTAGCACGGACAGACAGACAGATCAGCAGTTTTATACATAATAAATCGTTTCATTTAAGTAAGTTATAGCTGTATATTGTATTATAAAGTTTTAATCGAAGCAATTCCATGTTTTACTGTAGGTATATATATATATATATATATATATATATATATATATATATATATATATATATATATATATATATATATATATATATATATATTATGTAAGTAATTATTATGCAGTAAAAAAAATAAATTATCAATTTTTCAATGTGGGCCAAGAGGCCGGCCGGAACCTAAATACCTAAGCAATGACAACTGTCAAATAAATGCAAAACGCATTATGCTCAAGTAAAATTTCAAATGTATTTAATTTCAATTCTACCTATATTTTAAAAGTTAACAAAAAAGGACTTGTCCAAAAACGGGCCTGAAAATTTAAACAAGAAAGTTTATATATATTTGGATAGAACTCCTAAAAACTAGCCTTTTACAATAAATAGTTTAATTTTAAACACCTCCGATTTTAAGATTTATGTAATTTTGTTTTACCTATAATCACACTTAAAATTAGTTGTAATTAACGTTTTCAAAATAAAAAACTTCGTATATTGGAACGCACACCCAAAAAAAGTAAAGTTGACAGTTGTCACTTGTCAATGGATCAACTGTCATGTCTGATGTCATGAGGTTTTTTGACATGGCGACAACTTTTTATTTCTAAGAATTTATAATTATTGTTTTGTATCTGCTATTATTACTTGACATTGGCGAAATCACCGATAGTTAATCGGTGGAAGCCATAATAAAAAGAAGAAGAAGAATGATGTCATGAGTAGCCGTAGCCCGCGTAGGATTGTTTTGTTTCAGAGACTTTTCGATAGTATTAAAAATATTTTTATCATGTAAATTACTGTGATATACCTAAAAGTGAATTCGCAGAATAAATCAAAGAAAACATTATGGATTATTTTTGCATCAGGGACTTTAACGTCTTGTGACTGCGCCTTCAAGGATGTTCATGTGTACAAAACTCTAGATACCATATATATCGATGCTAGATACTAAGATACGTCTCCAAATGCAATCACGGATGTTTCAGCATTTTGACGACTCCGATCCATGAAACGATCGATAAATTCTCAATACACAAATAAATTATGAAAATTGAGAGGTGTGTCGCGCGAGGTCTGCATTTGGAACCTGTAACTTCGTCTTTGCAGTCTGGTCTTTTCCAATAAGCGATCGTCGCCGCTCACTATACCCATATATATAAAACAATAAAAGAGTTTAAAATATCATAAAAGTGTTTAATTCAATACATAGCTATTCCATTGTTATGATTTTAATGGGTATGTATTGTATGTTCATCTGTTTTGCACCTGATAATTGGGAATATTTTTTTGGTATATTACCTAGGTACACGTAAAACAATAAACCTACACATAAAAAATGAAATGGGGCTCAACCAATATTTTATCATGAAATTATAACCCCCCAATTTATTTCAATAATAAGTGAGTTAAAAAATTAAAACCTGACTACTAATAATTATGCTTTAAAAACAATGAAACAAGCAAAATATTATCATTTAAAATTGTTATGCAAGTACAAACTATTTAATGTTTATCATCTATTAAATTAAAAAAATACAAATAATATTGTTATAATGTATTTAATACACAATATTCATATTTAGTAATGTTTAGGTAATATCTGTGGTTGTATGCCACCTACAGAAACAAAACTATACATTCTAACAGTAAGAAGAAATCAATTAAGGGCAGTGGCATATTATGACCATGGCTATCATTATGAATATATATTAAATACATTTAAAACATATTATAATATGTTAGTTATTCATTTAATAGATGATACAATTCTGAAAAGTTTGTACATAACAACTCCAGATGGGAATATTTTCTTGGTTCATATGTTTCAGAGCATAATTTTTTTAATTGAAATAAAAGTCATTCTTATAGTTTATGTACAATTATCTACTCTAATTAAATGTCCTCTGGAATCATTATGCAATCTAAAACCTGCGCAGGTGGAATAATATTGCTTTGATGCCGAGCCCATCCAAGATACCAAATAATGGTCATAACATGAGCGCAGCTTCCGACTGTCCTCCTGCCAATTATGCAGCTACAATAGTGGCTTATCAAATCACTAGTCTAATCAAGTCAAATATCGCCGAGGAAATGCACGTCGAAGTCGAGATGAAAAGGCGATGCTATCGTAATTCATAGCTCGTGTGTAATATCGAAGGATCTGTTGTTTGCCAAGTCAGTTTAAACAGAAATAGGTAACAGATAAATTCAACGAGACATGAATCGAACATCGAAGCAGAATAACCGCGAATGCAAAGAGCGCGAATTTTTAGTATTATAGTCTCTTTGGCGCGAATGTTTTTTTTTTTGTAATTGTGCACAGACATCAATGAAGTTATTGTGAGTTACTCTGCCACGACATTTCTTTATTATATTTCTAATAAATGGAGGGGTCTAAAAATATTTTTTTAATGGATTCAAGATCCATATTTTGCCCCTTTAATATGCCTAAAGTTTGAGCCTGTTTAAATTTTGAGGCCCAGCTCCCATACAAAAAGCGGACATCTCCTTTCACACAACATTACTTACAAGTTTGATATGGGTTCTAAACAATAACATTATATTATTATGTACACAGCGGTATATCCTTTATTGATTGTGAATGAATGAATGAAAGTGTGAAATAAAACAATTTTTGTATGTTACTTGTTTTTAATTGATGCACAAGCTACAATATTATTTAACTTACCTACACTCATGTAAATGTTTTATATTAGTACACAAGCATTCACCATGCTACTGAGTGAAGCTTTATGCAATGAAAATTCTATTATGTGTCCATTATCTCTTATCATTATCTCCCCATTATCTCAAAGAACGTTTTAACTTTCTTCATAACTCTCATTCCCATTCTTTAAGGTCGTCAGAAAACCTAAAACTCAAGACTCCTCTGCATGACAGCACATTCTATGACAGTTCCTTTACTGTGCAGGCTGTTCGCTTATGGAATTCATTGCCCTTACCTATCAGGAAAGCTCCATCACTATACGTTTTTAGACAACGAGTGAAAAGTCACTATCTTTCTTTAAGTAACTATTAAGTGATATCGTATATATATATATATATATATAATATTTATTAATAATATAAAATTATTAATTGTATTACTTTAAATCTTATAGTTTATATATTGTATTTAAGTATAATAATATATTAGATAAGTCTATTAATTTTAAATTGTTATGTATACACCCCTTTCTTCACTTCATATATCTCTCACAATCAGTGTAGGTTGTCTGGAAGAGATCGCTTTTTAGCGATAAGACCGCCTATTGTCGCACGATTCAGTTCTAAATCTATTTTTTATTTATTTAATTTTTGTATAATGTGGTGTGCAATAAAGTGTTTTCATTCATTCATTCATTCATTCATTATGCTATAATATACATATTTATATAAATCATTAACCTCCTATAATAATATTAATTATTCTTAATAAACAATCACACGTTTTGCACAGACTCACATTTTAAACTCGTTCGATGCAGTAAAACTTTTATATTATAATATCTCTTAAATTCATGCCAGTTAGATATTACTTTTGCATGCACGTTATGGTCATCATGTTTATGATCTTTTTTGGTTTTGGAAAATCATTGATGTAAATGTAACGTATAAGTATGAAACATTATTTGACACATTCACATCACAGTCATTGGTAAGTATTATAAATAACATTATATTTTGCTTTGCACTAGAGTAGGTGTGAATTCACAATAATTCTGTCACTTCCAACGGTATAGCCTGAGGAATTTTCTCTTTTCCCTCACATTTCCTTCAAGTTAATTAATTGTATGTATGTTCTTCCTTAATCACCTCCGGTCACCGGTCTGTGTGTGTGTGTGTGTGTGTGTGTGTGTGTGTGTGTGTGTGATGATGCATCTCGATCGTTTCAAATGGCCGTAATAATAACAATAACATTATATTATCCGATGCTCCGGTCAGCAGTGTCAGTCATATTATAATTATAAGTCATTGGAGTGTCTTGAAGATTTGAAATTATTACAAAAAGATCAGGTTAATAAATTAATCTTGTATGTACAAATGACTAATTCATCATTCGCGTGGGCACCGGGTACCATGACGTCTCCTGTCAAAGTCAAATGTCATTTTTTTTTTTAATTTATTCGTGTCCATGGTTACAAGTCCGCCAAGTTCGTTGTATGTTTCCGTCGAAAATCCGTTAAAGATAATTTTTGTTCGTCAATACGTAATAGCCGTTATATTTCTAAAGTTATATGTATGTAAATAAACCTTATTTACATACAACATATAAAATAATTCATGTAAAACTGTTTGCATAAATTTGAGAAATGTAAAAGGCATATAATATACTTGGCTGAATATTTAGTTTTTGACCCGTTAAATGTATCGATAGAATACGGGGTTGCCAATTTAGGTATAGACTTACCTCTAATATGACCTTTTGCATTTTATTCCTATTGTAAATGCGTTTTTTTTTATTTATCATGACCATGATAAATGTAGACTTTAGTATTAATATAATTATATATCTAATTATAATTTTTAAGGTATTGCACTATAATTTTATTTATCAATAAGTTTTTCATAGTCACATTTTCAGCATTCATATCATGGTATAATTTTGACTCGGACCTGGCACCACCAGTTATTTGTTTCAATATTCGTGTTCTAGCAACACTGATATTTTTTATAACTAGAACCTTATGCACGTTGGTGGTTGTAAAAACTATTTTCGCGTTGACATCTCTCATGGCCCAATTGGGCCAAAACTGAAATGTTGAGAGAGAGAGAGTGAGATTAATTATTAAGCTCGCGTTATACAATTCGAAGTATAATTGTGTTTATTAAGTGATTTTTGAGTTATTTTAAACATACAAACGTACAATAAATATGAGTGAAATTATTCCTTGTAAAATAGTTTATATAGTGTGTGAAAGGTTTGATCAGCAAGAATAAGGAAAAAATGTTAGGTTATGATAGAAAACAACAACTTTTGAACGAGTCAATTGGCGAAAGGCGCGAAATGTATTTGAAGAAACATAAAAGGTATTTAGATCAGTATAAAAATAAATTATTAGTGTCTTATTGGATGCTCTAATAATACGTTATACGACTACGTATGTATATTTTATAAGTTGTATTGTTGGTGTTGTATATTTTTTTTCGAACGATACAAGTGTTTGGTGTTTGGTTAGTATAATGATGTTAGTATAATTTACCTTTTGCTTGGTGTTTTGCCACAGCGGAGGCAGGGGTGGTGATAGGGGAGAGGGAATGGCGGGGATGAAATGGGAGTGATTTTGCTTATGTGTGTGTGTGTGTGTGTGTGTGTGTGTGTGTGTGTGTTTGTTATTAATTATTAATAATATAATGAAACTACCACACTTGTTATTATTTATTTCTGTTCCCAGTTACACATATTGTATAATAATATTGTTTTCATTTTTGCTTACAGTGCTTCAATGCGGTCGGTCACACGACTCGCAGAGGTGGTTGTCAGGAGAGGGAGGGAGGCGGAAGGGGGGGGGGGGGCGTTTAAGCTGTGGCTGTGTTTTAAATAAATCTCTCATGTTAATTATGTTTGAAATAATTTGTATCACACAATACCGTGTCATTCAATTCTTTTAATCGTTGTGGCCACAGGGGGGATAGAGGTGGTGGTGAGAGGGGAGAGGTAATGACGGGGATGAAATGGGAGTGATTTTGCTTATGGCTATTTGTAATTAGATTAAAATAAAACATGTGCACTGTACACGGAGGGGATTGGGTCGGTGGGAGCGGGGGGGGGGGGGGGGGGGGGAATGTACGTCGAGCACTAGAGTGGTGGTGGTGGTGGTGTGTTCAGTGCTAGTTCGTGTATTGAAAGTTACGCGAGTCATAACTTTTCATTCCCAGTGCTGCATTCTTTACGCATGCGCGATGGTGCGCACTGTTCACTGTGACATATTGAAACCTCGTATGTGCGTACGGAGCGAACATGCGCGCATGTGCTGTCTCCCACGTACGGAGCGAGAGTTTTATAAACTGTTTTATGGTATTATTTGTGTTTGCTTGGTGCGGCGACTTGTGCGCGGCGCGTGGTGTATACCTGTAATACAAAATAAAACTTATAACTTTATAACACATATGCTGCTGCAGTGGCACAATATACCACACGTAAATTTTTATAATAATGTGTTGTGTGTGTGTTTTATTGTTACAATTATACAAAATGTGTACAACACAACAATAATATGTTGTGTATATATACCAACTCTGTGTGGAACTACGAAATCGAATGAAAGTTTGTTTTTCGTCATTAAAGTTCCTTTAAAAATGATATTACCGACGACGACGACGGCGACGACTACGGCGTCTTTTGGCGTCGGTGATAGTTTTGTGTGCGTGTGCACGGCACATACATTATGTTTCAATGAATACGCATATTCGAGTTGCATTCTGTAAAAACCGCGCGTCGAGACTTCGGTTCGAACGTGTGTAAGAAATGAATTTTTATGTAGCGTGTTAAACGCGCGACATATAGTGAATTGTGTCAAATCTCGGTGTTCACGAACGTTCGTTTTAAACGACAATGAAAATTTTGATCGTTTTTAATTCTTGTGTTGTGATCACGCAAGTGTTTATATTATGATTATGATATCCTCCATGATTGTGCTTATTAATAAATATTGTCACTATTCATCGGGGGAAAATCGTATGTGTATTGTTGTTGTATCTTTCGCACGACGCGCTCTCTATCGTTCGCGTGCGTGTTCGGTCGTTCAGCGCGCGCGCGCGTTAAAGAATGAACACAATACACAACAATTTGAACACTTTTGTGATGGCTCCCTGGTTGATCCTGCCAGTAGTTATATGCTTGTCTCAAAGATTAAGCCATGCATGTCTCAGTGCAAGCCGTATTAAGGCGATACCGCGAATGGCTCAATATATCAGTTTTGGTTCCTTAGATCTTACTCGGTTACTTGGATAACTGTGGTAATTCTAGAGCTAATACATGCAATCAGAACTCTGACCAGTGATGGGATGAGTGCTTTTATTAGATCAAAACCAATCGACGGAGGGCCTCGCGTCCGAAGTCGTTAATTTTGATGAATCTGGATAACTTTTGCCGATCGCATGGTCCAGTACCGGCGACGCATCTTTCAAATGTCTGCCTTATCAACTTTCGATGGTAGTTTCTGCGACTACCATGGTTGTCACGGGTAACGGGGAATCAGGGTTCGATTCCGGAGAGGGAGCCTGAGAAACGGCTACCACATCCAAGGAAGGCAGCAGGCGCGCAAATTACCCACTCCCGGCACGGGGAGGTAGTGACGAAAAATAACGATACGGGACTCTTACGAGGCCTCGTAATCGGAATGAGTACACTTTAAATATTTTAACGAGGAACAATTGGAGGGCAAGTCTGGTGCCAGCAGCCGCGGTAATTCCAGCTCCAATAGCGTATACTAAAATTGTTGCGGTTAAAAAGCTCGTAGTTGCATTTGTGCGCCGCGCTGTCGGTGCACCGCATCCGCGGTGATACTGACACGTTTGCGGAGCATATCGTCGGTGAGCCGGCGTTGTAACAAACGTCGGTTCAATATCAAAATCCTATCGCGGTGCTCTTCGGTGAGTGTCGAGATGGGCCGACAATTTTACTTTGAACAAATTAGAGTGCTCAAAGCGGGCTCAAAATGCTGCTTGAATATTTCGTGCATGGAATAATAGAATATGATCTCGGTTCTATTTTGTTGGTTTTCAGAACTCCGAGGTAATGATTAATAGGGATAACTGGGGGCATTCGTATTGCGACGTTAGAGGTGAAATTCTTGGATCGTCGCAAGACGAACATCAGCGAAAGCATTTGCCAAAGGTGTTTTCATCAATCAAGAACGAAAGTTAGAGGTTCGAAGGCGATTAGATACCGCCCTAGTTCTAACCGTAAATATGTCATCTAGCGATCCGCCGACGTTACTACAATGGCTCGGCGGGCAGCTTCCGGGAAACCAAAGATTTTGGACTCCGGGGGGAGTATGGTTGCAAAGCTGAAACTTAAAGGAATTGACGGAAGGGCACCACCAGGAGTGGAGCCTGCGGCTTAATTTGACTCAACACGGGAAATCTCACCAGGCCCGGACACCGGAAGGATTGACAGATTAACAGCTCTTTCTTGATTCGGTGGGTGGTGGTGCATGGCCGTTCTTAGTTGGTGGAGCGATTTGTCTGGTTAATTCCGGTAACGAACGAGACTCTAGCCTGCTAAATAGGCGTCGTCATTTAGGTGTGCGTGGCTCGCTTGCGTGTCGCGCAACTCACTGGCGACGTATTAAAATTCTTCTTAGAGGGACCGGCGGCTTCGAGCCGCACGAGATTGAGCAATAACAGGTCTGTGATGCCCTTAGATGTCCTGGGCCGCACGCGCGCTACACTGAAGGAATCAGCATGTTCTCCCTGGCCTAGAGGCCCGGGCAACCCGCTGAAACTCCTTCGTGCTGGGGATTGGGGTTTGCAATTATCCCCCATAAACGAGGAATTCCTAGTAAGCGCGAGTCATAAGCTCGCGTTGATTACGTCCCTGCCCTTTGTACACACCGCCCGTCGCTACTACCGATTGAATGATTTAGTGAGGTCTTCGGACCGACACGCGGTGGCTTCACGGCCGTCGGCGTTGCTGGGAAGTTGACCAAACTTGATCATTTAGAGGAAGTAAAAGTCGTAACAAGGTTTCCGTAGGGGAACCTGCGGAAGGATCATTAACGTGTATGTGTGTATGTATGTGTGCGTGTGGTGTGTATATATATTGTATATACGCGCGCATATATATGTATATATGTATAATAATTAATGAAACAATCTATTCGAACAAAATAGAGAAAACGTCGTGTCAAAACGTGACGTTCTCGCGTCGTGCGCCCATAAAGCGCGCGTTCGTAAAAAAATACTCAAAAGTTCCTCCTGTTGTTGTTATTGTTGTTGTTCTTGTTGTCGCTGACGACGACGACGACGACGACAAGAGGTCACGGTGCACGAGGTGCGCGTGCGTGCGCGCGCGCGCGTGTGCTCTCCGGAGCGCGGGCGCGCACGCGCGCGCGCGTGTTACCGTCTTGTGTTCTTGTGAGACAATACACAAATTTTTTATTATAATTATATAATTGTTTGTTAATTTTTATTAAGATTACTTTTTTGGTGGTAATAATTTTTTGTTGTCAACAAAAATCATTACCCTGGACGGTGGATCACTTGGCTCGCGGGTCGATGAAGAACGCAGTTAACTGCGCGTCATAGTGTGAACTGCAGGACACATTTGAACATCGACATTTCGAACGCACATTGCGGTCCGTGGAGACACATCCAGGACCACTCCTGTCTGAGGGCCGGCTGCATAAAAAACATAAACCACATTGCGCCGTGCGTACGCTGCGTGCGTGCGGCGCATTTGACGGTCCATCCAAATGTCATTATATATGTGTATGTATATACAATATATATAATGTATTTGGTCCGTTTAAAAATTCGTTTCTATTCGTTCGTTTCGGTTTCGAAATATATATATACATACATATATGTGTGTGTGTGTGTGTGCGCGAATCTGAATCCATCGGTTAACAACCGCCGCGTTCG